>CM050890.1:10027500-11227500 GCA_027726005.1 Juncus effusus | reverse complement strand
ATATCAACTATACCATTTTGGGTCCAAATATACCATTTTGTAATACAATATTTTTCTGGAGTAAATTTTATGTTTTAACCACTATAAATACTAAATATACCATTTTGGATCCAAATATACCGTTTTGTATAATTAATTCTTTTCTTGAGTAAATTTTATGTTTTAACCCGTATAAACATTAAACATTACATTTTGGGTCCAAATATTAAATATACCATTTTGTAACATTATTTTTTTATTATTCAGGAGGAATTGAGGGAGGAATTGCAATTGGATCCGGACTTGCCAGCTGTACTGTTAATGGGCGGGGGAGAAGGAATGGGACCCGTTAAGAAAACCGCTAAGGCGCTCGGCGAGTCTTTATTTAATACGGAATTAAATAAGCCGATTGGTCAACTTGTCGTTATCTGTGGCAGGAATAAGACCTTGAGCTCCTCGCTTGAAGTTCTCGATTGGAAAATACCCGTCAAGGTTTTAAAAAATAAAAATAAATATCTGAAAAGTAAAAATGTGGGTGATTGGAATTTTTAGTGATTTTTTTTTGTTATTTTTGTTGTGTGGGATAGATTAGAGGATTTGAGACGCAAATGGAGAAATGGATGGGAGCGTGTGATTGTATCATTACGAAGGTAAATAATATATTTATATATATATATATATATTTATATTTTCTAATTTAGTGACATGCTAATGTATTATTTAATTATTTATTTATTAAAAGGCGGGACCAGGAACTATAGCAGAGGCATTGATAAGAGGGCTTCCAATTATCCTCAATGACTTCATTCCAGGACAGGTATGCAATAATTTAATTATCAAAATTAAACAAAAAATGACCTAATTTTCATTTTTGTTAATATTTTCAAATTAACCCAAATAAATTTTGAAATTCTCAAACTAACCCAAAACGGACTTTGAAACTCCGTTGCTAATTTTTCTGTACTTTTTTCTGAAAAATGAATCGGACTTTCAAAGTCCGTTTTTGGGTTAGTTTGAGAATTTCAAAAAAATCTGGATTAATTTGAGAATTTCAATTTCACAAACATTTTCTAATAATTATTTTTTTATTTCTAGGAAGTGGGAAACGTGCCATACGTGGTAGACAACGGAGCGGGCGTATTTTCAAAAAGCCCGAAAGAGACCGCTTCGTTAGTCTCTCGCTGGTTCGGCTCCGATTCAGACGAGCTTAAGAAAATGTCAGAAAATGCGCTCAAATTGGCCCAGCCTGACGCGGTTTTTGATATAGTGAGGGACATTCACTCGCTGGCCAAGGAGCAGGGCCCGCTTTCCAAGATTAATTACCCTCTTACCGCCTCTTTTTACCAATTGCCCCTCATGTAAATTAAAAAAAATGTGAAAATTGGAGAGTGGAAATGGTTGAGTTGATTGGGTTTTGTAAATGTAATTAGGTAGGGGTAATTGTGTATTATTTATCTCATTTTTTGGACCGGATTGGGTTGGGTTTGGTTTGCTGATTTATTTATGGGGTGGGTGAGTTAGTGTGTGTGTGATTGCTGATGTGTAATTTATTCATTGGATGATTTTGTTGATGTTGTAACTGCTGTTAGTTGATTTTTGTTTCACATTCAACTGGTGTTTTGTGTTTTGTGACAATTGTTTATTTAATGTGGATCTGTATTATATGTGTTTATTATGTGTTGTTCTCAATCTTTTTTAGTCTTTTTTTTTTGAAAGAAAGGAAGTTGTGCTAAGTAAGAGTGATGGGCCTGATTGATCGATCAGTCCTTATCAAATTAATTGTACATTTTTGGACCTGTACTCTGATTTAATTTATCAAGTTCACAATAATTGACAACATTTTTAACAAAAAAATCACTCAGATAAATAAAGGGATAAAAGGTATCCTTTTGCTGAAAGGGACTAAGCATTTGCAAATGTAGAAAGAGCCTAAGATGCAAATTTAGATGAAATTCAAAGGATTAATGGATCAAAATTCAGATCAGATAACAACAAAAAAAAGGAATGAAAATGACATTAAGTTCAAAATACATTTGGATTTGGTATGTCAGCTGATATCATATAGGCCACTTGAGATCCAAGTAGTTGCAACAAACAATACTTGTATGATCCCTCCAAATAACAAATGCTAAAGTATTTGAATCAGATTCATCTAGTCTATAGCTCAAAGATATTTATGTACATTATAATAAAGAACATTCAACTAACTTCTATACACTATAACTTCTGAACAAAACTGCAAAAAAACATATATACTTAAGCTATCCATCCATTGCTCTTCGGCCTTTCCTTCAAATTATGATCCAACAGTTCATAATTAGCTTTGTTTTTTTTTTTACCCACATCACAAAAACTCCTGGTCCACCAGCAAATCCATCTTAAATCCATCAAAAACCCTCGATCTACAAAACCCTTCTTTTCCACCCTCAAATCTCCTTCTGTTCCATCCCGTTCCGTACCAATTCAGTACCGACAAATCAAACGGCACGATTCCACGCCAGCTGGCGGTACCGTCACGGGCTCGATCCCCAAAGCACTTCGGCCAAAACATTCGCCATCTCGACTGGCGAAACAGCCGCCTCTTTGACCCGTTTCAAAATCTCCTGTTTTGCCTCTCGTTTCTCTCTCTGTCCCAATCCTTCTCCCACCTCAACTTGCACCGAGAATCTTGCGACAGAGCTCGCGAAAGGCCGTAGTTCTAGAAGCTTCATCTCTCTACTCCCCCCTTGGTTTTCTTTCCACAAGTTGTTTATGCAAATCCAGTTGTTGGTGTTGGATTTTTGATTGGTTAATTTGGATACATCCCAGCTGTCCATTTCGATCAGAGCTCCGCCAAGATCGGATCTTTGGAGGCAGAGCAGCCGTTTGATCAAACCTTCGGCGAGCATTGCTTCAATGGCTTCTTTCCGGCCGAAGTAACCGATTCTCAACACGAAATCCAACGCGAGAATTCGGACCTCTAGATTTGGGGAAGAAAGGAGAGAGACGAGTCTTTGTAACTCGCCTCGCGAGTGTAGTTCGTCGATTAGCGGGCTTCTAATGGCGGTTATTAAGCCGTTGAGAGCTCGGAGAGAAGAAGGAGAAGCGATTGAGACCAATGATCCGATTGTGGGGCCCATTAAAACGGGGCCGACAAACACATCTTTGTTGAACCTCACAAGGGCGAGGATTAGCGAAGCGCAATGGTCTCGTACCAACTTGGAAATGGAGGAATCGGCCAGGGCTGACTCTACGACGGAAAAAGCTCCTGATTTGAGAAGAGTATCTTGAAATCCCCGGTCAAATCCTTCGCCGGCACGGGTTTCCAACGCCATTAACAAGGCCACGCGCTCTTCGTCTGAAAATTCAAACCTCAAGGCAGAAATAAGCCGGTCAAGGGTTTTTCTGTCAATCCATGACTGAATCTCAGACGCAATCGCGCCAGCAACACGCGAAACCATTGCATGATGCGCCGATTTAGGCCGCCGGAGAATCCACTTGAGAACCGAACCTCCAATCGACTGATCAGTCATCAAAGGAATACAATCAGAAAGTAAACGGAGCTCAGACAAGAGCTTCCTCAGTCTATTAAGCTTCGGGTCGCCAGAAAGAAGATCGTCCGAGCCGGTCTCGAGCTCCAACAGAGCTCTCATGGAGGGCGAATTCGAGCTCGCGTCATCCGATGAAGACGCCGTCTCCTCGACTTCCTTGGACGCGCGCTTCAGCGCCTCCAGAGCTCTGACGATCTCCCGAGTCTGAGTCTGCCGCCTCTCGTCCTCCTGCATGGACGGAGGAGAGAGGAGAAGGAGCAAGGGGCAATTTCGCTCGTGCGCCGATTATTCAGGGACTCAGTCGCGAAAAGTCTGTTTGTTTTATCGGGTCGTTGCCTTTTTTTTGCGCGGTATGTAATGGTTGGGTTTTGGTTTCCAACTACTGGTCCGGTCGCCATAGTCAGATTTGACAAGATGAGCAGAGCACGCGCGTCATTTGAGTTTGGTGTAATAAATGGTATATTTATTTGGTAGTGCGAGTGCTAGATAAGATAAGCTACAGTTGTTCTTTTACTCTATTTTTTTTCTTCTCTCTTTTAGGGGGGAAAGACTAGGAAATTGCTTTGTTGGTGAAATTAAATTTCCGACGCTGACAATTATGTTAATTAGTTTATAATATTTAGGTCTGACCGAAGTATTAAATGCCAGGAGTGATGAATCCAATATACAGAATTATGCGATTAAATAAGAATTGCTGGTTAACACGGAAAATGTGGAATAAATGAACAATTAAGCGCGTGGGACTGGGGAGCAAGTGTGATAGTGATGAGCACACACAGATTGACTTGCAATCTATTGATTTTCAGTCTTTTCTTTTCTCATTATGATAGTATATTTTATTTACTACCATGTAGCGAGTCACCATAGATTTTTGATACAGCCCGTTACAGGAAATGTTGTATGAATTGTTAAACAGCAAATCCTTTTAATTTGGTCTTTCGTTGACGTGGCGGAGTTCAATTGAGCGATTCCAGTGTATATTCGGATCTTTTGTTCAATTCTTTTCCATCAAGGCACTTTTAGAAGATAAAACAGAAAGATAAACTCAAAAAAGAAAAAGAAAAAGAAAAAAGAAAATTAAACATAAAACATAGAAACTTATTATACATTCGAGTTGATTCTAGATACCACTTTTGTGTTCATAGTAGTCAACCAAAGATAATTTCTACTAGTACAAATAATATTTACTGAACAAAGATAATGGGAGTCAGTAGTCAACCAAACAGTCAATCTCCACTAACAGTCGTTGGCAACCACTAATCTACCAAATATTATTTATTAATCGATCCCTATTTACAACAAATTAAAAACACAATAAAATCTCCTTCCCAAATCACAAACAACAAAAAAACTCGGCCTTTTGAACAACAAATCTTCAGCATGAAAACATTATTTTTTTTAATTAACAGAGTTAATTAATGGCTTAATGACTGCTTGACTGTGTTGTAATCTTTGCGTACTTTCCAAAGCTGCTCGCAGACCTCACGCATGTTGGGCCGGTCCCGCCTGTACGGAGCCGCGCACTGAAACGCCAGAGCGAGGATCCGTTTCAATACTTGCCTAGGCACGTGCTCCTTCATCTGTGGGTCGAGGATTTCGCTCAACCGCCCCTCGTTTAATTTCGCAAAGGCCTAATCAATTAGAAGAAAAATATCATAACCCATGAACAATAGTTATAAATTTGTAAAAAGCCCTTGCAATATGTCGATATTGCAAAAAAGACCCCGCCTTATTGAAAATTGCAAAGAAGGCCTTGTGTTATTTATTGTCGAAATTGCAAAAAAAACTTCCTGCCATTGGTTACAAGCAATTTCTAATCTTCAAATGATCAGAATAGAGAAAAGAAACTAACAACTATGCTACCCTGTAACTAGGTATTTATTTATTTTTTGCAAATTCGACAATACTGCAGCCGCAGGACATTTTTTTTGCAATTTCAACAATAACGCAGGGTCTTTTTGCAAACCTCCCTAAGTAATCGATCAATCAATCAACCAATTACTTACCCATCTAATCGTAATCTTCTCCTCCTTGCTCCGATTCATCTCCACCGGCCTTCTCCCCGAGAGAATCTCCATAAGTAAAATCCCGAAGGAGAAGACGTCGCTGCGCGGGCTGAGATGGTAGGTTCTTAAATAGTCGGGGTCGACGTAGCCGGCGGTGCCCTTGATGTTGGTGCTGACGTGGGTCTGCCCGTCCTGCGTGGGCCCCGTCCGCGCAAACCCGAAGTCCGCCACCTTCGCGCGAAGCCGCTCGGTTAGGAGGATGTTGGTCGACTTCACGTCACGGTGGATTATCGGTTTTTCTGATGAAATGAAATATGTACGGAGTGTTTGTGAGTTTCTTTGTCTTGTCTAAATCATAAATAAATAAATAAAATTAAAATATAAAGGGGTATATTAGATTAAATAAATAAATGAATAAAATAATGTAAAATTTTAGGTTAAATAGAAGCATTTATAATGGGTATTTTGGTCCAAAAAAGAGAAAAATGGATGCACTGGTAGTGGTAAAAACTAAAAAGATTCACTCGACTTTATAGGGTTTTTTTCTTTTTTGAGAGAATTTAAAATGTGAGGGAGAAAAGTTACCTGCGTAATTATGGAGAAAAGTTAAACCATGAGCGATATCAATGGCTATTTCAAGGCGCTGACTGAAAGTCAAAATGGTCCCGCGCTGTCCTGCAGAATATAAATCACCTCTCGTTTTAGTAAACAGTAAATTATTTACATTTATTAAAGAACAGTCTAAATTCATTAAACATGAAATTGTTAATTACCATCTAGATGGTCTCTGAGTGACCCGTTTGGAACGTACTCTGCGATTATAATCCGTTCAGTTGAGGTTTCAACATAGCCTAATAATTGCACCAAGTTTTTATGCTCGATTTGAGCGAGCAACGAAATCTCGTTACTAAACTCCTTTTTTAGCGACGCAAATTGCTCCTGCCAAAAAACAAAAAAAGCAAATAACAACAACAACAACAACAACAACAACAACAACAACAACAACAACATAATAATAATAATAATAATAATAATAATAATAATAATAATAAATATCCCATTAAAAAAACAATAAAATTACCCGTTTGCCCCTTTTGATCGCGACAAACTTCCCATCAGGAAGCTCCGCCTTATAAACCACACCGAACCCTCCTTCACCAATCACGTTCTCCTTTGAGAAGTTATGTGTGAGTTTCACGATTTGACTTAGAGAGAGATTCAGCTGCTCTTTCCTGCTCGGTTGAGGAGAGAGAATGATCCTAAACGGGCTCGGCGGGGATCTTAACGCGCTCATAGGTGATCTTAACGGGCTTGCTGGGGAACTGAGTGGGCTGCCGTAGAATCTGCCTAGACTCGGTTCAGGTGAACCAGGCCAGTGACCTGTTAGAAGAAAGTATATTAGTTTCATTAATTGATATAACATATTAGGAAAGTGCAAAATGGGAAATATCATGGATAATCGTAGAAAATTAAGAAATATCGTAATTACCCCTCCTCTCATAATTAAAAAAGATGGCCTAATTTTTACCCTTTTTTCTCACTCTCCTCCATGTATAAACAAAAGATAACGAAGCAAGGATAGTTTAAAAATATTTTGAAACAAATATGGAAACGAAGAGCATATACTACTTATTATGCATGATATTTCTTGGCAAGATATATACTTGATATTTTGAGATTTTGCAGGAGAATAAATGAAATTATTTCCCCAATTATTTTCTTTTAATTTTTATTTCACCTGAGCCTGAGCTTGAGCCATCGTAAATAATAGGATCCTCGCTTGAATCTTTTCTTCTACTAGAATCCAAGCAGGGGAAAATGTAGCTGTACAACAAAACGAGTGTATCAGGAAAAGCCATCAAAGCATGATCTAGTCCCAGCCCTACATTACTTATTTGCTTTTTCTCGTCTTCTTTTGTGTCGCTCTTGCTTCTTCCATTCAGCATCATAATTTGGTAGTGTAAACAAGTTGTTTTTTCATGGTCCTAATAACAAAGGAAAATGAATAAATAATTAATCTGTAAATTCAAACTTGAATTGAATGACATGTTGTATTGCGAGTATTAGGTATTCTCATGAATTAAGCCTTCATTTAGGTAATATCTTAAAAAAAAGCATAGAGAATTGCAGACGAATAGAAAAATGAGTGATGGATTAGTTAACTGAACTCAATACTGAATAAAGGAGTATTAATTGATGCAAAGAAGAGGAAATTCAGAACTGCTAATTAAAGGAACTTTGTGTTGGAGGGGAAGGGAAGGGAGGGGCGGATAGAAGAAGGGAGGGGATGGGAAGAGAAGAGAGGAGAGGAGAGAAAATATACCCCCCAATTTGGAGGGAGACAAAACTTAGAAATTTTTTCATTTGAAAGAGAAGATTTGCCCCCTCCCCTCCATTCACCTCCTCCAAAATAAAATATTGGAGCAAGGTAAATTTTCTCTTCCCCTCTCTTCTCTTCTCTTCTCTTCCCCTCCCCTCCTTTACCCCCTTCTGGAGCACATAGAGAAAGTTTTACACTCCATTAGACTATAGAGGCACAGGGCACAGATAAAAGATTGTACTTACGAGCCAATTAGTAACTTGAAATACTTAAGAAGAGTAATTGTAGAAACTTACCTGCTACAGAATACTCCCAATCCATTCCGGATTCCCCAAATCAGTCAGAAACTTCGATCAAAACCAGATCAGTTTCCAAAATTCAGCTAATCAAACGATCCAATTTCCTCAACTGGAAGACCGGGTCAAGCTAAAACCATCCAAAAACAGAAAGCATAAATCTCCAAAAGATCTCACTCGATCCAATCCAAACCGAAAAAGAGAAGAAGAAAGTAAGGTCTTTCAAGCTTCCTAAAACAAGGTTGAATCCAGAAAGAGGAACCTTCGAGCGAATTCAATTTAAAAAATATAAAAGTCGAGCTATATGAACAAGTCTGAAAAGAGACTTTGTAAGAATTAGAAAGATAACCAGCACGTGTCTACCGTGTGGGGGGCCCAGCTGCAGAGCCCACAGTTTACCGCCACGCCAGCTTTGAAATACGATCACTTGTGACTTTTATTACTCGCAAGGTTTTTTGACATTTCTTTGTTGAGGTTGACTTTCGTTGACGAAATAGAAAATGTTAAATCTTAATTGGGCCTTTGTATTTTGGGCTGAAGCCTTATGAGACTTATCTAAAACCCTAAAGACGGAGAGGAGTGTGCAATGCCCGCCATGGCTCTCCATCTGAAGCTCAGATCACACCACTCCTCCTTCCTCTCCGCCCGCCTCCTCTCCACCTCCTCCCCATTCCCTCCTCCTCCGCCTCCGTCCAACTCCTCCGATGATGCTTCAGAGGAGTCTCAATCTCAACAGCCGCCCTCCTTCTCGTTCTCTCCGTCGCCTCCTCGCCGGATCCCGTTAGATCCTCCTCCGCCTCCGTCTCTGTCCGAACCGTCTGCCGTCACCTTGGAGGAACTTCGTACAAGCCTCGCCTCCTTCCGCCTTCGCTCCCCCGCCCCGTCCTCCTCCTCCAACATCTCTTTCCAGCAACTCCTCAAAAGCAACACTCCGAACAGCCCGCCTGATTCAGATCCCAAACCCTTCTCCTTCCACAACTTCAATTCCATCAGAGAGAGCTTACGTCAATCTCCTGGCCGAAACGACCATGTCAATCTCAACTCCCTCCAAGTTTCTCTCAGAAGCCGGATCGCTGAAGGCGCCTCAAATCCCTCCTCCATTTTCGGATCTAAAGATCCTCTCCCTGATTCGATATTCGGTAAGGAAGCCCGCAATCTGAAGAAGGAAGAAGAAGAGGAAGAAGATCAGGACAGTAGTTTAAGAACTCTGTTTATTAGATCCTACTCTGAATCCGAATTGGGGGAGAAACTGAGGAAATTAAGGCCGAACGAAACTGAGAAGAAAGAGTTTTCTTTGACCGAAATGAATGAGAGGCTCGCGAAGCTGAGAAAACTTGAGGAAGAATCGAGTAGCGGTTTCTTGAGCGGAATAAGAAGCAGCCTTGAAAATATCGCCCAGGATGATAGAAGGAAGAGCGGTACGCTTTTCGTTAATCGCCCCCTAATTTTTTCTTAATTGCGATTAAGTCCTTGGTATTTTTGTAATTATATTTGTCTTTTTGTGAACAGCTAAGAGCATGAGACTCTTTGCGAGCATAGGAGGTGTGATGACGCCGAGTTTCATGCTTAAACCGCCACAAGAAGAACTGTTAGAAAAAGTATTTGTTATTAATTATTTGATTGTTTGGTTTACTTATTAATTGTTGAGTTGGGCGTAATTTATTATTTTTGTTCTTTTTAGTATTTCCATCCGGATTGTATGTCGTCGGCTGAAAAGCTGAAACTGGAGCTCCAGAAAGTTAGGAATGAGTTTAAAATGTCGGAATCAGATTGTGGTTCTGCTAGAGTTCAAGGTATATTTAGGGTTTAGGGTATATTATTTTTATTTTTTTATTTTTCTGGAGAAAATTGTATATATTTGTTTATAATTTAAAAAACAATTCTGATATTGCAGTGGCTACACTGACTACAAAAATCAAGCATTTGTCAGGCCTTCTGCATAAGAAGGTAAAGTATAAAAATATATGTTTTAAACATAAAACTCCATTTGTGAAAACTATTTTTTTATTGTTTTATTGTGTATGATTGTGATACAGGATAAGCATTCAAGAAAGGGGCTGCAAGAGATGGTTCAGAAAAGAAAGAAACTTCTGAAGTATTTGAGAAGAACAGATTGGGACTCGTACTGTCTCGTTTTGTCAAAGCTGGGGCTAAGAGACGTGCCTGAATATAAAGCACCTGATTATAAATCCAAGAATAAGATGAAAGCGTAAACTTATTTTATTTGATTTATTATTTTTTTGTTTGGTTTGGACGGGTTGTGATTTTGCTTCTGTTTTGAATTCTTGTTTCCTTATTGATCGATATGTTTTTTGTTTCTTGTTACTGTAATAATGAAGAATATGTTTTTCTAGATTGACCTTCCGCTTGATACCATTTTCATATTGGATTTTCTAGTGTATGCTATTACATTAAATTTGAAGTTTATGAATCATAATTGTACAATGCACATTATACCCATAAAAATGCCGCAGATATGATGCATCAGTGCCATACAAATACAAAAAAACATGCGGTGAAGTCTTTCCAGTTTGTCGGAGTTGAATTCATTCAACCTCTTATCTGCCACTTATAATAATTAGCTTGATTTATAAATCCTCCGATAAGTTTTTTTTTAAGCAAAGCTTGAGGTATAAATCCTCCGATAAGTTAACTAGATTTCTATGGTTTAAGGTTTCTACTGTACTGGCAGCAGGAAACACGGCTCTTTCTTGTCTGACGCCTATATAATGTCCGCTGACAATGACATTGTATGGTCCCGGTGTGGTGTCAAATTCATCTGCAATGCAATTGTATTAAGCACAATCGATGTAGAAATCATTGACTATCATTGGAACTAATAAAATATTTGAAAAAGCATATTAACCCCCGCTCCCTTATTTTTCATCTAATTTTGAGCCTCCTCAAAAAGTCACATTATCACTTTTATATCAACCGTTCGATCAATTTTTTTGTCGAATCTTAATCATTCATTTTCTCAAATTTATTGATATTTTATGGCAACATTTATGTGGTTATTAAATCATAAGCATATGATTGGTTGAATTGGTATTTTGTGTTCCATACCCGATTTAGTGAGACTCGTTGTGAGTTTGTTTGTGACCATCAGATCTTAATCAGATGGTTTCAATGAATCATGGTGCAAAGTTATGTCAAATTATTAATACCAATAGTTAATGAATAGTTCACTCATTAAAATATAAATAATTTTTCTTTTCTTCTTTAAAAAATTAAAATTCTTAATGAAATATTTTATTTCTAATGTTAAAATCATCAAATATAAATTTGTTGGAATTTTCTCTTTATTTTGAGTTTCATATAGTTATGGTTCCAAATTTTTTTCTTTCTAAAATATGTGAATATATACTATATAAAAGAAGATGTACAAAAATGATATGCTCATTAACTTATACCTTATTTTTCATTTCTCTTTGAGTATTCTCAAGAGACCTATTGTCAATTTTATTTCGGCCGTTGGATCAATATTTTTTTTGAAATCTTAGTTTTTCATTTAAATTATTACCACAATATCACATGTATCAATAGTTAATGGAGAGTTTACTCATTAAAATATAAATAATTTAAAAAAAAATTATAACTCTTAATGAAATATTTTATTTCTCATGTTAAAATTATCAAATATAAATTTGTTGGAATTTTCTCTTTATTTTGAATTCCATATTGTTATGGTTCCAATTTTTTTCTTGTTAAAATATGTGAATATAGACTATATAAATAAAGATGTACAAAAATGATATGCTCATTAACTTATACCTTATACCTTATTTTTCATCTCTCTTTGAGCATTCTCAAGAGACATATTGTCAATTTTATCTCGGCCATTGGATCAAATTTTTTTAAATCTTAGTTTTTTATTTAAATTATTACCTCAATATCACATAAAGACATATTATTATGATTCCAATTTTATTTTTTCTTGATAAAATATGTGAATATAAACTGTATAAAATAACATGTAATAAAATGATAAGCTCATTTACTCTTATCATATTCTTTTACCCCTCTTTGAAAATTCTCAAGAGAACTATTATCAATTTTCTCTCCGCCATCGAATCAAAAAATTTATCAAATTTTAACTTTTAATTTAAATTACTATTATAATATCACATGATTAATTGTATTAATGTTCAGTATTATATCTCCATTATGTAAGAACTATCATCTCAAACAAAATTTCAGAATATTGAAAACTATATTATATTACTTAATGTATTACGGGTTTCATAATAATATATGTGTAATCCATACAATTTTAACATCTAAAAAAAATAAGAAAAATAGAGGTGACAAATTTTTGAAGAAAATGAGCAGTGTTACATTTTCCTATGTAGTATACATATTTTTCTCATATATATAATATTAAATATAACTATTATTTATTATTTTTTTTAGTTAATAATCTATAATTTAATCTTATATATTTTCAACTAAAATCTTCGAAATAAATTATCTTGCATTTTTTTTCTGATCTCATTCATCTAAGCCTGATTAATATTTAATTTATTTTTCTAATACAATACGTCAAGACATAATGACATAAGAAAATCAAAGACAACAATTTTAAATTCTCATGTATTTATTTATGTGCTATGGATTCACAAACTTTAATTTTGAATTTTCATAATTACAAGTTCTAAATTATTAGATTGAAATAACTATTACAATTGAAATACTCGCCGCGAAACGCGAGCATTATCCTAGTTTGTAAATCAATTGTCACTAAATAAAGATGAATTCAAGTACACTTCCATTTTTACAGTTTCATCCATATTGATATAAGTTAATATAATTATTGAAGGTGGTACCGAACCGGACTGCCCCTCTCAACATTTTCCATTGGTGGCGTTGAATTCGCAAACTAATGTCAAACTTAGTTTCCTCTATTTCTTTATGAAAACTTGTTTTTCTAGGCTTGTGTAGACAATGATCTACCAAGATACTTAGATTAAATTAAACATTTAAACAAATTTAAGATTTTACAATACAAATAGAGCAAACAAAAAGAAAGAGAAGTAGAAACTAGAGCTAAGTAGGTAACCATAAGCCCTTCTAGCAGTAGGCCTTCCAATTATGAGCCTCACAGAAACTTGTAATATCAATCAATCCACATCTCTGATAACACCGTTGAGTTTAATAAGATCAAGTGATTTTTTGAATGAATCTTCGTTGTCATTATATCCTCTTGGATTTTCTTTTTTCAGTTAATCCATCTACGAGTAATTAACACAGTGCCTGCTCCATTTCATAAAAAAAGTATAAAGAAGCCGATGGAAAACTAATGTAATGTAACACCCGGAACCAAATTGAGAGAAAAGAGTAGTCACACATTGAGTAGTTAATAGAATATAGATTTACTTGAATAGTCAAATATATTTACTATTAGCACCAACTACGGTTAAACATTTTTAAAGCTAGTGATCTTGTTTGGGTTGCGTTGGACAGTAAGACACTTTTGACTCTTAACAAATGGTATGGGAGAAAAATCACGGGGATAATATCATGTGCAAAGACAAATAAGAGGTCTCGGATGCGCATAGATGTTATTAGGATGACTTTGAGCCTATCTGTTAGTTAATTTGTAACACCCCATAAAGAAATTGAGAAAAAGATAATTAGTTTCATCTTGAATATTGAATGGAAACTGAAATTAACTTAAATAGCCAAGTGCATTTTCTTACCAACCCATAGGTATTAAAATAGAATGCTAGGAAAAATTGCCTAGCGAACACTTTACAATATAAAACAAACACGAAATATAAGATATAATACTAAAAAAATAAATAATCCTATAACTTTAATCATAAATCCTTTGAGGAGCTGAGTCCAGATGTGTAATTTCTAATTAGTTCCTCGATAGACTGGCTAATTGCTCTACTTCAATTGCTTCAATATTTCAAATATATTTACTAATAGCATCAACTAAGTTTAAATATTTGAAGGCAAATGATGTGAGTTAGTTTTAGTTGGACTGGGCCAATAGAGCACTTAAGCTCTAATTAACATGTAATGTAGCAATGCTCAACTGCAGAATTATTAACTACATTACAAATGCAAATGATACTAACATTAAAAAAACTTGAATAACCAACCACTCATTCATAATTACATTGTTCACATCATATCATATCATCTGACGGCTAAAACAATTAAAGTGATATAACACAATAAAAATGTCCAGTAAGAGATGAAAAATAAAAAGATGAGTGTTACGGTTAATCATACATCACCGTTGTACAAATATGAAGAGACATGATTGTTCTCATCATGGTCAATAATCACATTCGTGAATTCACAATCAAATTTTAATATGGAAACTGCTTTTCGCATTGACATTCTGAGTTTCGGATCAGGATTGCAGCAAGAAAGACCAACAATGAGAAGTCGCTCCATTTCTTGTGAGTTGAACTCTTTCAGCCTCTTATCTGCTACTTCTAATAATTTTTTTGATTTATAGAACCTCCAAACGTTCTTTGCCAAGCAAAAATTGCTTTCCACTGGTTTTCTTCCGCATGCTATTTCGAGAGCAACAATACCAAAACTGTAGATATCAGACTCTTCACTTGCTTTCCCTATCGTGAAAAATTAGTCATGTCACAAATCAAAATCAATTTAATAATAAATAACTAATTATTTTTTTTATTGATTGAAAATGACTTTTTGTTCTACTTTCATTTTTTATGTCAATGAGTTTTGAGCTCAACACCTATAATTTATTATGTTTTGTACTCAATGACAAATAACTAATTATTGTTAACATTTATCAAATTTGAAAGGAAAGATATAACCATATTTTCAAAGAAAAAAATGTATGAACATTTCTATTAGAAATTATATTATTCTATTTACCTGTAGCATAATAGTCGGGTGCAATATACCCAAATGTACCCGCTGCTGTGGTTGACCGCATGATATCTCCATGGTCAACGAGCCTTGCGATGCCAAAATCTCCGAGTTTAGCATTAAATTCTGAATCTAGCATGACATTACTTGGTTTCACATCGCGGTGAATGATACATTGATTATAATCCTCATGAAGATAACTCAAAGCCGAGGCCAACCCAATGGCAATTTTGTACCTCTCGGGCCATTCGAGCTCACTTGTAACATCATAAAGATGTTGATCGAGACTTTGGTTTGGCATGTACTCATAAACAAGTAAAAGGCGATCGTCTTCATCACAATATCCAAGGAGCTGAACAAGATTTCTATGGCTTAACTGACTCAGAATACCTAACTCGGACTCGTAAGCCCGACTTCCGTGTAACTCGGTTCCTGTAATCCTCTTTATAGCCACTTCGGTATTTAAGTTAGTTAATATGCCCCTGAATACCTCAACGGAAGCACCCCTACCAAGTTTTGATTCAAAGTTTTTGGTTGCTGCGACCAATTCATCATAAGTGAACTGCCTAGGCCCCGATAGTGATCTTGGTTTATTCATAGTATTGTATCGACTTATCCTTGGAAGAAAGAACACACACCATAAAACCAACAAACAAATAATACTCAAAACAACTACAGGGACAACAATCAGATATACATTCATCCTTTTTTTTTCCTCCAGTCTGAGTTCCTTCTGGTGACAGAGAGGGGCTAAAAGACGAAGTAAAATTCCAGGATAAAAGAGTTTTACGCTGGAAATAACCCCCAGTTGTGGCTCCAAAACCTACATATACATCTTGCGGGAGGTATTCTTTCAGGTTGATGGTAAAATTTAAGGACCAATTTTTGCTCAGTTGAGGATAACTAAAGAACACACTCAGATTATGAGTGTTTGAATCATAGTTGATCCATGCATTAGATTGATAACCATTGGTCATGTTGAAATTAAGGTCGGTACTAGTAACAGAAACCGCTGTTTCTACATCTATTCCTATATGATTTGCACTGATATCTTGTAATTCTTTGTTAAGATAGGTGTCAAATTCAACTGCAATTGTATTGGGCACATTCGATGTGTTAAACACACCAAAATATTGTGCATCTGAGTTTTAGGAATTAATGAAGGATATGGAGAGAGGAAGAAAATAATACCGTCGCTAGAACTATTGGACAAGTTCATGGGAGACAGTGTAAAGGAGAAATGGGTTGAGAAGTTGGAAAGTGTACCGGAAGAGTCCCATAATGGTATGGGTTTCGAGTATACAACCCGGCCCACTTTGTAATAAGGTATGCCTGAGGTTGGAGTGAGCTCTATGGATCCGTTATCAGAAACATAAGCGCTGCGTTCAGTAATTATTTCCTTTGAATTGTTGGTGAAACTTGGGAAATCGAATGAAAATGAGCGTGTTAATTGTGCTAGAGAGAGAAAGAATTGGAAGAATAAAACTGAAGCTTTCAAGTTGAGAATGGCCATGCTTCAATAAATTCAAGAAGATGACAAGTTCGTGAAGTTTATATACTCCTGGCAAGGGTTCACCAGTTCAAGATGGTAATTGAAACTTTCAGAGAGGAAATTTAATTACGTGTAAACTTCATCCAAAAAGTTTTATTTAAATCTTAGTAAACTCAAATGGCACTATCGTTTGCTTGGTTCGATGGAGGAAAAAAAATTAAATTAAAGAAATTTCCCAAAATTAAAAAAATAGGGACATTCATTCTAGTTTGGCAATATTTTCCACCTGTCCCAGTACTACTTTGATTTTTTTTTTTTTTGTGAAATATATTACCATAAGATCATTTTATCTTTTTCAATCTGTAATCTCTCTTTCGTCCCCCCTACCCTCATACCCCGCCAAAGTAAACGCCCACGATCTCTCCCTCCTTTTCTTCCTCTCCATCCGGTTGAAGGGCTTATTAATCAATGTGAAATCTAACTTTAAATGTCCCTTCTTTTATTTTCTTCTCTTGTATCTTTTTTTTTCTTGTTTTTTATTTTTAGTTATGTAAAACATTAATGTAATGAGCATGCGATCGCATGTGTTTACGCATCAAAAAAAAGAAATCTAACTTTAAATGGCCTAAAACGAGTATCAGAAACTGTTTTATGCTACTAATGAAGTACATATCTTATAAATCAAACAACACAGCCTAAGAGTTTTGGTGATCATATACCAAACATATACTATGAAGAAAAAAACTTCACATTTTGATTTACTAAAAGAACTTCATATTTTGATAATTTTCAAAGTATAACCAGATTTTCTTTGATTATATTCTGCTGGGAAATTATAGTTAGCCCCCTATGTAAACCCCTGCTCGTTTTTCTAAACAATACAAAATGAAGAATAACTAGACATCATGATATGCAAGAAGCACCCCAGATCCAGGTTCATGTTCCAGTCTGATCATGACATGACCAATCCAATTCGATAACACAATACTATCATTGACGTAAAGAGTAGAACCTGCTTCTACAGAAGCAGTTTCCTTCATACTTAGACAAGGCAAAAAAGGTGGTAATCACAGGATTTTACGGTGAAATTTAACCCGTTAAGCATTATTTAAAACTCGGTAATCAAGATATTTCTCTTACCATCAGGATTTAATTACCATATCTTGGTTGTCACGTGACTAGCATATCTAATAGTTCTTTTTGTGACTTTTTATAATCAAATAATGTATACAAAACAGAATAATTCAATATGAAAATATATATATATAATTACCACCACTAATGTAGCCTAGTAGTTATAGTTCTAGCTCCACTTTTCATAAATGAGGGAATCGAATCCTGCGTTCAACAGAATTTAGAGAGGTTTTAGAGAGATTTTTAGACAGAATTATATGTGGTCTCTCAGTGTGTGAGTGTGTGTATGTGTATGTTGTGTATGCCTACGGGCTATTGTCAAAAAAAAAAAAAAAAAAAAACTCAAATCAAATTGTAAATTTAATTACGCATTAGCTTCATCCAAAAGTTTTCTTTAAATCTTAGTAAACTCAAATGACACTATCAATTGCCTGGTTCGATAGAGGAAAAAGATTAAAATAGAGATAAATTTCCCTTAAAAAAATTAGAAAATAGGAACATCCATTCTTTTTTGGGCATTATTTTCCATCTCTCCCAGTCCTTAATCTTCAGTGATTAATTTTTTTATGAAATATATTATCAGATCTTATTTTATTTTTGTGAAGTCTCTGTCAATCTCTCTTTCGTCCCCCTTACCCTCATACCCCTTCAAAGTAAATGGACCATCTCTCCCTCCTTTTTCTTTGTCCCTCTCCATTTGAAGGCCTTGATAATAAAAGTAAAAACTAAATTTTTTTGGATAGAATGAAAAAGATTTTATGTGAAAACTAAATTTAAATGACCTAAATTGAGTATCACAAATTGATTTATGCTAACGAAATACATATCTTATAAATCAATCAGCATAGTTCCCTCAAAAAAAAATCAAACAGCACAGCCCAAAAATTTTGGTGATCATAAATCAAACGTATAATATGGAACAAAAAACTTCATATTTTGTAATTTTCAAAGTATAACCAGGTTTGCTTTGAATATATTCTGCTCATTTTTTTAAACAATAAAAAATAAAGAATAATTAGAAAATATGACTTGCAAGAAGCATCCAGACCCAGTTCATGTTCCAGCCTGATCATGACATGACCAATCCAATTCAATAATACATTACTATCATCGATGTTAATTTATACAATAATGTATTCAATAAAGCTGAATTGGAGCTCCAAAGAGTTAGAAATGAGTTTAAAATGTCGGAATCAGATTGTGGTTCTGCTAGAGTTCAAGGTATATTTAGGGTTTAGGGTATATTATTTTTATTTTTTTATTTCTGTAGAAAATTGTATATATTTGTTTATAATTTAAAAAACAATTCTGATATTGCAGTGGCTACACTGACTACAAAAATCAAGCATTTGTCAGGCCTTCTGCATAAGAAGGTAAAGTATAAAAATATATGTTTTAAACATAAAACTCCATTTGTGAAAACTATTTTTTTATTGTTTTATTGTGTATGATTGTGATACAGGATAAGCATTCAAGAAAGGGGCTGTAAGAGGTGGTTCAGAAAAGAAAGAAACTTCTGAAGTATTTGAGAAGAACGGATTGGAACTCGTACTGTCTCGTTTTGTCCAAGCTTGGGCTGAGAGACGTGCCTGAATATAAAGCTCCTGATTATAAATCCAAGAATAAGATGAAAGCGTAAAACTTTTTTATTTGATTTATTATTATTTTTTTAAAGTTTCGACGCATTTTGATTTAGCTTTTGTTTTGAGTTTCTGCTCTTTTTATTTTTGTTTCTTGTTGATGTAATAATCAAGAAAACTTTGTTTGTTGGATCTTACACTTGATTACCATTTTTCTGATTAGAATTTATAATGTATAATACCTAAAAATTGAAATTTAGGAGATGTAAATGTACAATATGCATTATTCTCAACAAAAAAAAAGTATTTAAATAATTCGCAAATATCATGTATTACTGCCATACATACAAATCTGAAAACATGGAGCTTTCATCACGATCAATAATTACATTCTCAATTTCACATTCAAATTTTGAAATGAAAATTGCTTCGGATCTGGATTACAACAAGAATATGGAAATTGCATTTTAAAGTTCCAGTTTTACAGTAAATGAGAACTTAGTTTTCTCAATCAATCTACAACTTTGATAACCATCGAGACTAACTTTAATGAATCTTAATTGTCATAAATATCCTTTTGGAATTTTTCAATTGCTCCATCTACGATTAATTAGAATCTTGCCTGCTCCATTTAATTAAAAAAAACATAAAACAATAAGCCAAAAACAACATTTATAATGCTCAACTGTATAATCATTAACTACATTGCAAATGCAAATGATACAAACAGAAAAAAGCTTGAATAATTAACCAACCACTCATTCATGTGTCTGAATTTTTCGAAACATGCATCATTACATTGTTCATATCTCATTATGTGATGGCTAAAAATAAAGTGATTTAGCATAATAAAAATGCCCAGCGAGAGGTGAAAAATAAAAAATGAGGGCACTCATGCATCAGACATGATCATCCTTATCATGGTCAATAATCACACCCGCTAAATCACAATCCAATTTTAATTTGGAAACCACTTCTCGCATTGGCATTCTGTGCTTCGGATCAGTATCGCAGCAAGAGAGACCAACAGTGAGAAGTCGCTCCATTTCTGCTTTGTTGAACTCTCCGTTCAGCTTCACATCTGCCACTGCTAATAAATCGTTCCATTCAAGGTTCCCCCGAACTTTTTTTTCCAAGCTAGAATCGTTTGCCACTGGTTTTGTTCCACATGCTATCTCGAGAGCAACAATGCCAAAACTGAAGATATCAGACTCTTTACTTGCTTTCCCTGCGATGAAGAGAGATCAAAATGTATTTAATAATAATTAACTAATTATTATTGCTATATATCAAATGTTTGTTTGAATATTTTGATTTAGGGCATTTTGTTATATGCATTTGGGTTTCTAACTTACTACAGTTCAGGTGAGAGCTAGTGAGGTGTTAATAACCGAAAAATGAGTAGGCTTTTAGAAGATCACGATTTTTTTAATTTTTAATGAGTACTATTGTTCAAAAAGAGGATTAACACCTGTAGATTTCTCTAATTTTTTAATGCCGAACTCTGTTGGGAGAGAGAGATGATTAGCTCACGTTATTATTGTAGTGGTTGAAAAGTTCCTGCCTTTTTGTCACTATTTTGGATTCCTTTTTTTTTTTTTCTGTATCCTTTTGGGCTTTCTGCCCTCTATGTAAATATACTTTTATTTGAAATTGAAAGTAGGACCTATGAGCCTGCTAATTTATTGATCATCAAAAGAAAATTAAATTACAACAGTTCTATATTAGAAATTTTAATATTTTATTTACCTGTAGCATAATATTCAGGTGCAATATATCCCTGTGTGCCAGTGGTTATGGCTGTCTGGATGATATCCCCATGGTCAACGAGCTTTGAGATGCCAAAATCTCCAAGTTTAGCGTTAAATTCTGAATCTAGCATCACATTACTCGGTTTCACATCGCGGTAAATGATACATTGATTATATTGCTCATGAAGATAACTCAACGCAGTGGCCAATCCAGTTGCAATCTTGTACCTTTCAGGCCACTTCAACTCATTTTTATCTCTATAAAGATGATGATCGAGACTTTGGTTTGACATGTACTCATAAACGAGCAAAAGGCAATTGTCTTCATTATAGTATCCGATGAGCTGAACTAGATTTATATGGCTTAACTGATTCAGAATATCTAACTCAGATTGGTAAGCCGGACTTCCTAATTTGGTTCCTGTAATCCTCTTTACAACCACTTTTATTTTTTTTTGAAATAATTTACAGCCATTGGTATTTGGGTTAGTGATTGTTCCCTCGAATATCTCGCCAGAAGCACCGCTACCAATTTCTTTAGAGAAATTTGTGGTGGCAGTAACCAATTCATCATAAGTGAATTGTATCGGTCCTGAATGTGCTCCAGGTTTGTTTAGTTTAATGTATGAATTTATCCTTTTTCGACAACAGATACACAATACCAAAAAACAAATTAATACCAACATAGCTATAGAAACAGCTATAGGAACTACACTTTTTGTCTTTTTTCCTCCGGTCGAACTCCCTTCAGCTGGAACCAGGGGAGGAGAAACCGAAGAAAAATATGGATTAAAAGATGAGGTAAAGTTCCAGGATAGTTTATCCATGCATCAGACTTGTAACCATTTGTCATGGTGAAATTAAGGTCGGTATTGGCAACAGAAATGGCTTTTTCTATGTCGATGCCTATATGATGTGCACTAATATCATCTAAATTGGTGTTTTCGTAGGTGTCAAATTCAACAGCAACTGTATTGGGCACAGTTGATGCGTTAAAGACACCAAAATATGCTCCGCTTGCACTTACAGTTGCAGGGATTATGGAAGGATATGAAGAAAGGAAGAAAACGATACCATCTCCAAAATAACTGGACAAGTTCGACGGAGATAGAGTAAAAGAGAAATGAGTCGAGAAGTTGAAAGTTTGACCAGAAGAGTCCCACACTGGTATGGGTTGCCAGTAAAAGACCCGACTCACTTCAAAATAGGGTTTGCCTGAAGTTGGAATGAGCTCAATGGATCCATCATCAGAAATGGAAGCAGTGCCTTGAGTCATTATTTCCTTTGAGTTGGTGGTGAAACTTGGAAAATTGAAAGAAAATGAGCATGTTAATGGTGCATGAGAGAGAAAGAGTTGGATGAACAATAGCAAAGATAAAGAAGGAAAAGAAGCTTTCATGTTGAGAATGCTCATGCTTCAACTCAATAAATTCGAGGATAGGTGGTTCTTCAAATTTATACTGTTCACAAAGGGTTTACCAGTTCAAGATGGTAATTTAAAAATTCAGAGAGAAATTTTAATTACGTGAAGCTTCGTACTCAAGTGGCACTATTAAATTTTAGTAACCCAAGCGGCACTATTAAATCTTAGTAACCCAAGTGACACCATTAAATATTAGTAATTGAGATTTTTTTTTTTTTTGAGACAAAGTAATTGAGAAAATTCAATTAAAAAGTGACAAGTTTCGTTAAACAGCAAGGTATACAATTATTTTATTTTTTGGTAACATTTTCAACATGCTACAATCGACTCCGATTATATTTTACGATATGAGGCACGCTACTTCAAAAAAAAAAAAAAAGACATGTCACGCACTCAAGATAAATGTTTTTTTTTATGGAAAATGAGAAATCATGACAGGATACTGTAGCGACCCTATAACGACGGATTGAAATTATATACTGTTTTCTTATATTTCTATATACGTTATATATTGTTTTCATTTTTTTTAATATATATTGTTTACCGAATTAATTTTTATATATTGTTTGTTTTTAGTTTATATGTTTTTATATACTGTTTTCATTTTTTTTTAAAATATACTGTTTTACCAAAAAGTTTTAACCATAAAATGTACTAAACTAGCGGTGCCATCGCTCCGCTTTGGTGTAAGCATAATTTAATTTGCTAGAAAGTATAAATAAATTTTTGAATTTTTAGTGATTTGATGATAATTATGTAAAGAAATTTTTGGCAAGAATATTATTTTCTAAAAGTAATAGATTCAACCATATAATCTTAAAGCTTAATATTAATATTTAAATAGGTGTATTAGAATTGATATGTCAATATATATTTTAAAAAGAAAAATCATTATAGCTTAAATAAACAATGAAATGAGCGTAATTACATATATTAATTTGTAGACAAAATAATTTTTATGATACTAGAATTGAAGACTTTATGAATATTTTTGTCAGTAATGATATAAAATTGAAATTTTATTGTAATTATCATACAATTAAAATTTTTTTGCGTTGTTAAAATATCATTAAAATAATAGTTGTAACATAATTATATCATACTAAAATTGATTAGACGAATGTCAAAAATAACTCAAGTAGGAAGTAAAAGTTTTAAGATGATCCAAATGGCACAAACTATGCACTATTTCTAGAAAAAATCTAAAGTTAAAAAAATATTGAAAATAAAATTGAAATATTAGTTAAACACATATTTTTTCTTAAGAAATTATATTTATGAATATTTTTTAATAGTATTTCCAAGAAAATAGTATTTTTCTAAATAACATTGTTTATAATAATATTTTTAAGATTCTTTTTTTAAAAGTTCTTTTAAAAAATAATTTTTAAAAACACATTTTTTAAAATAAGTATTTTCAAAAAATATGATTTATGTTATTAGACTTTTAAAATATATATTAATATTTTTTTAATAATAATATTTTTTTAATTATTATATCGAAGATTTTATATTTTAAGACATATGGCTAAATTTGGTAATAGAAATCCATTGTGTTTTGGACTGAAATTGCATTATCGTATCTTTTATATTTTAATAACAATATATACGTAAAATAGGGAAAGCAATATAAAAAAAATAGTATGTTGAAAAGGGGAAAATATATTATATGCAAAATCCCATCGTGTTTTGAGCGTGCTCAAGCCCGTCAAGCTTTCATATTTTCCACTTAACGGTTGAGATAAAATTGATGATGTGGCTCAATAAGAAAACTCAAAAGAAGGTGAAAAATAAGGGGTTGGGGTTAATTCTATTTGTATTAATAATTAATATTGAACATAATTTTGGATAATGATTCATTAAAACCATCTGATTAACATCTGATGATCAGAAACAAATTCCGCGATTCTCACTAATTCATGAATGGAACACAAAATACCAATTCAATTAATTATATAATTATGTTTTAATAACCACACAAATATTGCCATGAAATATTAATAAATTTGAGAAAATAAAAGATTAAGATTTAACAAAAAAATTTAATCGAACGATCGAGATAAAAATGAAGATGTGACTCAATAAGAAGCCTGAACAGGAGGTGAAAAATAAAGAGTTGGAGTTAATTTTTGTTGGAAATAGAAGAGGGAAGGAGGGGAAAAATTCCTTGTTCAACTCTCCTCTACTTTTTCACATTTCAATAAAATAAAGTTAAACTGCCAAATCACCTCTAATAAAGTGGTAAGGTACCATGTCACAAACTCAAAGGTTGTGAGTTCGAAATTCGGCAAAACTGATTTCTTTAAAAATAGATAAGAGACATATCACACATGAGCTCCCCCTATAAATTTAAAAAAAATATAAAATAAAGTTAAACCATTTTTTCAATATTTTTTTTATCATCTTTTATCTTTGTTCGGTGGAATAAATATATTTCTTTTGTCTTCTTTTATTCTTCCACTTTTATTCTATGTTGCCGAATATTTATCAGTTTAAGATGGTAATTGAAATTTTTTAAGAGAATTTTTAATTGTGCTAAGATTTATACTCAAGTGATACTATTAAATCTTGGTAACTCAAGTGGCACTATTAAATCTTAGTTGTGGTTGACTTATAGTTGACTCAAGTCAAGTGGCACTATTAAATCTTAGTAATTGAATTTTTCAATTAACCACCGCACCACTAGGGGTTACCTAGTGGATGGTCTGACTAGTTCAAAGCCCATAGTTCGAAACCCAACCCAGCCCAGCATTAGGATGAGGTGCACTAGGTAGGTATGTGATGGGAACGGATAGAGTCGGCCTACGGTCAATATAAAAATTTAATTTAATTAAATAGTGACAAGTTTCGGTTAGAGGGTGCTGCTCTGCTTCTAGCGAAGTAGGAAGATGGCTGCTTTGATAGGGCGAGCCGTTGGATCCATGGTATGTGATTTAGCCGAAATTTGTGAATTACCTGAAAGTTTAACCCGTTAAAGCTTATTTTGGAAGTCAATTAAATCTTTATATTCTTCTTGTCTGAAAATTCTTTCATATTTTTATTATTCTATAATAACAAGTTGATATTTATCCTTATCAAGAAAGTAAAAAATTATCATAATTTTTTTTCGAACATGTTATATTTTAGAAAATAATGGAGATTATCATAATTTTGTTTCAAATTTACTTGTGATGTTTTAGAAAATAATAGAGATCATCTTGGTCGTCTTATATATGAAAACAAATAAATTATACTGGATATTAAATATTGTTATAAGAGCAAAATTAAAATTATTAATATTTGTATGTCAATTGTGTTACAAAACTTATTTAATAAATATTATAAAATAATTACCTAAATAAATGTAATTTTAATTTTTTATGACATAATATCATAACATTTTATATTAAATATTTGATTTCATATAATTATATAGCTAAATAAAAGTTTCATAAAATAACAAAATTATTATATAAATATAACCAATTATAAGACAATAAATGAGATTATTAGCTTTCAAAACAAACCTTAACGTAGTCAACCCAACATGAAATTAATTAATTCACACTTTTTGGGCGAGATCACAACCCATGCATCCAACGGTTCACACTAGCAAAGCATCCACCATCCTTCTTCGCTAGAAGCATCATCCAACCCGACAAGTTTAGCCGAAACCAAGGGATAAAAGCATTTTTTGTTAATATTTCGACCTGTCATAGTCGACTCCGATTATTTTTTATGACACAAGATAAAGAAAATATATTTGAATCCAATGTCAATGGACAAGCAAGATAAAATAAATATATTTGAATCCAATGAATGATACTGTAGTAAAGAAAATAGCACCGGTACACATTGTGAGCTTATTATTCGTGCTGATTATTATATATTTCAATCCAATGTCAATGCGCAAGCAATAATACACACATCCTTTTTATTATTACGTAAACGTAATAAGTCTAGTTGACTTTGAAAAACAAAGCATTGACTAGCTTAATCCTGTCCATTTGTCAGCTAAATGGACAAGTTCAGGCCACAACGAATATGTTATTATGTGTTAAAATGGAAGAGTTCCATATCAGGTTTTTTTTTTATTATTTACAAAAATGAAGTTTTTTAGTTTATAAAACTATTGTTTTTAATGTCCTCATTGGCGGTAAAAGATATGTTTTGCAAGTCTCAAAAAAAAAAAAAAATAGTCCTGCCAATTTCATCGGTGATTTCAAATTTCGCCAGTTAAATTTTAACGAAATCACTAGTTTTATAAACTAAAAAAATATTTTTTGTAAATAAAAAAAATTCAATCCCATTCTAAAAAAGAGCTCGTGTTAGAATGATATTATGTTTGTGCAGTTTTGACTGAAATGGAGAAAACCAAATTAACTACAGTACAGCAGAAAAATGATTAAACTTGTCATGCTTGCCAAAGAAGACTTTGCCCTACTCTGTAGCAATTCAATCTTATAAGCCAATTTTTCGTTAAAAACAGGGTAATTTGAGATTTTTTTTTTTCAGGAAAATTGAAGAAGGCTTTGTATCCCTTCCAAATGTCAATACTGTATATTTTCTCAAAAATATTTACAATAGTACCTAAACTATGTACATCAATAAAAAGAAAATAAACAAAGATTAAAAAAAAAAAGCTATTTGTAAAGTCTATTCCCTCTTATTTTTCTACGGAAAAACTATATCAAAAAATGAATCCTTAAATCTTAAATCAAAAGCCACTAAGGTCAAGTGAATTTCTGTAGGTCAACACGCCTAACATTACCGACTCTTGCCCTTTTTTCACACCCTTTGCCTTGTTCTGTCTCAAACTACTCTCTCCTCTCGGAACTCCTCCTCCAGACCATTTTAGATGTTTTAAATAAGCCCAATAAAAGCTCGTTTTTTTCAATTTGCTAGTTTGAAGAAAATAATAGGGGTCTCAATATAATCAACTTTTTTAAAACTAAATAATGAGCTTTGAAATTTGAAGCTTTTCCCTATATATTTTTAGTATTCTTTTATTCACATTAATTTTCACAAACTTTCTTCAAAGCAAAAAAAACTTAAAAACTTTCAAACTAGACTTTACTCCATATTATCATATTTAGATAATACTTTACATTTACAAACTTTAATAAAAGATTCATATTATCACTAGAACAACAAACGTTGTGTACTGTATATGTATCAGCCAATTCAGAATTTCAGATCTCTGTCTCAAAAAGAAAAAGAAATGGGATTTTAAATTCTGTTTAATTATTTTTTGAAGGCCAAATTTACATGTACCCCTACAAAAACATCATAATTTCATGTATGTCATATCCTAAATATCCCTACAAAAACACTCAAATATCATGAATACCCATATGATATATTTAGTATTAATATTAATATTAACGTTATTTTTTATTTTTCATTTTCTCTATGTAACTAGTGTAAGATATTGAGTGATTTATGTTTTCTTTTTAGTTTTTATATTTGTATATAGTAAGTTCAAGATGAATATATTTGAGAGAAAAATTTACAATTCTTCGAAAGAAATTAATAAAAAAAAATCAAAAAATAGTATATAGTGGTCATCTTATATTTTTAATAAGTAAGTAATAATAATGCAATCATTATTGATATTATTTGGCTGGCAGATTTTGACGAAATATTAACGACAATAATATTCGTGATATTTTAGGAATTTTGTAGTAGTATTCATGATATATTATATGTGATTTTGTAGGGGTATTCATGATTTTTGAGTAATTTTACAGGGGTAAGAGGTGATATTTCACTTTTTGTAGGGGCACACTAGAAATTATGAGGTTTTGTAGGGGTACATATGAAATTTGACCTTTTTTTTAAATAACAATTTTGTTTCAAATTTTATGCGTCGAGATACATGTATTTCAAAAAAAATTCACTGAAACACTGTTGATATTTATTCTGATCAGTCAAAATATTCGAGGGAGGCATGACCCCCAAGTCTCTATAAAGCTCCGCCACCAGTCATATTTGACTACCAACTTATTTGCATATCTACAAAACCCTTGTCATTTCATTTCACAATATAAACACAAACTCTCGTTGAAACACACACCACAACACATATACATCACACACAAACACACACACACACATACACAAAATGCATAAAACAAATTTTGATTGTGTCTCTCGATGTTGGATTTCTTGAAGTATTTATGTGATTCTAGGTTTCACAGCTGAGGTTACTAAAATCAATGTAAGTATTTTTTTACCATCTTAAATTAATATTTTACTAGAATAATAGTCGCGATACGCTACAATATTTAAATTTTATTATTTATTTTGATATAAAATACATAAAATTATAATTAAAAATTAAAATAAAATTAAAAGTAATTCGTAGTACATAAATAATATAGAATAACTATATAAAGTTAACTATTTTTTATTATATTTTTGAATTACATTATATATTTTATCTATAATCAACTATTTTTAAGAAATTTTTGTATCACATCTAATTTGTAACGACAGATAACTCGATGTAAGTAATTTAGGTATGAGAAATAAAATAATATAAATAATAACTTTATGAAAAGAATAAAAAAACAAATTATATTATAAACTCAATCAAATAATTTTACTATTGATAATTAATTTATGATCTCAATTTTTAAGTCCCGGTCAATATTTTTGAGATAAAAAAAAAGTCATATCTTCACTTATTTTATCTATGTTATTATCTCTTGGAATATTATATTAAGAGAAAATAAGTCATAGTTATGCTAAGATGGAACTCGAAAAATAATAAATCCAAGATTATTTATTTGAAATATTTTATTGGAAACATCATAGATTTAATTAAAGATGGTTCATTTAAAAAGTAATAAATAAATAATTATAATGTTTAACATAATGTTTGAAGAAGAAATATGATACTATCTATAGGAGAAATAGATAAGAAGTGTGACATGACTCCAT
The DNA here is from genome assembly GCA_027726005.1 of Juncus effusus. Lineage (NCBI taxonomy): Eukaryota > Viridiplantae > Streptophyta > Magnoliopsida > Poales > Juncaceae > Juncus > Juncus effusus. The sequence continues at coordinate 11,198,204 of CM050890.1, read as the reverse complement.
TTTTAATGGATTTATTAAGAATCATAATAAGATAAAAGCAATAAATTGATAGGTACACGAATAATTATTTAGAAAAAGTTGAATATTTATTTATTATATTTTTGCATTGCATCATATATTTTTTTTTTAATTTAATTAGGTCCGTCGGCCGAATTAATTATGTCATTTAAAAATAATGGTATAGTATAAAGTACAAAAAAGAGGCCGCCCAACCACACCTAGGCGGGCTAGGCGATTTTTTTTTAATACAATTTTTTTCAAAAATAAACCAGCAAATACCACTCCTTTCAAAATAATGTGCTATCTACCATTTCCGTCATTACTAGTGGCGGAACAGTTATTGTTCCGCCATTAGTAGTGGCGGAACATGTGGATTTTATAATTTTTCAAAAATGGGGTTAATTAGTTTAAAAAACGTGTTCCGCCACTGCCACTAGCGGAACAGGAAAAAAATTAATTTTTTCTCAGGAAAACAAAATTTCATGTTCCACCACTACCTGTGGCGGAACAGTATTTTCCGCCACTATCTGTGGCGGAAGAGTGTTTCTTTACACTAATTAACCCTGTTTAACCAGCCAAATGAGAAATTTTTGAAAAAATTGAAAATCCACATGTTCCGCTACTGTTCCGCCACTGGTAGTGGCGGAAATGGTAGTTACCCCATTATTTTCAAAACAGTGGCAAGTATTAGTTTATTTTTGAAAAAAAATGGTATATAAAAAAAACAATCGGGCTAGGCAGGGGTTTAAGACCCAGAAAATTTGAAGGCCCATATTTTTTATAAGCTACAGCCCATTGATAAAAGAACACAATGTTAAAGGTCCGTCTCTCCGAATATCCTGAGCTTCGGATCTGGATTACAACAAGAATATGGAAATTGCATTTTGAAGTTTCAGTTTTACAGTCGATGAAAACTTAGTTTTCTCAATCAATCTACAACTTTGATAACCATCGAGACTACTTTTAAATTTTAATGAATCTTAGTTGTCATAAATATCCTTTTGGAATTTTTCAATTGCTCCATCTACGATTAATTAGAATCTTGCCTGCTCCATTTAATCAAAAAAAACATAAAATAATAAGCCAAAAACAACATTTTTAATGCTCAACTGTATAATCATTAACTACATTGCAAATGCAAATGATACAAACAAAAAAAAACTTGAATAATTTAACCAACCACACATTCATGTGTCTGAATTTTTCGAAACATGCATCATTACATTGTTCATATCTCATTATGTGACGGCTAAAAATAAAGTGATTTAGCATAATAAAAATTCCCAGCAAGAGGTGAAAAATAAAAAATGAGGGCACTCATGCATCAGACATGATGTCCTCATCCTTATCATGGTCAATAATCACACCTGCTAAATCACAATCAAATTTTAATACGGAAACCACTTCTCGCATTGCCATTCTGTGCTTCGGATCAGTATCGCAGCAAGAGAGACCAACAGTGAAAAGTCGCTCCATTTCTGCTGAGTTGAACTCTCCGTTCAGCTTCACATCTGGCACTGCTAATAAATCGTTCCATTCAAGGTTCTCCCGAACTTTTTTTTTCCAAGCTAGAATCGTTTGCCACTGGTTTTGTTCCACATGCTATCTCGAGAGCAACAATGCCAAAACTGAAGATATCAGACTCTTGACTTGCTTTCCCTGCGATGAAGAGAGATCAAAATATATTTAATAATAATTAACAAATTATTATTGCTATATATCAAGTGTGATAAGATGCAATTACATTGTTGGAAAAGAGCAGCCTAACTGGAGGATATTTTGCATTATTAGAAAAGATAAGTTAATTTTGGATTCCTTGTTTTTTTTTTTCTGTATCCTTTTGGGCTTTCTCCCCTCTATGTAAATATACTTTTATTTGAAATTGAAAGTAGGACATATGAGCCTGCTAATTTATTGATCATCAAAAGAAAATTAAATTACAACAGTTCTATATTAGAAATTTTAATATTTTATTTACCTGTAGCATAATATTCAGGTGCAACATATCCATGTGTGCCAGTGGTTATGGCTGTCTGAATGATATCCCCATGGTCAACGAGCTTTGCGATGCCAAAATCTCCAAGTTTAGCGTTAAATTCTGAATCTAGCATCACATCGCGGTAAATGATACATTAATTATATTGCTCATGAAGATAACTCAACGCAGTGGCCAATCCAGTTGCAATCTTGTACCTTTCAGACCACTTCAACACATTTTTATCTCTATAAAGATGATGATCGAGACTTTGGTTTGACATGTACTCATAAACGAGCAAAAGGCAATTGTCTTCATTATAGTATCTGATGAGCTGAACTAGATTTATATGGCTTAACTGATTCAGAATATCTAACTCAGATTGGTAAGCCGGACTTCCAAGTAATTTGGTTCCTGTAATCCTCTTTACAGCCACTTTTATTTTTTTTTGAAATAATTTACAGCCATTGGTATTTGGGTTAGTGATTGTTCCCTCGAATATCTCTCCAGAAGCACCGCTACCAATTTCTTTACAGAAATTTGTGGTGGCAGGAACCAATTCATCATAAGTGAATTGTATCGGTCCTGAATGTGCTCCAGGTTTGTTTAATTTAATGTATGAATTTATCCTTTTTCGACAACAGACACACAATACCAAAAAACAAATTAATACCAATATAGTTATAGAAACAGCTATAGGAACTACACTTTTTGTCTTTTTTCCTCCGGTCGAACTCCCTTCAGCTAGAACCGGGGGAGGAGAGACCGAAGACAAAAAATATGGATTAAAAGATGAGGAAAAGTTCCAGGATAAAAGAGTAGTGCATTGGAAATGCCCCCCAGTTGCAGCTCCAAAACCAACCGCTACCTCTTGTGTAAGGTATTTTTTTCAGGTCGACTTGAGAGTACAAAGACCAACTTTTGTTCAACTCAGGATAACTAAAGAACACACTCAACATTTGAGTGTTTGATTCATAGTTGATCCATGCATCAGATTTGTAACCGTTTGTCATGGTGAAATTAAGGTCAGTATTGGCAACAGAAACGGCTTTTTCTATGTCGATGCCTATATGATGTTCACTAATATCATTTAAAATGGTGTTTTTGTAGCTGTCAAATTCAACAGCAACTGTATTCGGCACAGTCGACATGTTAAAGACACCGAAATATTCTCCGCCTGTAGTTGCGGGGATTATAGAAGGATATGGAGAAAGGAAGAAAACAATACCATCTCCAAAATAACTGGACAAGTTCGACGGAGAGAGAGTAAAAGAGAAATGAGTTGAGAAGTTGAAAATGTTACCAGAAGAGTCCCACACTGGTATGGCTTGCGAGTATAAGACCCGACCCACTTTATAAATGGGTTCGCCTAAAGTTGGAATGAGCTCAATGGATCCATTATCAGAAATGGAAGCAACGCCTTGAGTAATTATTTCCTTTGAGTTGGTGGTGAAACTTGGAAAATTGAAAGAAAATGAGCATGTTAATGGTGCTTGAGAGAAAAAGAGTTGGGCGAATAAGAGCAAAGATAGAGAAGGAAAAGAAGCTTTCATGTTGAGAATGTCCATGCTTCAACTCAATAAATTGAAGCGCCAGTAGTGAATCCTATGTGCCTCCAAGCTTAGGATATATATAAAGTCTCTCTGTTATAATTTTAGTGCTCTCTTTTATTTTTTATTAATATATTTTTTCTTCTTTAATTTATTTAGAGAAAAGCTCACTTTTGCCTCCTGAACTATTCAAAATTGTTCAACTTGCCCCCTGAACTTTTTTTTGCGCAATTTTGCCCCCTGAACTCTTCCAAATGTTCAACTTGCCCCCTCCATCCAGTTAAACGCACAGTCAGCAGTTATCTGCTTGCGTGGCGTGCTGACGTGGCAAATAAATGATTTTTTAAGCCACGTCAGCGACCCCTTCTCTTTCTTCTTCTTCTTCTTCTTCTTCTTCTTCTTCTTCTTCGCTGCACTGAAGCTCTCTGTCTCTCTTCGCTCTTCTCTCGCGCGACACCAGCCGAGCCAGCACGCGTCGCCGCCCAGCCGAGCCGCCTGCGTCGCCGCCGACGTCGCCGCACGCGTCTCCAGCTCTCCTCCTCTTCTTCTTCTTCCCGTTCTTCTCTTTCTCTCCTTCGCTTCTGACTCTCCTTCGCTCCTTCGCTTTGTAACGGTTCTTTCTAAAAACCGTTACAAAGTCTTCGATTTAGTATCGGTTCTTTCATAATTTCTTATAATTAAATCGAAGACTTAGTAACGGTTTTTAGAACGAACCGATACGAAATCGAAGATTTAGTAACGGTTTTCTGAAAGAACCGATACGAAATCGGAGACTTAGTAACGGTTTTTTTTAAAGAACCGATACTAAATCGAAGACTTAGTAACGGTTTTTTAGATAGAACCGTTACAAAATCGGGAAAATCAAAACCATAAACCATTAGTAACGGTTTTAATGAATGAACCGATACGAAAGACTTAGTAACGGTTTTTTTAAAGAACCGATACTAAATCGAAGACTTTGTAACGGTTTTTAGAAAGAACCGTTACAAAGCGAAGGAGCGAAGGAGAGAAAGAGAAGAACGGGAAGAAGAAGAAGAGGAGGAGAGCTGGAGACGCGTGCGGCGACGTCGGCGGCGACGCAGGCGGCTCGGCTGGGCGGCGACGCGTGCTGGCTCGGCTGGTGTCGCGCGAGAGAAGAGCGAAGAGAGACAGAGAGCTTCAGCGCAGCGAAGAAGAAGAAGAAGAAGAAGAAGAAGAAGAAGAAGAAGGGGTCGCTGACGTGGCTTAAAAAATCATTTATTTGCCACGTCAGCACGCCACGCAAGCAGATAACTGCTGACTGTGCGTTTAACTGGATGGAGGGGGCAAGTTGAACATTTGGAAGAGTTCAGGGGACAAAAGTGCGCAAAAAAAAGTTCAGGGGGCAAGTTGAACAATTTTGAATAGTTCAGGGGGCAAAAGTGAGCTTTGCTCATTTATTTAATAAAGTTCCTGTTATTTTTTCTTCTGTTATAAAGTCTCCATGTTATATATTTTTTCTTCTTTGATTTATTTACTTCTTCAATTTTACCGGCATCATTCATGTAATTTGCAACTTCTTATTATTTTAATGCGAGTCTAAATGTAAGCTCTTCGCCTATCGTTTTCAAAAAACAAAAAAAAAATCAATAAATTCAAGAAAATGGTAGGTGGATCTTGAAGTTTATACTTCTTTTTCATTTTTTATTTAACAAGGTGAGCTCATTTGTCCCTTACTTTGTTAGATTTGCTGGGTTTCGAATAGACAGCCTAGTCATTATTCCATTATTTCACTCTTATTTCATGTTGTCAAATATTTACTAATTCAAGATGGTAGTTGAAAAATTAAGGGAGAAAATTTAATTATGCTAAGCTTCATAATCAAGTGACATTATAAAATCTTAATAATTCAAGTGGCACTATTAAATATTAGTTTTAGTTGACCCATTGCACTATTAAATCTTAGTTTTAGTTGACCTAAGTGTCACTATTAATCTTAGTTTTAGTTGACCTAAGTGTCACTATTAATCTTAGTAATTGGAAAATTTGGATTAAACACCACTAGAGTTAACCTAGTGAATGGTATGAATGACTTATCCAAAATCTGATTTATGCTAGTAATGAAAGTACATATCTTATAAATCAAACAGCACAGCCCAATAATTTCGGTGATCATAAATCAAACGTATACTCCCTCAAAAAAAATTAAACGTATAATATGGAACAAAAAGCTTTCAAAATATAACCAGTTTTTTTTAACGCAAAAATATAACCAGGTTTGCTTTGAATATATTCTGCTCATTTTTTTAAACAAGAAGCCTGATCATGACATGACCAATCCAATTCAATAATACATTCGTATCGACTTTAATTTATACTATTGTATACATTTTTCTTACTGTTTTTTTATATTTTTTTCTCGTTGATTATTTTCCTCTCTTCACTAATCCTATTTCTACTCTCGTTATTGTTTATATAATGTTGTTGTATATTTTTCTTATTACTTTTGTTATATATACTTTTTTCTTTGCAGTATACTTTTTCATCAAGTATTTTTTACTGTAAAATTGAAACTCGAGACGATTGAGAGTTTATTACAAATAATAAGTTTAAAGGCCTATGTTGGCCCACATGAGGAGAGAGCCCAAAAATATTCACAAATAATAAGTTTTAAGAAAGGCCTACATTGCCCCGTGAGGAGAGAGCCCAAAATATCACAACTCAAAAAGCCCTCATAATCATCCAATTTATTTTCTCTGAAATGCCATTCGCATCAAAAATTTCAATTAATTTTCCAAGTTTCCCAAGTACTGGAATTAAGAGTTGGTTTTGAGTATCAAATATATGCGATTCTTGTGTTCATGCGTGTATCATCATTTTGGATTTGTATTTTGAAGTGTTTTGACTTTTGAGCTTCATAAATCTGAAGTTGCGGGAATTTTCTTTTTCTTTCTAAAATTACACAACCTCTGTAATTTTTAATCTTTGTGTGGATAAAAGAAAAATTGAACAAATTTTGTGTTATAAGTATTTCGGCCCCATAGTTAGTCATTCGTAATACGCGAATAATACGGTTCGCGATACGTTCATGTATAATTCGTATTGAACGTTTTCTAAGTCGGTCAAATATTCGGTTAACTAGAATGGAGACGGTAATAATTCGTTAATTCGGTTCATTGTTCGGAAAAATTCGGTATATAAAATTATGTTAATATATATTTTTTATTTAAAAAGAACTAAGAAAATATTATTATTTGGTAAAAATTCGGAAAATACGGGATGAATTTTTGTCATGTCAAAAATTCGCAAATGAATGCGAATTATTGAAATGGAGACGCGAACTTTGCGAATTTTAAAAAATTCGGAAAATACGCGAATTATACGCGAATTATTCGCTAGTTTTAGTTGACCCATTGCACTATTAAATCTTAGTTTTAGTTGACCTAAGTGTCACTATTAATCTTAGTTTTAGTTGACCTAAGTGTCACTATTAATCTTAGTAATTGGAAAATTTGGATTAAACACCACTAGGGTTAACCTAGTGAATGGTATGAATGACTTATCCAAAATCTGATTTATGCTAGTAATGAAAGTACATATCTTATAAATCAAACAGCACAGCCCAATAATTTCGGTGATCATAAATCAAAAGATGCCAGTCCAAGGGCTGGTGAAGTAGTTGTGCCTTAAGGACGTCCAATTGCGACGCCATCTTGGTTTAGTGAAATCCAGAACATCTGCAATCACTGGGGCATAAAAATTATCATACTTGCTGTGGCTACAGTGCTCGCCAAGGGAATTGATGAAGGCGGCAGCCACATCATCTGAAGCCAGCTTGTTGTTGATGATACCAAACTTCTGGAGTAATGCAATGTCTGCCTTCGTGTTAATCAAAGAATCCATCAGATATACATAGCTTGCCACAATTCTTTCATTATAAAGATTATCGTTTTCGTGGCATAGGAGATTTGTTATGAGGGACATATTTTCGGAATCAATTTCAAGAGTTGGAATTTGGAGGACATCATTTTCAAAGGTTATATCGAACATATTCTTGCATTCCTTGTCCTCCTCCTCTTCGAAATTTAAGCCAGCCTCGTATAGATCGATGACCAGTTTTTCTTAACGCAAAAATATAACCAGGTTTGCTTTGAATATATTCTGCTCATTTTTTTAAACAATAAAAAATGAAGAATAATTAGAAAATATGACTTGCAAGGAGCACCCCAGACCCAGTTCATGTTCCAGCCTGATCATGACATGACCAATCCAATTCAATGATACATTCGTATCGACTTTAATTTAAACTATTGTATACATTTTTCTTACCGTTTTTTTATATTTTTTTTCTCGTTGATTATTTTCCTCTCTTCACTAATCCTATTTCTACTCTCGTTATTGTTTATATAATGTTGTTTTATATTTTTCTTATTACTTTTTTTTCTTTGCAGTATACTTTTTCATCAAGTATTTTTTACTGTAAAATTGAAACTCGAGACGATTGAGAGTTTATTACAAATAATAAGTTTAAAGGCCTATGTTGGCCCACATGAGGAGAGAGCCCAAAAATATTCACAAATAATAAGTTCACACAAGATTGGGCGCACAAGATTGAAGCAAACGATGAAATCTTTTTCCGTATTCAGGTTTTTCTGACACCGCCGCATGAATTTGAGGGTATGTTTTAGCTACAGCTTCACTATCGGTGTAGAACGTTGCACTTGAGATTCGATCTCCCATTTGTTTGACATGTGTAAAGGCTAGAAGAAGAGCCTGGCTCTCGGATTCTTGTATGGTTCGATAAGCTAGAGCACGTTCACCTACAAGTTGTTGTGATATGGCACGGATGAATACTCCGCCCGCTTCTCTAATAATTATCCCAAAACCTCTTCTATCCTCATTTAGCTCATGTTTCATCGAAGCGTCAACCATCACAACATACTTCTTTCCTGGAGATACATCCGGACATGTATAAAAAAGAGTTTCTTTGAAAGGATCCTTGGTACAGTTCTTCCACGTGTGAAAATCTTTTTTCGTACATACGGCGTGTTGTCTTGTCACGGTGCATTCATGGAGGAGCAGGTACTAGTTCATGACAAGTTGGGCAGTAATAGTAAGGGCAATTTTCTACAGAATTACACGTGGGTTTTCCATCTTGAAAGGTAGAAAGAATCTGAGGTTGTAGCTTCAAACAACCAGAAGGCGAGTTTGAATACGAGGTGATTTTGGGGATGAAAAACACGCCTTCCTCATTCATTGCTGAAAGTCGGTGGAGAGAGATAGAGAGAGAGAGAATGTTTTGTGCCCAAAGCTTAACACGATCTGCACAAGCTTTCAAATGCCCTTTGGCGTATCATATGAAACTTGGCAACTTATTAGGAATTAGTTAGTTGTGCTAATTATGACAAATCCTAACAGAAAAGTCAAACTCCCGCCCAAATTGGAATCCTAATTATGAGGATCTAAAAAAAGGAAAAAAAAACTCTAATTGGAATCCTAATTATGTTGTATTTAAATTGTTTAGAGATGATGTTAATATATATTTGAGTTGTGAATTATGTGATTAGTGAGTATATATATTTGAGTTGTGAATTATGTGATTAGTGAGTTCGTGTTGTCTCATTTGCTGGAAGTTAATTTCTTTTATCTTTTTTATTTTATTTTGTGAAGTTATGCACTAATGAAATAATTTTTTAGAGCCAGATCTTTGATACCAATTCTTTTTATTTATAAGTCTAAACAAAGATCTTTGATACCAATTCTCAGTCTCACAATTCATCATACCATTTAGTTTGAGGAAAAAAAAAAACAAGTGGTACCAAGTTTGAGGCTTCTCTCAAAGGACTGCTTTGTACACTTTGAAAAGTGTCTTATATTTCAAAGAAGTGGTACCAAAAATATCCATTTTCATCCATTAATACTGACACTTGAAGAATTATGATGAACAAAGAACAAAAAGTAAGGATAAAGCATACTGATAAATCCAACCCAAAAAAATTCACCAAAGCATATGATTTGTAGGAGTAATAAATATAATGTTTAAAAGGAGTGATTTAAGGAGTAAGTTATGGATTTGTAATCATATTATTTGTTTGATTGTAAAATTTGGATTTATTGTGAAAATTGGAATGTTTTAATTAATTTGACGTTAATTGGTATAATTTTTTTTATTATTTTCACTGCATTAAAATAAAAAATTATTGCTTATTATATCATAATATCATAATTCTTAACAAACTTCTTTCATAATAGAAATATGTTTTGTTATTAAATAATATATCATGTATACATGGTAATACCACTAATAAAAGGAATTACTAATAAATAATGTACATAGATTGTTCTTAAACAAGCCTAAATAATTACCAAAGAAAAACATATAAAATTTACATAATCCAAACTTAAACCAAAAGTAAATACACCAAATTGTCACAAGTCTTTATTGAAATAAAATAAAAAAAAATAAAGCAAGAAACTGAAACAACCATTATTACGCTCAGTCCTCACACTAAACATTTTGTTCAACAAGCCTTCCAAATAATAACAAAAGCTCAAAAAGACCAGCGCAAATCTTGCTTGTAACAAACATGCTTTTATAGCAGCCGCTTGCGCAACTTGTGCGAGATACGAGGGCAATTCTTAATCATCAAATGATGTAATTTTTTCGTTTTAATGAGCGGTTCTAATTCATCATCAGTTATTCGATGACACCCATTAATCTTGAGATTCACCAAGCGAGGAAAATTAATCAAAAACCCCAAATTGGTTATTTGGCGAGCCTTCTCAATTTCCAAAGTTTCCAAACAAGGGGAGGCCAAAGATAAAGCCTGCATCGCCGAGTCATTTAAGAAGCGTGCATGTCTGAGCACCAAAACCCTAATTGAACAACCATTAACTAATGCTAAAATACCCTCAATTGTAATTGATGATTCCGGGTACCAGAAAGCTAATTCGACATTTTCCAAAGAAGGACAATTACTACCCAATGCTTTCAAACTCACGTCAGTCAAAGGTGAAGACATCATAAGAGAGATACTTTTCAAACCGCGTGATTTCTTAGATAATGAAATAATATCGCTATCATCTAAACCAGTACACGTATAAAAGCGAACCTTCTCCAATGAGCTGCAAGACCCTAAAATAAGAGACAAACCACTTTCAGGTCCTAAAGCACAACAACATAAATTAACCTCTTCTAGCCTCTCACAACAAATTTGATCCCTAAACCAACTCTCAGCCACTAACGGGTCGTGGATTATTGTCTGCGAACCAAGCAGATGAGTTTTGAATTCCAACCGTTTGAGTCTTCTCAAGCAATTACCCAATTTTACCAAACTAGTCTCATTAATACCACGGCATTCCAGAATTGAGAGGTCTACTAATTTCTTGCATGAGGCTAAGTGACTGAGACCTGAATCGGTTATACATGAACAAAATTTTAGGGTTAGGTTGGTTAGAGACGGGCAATTGGTGGAGAGGATAAAGAGGCCTTGGTCGTTTAGTTGTTTCACTAAATAGGAATCCCGATCATAATCATTGCAAATTTCAATTTTTGCCAAGTTAGGGAAACGGGTGCATAATGAGGTCAATGCTTCGGTTACCGGAATCAACCCGCATTTGACCCAAATTGAGCGTCTTTGGTTGGCTTCAATTTTGTATAGTTCTTTTGATACGAGGGAGAGCGAATTTCGATCTGAAGATTTGGTGAGTCTTTTGATTATCTCAGAGATTAGGGCTTCTGGAAGATTCTCCATTGCAATTGTGAAGATTGGAAGAGTACTGTTGCAGTGGGGAGAAGAGCGGCGCGGGTAAGAAAACCGAGGAGAGAGGCAGGGAGAATTTAGGGGCGGAAATAGAATTAAGAGAAGAGCCGAGTTTCCGTTTTTTTCCTTACTTTCCTTGTTCCAACATTTAGGGTTGATATACACATCCCCCATTCAGCTTTGATGCGCTGGCACGCGTTTTGCTGTATAAAATACCGTGTTCAATGTAATGGATGTTTTAGTTATTACTTGCTGTTAGTTAATTACTCAATTCCATATTGTTATTGAAACAAAATTAATAATTATTTAATAATATTGATTTATATGTGATAAATTTGGGATGTGATAGATAGCTATGAATCATCTTGACTGTTGAGATTGGAATTAACCTTGAAGAGTGATAATTATAATTATAAATGAAATAAAAGAGATAAATTAGGTTTATCATTTTTAAACATCACAAATTAATATTTCTGATCTATTAGATTTACCATATAATTAGTTTATCATCATACAATAGCTTTACCATATAATCATCATATTACCCATCTATACAAAATTAGCATACAAACATTTAGAACCGTCCATGAGCAGTTATATAACCCATTTAACACCATCCCTGATTGAACACCTTCCATTTTCAAATTAATTTGATTGCCTTTTTAATGGATGTAATTGATGCAAATTAGGATTACCATTTAAAAATTTCCATAAATTAAAATCACATTGAACACCTACCATAATTTACCATTTGCAAATGTTGACCCTAATTTGAAAGTGGTAAATACAGCGGGGATGTATAGATAAATATGTCTTACCATAATTTACCATTTAACAATATCTCGCATTCAACACCTACCATATTTAACACCATTTATACAATCAATCCAACATCAATCATGCAACACATTTAACACATTCCTAAATGTGGACTAGTTAACCATTTACATATGTTAAGTATTTAATCATTTAACAGTATGTATGCCAAAGTGAGAAATTGTTTTAATGGGAATCATTTACCACCTACCAATATTATACAATCTAATTAACATCTTCCAAATTATAAAAAAAAAAAAAATTAAGATCTTACTTAAAATATTAGCATTAATTATACAATAAATCAAAAGAGCATACAATAAGCACTTAATTTAACATAACATTGAGTTCAAATTACATATTACAATTAAGCCTCCCAAATTTAACATAACATCGCATTCAAAATATAAAAAAAAAATGATGCTTATGTGCCAAAATATATGAAGTATGGCATTTCTCGACTTGTTTACCATTCACATATGATTCATCATGACTCGGTTAACATTCAGATCAATTTTGAAATATTTGGACTAGTTTACCATTCACATATGAAGTATATTAAACACCTTCCTATTATATTTCCAACTAATAAACCATGGATTAGTATATCTCAATTACCATTTTCAGATCAATTTTGAACTGATAAATTTCGAAATATTAAAAAAATGGGGGAAAATAATTTCGAAAATCTCAAAGATTTGAAGAAAAAATCAAATTAGAAATGAAATAATCGGAAAATAAATCAATAATTCAAAAATAATATTAGAAAGAAAAGAAATTACATATTCAAAATAAATACAAATAAAAATCTGAAATAAAAATAATATTTTGAAAAAAAGTCATTTTAACAAACACTTTGCAAGCAAGAGATATTTCGAATGAATTAGAAAGATTCAATAAATAAAACAATAATTCAAAAAATAAGATGCTCAAATGCTTCAATTCATCTCCAATTTTGGCCAAATGGACAACTGATTCAACCGAACTAAATTTCAGACCAAATAATTCTGATTCATTGAAACTGGTATGATTTCAGCACCATCTCCCCTATACTAAACCTCATCTGACCCCAACTAAATGAAAAAGTATCAGGTGGAAATCAGAATAATTTGACAAAGATAGCAAAATTAGGAACAACCAAGAATATAATTAAAAAAGTATGAAAAAATTAAAGATTTGTCTCCAATTTTTGCCAAATAGAGCACTGATTTAACCCCACTGGCACGATTTCTGCACAAATAATTTCGATTCAAGGAGACTGGTGGTTTCAGCATAATCGATATTGTTCAACCCTCCGAATACAAAAAAAAATGAAATAAAAAGAACATAATAAACGGAAGGAAAAAGAAATCTATGCAAATCCACAAAAGAAAATCAAACTCAGACAAAAAAAAAATCACAATCGAAAAAATGTTCAAAAACTCTAAGAAAATTCGATAAAGAAAATGAAGAAGAAGAAAGAATTTCGAAATCAATAGCAAATAGATCAAAAAAGTAATACAAACTCATGACAATTCATATTTTTCACTTAGGCAATTTCGTTTTTTTATATTTTCAAGTTTTTCTAATCTTTTTTCTGACTTTCACTTTTCTTATCTGATTTTGAAGACGTTGCCAGCTCTTCAAGTTTTCAGATAATTATGCCATTTAAAAATAATGGTATAGTATAAAGTACAAAAGAGAGGCCGCCCAACCACACCGGCGGGCTGGCAGACTTTGTTTTTTAAATATCATTTTTTAGAAAAAAAATTCAACAATTGCCATTAGTTTGAAAATAATGAATATCTGTCATTTCCGCCACTACTAGTGGCGGAACAGATGATTTTTAGTTTTTTGCAAAAATTTCTCATTTGGCTGACTAAACAAGATTAATTAGTATAAAAAACAGTGTTCCAATTTTTTTTTTAACCAATTAACAGCTAAACAGATCTAACAGCTGACTAATTAACCCAAAATTTTTAAGAATTAGACTGTTCCGCCACTACTAGTGGCGGAACAGACCAAAATAATTTTTTCCCAATCCGGAGAATACGAAGAAAATAATACTCTGTTCCGCCACCATTACTGGCGGAACAGATGAAATTTTACCTGTTCCGCTGGTGAAAATAATTTTTTTCCCTGACTGGAGGAATGCAAAAAATAATACCCTGTTCCGCCATAGTGGCGGAAGGTAAATTTATGTCTGTTCCGCCACTAGAGGTGAAATTTTACCTGTTCCGCCACTACTAGTGGCGGAACAGACATATTTATATAAAAACGGACCCCTCATTTCAACCCGTTAAAACCCATTAAACCCATTAAACCCGACGGTTCAAAAGAGGGGCGATTTTTGGGCTATTTTCTTGCCAAAAATACCAAAAATTGGTGGAGATTAAAGGAGAAAAGAGAAAATAGGAGGAAGAAAAAGAGAAAGGTAATTGATTTGGTTTTATTTTGAGTTTAGATTTAGGAATTGGTGTTGGTATTTTTTTTGAATTGATTGAAATTAGGGTGGAATTTGTTTGAATTGATTGAAATTAGAGTGAAATATGTTTGAATAGATTGAAGTTAGGTTGATTTTATTGATTGTTTTGAATCAATTTGTTTGGAATAATTGATTGAAGTTTAGGGTTTATGGTTTATATTTTTTTTATTATTTAGTAATTTGAGTTGTTAAAATATTATTGCAATTAGGGAAAAGAAAGAAAGAGTAGATATTTGAAAGATGATGGCACATAACTCAGCAATGTTTTTATATTACGACGGTCGGATTATTCAAAAACCGAATGGCTGCAGTTACGATCCATATGAGCCGGTTGTTCTACCAGAAAGCACAGCTATAAATAGAAATTATGTACAATTGTGTTACGAAATTTGTGAAAATATCGGTTGGTCGTTTAATGATACTCTTTTAATTCGAGGTAAATATCCTTACCTTAGCGGCGACGAATGGCATTTTAGAGCAGTGAGAATTACCAATGACAGACAACTGATTCAATTTGCTGAGCGCGTCAGAAGTGTTGGCATGGAATTAGAAATATATGTTGATCGACAACCAAGTAAAGAATCTCATATAGGAACTAGTAGTAGAACAATTGTAGTTACAAATGCGGATGAGAATGAGAGATTAGAACCCGTAAATAATGAAATCAATAATGAAGATTACGAGGGCGATTTGCCGATATTTGATAGAAGGATATTAGAAGATGAAGATGATGAAAATGAATTAGATGATGAACCAGAAATGGGTCTAGAAGACGAAGAAGAAATATATGGAGATGGTGAAGCAGAAAGGGAGGGAATGAAGCATCAGACGGGATTTATTTATACGGAAGAGGGATAGATGGTTAGTGTGAGGACTTTCGGTGATCCGCCGGCGGCAGAGTTCGAAGATACTTCAATGTGGGAATTTGCGAGAAATGATGTTATATCGGGAAGTAGTATGCATAAAGGGGATGGAATGTTGTATAAGGGTCAGAAATTTGAAACAAAATCAGAGTTGCAATCGGCTATTAAAATATATAGTGTGATGTGGCACCGAGAAATTGAAGTCGCTAGTTCAGACAAAGAGAGATATATTGTGCGCTGCAAGCTTAGACATGAAGCCGACAGATGTAATTGGAGGCTGCATGCTTCGATAAATAAACAAATATTATGGCAGATTAAAACATTTATGCAACCACACATATGCAACCACCAAACACCTATAAAAGACCACAAACAATTAACCAGTGCGCTTGTTGAGGGGTTAGTTCTAGATATCGTTAGAGCGGATTTAGCAATTAAACCCGTAACAATAATAGAAACCGTTAAAATGAAGTATGAATATACCATATCATACTGGAAGGCTTGGCATGCGAAGCAACACGCGCTAAGATTCTTATTCGGAGGTTGGAAAGATGCTTATAATTTGCTCCCTGAATATATGGCGGCAATAAAAGCAGCACACGGTACTCGTTACTCATTTAAACTTGGTGCTATAAATAGTAATGGTGAGACCGAATTTGAAGGACTATTTTGGGCATTTGGTCCATCACTTTATGGTTTTAAATTTTGCAAGCCTATTTTAACAGTCGATGGTACATTTCTAACCGAAAAATATCAAGGAACTGATGGTGTTATGTCTAGGCCAAAGTGTTTGTGACCTAGATGATGGATTGTAATAACAAACATAATATTTATTCTAAGATATTTCATATAATATGTGCGTATAGGTTATTTTAATATAATTAAAATAGACCATGAATATGCAATTCAACTTTATGTCATCAAAGTGTGTGACTTTGATAGTAAAACTATAAAGTGTTATGAATGTTATTCTAAATCGTCCCTGGTCATTTATAGGATATTTGTGGAGACAAATATACTTGCGGATATAAATAAATATATATATTTATATACAAGCTATAAATGTACACCAGTATATTAGTTGACTGATGATTATGTTTTACTGATCATGGATAAATAGTTATCAAGTCATTAATATAGTTATATGTTAGAGACCATATACTGGACTGACACGCCATAAGAATGCTACATGTTTTATGTCATTAGCGATTCTTGTAACATAAAGTATTTATAGTCCTTTGACCTGAGATTGTCTCGGTTCCCAACATGAGAAATTTATACTTTAATATAATCTAACACTGCCTTTAACCGGGTAGTCATAACGGTTATGATTAGGTGTATAATGAATCATGTAGAGGGATGAGTGCAATCAAGACGGGATTTGTTCCTCTCATAAAAGAGATATCTTTAGGCCTCTTGATGAATTGAACTGAAGAAATGTATGGCCATACTCAAATGAATTAATAAGAGTTATTAATGTCATTTGTTCTTGTTCAGTTTAATTCGGGATCAAGAAATATTAATCGATTAATATAAGGATGGCGTCTTACATGCCTTATGATCGATATAGATATCGCGTGACAAAGGGACTAAATACGTGATTGTTGATTAGGTAAATCAGATCACTGATATTCACTTAAATTGGATAGTCATGATGGCTTGCTAGAGTCCGCTCATGATTTATAGACTGTTAAGTCTATTGCCAACATTAAGTGAACCTACAGGGTCACACACAAAGAATAAACTGAAACGGGTGCAGAAAATCCTAGCGACTTATATGATGAGTTGCATAATAATGACACAAAAGATATTGTCATCTTATGTGATAAGATGTGATATATATGTATATAAAGACTATGAGCACACAAGATCATGTAATCTAGAAGAGTCTAGATGATGATATGTGGATAATGATGAGTGATGTCATACACATCTCTTAGTGTGAATAGACATGACTCTTCACCTCTATATAAGGACATAGAAGGCTCCAAATTCATTGTACCAAATGATTCTCTCTCTCATTATTTCTCATTCTCTTTTGTGAGACAAAAAGAGAGAAAATATCCTTTCTTATTTGTGTGACAATTACTAAAAGGGTGCTTTCCTTTTATATGACAAAATGAAAGGGTGCAATTATATGAGAGAATTATACATCTTTTGTGAGACAAAATAAGAAGAAGAAAAAGAGTTTTCTTGTGCAAGAGAAGAACAAGCTACTAGCATATATATTGTTCTTCTTCCCGTTTTAAGAAGTTTGTTCGTGTGGATACTCGTAGAGGCGTTCGTACTTTCGGCGCTTGTGATCTATTCGGCCTAAGAAGATGAGAACGGGTTGTTGAGAGTTTTGGTGGAGACCGATTGTGTGTGCGGTAGATGGCTTCCGCATGATCCGACCTAGACGGACTAGACGGACGGAAAATCGGTTAGGACGGTAACCGGTTTAGAGGCGCTTGGACAACACGCATGGTTTGAGCGTCACGGATTAAGCGTAATCCGAAAGGTATCTTTAAGATTTATTTCTTTGATTTAACCGATACGCACGGATCCTCGGAATGGGTTTTTGGACGAAATTTTTTGTTTTTTCCGCTGCGTTATGCACGTCCGAAACCCAACAGGAACCTTACTGACGGCAATCGCTAAAGACCCAAATGGTCAGTTATTTCCTGTAGCTTTTGCTTTGGTTGAGAGGGAGAAAAATGAGACGTGGGAGTGATTTTTTAAGTGTTTGGATAATGTACTCGGCAATCACAATGGTTTGTATATTATTTCGGATAGGCACGCGGGAATAATAAATGCAATGAGGGGTGAAAAATGGAAGAAACCTTACGGGTATCATCGTTATTGCTCGCGTCATTTGGAAGCAAATTTGAGTAGCCACATAATTTATTAAATATTTTCATAATTTTTTAAATAAACATACTACATCAAATATATTACTATTTAATTTTAAATTATATATTTTTTTCAAATTACTAAATAATAAATTAATTTATTAAATATTTTCATAATTTTTTAAATAAACATACTACATCAAATATATTACTACTTAATTTTAAATTATATATTTTCTTCAAATTAATAAATAATGAAAATGATTTATTAAATATTTTCATAATTTTTTAAATAAACATACTACATCAAATATATTACTACTTAATTTTAAATTATATATTTTCTTCAAATTACTAAATAATAAATTAATTTATTAAATATTTTCATAATTTTTTAAATAAACATACTACATCAAATATATTACTACTTAATTTTAAATTATATATTTTCTTCAAATTAATAAATAATGAAAATGATTTATTAAATATTTTCATAATTTTTAAATAAAAATACTAAATAAAATATATGTACCGAATAAATTTTTTTCTTCTTCTTCTTCTTCTCCTTAACCTCCTTCTTCTTCTTCTTCTTCTCCTCAACCTTCTTCTTCTCCTTCACCTTCCTTCTTCTTCTTCTTCTCCTTCTCCTTATTACTAAATAATAATAAAAATATAAACTATAAACCCTAAACTTCAATCAATTATTCCAAACAAATTGATTCAAAAAAATCAATAAAATCAACCTAACTTCAATATATTCAAACATATTTCACTCTAATTTCAATCAATTCAAACACATTTCACCCTAATTTTAATCAATTCAAAAAAAATACCAACACCAATTCCTAAATCTAAACTCAAAATAAAACCAAATCAATTACCTTTCTCTTTTTCTTCCTCCTATTTCCTCTTTTCTCCTTTAATCTCCACCAATTTTTGGTATTTTTGGCAAGAAAATCGCCCCTCTTTTGAACCGTCGGGTTTAATGGGTTTTAACGGGTTGAAATGAGGGGTCCGTTTTTATATAAATATGTCTGTTCCGCCACTAGTAGTGGCGGAACAGGTAAAATTTCACATGTTCCGCCACGAGTAGTGGCGGAACAGACATAAATTTACCTGTTCCGCTACTACTCGTGGCGAAACAGGGTATTATTTTTTGCATTCCTCCAGTCAGAGAAAAAATTTATTTTCACCTGTTCCGCCACTAGTAGTGGTGGAACAGGTAAAATTTCATCTGTTCCGCCAGTAATGGTGGCGGAACAGAGTATTATTTTCTTCGTATTCTCCGAATTGGAAAAAATTTATTTTGGTCTGTTCCGACACTAGTAGTGGCGGAACAGTCTAATTCTTAAAAAATTTGGGTTAATTAGTCAGCTGTTAGATCTGTTTAGTTGTTAATTGGTTAAAAAAAAATTGGGCTTGTTCCGCCACTAGTAGTGGCGGAACATTGTTTTTTATACTAATTAATCCTGTTTAGTCAGCCAAATGGGAAATTTTGGTCATCCAAATCACCACCATCATCGGCGTATTGGAGGAAAGGACATGGTAGGAGGTCACATACCTGCCTGAGTCTGATCAAACTCCATTGGCAAATGAATCACACTCTTATTAAGAGGACTTTTTTTGAGTCTGGGGAGAAAACTGTGTATTCGTCGAAGCACGGGACCTGGCTCACTTCGGTGGCAATTTCTGGGTGTACAGTTGACCGGAAGAGAAGTTTTCTCGTAGAAAAGGGAAGCAACAGCGGAAGGAATCCCCAGGGGCTTTGTTGGGAGAAAGGTTTTTTTAGAGCTACCTAGAATTGGTGGCCCACATTTCAAAAGAATGAGCAATTTTCCAACTATTAGCAAGAAAAAGAGGGTTTCTCTGAAGTCAGAATAGGATTCTCCTCTGCCCGTGTTTTTTATATTCTGTTCCGCCACTACTGGTGGCGGAAATGACAGATATTTCATTATTTTCAAAATGGCAATTGTTGAATTTTTTTTCTAAAAAATGATATTTAAAAAAAAAAAGTCGGCTAGGCAGGGGTCTAAGACCCAGAAAATTTGAAGGCCCATAGTTTTTATAAGCTACAGCCCATTGATAAAAGAACACAATGTTAAAGGTCCGTCCCTCCGAATATCCTGAGCTTCGGATCTGGATTACAACAAGAATATGGAAATTGCATTTTGAAGTTTCAGTTTTACAGTCAATAAAAACTTTAGTTTTATCAATCAATCCACAACTTTGATAACCATCGAGGCTGCTTTTAATGAATATCCTTTTGGAATTTTTCTATTGCTCCATCTACGATTAATTAGAATCTTGCCTGCTTCATTTAATTAAAAAAAACATAAAACAATAATCCAAAACCAACATTTGTAATGCTCAACTGTATAATTAAGCCAAAAACTATTGCAAATGCAAATGATACAACCAACCACTCATTCATGCGTCTAAATTTTTCGAAGCACGCATCATTACATTGTCCATATCTCATTATCTGACGTCTAAAACAAATATAGTGATTTAGCACAATAAAAATGTCCCACAAGAGGTGAAAAATAAAAAAATGAGGGTTACTCATTTATCAGACATGATTCTCCTCAAGATGGTCAATAGTCATATCCTCTAAACCATAATCAAATTTTAATATGGAAAACCACTTTTTGCATTGACATTCTGAGTTTCGGATCGTTATTGCAACAAGAAAGACCAACAGTGAGAAGTCGCTCCATTTCCGCTGAGTTGAACTCTCCGTTCAGCCTCACATCTGCTACTGCTAATAAATCGTTCCATTCAAGGTTCTCCCGAGCTTTTTTTTCCAAGCTAGAATCGTTTTCCAAAGGTTTTTTTCCACAAGCTATCTCGAGAGCAACAATGCCAAAACTGAAGATATCAGACTCTTGACTTGCTTTCCCTGTGATAAGAGAAATCAAAAATTTATTTAATAATAATTAACTAATTATTATTGCTATATATCAAATATGAGAATATTTTTTGCATTTTAGAGAGGAATTTCAGATTGCTTGTTTTTATTTTATTTTTCCTGTATCTTTATGGGCTTTCTCCCCTTTCTGTAAATTTTTTAATTTGAAATTGAAAGTAGGACCTATGAGGTTGCTAATTTATTCATCAAAAGAAAATTAAATTAAATTGCTACAGTTATTTCCTGTAGCATAATATTCAGGTGCAATATATCCATGCGTGCCAGTGGTTATGGCTGTCTGAATGATATCCCCATGGTCAACGAGCCTTGCGATGCCAAAATATCCAAGTTTAGTGTTAAAATTTGAATCTAGCATCACATTACTCGGTTTCACATCCCGGTAGATGATACATTGATTATATTGCTCATGAAGATAACTCAAAGCAGTGGCCAATCCAGTTGCAATCTTGTACCTGTCGGGCCACTTCAACTCACTTTTCTCCTTATAAAGATGATGATCGAGACTTTGGTTTGACATGTATTCATAAACGAGCAAAAGGCGTTTTTCTTCATTACAGTATCCGATGAGCTGAACTAGATTTATATGGCTTAACTGACTCAGAATATCTAACTCGGACTGGTATGCCTGACTTCCGTGTAATTTGGTTCCTGTAATCCTCTTTACAGAGACTTTTTCTTTTTTTTGAAATAATTTACTTCCAATGGTATTTGGGTTAGCGATTGTTCCCTCGAATATCTCGCCAGAAGCACCGCTACCAATTTCTTTAGAGAAATTTGTGGTGGCAGTAACCAATTCATCATAAGTGAATTGTATCGGTCCTGAATGTGATCCAGGTTTGTTTAGTTTAATGTATGAATTTATCCTTTTTCGACAACAGACACACATTACCAAAAAACAAATTAGTACCAATATAGTTATAGAAACAGCTATAGGAACTACATTTTTTGTCTTTTTTCCTCCGGTCAAACTCCCTTCAGCTGGAACCGGGGGAGGAGAGACCGAAGACAAAAAAATATGGATTAAAGGATGAGGTAAAGCTCCAGGATAAAAGAGTAGTGCGTTGGAAATACCCCCCAGTTGCAGCTCCAAAACCAACCGCTACCTCTTGGGGAAGGTATTTTTTTCAGGTCGACTTGAGATTACAAAGACCAACTTTTGTTCAACTCAGGATAACTAAAGAACACACTCAACATTTGAGTGTTTGATTCATAGTTGATCAATGCATCAGATTTGTAACCGTTTGTCATGGTGAAATTAAGGTCAGTATTGGCAACAGAAACGGCTTTTTCTATGTCGATGCCTATATTATGTTCACTAATATCATTTAAAATGGTGTTTTTGTAGCTGTCAAATTCAACAGCAACTGTATTCGGCACGGTCGACATGTTAAAGACACCGAAATATTCTCCGCCTGTAGTTGCAGGGATTATAGAAGGATATGGAGAAAGGAAGAAAACAATACCATCTCCAAAATAACTGGACAAGTTCGACGGAGAGAGAGTAAAAGAGAAATGAGTCGAGAAGTTGAAAATGTTACCAGAAGAGTCCCACACTGGTATGGCTTGCGAGTATAAGACCCGACCCACTTTATAAATGGGTTCGCCTAAAGTTGGAATGAGCTCAATGGATCCATTATCAGAAATGGAAGCAACGCCTTGAGTAATTATTTCCTTTGAGTTGGTGGTGAAACTTGGAAAATTGAAAGAAAATGAGCATGTTAATGGTGCTTGAGAGAAAAAGATTTGGGCGAATAAGAGCAAAGATAGAGAAGGAAAAGAAGCTTTCATGTTGAGAATGTCCATGCTTCAACTCAGTAAATTGAAGCGCCAGTAGTGAATCCTATGCGCCTCCAAGCTTAGGATATATATAAAGTCTCTCTGTTATAATTTTAGTGCTCTCTTTTATTTTTTATTAATATATTTTTTTCTTCTTTAATTTATTTAATAAAGTTCCTGTTATTTTTTCTTCTGTTATAAAGTCTCCATGTTATATATTTTTTCTTCTTTGATTTATTTACTTCTTCAATTTTACCGGCATCATTCATCTAATTTGCAACTTCTTATTATTTTAATGCGAGTCTAAATGTAAGCTCTTCGCCTATCGTTTTCAAAAAACAAAAAAAAAATCAATAAATTCAAGAAAATGGTAGGTGGATCTTGAAGTTTATACTTCTTTTTCATTTTTTATTTAACAAGGTGAGCTCATTTGTCCCTTACTTTGTTAGATTTGCTGGGTTTCGAATAGACAGCCTAGTCATTATTCCATTATTTCACTCTTATTTCATGTTGTCAAATATTTACTAATTCAAGATGGTAGTTGAAAAATTAAGGGAGAAAATTTAATTATGCTAAGCTTCATAATCAAGTGACATTATAAAATCTTAATAATTCAAGTGGCACTATTAAATATTAGTTTTAGTTGACCCATTGCACTATTAAATCTTAGTTTTAGTTGACCTAAGTGTCACTATTAATCTTAGTTTTAGTTGACCTAAGTGTCACTATTAATCTTAGTAATTGGAAAATTTGGATTAAACACCACTAGAGTTAACCTAGTGAATGGTATGAATGACTTATCCAAAATCTGATTTATGCTAGTAATGAAAGTACATATCTTATAAATCAAACAGCACAGCCCAATAATTTCGGTGATCATAAATCAAACGTATACTCCCTCAAAAAAAATTAAACGTATAATATGGAACAAAAAGCTTTCAAAATATAACCAGTTTTTTTTAACGCAAAAATATAACCAGGTTTGCTTTGAATATATTCTGCTCATTTTTTTAAACAAGAAGCCTGATCATGACATGACCAATCCAATTCAATAATACATTCGTATCGACTTTAATTTATACTATTGTATACATTTTTCTTACTGTTTTTTTATATTTTTTTCTCGTTGATTATTTTCCTCTCTTCACTAATCCTATTTCTACTCTCGTTATTGTTTATATAATGTTGTTGTATATTTTTCTTATTACTTTTGTTATATATACTTTTTTCTTTGCAGTATACTTTTTCATCAAGTATTTTTTACTGTAAAATTGAAACTCGAGACGATTGAGAGTTTATTACAAATAATAAGTTTAAAGGCCTATGTTGGCCCACATGAGGAGAGAGCCCAAAAATATTCACAAATAATAAGTTTTAAGAAAGGCCTACATTGCCCCGTGAGGAGAGAGCCCAAAATATCACAACTCAAAAAGCCCTCATAATCATCCAATTTATTTTCTCTGAAATGCCATTCGCATCAAAAATTTCAATTAATTTTCCAAGTTTCCCAAGTACTGGAATTAAGAGTTGGTTTTGAGTATCAAATATATGCGATTCTTGTGTTCATGCGTGTATCATCATTTTGGATTTGTATTTTGAAGTGTTTTGACTTTTGAGCTTCATAAATCTGAAGTTGCGGGAATTTTCTTTTTCTTTCTAAAATTACACAACCTCTGTAATTTTTAATCTTTGTGTGGATAAAAGAAAAATTGAACAAATTTTGTGTTATAAGTATTTCGGCCCCATAGTTAGTCATTCGTAATACGCGAATAATACGGTTCGCGATACGTTCATGTATAATTCGTATTGAACGTTTTCTAAGTCGGTCAAATATTCGGTTAACTAGAATGGAGACGGTAATAATTCGTTAATTCGGTTCATTGTTCGGAAAAATTCGGTATATAAAATTATGTTAATATATATTTTTTATTTAAAAAGAACTAAGAAAATATTATTATTTGGTAAAAATTCGGAAAATACGGGATGAATTTTTGTCATGTTAAAAATTCGCAAATGAATGCGAATTATTGAAATGGAGACGCGAACTTTGCGAATTTTAAAAAATTCGGAAAATACGTGTATAATACTCGAATTATTCGCTAATTGAACAACTATGTTCGGCCCAAGTACATTACTGAAAAGTGAAAACTCTGTTTTATAATAGATGTACAACATATAATCACATTTAAAGAAGCATTAATTAATGAAGATTTACGAATACACGCCTAAACTTACAAAACGTCCATCTGACAACAATACGCTCATAAATCCTATTCTAAATCCCACTAAAAACTCGAACCCAAATGAAAAAAAGAAAAAAAAAAGCACCAAACTCACCGACCAAGAAAAGCAGAATTCGACATAGACGAAAAGCTAAAAACCTCACCAGACTCAGGATTCTGACTCGAACTACCCTCACTAACACTAAACGGCTGTCGATACATCAGCACGGGCATCCGAGCTGGCAACTTGGGCAAATTCCCATCCGAATTCAACACATTTATCACCTGCCTGATCGTGGGTCTCTGGGTGCAATCTGGGTGCGCGCACCATAATCCGATTCCGATCATCCTCTCCATTTTGGCCTCGTCGAAATCCGTGTCCAGTCTTTGGTCGACAACGGATAATGGAGAGGATGCGCCGTAGTTTTCCCACGCCCATTGGATTAGATCCGAGTCTTGTTCGTCTTGATTCCTTTGGATTGGTTTTCGGCCGCAAAGGATTTCGAGGGTCACGACACCGAAACTGAATATGTCGGTTTCTCTTGACGCTTTTCCTTTTTTCAAAAAAAAATGGTATATTGGTTCGTTAGTGTGAGTTTTTTTGGATAGTAAAGTTTATACTTTATATTGGATGTATTGATGATGAAAGGAGAAGTGGTTAGGAGGTGAAAGTTCGTGGGCTTCCCACTTGATTTGATTTGGGGTCTTTTCGGATATTGATTTTTATTGCCCCTATAAGTTTGCGCCATATTATTTTTTTTTAATCATTAAAGTTTATGATAAGACCTTGCTTGTACATTTGATTGGGAATCTTGACCTCGTTGAAGGACTTGACTGAATCATACTGATGTTGTGGTTGTGGATTTCCACAATATCCTTATCTAGTCTAGCGTTAGATTTTATTTTACAAAATATTCTTAATCCAAAAAAATTACTAAATTGCAAATACTCTTGCTAGTATTAATTATATTATTCAGTAAATATTCCTTCAGAAAAGCCAAGTATTGATCACCGTTCATAAATTTCAACTTTTGATGACCAAAAAGAATTTCAAACTGAGTCAAAACAAATAATTTAATCTCAGGAAAGAAACAAAATAGAAATCTTCAGATTTCTTCCTATTCAAATAGCAGCCATGTTATATATTCTACTAATTTGAACTTGAACATGAAAAGTTGAATCAAATACACAAAACTTCAAATCTCATCATCAAAAAAGGCACCACAATTCCCCATATTTGAATTCAAAAAAGAATACCAATAATAATAATAATAATAAATTAATTAATTAATTACCTGACGTTCCATATTCTGGAGCAATATACCCAAAAGTCCCGGCAAAACGGGTCGTAAGCGACCCGTGATCATGATCCATCAATCTAGCCAATCCAAAATCCCCCAATTTGGGATTAAACTCCATATCTAACATAACATTACTCGGCTTTATATCTCTATGCACGACACACTGCTCACACTCTTCATGCAAGTACAACAAAGCCGACGCCAAACCACTCACAATCTTACATCTTTCGCTCCAACCCAAAACTTTTTCATTATTATATAAATGGGTATCAAGACTCCCATTCGACATGTATTCATAAACTAATAAAAGATCGCCTCTTTCGTGGCAAAAACCGAGTAATTGTACTAAATTTCGGTGCCTAATTCTGCTGATTATTGTTACTTCTGAAATGTATTCTTTCTTTCCCTTTTCTGAACTTGAGATCTTTTTTACGGCTATTTCCAAATTAGGGTTTGTCAAAACCCCTTTATAAACCTCGCCCGATCCGCCCCCGCCGAGTTTTCGATCCTCGGAGAAAGTTTTTGTAGCGTTTATTAGTTGTGTGTATGTGAATCTTCTTTGGCCGGTTCCTTGATTTAACGCGCTGATTGATTGGTCGATAGAAATCGAGTATTTTTGTCGCTTGTTTTTACGTACTTTTCTCCTCCAAAAAATGAGACACGCGAAAAGTGACACGAGAATTGCCAAAGAGAATCCGAGGCCTAAACCGGGAGCTAGTTTGTTTTTCTTGGTTTTTGTTATGTTGTTTTTTTCTAGAGTTGAGGTAAAATTCCATGAGAGAATTCTGTGAGGTTGCGATGAATTATTATTATTATTCATGGAAGAGGAAAATCCAACCACTACTTCAGAAGGAAGAGTTTCTTTCAAATCGCAAATGTGAGATACCGTCCAATTTTTCTTACCCATTGTACCAGTTGGGTAATTTACACTAACAGTAAAATTTCTGGTGCTGTACTTGTAATTTACCGTTGCTAAAGCTGTAACTCCCTGAGTTAGGCTAGAATTGAGAGTTACTGTCGTAACAGAGGAATTGTTGATTGTTGTGTTCGATTTTACGAGATTCTGATTACTGGATTCCGGCGAAACCCCGGCCGAATCAAACTCCACGGCCATGATCTTGCTGGGCTGGATGGTGTCCAGCGAGCCGTTGAACAAGGCTAGGTACGTACCGTCTGAACTGGCCGGTACCATTGACGGGTACGGAGCGAGGAAGAAGGCGAGCCCGTCATTACCGTTGGATTCATCGACGATGAAGGAGAAGGAAGTGGTGAAATCAGTGACATGATCGCTGGAATCTGAATTCCAAACCGGCACGGATTGGTAGTACACGGCTCGGCCGAAGGAACTGGGCTGAGTGGTCGTTGTTAAATGGATGCTGTTGTTGGAGAAGCCCGCGTGGCCTTGGTACTGGATGCCTTGTGAAGCCTGGTTGAAGGTAGGGTAAGTGAAGGAAATGGAGATTGTGAAGGGGATTAGTGTGAGAAGGAAGATTAGTTTGAGGGGTGGAAGAGGGGATGAAGACATGGACGTAAATGGCTATGAAAGGGAAGAAAGGAAGAGAGCTGGTTTCTTTGTTGCAAAGTAACATGAGAGGAGATAAATAGAGATTAGGTGAGTGTGGATGGTTAGGCAGCATTTAATGGGGGGATTTATAGAGTAGTTAATTAACGGGGGAATATCACGTATACCCTTCCAAACTCTCAAAATATCAAATTTACCCCTCCAAAAACGAAAATATCAAATTTACTCTTTCAAACTATCAAATATATCATATTTACCCATCTCTATTAGACAAAAGCAGAATCCGTTAAATAATCATGATTAATACTAAAGACTAGATTAAATGAAAGTTTACTTTTCTTTTTAGACTAAAATATCCTTGGCCTCTTCAACCTTTTTTTTTGTCCAAATCAAAAATAGGACCCAACCATCATACGCAAGATATATGCTTCTATATATGCAGCTCCATTAATTTAGGGATTTCCAAAATTATACTAATCACCTATGTGTTTTTAAATTCTCATTTAAAAATATCACATTTAAGAGATTCTCAAAATTTTAAAGAAAGTTATGTTGGGAGGAGATGCATGGTAATTAAATAGTTAGAGAGAGAGAGAGAGAGAGAGAGAGAGAGTTGGAGGAGATAGTATTGTATTGTGAGGTCATTGGTGAGAGGTAAAAGGAATTTGAAAATTGAAGAGAGATAAAATTGGGCTGGAAAGAAGAAGAAAGAAATGATATTATCGAGGGTAAAATAGTAAATGTAAGCGCTATTGGTTAGTTCTAACGTTGAAATTTTACAAATGGGTAAATATGATATTTTTGATAGTTTGAAAGAGTAAATTTGATATTTTCGTTTTTAGAGGGGTAAATTTGATATTTTTAGAGTTTGGAAGGGTTATACCGTATACGTGTGATATTCCCCCTTAATTAACTGTGACTTATATATGACCTTTGTCTTCCTGTTTTTGACGATGATCTTCTCCAGTCGTCACTGGAGAGAAAATAACTAAAATATTATTTATGTGAGAATGTGAAAACGGAAATTACGCGATAGATTATACAAATAATGTTTGTTATTACCTACCTTGTCTGAGGAACCTTTCTATATGAACTGTAAACTAAACAGCGTGGAAAATGCGTGGGACCATTGGTTTATTAATAATCAGTCGTACATAATAATATTTACCCACAACCAAAGAAAGTGTGAAATCGGTGAAGATAAGAACTAGTAATTAATCAATTTAAGAAAATGGAAAATTTTGTAAACAGGGTTAGACCGAAGAAGATGGATTAGGCTTAAGGGAAAGGAAATTCATCACAATGATAGTAAAGTCAATGGTCAATGGAGTCAGCAGTGTTTTGCCTCCTTGCAAAATGGGAAGAATCTAATGTGAGATTAAGATTTGGAAAATGATTGGTAATACAAAAAACAAGTAAATTTTTGTTAGTACTCAAAGAACAATTGTTAATTGAAAACTACTATTTTTTATATTTTGGCCAAACTTATTTACATTTTTTGGGGAAAAGAAAATGAGATTCTATCCTCACAAAGAGGGCGTTGACCCCTTGTCTCCGGCCAAAACAAATAAATATTTCTTGGTTGCAATTGCAAAGATTGGATAATGAGTTAATGACTGAAAATGAAATCATGGTACTGTAGATAATATTTGTTTTTGGTTGGATATACGACTTTATTAAATGCATTAACAGCCCAAGAAAATTGGGCTGACCAACAATTGAAGGGATGCGATTTTAATTATCATATTTGTTTTAGTGGACCGATTTAGAGATGGAATTATACAAGAAGGCCCAATATCTCTTATTTAGCCGTTACTAAAGACTGAAGATAGAGGCATCCATTGGGAAAAAGAATACACAACCTTTGATTGCCCCCTTTCGTGACAATTTACAACGTTTCTTTTTAACGTTACTGGTCAAAACTCATAACGTTGTACTGTCACAAGACAAGACACCCCAAATCCTCTGCCTAGAAATTCAGAAACCGTTTGGATTACAAAATTTGATTGGATATCTCATTTTATCAGAAAAATTCAGAGATTCTTTTTACTAAGGTTGAAGGAGTTGGATTTTGGAGTCCAAGCGCGCTTTAATCCAAGTATGTATTGATACTCTTTAACCTTTCTTTTTGTAATTTATGTCGATTATATGTTAAGATTTATGTGAATCTTCAGTTTTGAATCCTCCCAATTTCTCTCTTCATCTACATCTTGCTTGGTTTTCCTTTTTCTTTCTTTCTCTTTGAGGTTGAACTGTGGAGTTTTGAGAGAAGTCTAAAACCATTTAATGCATGCATGAAACTCTTAACTCGCAATTAAATAACTAGATTTGCTCAGACCAAAGTTCTTCATTTAGTGGATTACCAAATAAATGCAAAAGACATTTACTTATATTTAATGGAGGCAAGGCTTCATTCTCTGACAATCCCCTCTTAAGTTCTAAACATATATTAGAGTCTGCATGTGAGCCGAACTTCTCAATCTCAAACATGTGAAAGAATTTGTAAATTTTTGTAAACTCCTATGGTTTAATGGAACGAGATTTTGTTCTTCACATGTTTGATGTGTAACAATCGAAATTCGCTTATCAGTTTATGATATTCCATTTACTAATAAACAATATTTCGATTGTTACTTACAAATACATCCAAAAATCGGGAAACTTACATGATGCCTTTGAACTTTTCTCATAAAAAATTGTATGCATTCAATAGTTATACGATGAACTCATCACTGTATGGAAATTTTCTATTGTGTTGAATTAATTACACTATTGAGAGAGAATAACTCGCGAGATTCCAACTGATCTTCGTTGGTGGAAAACTATAGTTGACCAACAAAAAGTCTATTTCAATTTCACAACCAGATTAGATCTTCAGTAATCATTTTTTTTATTTCATAGAATGATTTCATAAAATGAGCTTCTCTTCTCTTCCTTTTTAATCTTCACTTACGTCCCTATTTTTTTTCTCACAAAAGCTTTCAGAGGAACTCCTTTTTCTTCAGAAGATGATGGCTTCTAAAAAGGTTCGTACGCAAAACTTACAATAACATAAAAAATCGAAATAATATAAGAATATAATTAATCCTATGTACCAATTAGATTTAACTCTTTCCTAAAAAATAATTATATCATAACTTCCTTTTGTTATATAATAGCACTCAAAATTCCTTTTTTTGTTGGTTCCTTATAAAAACTTCCTTTTGTTATATCAAGAAAAACTATAATCACATTAGCAGGAGGTCACTTTCATGTTTAGGCTAATTTTAATTTCACCTGCTCTAGCTAGAATTAACCCGAAACCCATCATAGTTAACCGGATTATGGTGAGCTCCTCAAAAGAGAACAGGCCACATCATAAAAAAAATGACGTGTCATGTTTCATTAGCTGAATTAAATCCAAAGTGTACTCATGCCACCTAACAATGACCAAGTATGAACCAGCCTAAGTAGTAAAAATCCTCTCTAATCCTCACCTTTCTTTTGCATGCTTTCCTTCACACACAACCATATTTATCTTACCATTAAATAAATGGCTTAATTTATTAATCCGAATTGCTTATACATATCAATTTTATTTTATTTTTTTTAATTTCTTTCTTAGGGGGTGATGGATCAATTGTCGTGCGATTGCTGGAAACCCGCTCTCCTCTTTATCACTTTATCCGTTGGAATTGTGCTTCTCCTACATATAAATGACGATATTTCCATACCTTCATTGCCCCTCACAACAAACTATACGAGTCTCATTCAGCATTTGACTTTCTCTCTTCAGCCTAATTCCATACCCATTCAGCCTGGTCCGGTGAATCAATCAGAAACCGGTTCTTTTGTCCAAGAATTAGCACATGTATTGTCCATAAATTCATTCTTTTTCTTGAATTGTTCATTTTTTATTTGACTATCTTTTATGTTTTAATGATTTATGTAAATGGTATAAAATGTAGAGGAAAGAAAAGAAGATCAGGAGAACGAAAAGAGTGGAGAGAGAGCTTGATATAGCGCGGATGGCGATTAGAGAAGCATCTAAACGCGGCGGTGTAAACGGTTCAACATGGTTAGACGGCAAAGAAAACAAAGTAAACGTCTATCGAAACAGAGCCGCATTCTTCAAGTACGATTGCTAACTCTCATCAAATCCTTCTTCTCATTAATGGTTTATTCTATCTCAATTTTTATATATCAATTTTTTCAGGAGTTACGCGGAAATGGAGAAACGGTTCAAGGTGTACGTGTACGAAGAAGGAGAGCCGCCATTAATACACCGAGGTCCATGCAAAAACATATACACAACCGAAGGGCGATTCATTGAGGAACTCGAGCAGATGCCACCTGTCAATGGGCCCTACGAGAGAGGAATGAGAGTAAGAGACCCACAAAGGGCCCATGCGTTCTTCCTTCCGTTTAGCATCGTTTGGATCGAGAAGCTTGTGGAACGATCAAATAGATACGACCGCGGTCCTTTTAAGCGGCTCGTCGCCGATTATGTCAATGTAATTGCGTCCAAGCATCCTTTTTGGAACCGTTCTGCCGGTTCTGATCACTTTATGCTCTCTTGCCATGACTGGGTAAAGTATTTTAGTATTTAAACTATTGGTTTAACCTGAATAGTTATATTAATACATTTGTGTTTATTTGCAGGGTCCTGATGCCTCGAAAGGCCATCCGGCGCTACACGCGAACTCGATCCGTGCATTATGCAACGCGAACAGTTCAGAGGGGTTTCTGCCATACAAGGACGTCAGCATTCCAGAAATAAACCTCGTAACAGGCGATATTCCATCCCAGCTCCTTGCTCCTCTGCCTCCTCTCGCTTCTAGAATCTTCCTGGCCTTCTTCGTGGGAAGAGTACACGGTCCGATCCGTCCTGTGCTCCTTCAGCATTGGGAAGGCAAAGACATGGGCTACCTTCCAGTCTACAATATTCTTCCAGAAGGTTTGGATTATTACTCCTTCATGCTCCACTCTCGCTTTTGTCTTTGTCCGAGCGGGTACGAGGTGGCGAGTCCTCGTATCGTGGAGGCGATATATGCTGAGTGCATACCGGTTATTATATCGCAGAGTTACGTTTTGCCTTTCTTTGACGTGTTAAATTGGGAGGCATTTTCTGTGTCTGTTTCAGTGGAGGAGATTCCGAGACTGAAAGAAATACTCGAGGCGATACCTCAGGAAGAGATAGAGAGGATGAGAGAGGGAGTCAAGGAGGTGAAGAAGCACTTTGTATTTCACCAGCCGCCTCAGAGTTTCGATGTGTTTTATATGATTTTGCACTCAGTCTGGCTTAGGCGGCTTAATGTGAGGATTTTGTAGAGTATGTATTCTTGAGATTCGTCTATGTGTACACAACTGTAATCTTTATAAATATCATGTAATATATAAATTGATAATGCAAATACATGATTAGTCCCTATTTATCCCTCTCACAACAATTCACACAAAAGAAACAAATCATTGAGAAATTTCAAAATATGAAGAGCATAATTCCTGAACTTGGACTAGTTAAAACAAACTTTTTCAAAAGAAAACATACCTTATCATACTAAATAAAGAACTAAAAACAACAAACAAAACATAATAAACCAACACAAAGCATCCTATAAAACACTCCGTAATCACTCACGATCCTTAAAGAAACAACCAAGTTCACCAGTTCACACAAATTCTTAATCCAAACAAACCAATCTAACCAAAAAGTCTTCATTATAGTCTCGTTCAACATTTCACACAAACTCTTAATCTGCCTCGCTCGGCTGATTCACCCCGGCCTCCTTCAACAGCTCCTCAACCCGCTTCACCCCACAGACCTCATACCTCACCTCCCCCTCCTTCCCCAAACTGACCTCCGCGAGCTCCAGCTTGTCCGCGGTCAGACTCGTGCTGTCCATCGTCTTGCTCAGCACCTTCAAAACCAGCTTCACCGCCTGCTCCCTGCTCATCCCTTCATTATAGTCTTGTTTGAGCATGGACTGCGCGGCCTGGTTGTTGGCCCCGATGGCGGCGGCTTTCCAGCCGGAGTAGTTCCCGCTCGGGTCGGAGACGTAGAGCTGGAAGCCGTGGGATTGGTCCCAGCCGGCGAAGAGGAAGGAGACGCCGAAGGGACGGAGCCCGCCGAATTGCGTGTAGCCTTGTTTCGTG
Organism: Juncus effusus; assembly: GCA_027726005.1. Taxonomy (NCBI): domain Eukaryota; kingdom Viridiplantae; phylum Streptophyta; class Magnoliopsida; order Poales; family Juncaceae; genus Juncus; species Juncus effusus. The sequence continues at coordinate 11,164,099 of CM050890.1, read as the reverse complement.
TCGCAGAGGGATTGGACGAGTTGTTCTACTGGGATAGGCTCCTGGGAAAGAGATGAAAGTGATTTAGAATATCGGGGGGATTTCTAAAAAGGTCCCTGATTATGTCTAATTGCAAAAAGTCCATTTATTGTTAAGAAAATTAAAGAAGAGCCCCTATTGTTAAATCGATAGCAGTTAGACTGGGTACTTTAATAGGATTGGAATTTAGTATTTGTACTAATGATTTGGCATATTTGGTTCTTCTACTTTAAGGAATTGTCAATTGCTAATTTAGGGACTAATCATGCATGTTTTCGTAAAGTACAGGGACCAAGCATGTCAATTTATTAATATAGGGACTAAATTGCAATCCAACTTAACTGCAGTGCACTTATCCCTTAAAACAGAAATTTGTAAAAAACAAAAAAAAAAAACCTTTATTATGTGTCAAATGCAAAATAAACACCTATGTTATCGAGAAATTCAAATTTTAGTTCCTGCTGTTAATTAGGATCTGACACTGTTAACTTAATTATAGCCATGTGTTGCTATATCTAAAACTCTTTTTTGAAGATATGGTTATTATGAAAGAGATTAATTTTGCATGAAAATTATTAATTACAATGATTGAAGTAAGGTTTAATTACCTGGTAAGCAAAGGCATAGCGCTGGGCCTGGAGGCGAGCTGTGTTGATCAGAATATTCGCGTCAGACATGATTCCGGCGACGGCGCAGCACAGGTGGTCATCAATCTTGTACATCTTCTCAGTCGATTTGGAGGTCTGGAGGAGCTTCGATGTCACCTTCTTCTCTCCGACCAGCACCACGCCGTCCGTGGCCAGGATTCCGATCGCGGATCCGGCGTTGCCGATTGCCTCCATGGCGTACTCCACCTGGTAGAGCCGGCCCTCCGGAGAGAAGATCGTGGTCCTGCTGTCATATCTGCGCGACATTTTGAACAAATTTCTGCGATTTGAACAGATAAAAGGAGTTAATTTAGCCAAAGAGGGATGATTAGAACTGAAACCGTTGTTCAGAATCTGCAGTGAAGAGATAAAATTATACAAAATGAAGCTTGGAAGTAAGAACGAGAGAGAAAGAGAGACCTTAGACCAGTGTGAGGTTTTGTATTCGGCTTTGAAGGAGAAAATGAAGAGAAGGCTTTGCTGTCTTGTCTTGCTTGGAGAGAAAGAAGGGAAGAAGAACTGAAGCAGAAGGAGATGGATGATTTAACGGGCCGATTCAGGCCAATTTACAAATGATTTACATCACGGCCCATGTCATCAGAACAATGAACTATAAATCCGTGATTTGAGATCCCGGAGTGAGAAAAATACTACGAAACCGAGATTTCAAATCCCTAGAATTCAAATTACCAAGGTTATTTTGTAAAAACATCTCAACAGGGAATCAAGTCGCGTTACTATTACTAAACCCTGCTTCTTCCTCTTCACAAAAACAAGACTGATCGATCTTCTTCCTCCTCGCCGAGAGAGTAGAGACAACACTGATCCAGTATCCTTCTCATCTCAGCCCCGCCGGAGATCTCCATGGCGAGCAACCACGCGGGAGGAGCAGCGTCAGGAGAAGGCGGCGGCGGTGGCGCCGGACAAGGAGAAATGGTTTCTTCCTCTACTCTATCGACTCCTGCTTCCATCCCGCCGGGGGACAATAACGTCTGGGCCGACGCCTCTCCGCTCATAGCCGCTGCTTGCAATGGTAAAAGGTCTAATGAGTCAAATGATTCTGTTCTTTATAGCATAAACAATTTCGTTGGTATCTAATTACTCATTTGTTGTAGATCTGCAGGATGGGGAGCTTGTACATGGAGAGAACTTCAGTCTCTTTGCTTCAATGTCTGCATTAGAGGTAAGTGTCAAGAATCATTCTATCGATCAAGTATCAATTTCGTTTTTTTTACTTCATTTTTTCTCTTTTTACTAGATAATGGATCCAAAAATGGATTCTGGAATTGAGGGAACTGGATATTCTTCGATTGAAGAAGCAATAGAAAACGGTGCGGCTCCAATTCCTCTTAGCTCAGATCCGACTATCAATATTCAACGCACCATTGATGTGATGGACCATCTTTTCTCATGTGAAGTACGCATTTAATATTCACATCATGTTTATTTATATACAAATATATTTAAATGACATTTTTATTTATTTTGTTGATGGTAGGCGACTTGGCACAAAGGTGCTTTGCTGGCACAGACGGTTTTTTCATGCATTTATTTACTTAAAGTTGAGAGAACTTCACCACATGCTATATTGCATTCATACTGTAGAATTATTCGTGCGACTTGTAATGTCGTCATTTCAGCCGTATATGATGCTCGTACTCATGAAGTATCTTATCTATCTTTACTCAAACACAAACTTCTTATTTAATTTTTCCAATCATGTTAAAATAATATTTACTTTTTTTTTATTATTATTTGGATTGTTTAAAGGAAGAGGATTTGTTCGTAATGTCGTACGGTTTGCCTTTGAAAAACGAAATGGACGAAAAAAGTCTTTCGATTTTACACTCAGTTGAAGAAACAATTGCTCGCCAGCTCAGAGCTTGCAAGGCTCAAACCTCCAAGAAAAAACAATTAGAAGGTACTTAAAAAAACTTTTATTTTAATTTTTATTTAGGCCTCGTTTGGCATCATTTTTGTTTTTTTGTTTTTCGTTTTTTAGAAACAAAAAACAGTTTTTTGTTTTTTTATTTTTGTTTTTAAAAAACTGTTTTTAGATTGAAAACAGATTTTTATTTTGATACATTCAAACTTTCAATCAATATATGTTCAATAAGTAAATGACCACAAAATATCACAATATTTATCGAGATAAGAAAAATTGTAGTAAAAAGAAAAAAACACTTTAAAATGCTCATACTAATACTTATTTGTTGTCATATGATATGTTCATTTTACCAACTGATCTTGAAACTCATTCATACGATGAAATTTGCTTGAGCTAAGACTAACCCCAGGTTCTTATAGATGTACAGGCACCACAAGAGTAATGTTTGTTGTCTTTCTATTACTTTTTTTTTACTTTCTCGACAACAAGACTAATAAAAAGTTCATCAATTTGACGAGCTTACACAGAATACTGGCACAGTTTTAACGAGCCTTTAACCTTGACCACATCATTATAAAAGTCTAACCTCATGAAACACATCTGTATAAATATAAATTGTACTACTTTATAAACAAAATACAGGCATAAAAAGTAGCCATAAAAGGTTATATAGTATGCAAAACAAAAATAATGAAAAGGATATTGATATTTATATCATATAAAAGGACTAGAAGAAGGATAAATATAGGAATCACTTCATACCCATAACTTCAAGTGTTAACAAGACACATGAGTATATTAATGACTATAATACGAAATATATTCATAAATAAGTGATGAGATGGTGAGATATATCTCTTCTTTGTTTCATGCAATGAACGGTTGCGATATATAAGACAAAATAATTTGTGAGAATGTGCATAAAGAATTTTTAAATATTATAATAACTAGTCTAGACATATGTCACGAGGCAAGAGTGGGCTGAGCTCAGCGGCGCCAATAGAAAACAGAAACATAAAATTGGAAACGCATATTCGTTGTTTCTGAAATTGCGTTTTTTTTTTGGGTAAATGTTCGGAAAAAACGGAAACACCCCATTTTAACCAAACGCGTTTCATTTTATTTTCGCAAAAAAAAAAAAACTTAAAACGAAATCGTTCCCAAACGAAGCCTTAATTTCTTAATTTATTTAATATTTGAATTTTCAGATATTGAATCTCTTCAGAATAATCCCGAATTAGAAGAAGAATATTGCCGCGCTATTTTGTGCAGATTACGCTTTCGTAAGGTCTTAACCCCTCAAAATTACAATAATTAATCCTACCTTAATATCTAATTTTAACCAATATTTTTTTTTACGGATTTACCAACCATTTTTACTTTTTTACTTTACAATTCAGCATTTTTACCACCTTTTAACCTCAATGAGAAAACCAGAAGGAAGAGGTCTTGAATTAGCACGTAAACACATCGCTTCTTGCTTGTCAGAACTCGATTTAATGCGTAAATCCGAAAAGTTCCTTAAATCTCAGCCACACATTTTATTCCAAGAAAATCAAGAAAGTAATTATAATACAACTGCATCTGGATTAAATCCGGTTGGATTCGACTCGAGTGTGAATAATAGACTGTTAAGCCCGACCCCGCCTCGTGCCGCTAAAATCCTCAGCTGGATCGATGTTTGAAATTCTCAAACCCTAATTTATTGTTAATTTATTATATGGTTAATTTATTAAGGTCTAATTTGGGTTAAATTGATGTGATTTTATTTAATTTGATTTAGGCTGTGATGTATTTTGAGAAGCTTTTGCATGATTTGGATGTGATTTGTGCTTTCTCGCTCGATCCAACGCTTGAAAATGTGCTTCAGTTTGTCGTTAGGTTTCAGAAATTTAAACCTGATCTTGTTTCTAGAGCTCATTTACAGGTATTTATTTACCAGCTAACATTTTCGTATTAAAATTTGGGGGTTTTTTAACTGAATTTTAATTTCCCTTTCTTTTTTCTTCTTTTTTGTTACTTAAATGAGCAGCTTCTATTGGTTAATTCTGGAAAGCTATTTGGCCGACATTTCTTTCATGAAGTTATTTCAAAGGCTATTTTATTGCCAGAAATAGCAAAAGAGAAGGAATTCCAGACAAATGAATTTGTCGTTCAGCTCAGTCAAGTAATTAAATATTCTCTAATTCATAATTAAGTTTGAATTAAGTAAAAAAAGGTGAAATTTTTGTGTAATTTTAATGTTATTTATTGTACAGCTGTTGTTGCAATTGCTCAAGATACTCTGTACAAATACTTCATGGCAAAGACGCAAGCTTGGAAAAACCTTACAGGATTGGAGCATCATTTCTATGCAGGTTCGGTTTAATTAAAATTACATATTTACCCTCCATTTATATAAATATTTCTGTATAACTGTTATTTCATTTAATTAATTTAATCTCTCTGACTTCCACAGTTGGAACTCGCCTACAAAAAAAACTTTGGAGATACACTAAACTCTCCAAATGATGAGGTAAGTAACCTTCATTTCAAAAATCAACAAACTTCTAAAAATATTTCTTTATACATGAAAACAGGTTTCTATTTTTTGTTTTTTATTTTTTATTTTTTTATTTTTTTTGTAGAGTTTGGATGCGAAAGTTTCAAAGAGGCTTCTATTCTGGAGTCAGGAGCAGACGTACTGGACAGCGTCTCGTTTTCTCCAGTTGGGATTCGAACTGGAGCTCTACAATCCGTCAGAATTCTGCATGGTCTATTGGTACATGTCTGTTGTCTTTATTCAGCTCCTTGAAAAAATCCAAGTCCGCTCAATCGCAAGTATCGACATCTGTAAGTTCATATTATTTCATTATTAATGCATTCTAGATTGTTATTTTTTAGATTTTATTACAATTGACTCGATGATTTTTGTTTTATTTTTTTGTTGAATTGATTAGCGAAACAGAAAGGGAAAAAGAAGAAGGATCAAAGGGACGTGATATTTTCGCCCTCAGTCTTGTTGCTCCAGTGCTACATTTATCTCTCTGAAGGATTGGCAATGGTAAATTAAGTTTTGACTCTTAATTTTTACGAAATTTAATTTTTGGATTTTGTATTGTATTTAAGAATATTTTGTTTTTATTTTTATTTTTCAGACTTTGGCTGCTCTGCGCAATGAGGGGAATGCGTTCAAAATGCCGAATACTTTTAACACTGAAAATGAGGTAACATAGATATATAAATCGTAATTGCATGTAACGATTAATTGATTATTAATTATTTTTATTTTGTATTTTTTATATTTTTTTTTTGTGTGTGCAGAGATTTATACAGCATTTTGAGCTGCTTCAAAAAGCGCATATTCCTGAGCAGGTTTCCTTCTCTACTTTCCATGAATCAACCTTTACAGCCCGTATTTCAGTAAGTATTTTAATTTATACAAATATATAAATATATATTACTATTTTCATGCACTTTTCTTTGCAAATAAGTCCTCCATATATCGTAATATCAGCAATCAAATATGAGCTAAACAAGGTTTCAAACTCCAATTAATAATTTTAATATTAACTAATGGCATTACAATTTATATGCAATCAACTCACTAGACAGTTCACAATGGTTACAAAGTTTTGGACTTAATTAATTATTAAAACTTAAGAGGGCCAATTTGCTAAAACATATATAATTCCAACTTTCTTTTCAGGAAGTAGTGCAGTACGATTACTTCAGAGAGATCCAAAGAATCAGTGTATCACTCAAGGGCAGTTTTGCAGGACAGCCCGAAAAATTATCAGAATTACGGCAAATAGAGCAAGTCGCTGAACGCAACAGAATCGCTCTGAACGTAATAAATCAACTTGGAGCTGGCAACCCTTCTTTTAGGGTTTCGCTTGATTTGAGTCATCACCCTTATTTTGCCGTTTTACTTGTCAAACGGTCATGATTAATCTCTCCACGTTTTGGAAATTTAATAAAAAAAAAAGGTCAAATTGATATTTGGGACTTGATTTTGTTTTAGTTTATTTTAGGTTGACGGTGTAATTGTACTTGTATCCTTCAAGTGTACGAATTTTGAATTGATTTTTTTTGTTGTATAAGCAAATTTTGTTACGGTTTATTTTATTTTATTTTTTTATTATTGTTTTCCTAGCTGGTTGCTGTAAATGTAAAAAATGTTGTTTTATTTGAAGTTTTAGGGCTTAGGGATTTCAATTCTGTATTTGAAGTGGAAATTTTGCTTACCAGAAGTATTTGCTGTAGTATTGGAGATTATATACCCACACTATCAATGTTTTAATTTTTCTTATCTTCTCTTGTTTATTTGGATTATGTTGGTTAATGAACATTTGTGCAGATAAATATTATTGATATATAACTCAATCTTCTAAAAATAATTTTAAATTGTCTTAATATCAAGTGATTTTTTTTATCCATACAGTTTTCTCAAAAGAATATTGAACAAATTTTTTGTAGTTTGCATATTTCTAATGATAATTATTTGATTCAATATTTATTAATTATATCATTTCAGTTTTAATTAATTTTCGCATTCTCATATAACGCAATATCTACTTAAAATTAGCCCGTGACAGAATTCCAACTAGAAGCAAGGATCAATCTCATCACATCATTGGTTACTATTATGCAAGAACTTTTGCAACGATAATTATGAAGAAACTCTGAGCTCTGTTATGAGATAAAACTTGGGTCATCAAACTAGTATAACTAGATTGTAAATATGTCTTCCCTTCTTTTAATTTTCTTGGCAGAGATTGCAAAAACGCCCCTGTATTTTCAACTCAACCAAAATTGATTAAACTGCAAAAGCCCTGTTGTGTGCTGCGCTGCGGCATATATAATGACTTCATGAGGCAGAACATATTTGAAATTTTTATTTTCAATCAAAATTATATTCTCCTATGTAGCATTTATTTGAATATCATAAATAAACTTAAGAGTTAAATAATAGAAAAGGTCAACCTGGTTAATTTTATTATTTTTTTGTTTTTTTACTTTTTACTTTTATATGTACTACCATTTCATTCTGCACGTATTGCATCTTTTGCTTATTGTTAACGAATAAAATTTTATGTAGATAAATAACATTGGAAATTGTTTATAATTAATAATCAGATAAACAAATTGCTATATTCAGCAGATTATTCACATAGAAAAAAGCATATTTAGCAACAAAGCTTCAGTGAGATGAAATGCTCACAAAATTATAATGAACAGCCAAATCTCTTTTACACCCAATAAATAAATCTATGACTATGAGGCTTGAGCCCTATATAACATAGTTCATCAGACTAAATCGAATATCCGAATCGAGAAATATACCGATTAATTCAAAAAAATCTTAACATCTTTAATATCATCTACTTATATCAATTGCCCTAATCATCAATTGATTATTTACATGAAAAATAACTATTAGTTTCTGTCATAGAAGCACAAAAAGAGTCAAAATTTCTCCTTAGGCCTAGCAGAAAATTTTGAGATGAGTTATCCCATAGAGGCCTAAACAACTCAATGAAACTTTAAACCAATCATATCAATCAAAATTGTCAGCAACTATATGCAAAATATATCCAATTAACTACCTCTTTCTTTTTTTAAAGAATAGTTAGAATCACTCAAATCCTCAAATTGAGATCAAGAAACCCAATATCTTCTTCACTTGTATTGAAAACCATATGACCAATTTCAGAGTTTTTCTGAAAACTGGCGATTGATTTTCTATGACTCGCCACATGGCCACCAAGTGCTTGGAATGAATTAAAGGTCCTCTGACAAGTGGCGCATTTGTATTGGCCGGATTCATTCAAAGACGGCACCTTTGATTTCCCCTTTTTGAAAGATTTCACCTTCGTAGGTTTCTTTACTTTCTCATCCTTTATCATATTCACACCATTCAATTGCTCATCATCACTTATTTCGGTCACAAAATTGAACTGCTTCCCACCAAAACGATCAACATTCTCAAAATTCTTATTCAAAGGTCGAACCTTTAGCCTCTTAAAATTGCCGAAATCCAAACCGAAGTAAGACTTTTCAGTTGCAGCCCAAAACAGAGGGTCGCGTGAAAGCAACATTAGACAACCCGCTGCTTCTACTATCTCTTTCTTGCAATCTCCAGCCAAATAATCCTCATTTTCTAGTGATTTTCGTTTAACTACTATCTCTTTCTTGCAGTGTTCAACCAAACAATCCTCATTTTCAAGCGATTTTGGTTTAACTACTATTTCTTTGTTGCAGTGTCCAACCAAACAATCCTCGTTTTCTAGCGATTTGTGTTTAACTACTATCTCTTTCTTGCGGTGTTCAAGCAAATAATACTCGTTTTCTAGCGATTTTGGTTTGATGATCCTTTTGTGAGGTGATATTTCAATCTGAGATGGAGATTTGGAAGCGGGGTGGGATCTCATGTGACCGCCAAGTGCTTGGCCACTTGCAAACGATTTCTCACAGATTCTGCATTGGTGCTTCATGGTCTCACACAATCCTTCTTCTGACATTGTTCTTTGTTTCCGGAAAACTTCCTACACTGATCTTTCTATCTGTTTGATGAAATAAATGAGAAGCAAAGTACGATCAAGAAGCACAAGAAGGCAGAGTTAGTCTATATGGAATTGCCATGCTTTTTAAAAGAACAGATGCACCAAAGTTGTAAATCAAAATGTAGACACTTTAACTCCTGATTTTAAATAAAACGACATTACATTGAGCCAACTTTTATTGGACGATTGATTTGTGAAGTACCAATTTCGCATTTACGCTTAATTCGTTAGACGGTACGTACAAAGAAAAATGTATCAAAAAAAGGGAAAATAGAAGGAGAAGAGAGGAGAAAACATTGCACCTTTGATCGTCTACGGAGTAAGAGAGATTAATGATGTGAAAAGTAGCATTGGAGGTGCTCCATTGTGCCACGACACGATCTCTCCTTAATTTGAGTCGGAAGGAGGAGAAAAGGGGTTGAGAAGAGAAGAGCTGGAATATGATGCATCCAAATCAGAAGAGAGAGTCGAAATCGAAACAAATGAATCACCACTTGTTTATTTTCATTTGCTGTTTTGGTTTATGGGCTATATTGGGCTAGGTTTTATTTTGTTTTCTATATTATGTTAATTGGGCCAATTAGCCTTGTAATGGAGGGTCTAGTTTAGAGTTAATCAAGAGTGAACTGCGATGTTCTTTTTTTTTTTTTTTTTTTGCTTTTTTTTGCTTGAATTGCGATGTTGACATAACTACCCCGTCGTAAAACAGATGAGAACAAATTTTGTGTATTTAACTGTAATTATTGAGTGAGGCCCAATTTGCTTAAGTATCAAATTCTCACTTTCTTATAATTCTGCTCCGATCAGAAAATAAGTTATAGTGGAAGAATATTCAAATTATTAGAAATTATGTTGATTAATGAACACTTCTGCAAACAAGTACTAATGATATATAACTCAATGTTCTAAAAATAATTTATTATTGTCTAATATCAAGTGATTTATTATCTATACAGTTTTGCCAAAGAATATTGCAAATTTTTTAGTAGTTTGAATTTTCTAATGATCATTTGATTCAATATTCATACGCGATATCATCTCGTTTGCAGCTTTCGTATTCCTCATTTTTATCCTATGTGACCTCCACTTGGTTTGATCAAAACCGTATTCCTACTAAAAATGGAGATCAATCTCACCCTTATGCTGTTTACAAAATTTTGAGCTCAGTTTCGAGATAAAACTTGGGTCATCAATAGCATGACGTGGTGCTAGCGAGGTGTGATAGCGCCAAGTTCGATGGACGAAAGGGTGCTTGGTCTACCGTGCTTGCACGCCTCAAGAGATCAACTGGTCTCCAGTGTAATAATGACTTCTACTGTATTTTTATCATTTTTCATCCAAATTGCCATAATTGATTTATTTGGGGCTGAAATCTAATTATAAAAAAGTCCATTTCATGTATGGTTGTATTGTTTTTTCAGCTTCATCCATCATCATAATATTTTTTATGGATAACCTATCGAAACAAACTGAACTCTCGAAACCATCGCAGTTCATGTCTATTTTATGGATAATCTATTGTCCCACATGATTGAATTGTTAAAACAACTTATGGATAACCTATCGAAACAAACGGAACTCTCGAAACCATCGCAGTTCATGTCTATTTCATGTATGGTTGTATTATTTTATATATTTTTATTTTTTGTTCTGGAGTGAAACATTTGCATGTTTAATCATGTTAAATGTAGGTACCTCACACCAAATATGACACCAAAATGCATGATGAATTCACAAAGCATGATTTGTCCGACTACTACAACTAATTAATGAGTTCCTACTCCTAAGTACTAATCAATTGAAATAGATACTGTGGGCTTGAAAGCTAGTTATTAGTTAAGCTATAGTATTTTTTGTTTTAATTTTTAAAGCTGGTTAAAATAAGTATTTCAGGACTGAAAACAAATTGAACTCTCGAAACCATCAAATTTATATTTCTCTTGCTTGTTAATTTTGTCTTTGCATTATATCAGAGTTAACTGATATTTTGATTCATCAAATTTTCTTGCTTGATAATTTTGTCTTTCCATCACGTCATGATTAAAGTGATTTTTTTATTTTTGGCGTAATCACACATGAAAAGAAAGTTAATAATTAACATTGGCTTATTCGTGCAAGAAAGATAGGAAATGCAACTTCCTGTCATTAGATTTTAGTCCCAGTTCCTAATTATATGCCAGAAATGATTGAAACATGTTATATAAACGTATTACTCTGAACAAAGTGAACAGTCCCATCATGTGGATCTCAGTTGGTTGGGCCGTTTATTCCGGATTGCTGAATCCGAAATTAAGGTTTTGTTTTTGTCAGATGATTTATAGATCGACACATGTCATCAAGATATTAATTCGACCATCTTTTTTATTCACATTGATGATTGATTACTGCTGTATGTGAAATATTTGCTTAGTAAAAATATTTGCAGTTACAACTTGAATGGGAGATTATGTACTTACAAGATCAATGTTTTAATTTTATGTTTTATCTTTTATTATCTATTATATTTTATGTTTCGTGGGTAATACCCGCAAATCCGCAATTAAAGGAAGTTAGTTTCTCTTAGGTGACCAAATATTTGGTCCTAATAGAGAATTGTTAAGTGTGCCCAATTGTAAACTACACAATCATCTATACTAATACATGTTTTGAAGATGTATTGTTATAGAAAATAGTACATACAATAAAAATATTTATACTGTATATATAGTTTACAAAATAGTATATATATATATATATATATATGTAAAATAGCATATAAGACATTTAAAAGCTATATAAAAATATAAAATAATATTTAAATTAATTATTAGGTTAAATTTTGAGATATATAACATTATCCAACTGGGCGTCACTCATTTCGTCACATAACGGCGCCGAATTTCTCTTGTGTTTATGAGCCAACCCACAAATCCACAATAGTCAGCCTAATAAAGGGCATAAGATAAAAAGTGAAAGATGATGAATCCAAATTCCTAATTAAAAAAAAAAGATGGATTCAAATTCCTTATATTGTGGAAGACAAAGTGGGATTAAATTCAGTGCTTCAAAGACACGGAATTAGATTACCTATTTATTGATCTTGCCATGACGTCACGTTAGGTAACCGGTATATCATATCCAGCTACAAACAGGTCAACAAACTTCCTTAAAATATAATCCAAAACAAAACAAAACAAAAACATGACTTTCAACTATCCACTCCACCAACCCATTAATTCAATACGCCCAACTAAGTTAATTAGAACATGAACATCACCTCTTTCTTTATCTTGTCGACAGGTGAAAGTATATTAGATAAGACCTATGGTCGGTCTGATGGAGAGAAATTCATGGGTCCAGGATTGGATATATTTCTATTCATGATTCCTAAAACTGTCTTCTTGAGGAAGTTCCAGGCAGGATCAGGATATATAGTTTCTTAAAAAAAGGAATAGATAATAATAATAATACATTGATTAGGTCAATCTTGTATTTATTTCTTTGACTTTTTGGAGAAGCTGGGGATCAATATCAGAACTGAAATAACAAAAAAAAAAAGCTATTTTTATTAATTCTATCACTAATTTTATGGACTTTTGAACTCTACAATATACACATTACATGAAACCTAAAATCACAGAATGATAAATCAATAAACCACAGGATGACAAAAACAGGATAAACCAAATAGACAGGACAACGTGGGTGTACTGGATAACAAAAACCAACAATTTACTCATAAGCCAATAATTAAGGAATAAGGAGGAGAACAAAAGCCAATAATTAAGCAAACGCTCAGAATTAAGCAAAAGCAAATAATTATGCAGGAAAAAAAACTATAGTGAAACCAGGAATCAGTGCAATATTGTAGGTAAGTGGGTCCCGCCACAACAGCCCTCCACGTCACCCACTACACCAACTCTTTACCCACCCCTTCCCCGGAAACCACATTCGAGGTTGGTGAATACCACTTCCGGTTTTCACATCCCCTCCATTTCCTTAAACTAAGGTTCTCCATTCATATCATCTCAACAAAACTGGTGGTATGTAAGAAACTTCTCCGTTTAATTGACAAACTGGAGGGAAGTATAACTCCTGAGCTTCTATATAACTGGCTTGAATTTTTTCTTATCACCCAGCTTGTTTCCACAAGCAATTATCCATTACTACATCCATTTCCTGACGGAGTCTACAAACTTCAAAAACCTTTTGAAAATTTCAAGTCAGTTGGAACCGGTAATATCATGGGGTCAGAAGGGCCGAGATTTTTCTGGGGCGACAAGCCAGAGGAAGAAGAATTCTACGCCTCGCAAGGCGTGAAAAACCGGCAGGCTTATCATCAAACCCCTTACGGCCGTCTCTTCACTCAATCCTTCCATCCAATCGATAAAGAAACCGGCGCAGAAATCCCAATCAAAGGCGTCGTTTTCATGACGCACGGCTACGGTTCTGACAGTGGCTGGCTTTTCCAAGCCAGCGCCATTGCGTATGCAAACTGGGGTTACGCAGCGTATTGCGCCGATTTGCTCGGCCATGGAAGGTCAGACGGAATCCGCTGCTACATGGGAGATTTTGAGTCGGTCGCTGGAGCTTCGCTGCATTTCTTCCTCTCGGTGCGTAAAGGCCCGGTCTATGCAGATTTACCAGCTTTTCTGTTTGGTGAGTCAATGGGAGGAGCGGCGACTCTGATGATGTACCTCCGCTCTCCACCTGACGTGTGGAATGGTTTGATTCTTTCGGCGCCGCTGTTTGTGATGCCTGAAGATATGAAGCCTTCCAAAATGAGGCTGTTTCTGTTCGGTCTTTTGCTTGGCTTTGCTGACACGTGGCAAGCCATGCCTGACAAGAAAATGGTTGGGAAATCGATCCGCGACCCCGACCGCCTCCGCATAATCGCCTCCAACCCAAGGCGGTATTGCGGCCCGCCACGTGTCGGTACGATGCGAGAGCTCGCGAGAATTTGCGACTATTTACAAGAGAGCTTTGAAAAGGTGACCGTACCGTTTTTGGTGGTGCATGGCACCGACGATACCGTGACGGATCCAGAAGGTTCAAAAATGATGTATGAAAAGGCGGAAAGTAAAGATAAAAGCTTGATACTTTATGAAGGGTTTTATCACTCCCTCATACAAGGTGAATCGCAAGAAAATAGTCAACGGGTTTTGAATGACATGAGAGAGTGGATCGATGAAAGAGCCAAACGGTATGGTAACGGCGTTACCAAAATCGTTAAAGTTGACGGCCTTTACGGAGCTGGTGACGCCGTTAATGCGTTGTAGGAGTTCTGGGGAGGATGTGAAAACCGAATAATAATAATAATGACAAGTGTGATTAACTTAATTATATGTTGGAAATAGTAGATGCAAGGGAAACGTTTTTTCTCTTTTATATTTTTTGTTTTGTGTTGTAATACTGGCAGATAATTCGTACTTGCCACTAGATATATTTTATTGTGTATCTGGGTGTAACTAGTATTATACAAATTGTATGATATCATTTTTATGCGTAATTTTATGTACATTTTATTTGGCTCTAATTAATCTCAATCAACAATTTCATGATAAGATTTGAGAGTGAAAAAATATTTGGTGTCAACTACATATAGCAGTTGGTTTAGTATGACATATTCTTAGAGGCCACGGACAATTGGGGGTCATGACAGAAATTTTATTAGACACTACATTCAGGTAGGGATCCGGACATCATATATTAGAGGACAAAATTCTTCTCTCATTATTTTCAGTTTGGGAAATATGCAAACACGACGGCACTGTAAATATACTATTTTTTTCATTTTATATATTATTTTCTCATTTTATATACTGTTTTGCCATTTAATATACTGTTGTTTATTCTCTGTGTATTTTTTTTTACTTTTATATATTATTTTTCCATTTTATATATTATTTTTCTATTTTTATATACTGTTTTCACTTTTTATGTATATACTGTTATTAGAAAATAAATTATATAAATTGTTATGTATATATTATTATTAGAAAATAAATTATATATACTGTTATTGGATCCGTCATGAACAGTCGTACTACAGTACCATCGTGCTTTATCAGGTCCCTTTCAGTTTGGTAAATCTATTCAAGGGAGGGTGAGGGGACAAATGCATAGATTTCAATGTTCTGATGTAACATATAATGCACTAAAAGCTTATGTTCTAATATGACTTTTTTTTGTGTACCTTTCAAAAAAAAAATTGTGAAATTCAGAGACTAATCATGCATATGTTCATAAAATACAAGAATTATGTGAAATTAACAGTACATGGACTAAATTCCCATCCAATTTAAGTACAAAAACCAATCATGTATTTATCCCTAATTTAAAACTCATACTCTGTATTTGTTCTGTTTTTATATACTTTATAAGCACTCAATTATTGTTGAGTTGAACTCAACAATAAGTCTACTTATAATTGTATTAATAATGTTCTTAATTATTCAAAATATGGAAGTAGTATATACGTAGACCCCTATATATTGACACCATGCTGGTTTGGCATCTAACTTTTACAAATAGCCAAATAGGCCTAGTACTCCTAAAATAATCCAGTACAAATTAGCCTATTCTTAGAAGATAAATTTTTATTCAACTAACCCGCCAAACCGTTTATTTTAAGAAGCCCAACTGCAACTTGAAATACAAAGTCGTCATATATTTCAACTTAACAGGAGAAAATATTAGTTGAGGTGTGTGTTTTGGACAAGAAATGAAAGGGATGGAAATTTTGTTAATCTTGCTTCGTGTCAAAAGAGGTTGATCTTTCTTTTTCTTTTTTCTCTCTCCCAGGCCCCCAGGGAACTCATCAACAGGACTATAAATACTAATTAATTAGGAAAATTTCTTCATGAAGTGTTTTTTATCATTAATAAAAAATAATTAAAACTCAGTCATTCATCAAATCATCATGCATAATTTTTGTGTTTATCTATACATCTTGCTGTCGTATGGAAATCAGTCAAAACTCGATATGTATATTATATACAAATCGAGTGATGTTATATATCATTATCAAGAATGCACAGAAAATATTATAAAATAAGGACAGTGTGAAAGTCAACAAAAAAATAACCATAAAATGTAAATGGTTAATTAATTATTGGGATTTATCCGCATCTCATTTTTTTTAAATATGATTGAAATAGTTAGAGTTGTAACAAAGTAGAATGTCCTAAGATTGCCATGGGTAAAATACAAGGAACTAGGGTAATTAACAACGCTAATTACTCTATTACTAATTTGTTACACTCCGGAACCAAATAGTGGAAAATGGGGGCTAGTTGATTAGTCTCATCTTGAATAGTGAATGAAAATTTGAGTTACTTAAATAAGATAATGCATTAACTACTAGCACCAACCAAGCTTAAGTTTTTTTCAGGACAATATGGTGTGAGCCTGAAGGTTGAGCTAGGCCAGTTAATGTACTAGGCTCTAACAAATGATATTCAGAGCCAAATCCTGAGGGTACTATCGTGCGGCCGGAAACGTACCATACTGTTATCATTCCCAGAGAATCTAAGGATCGTATATGCCTCAGTGGGGATACATGTATGGGGTGAAGGTGCGCATGGATGGCTAGTTGATTAGTCCCACCTTGAATAGTGAATGAAAATTTGAGTTACTTAAATATGTTAGTGCATTAACTACTAGCATCAATCAAGATTAAGTCTTTTTCAGGATAATATGGTGTGAACCTGAAGGTTGAGCTGGGTCAATTAATGTATTAGATTGTAACATAATTACCCCAATTAAGTTATATTGGGACTTTAATATAACAAAAGAGTTGCTTCAAGATATTTTATTTTCCTTGTGATAATGACATCCATCCATTGACCATTTTATGATATAATAGCTGTCAAGCGCAGTTGTGTTTCAAGCTTCTTTTTCGAAAAAAAAAATAGTATGGTACTTTAATACTTTAATACAATCCATGCATCTTATGCAAATAATACACAATGAATGAGTAGGCATAATGGAAAGGGAAATGTACAAACATGACGCACTGTAGTACGATTGTAGCACGACGCACTGTAGATATACTGTTATTTTTTATTTTTTATATTATTTTCTCATTTTATATACTGTTTTGCCATTTAATATACTGTTATTTCTTCTTTGTGTATTTCTTATTTTTTTACTTTTATATACTGTTTTCCCATTTTATATACTGTTTTCCCATTTTGATATATTGTTTTCACTTATATATATATATACTGTTATTAGAAAATAAATTATATATACTGTTATGTATATATTGCTATTAGAAAATAAATTATATATACTGTTATTGGATCTCGTCGTGAACAGTAATGCTACAGTGCGTCGTGCTATAGCAGGTCCCCAGTGGAAATGGAAACACCCCATACTAAACCAACTCAGAAAGACAATTTCATATCTACCCCTGGAAAAAGTGAATATCATTTCTGAAGCTAAATATATTAGGAGGGAAATTTTTCAAAAACACCTAATTTTCCTGAATATTTAATGGAACTATTCGCTCTTTTAGTCTGCATAAATAAGTTCAATTTTTTTACCGTGTTAGTTTTAATATTCTATACCTTTAAGTTTCTAGAACAAAATACCATCACTTAAATTATTTTCATTTTTTTCTTATACTAAACGTATTTTGAGAAAAATATTTCATTTAAGATAATATAGGATATATTATTTTAATTTACAACTCTATATTAGGTAAAACATTAGTTTCTCTTCTATTTTACATAAAATATTATTTTCTCCCATATATTGATTTTTATTAAATTATAAAATTATTATTATATTATTGTTATTATTATTGGTTAGAAAAATATATCAAAATACTTTTGATGGATGGTATTTTAGTCCAGTAAAAATAATTCAACTAAGTTTTTTTTAATATTTATAGTTTGGAGGTTCTAAAAATTTCTCAATATTACCTGATTATTTATTACTCAAAATTTGAATGGATATTACATAAAATTGCCACACATAAAAATGCCGACCAAACAAAAGGATTTACTTTTTTTCCTAAATTGATCGGTTCAATGTTGTACCCGAAATAATAAGAAGCATTTTCAATTTCCGGCTTGTTTGGATGTGTCAAAAATTTATAGGATAGGATAGGGAATTTGTAGGATTTAGGATTTGAAAATTCCTAATCCCAGAAGTTCAAAAAGTCAAGTATTTTTGAAAGGTGTTTGTTTGGATGGAAACGAGTAAAGAGGAAAAACACGGGATATATTCAATGTAACAAGCAATGTTTTTTTAGCAAATGTTCAGTTTTTTTTTCACACCAATTTCTATACATTTTTTCCGAAAAAATTCCTATCCTAAAATTTTCCTGATATGATCTAACATACATCCAAATTTGCATTAGTAAAGTTTTCGTATTTCTTCCCTACCCTACAAATTTCTTATGTTTTCCTAGCCATCCAGACAAGGAATAATGGAAGGGCTTCTTTTACAAAGTTTTTTAATATTTTTGAGCAGCCGTCCATCCAAAAGTGTCCTGTAAAAAAAGCTGAACACAGAACCTTGTAGTACGTTTTAATCGTACTTACCCTCTTAATCATCCAAACCCCCTAAAATTATATGCAATTTCATCTCTTATAATTTTTAATTTATGCGACTATCTAGAAGATTTCACCTTGTAAAATCTGCAACAAACATAGTACTCAACTAAATCTGTCCAGGTTCCAGAACCGGGAATCCAGTTCCTGATTTTATTAGAACGGGAACTCAATTCCGGGTTTTACCCCCATTGACTCGTGCTTCTTTGATTCTTACAAGCACTTTCCTCAGTAAGGTAAGTGCGAATAATTTAATCTCCCACCGTATTTAATTAACCATTTATTGAAGTACTTAACCCAGCACTGATCTTAACTTATGGCTTAAAATAGAGACAAAAAGTTAAAGTGAACATGATTCTGTCATGTAAACTAATTATGCACTTGTTCGTGCAGTTTGCATTTGGGTCCTTTAAATTTAATGCGTTTTTGTCACAGTAGTCCAGTACTTTTGTATTTTCTGTATACTGGAGATTGAACTAGTTCAAATCCAGCACTGGAACATTTAATTGAACTATAGCTAAAATGGTTAGAAATGTTGTATTTTGATATATGGTAGTGCTTATTTATAGTATAGGTTTCGTAATTATATAAACAAATTAAGATATTATATAGCACAATTTAAAGTCATACGACTGTACGAGTATCGGTATTTGAGACAGTGTTCAATATAAAACTATGGGTATCCGATACGATACGACTAGATTTTGTCAAGTATCCTTGTAAAATAACATATACCATACATATATATGACTTAATTGCCACGAAAATATATGACTTAATTATATATTTACTATTTAGATTAATTAATGTATAATCTATAAATTGTTTCCATAAAATAGCACATACTTGTTATATTTGGATGTACATTATACTGTAATATAACCTAGACATTTGTGATTTAGTTATATATATATATATATTTAAAAAAATTGAGAAAAAATCTTGGTAAAATCCATACAAACAGTCGGTAATTTATCATTCACCGTAGCAAAATTATGACAAAATACGTATACATTATCTACTATCTAATGCAAAATTTACGCGAATGTTTTAAAAATCCAACCATATCATATTAGATGTCATGTCGGATATCAATACCTGTATTATAATGTCGGATACCATATTAGATATCAAATATCCGTTGCATATATGTCTGATATCGTTTGATAGCAAATCTTATATAATTAAGAATTTCTTGAATTATATATTTATAATTTTGAGGTTATAAAATCATTAATTTGAAACATAAAAATTCTAATTATACTCTATTCCACTATGTTATCTCAAAAAAAAAAATCTAATTTGAAAAGTCAAAAATAGAAACAAAAAAAATAACTCACAAAAGTCAAAAACATTAAAATTCCACCTCTAGAAGGACGTAAGAAGAAATAGTCAAACATAGAGGGTGACTTCCACAAAATAACTTCCTATAATTCAAAGAAGAAACTTTCTTCGTCCACTCATCACTTCCTCTCTTTTTTTTTTCAAATTAAAAAACATTATTATTCCGGTCACCGACGGAAGGCGCATGGAAGAATAGAATAAGAGCGACTTGGTTATTCCGCTGTCAATAATACTGCTATTATTCCTTCTCTTATTCCTCTATATCTAGTTCTTGCGTCGTTGTCTTCTCCACTGGTTGGTTGGTTGGTCACTGATTGCGACTTGAATAATAAGAGCTGGAATCCGTCTTATTACGGAATTCTCAGCTCGTTTATACCAATTCAATTCCTCTGTTGCTTTATCTCTAGCTCTGTCTTCTTGCCAGTGCTTTTGGAGATCTTGGTGAGTTCTTTGTTTGTAATTTGAATTGTTCTGCTGTACTGGATTCTTTTCTTAACCAACACTTTTTAAGCTTCTTTATGAAAAGTAGATCGGATTAGGTTTATTTTAGCTCAGTTATCATTAAACTTGATACTAATACTGTTTTTGGTACTTTCTTGTTTACTTAATTTGTGTTAAATCTTACTCTTGGGCTGAACAATTTCTTGCCTTTAGTGACGATACTTTTGTTCCTGATCTGATATCTAATCTTTGAGTTTGTAAATTATGATAGTTATAAATTATAATATTTATATTAAAAAAGAGAAGCTAATTATATCTGTTATATTAGATAAGAGAAAATGGCTGGAGGAGGAACAGAACCGACTTTAAGAAAATATCTCGGAGCGATTAAAGACACAACTACCGTTACTTTGGCCAAAGTCAACAGTGATTACAAGGTTAAATTAATTTTTTTATTAATCCAAATAAATCAGCTTCTTTTTACAGCAAACTGCTCACTTTATTTAGAATTTCTCCTTTTCTTCGTAATTTTATTATTTTTTAATATTTAGGAATTGGATATTGCGGTTGTAAAAGCGACAAATCATGTTGAGCGTCCTGCCAAAGAGAAATACGTAAGAGGTAAGTTATCAGTATATCATTTTTATTTACATGATTTATATTTCAGTATCATTTCAGTGTTAATTTTGCATGTATTTTATTCATTTCTTATTATTCTTTTTTGCAGCGATTTTTGATGCAATTTCTGCTTCAAGGCCCAGAGCTGATGTGGCGTACTGTATTCATGCTCTTTCTAGACGGCTCGCAAAAACACGCAATTGGGCTGTATGATTAATTTTCCCCTTTTTTATATTAACACAAATGTTATGAATCCCATTTTTATGCAAAAAATAGAAACATTGTGGTTTAGAGCATGGCTGAAATTTTCCCTTTATGGCTTTCCTAATTCCTACTTTATTTTTATCAAACTAATTTTCTCGTTTTAATATTATGTTTAAAATTGCGATTTTGTTAAATATTATTTATTTTGCCAGGTGGCGCTAAAAACATTAATAGTAATACACCACACTTCAAGACAATATATTACATTATGAACTTGACTTTCGTACTTTATATTTATTAGACCAATTCTCTCTTTTTAATAACATGTTTCAAACTTATTTTTCTGAAATAATTTTTTTTGCCAGGTGGCGCTAAAGACATTAATAGTGATTCACAGAGCACTAAGAGAAGTGGACCCCACGTTTCGCGAAGAGCTTCTGAATTACGGAAGGACGAGAGGCCACATGCTTAACATGTCTCATTTCAAGGACGACTCCAGCGCTGAGGGTAATTCCGTCATTTCACTTTCTAACAATTAAGGAAATTTCAGAAGGATTACTTATTTGATGTTCGGAATTAATGATTTTAGCGTGGGATTATTCGGCATGGGTGAGGTGTTATGCTCTGTTTTTGGAAGAGAAGCTTGAGTGCTTTAGAGTGATTAAATACGACGTTGAAACAGACCCTCCTGTATGTTTTTATTTTTATTTTTATTTATTTATATTTTTTGGACTTTTTGTAAAATTAGTGAATTATTTTTTAATTTGTTTTTGTTTTGTTTAGAGGACAAAGGAGCTTGAAACGGCGGATTTGCTTGATCAATTGCCGGCTTTACAACAGGTTTTATCCCGCTTACTCAGTTGCATGGTAAATTAATTATTATTATAAATTCCTTTATTTTATTTATAAAATATAATTATTAAATTGATGTTAGAAATATTTTATTTATAAAATATAATTATTAAATTGATGTTGGAAATATTTTATTAATTTTTTGTGAATGGGTGTGTAGCCGAATGGAGCGGCATCGTACAATATTATAATACAGCATGCACTTACAATGGTGAGCTCTACAGTTAATTAATATCAGTTATAATTAAATTGTTATTAATAATTATGTTGAGGTGTTAAGATTTGAATTGATAGATGATTAATTATAATTTTTAATTAAAAATTAATGAAAAGGTTGCTTTGGAGAGCGTGAAGATTTACAATGCGATTAGCGACGGTACAATCAATTTAGTTGACAAGGTACTTGGAATTTTCCAATATTAAATTAAATTATAAAGAATATAATAAATTTTATTAATTACATTATGAATTTTGAATTTTAGTTTTTTGAGATGCAAAGAAATGATGCTATTAGGGCGCTCGACATTTATAGAAGAGCAAATCAACAGGTAATAATCATTTATTTTAACTAATAAACTGTAATATAAGTTCATTATACAAAAATCACATTTATTTGTTTATTTTTTTTTATATTTCAGGCAGAGAGGCTATCGGAATTTTACGAAGTATGCAAAAGCGTTCATGTCGGTCGTGGAGAAAAATTCTTAAAAATCGAACAGGCAGTTATATTAATATTTAATATAACGTTTCAAAAAATAAATTCTTTAATTAATACATATATTTAATAAAGTTTATTTAATAATAAAATTATACAGCCGCCAGCCTCATTTCTCGTAACTATGGAGGAATACGTGAAGGAAGCTCCTCGCTCTTCAACTCTCGTAAATTAACTTCTCATTTATTTATCTTAAATTTATTATTTTGATAAAAAATATTAATAAAAATAATAATATTTTAGGCTATTGAGGACAAACCGAGAGTTATTCTTGCAATAGAATATAATAAACCGGAACCAGAAAAGGAAGCTGAACCGGAACCCGAACCTGAAAAGGAAACTGTGCCTGAACCGGAACCTGAACCGGTTCCTGAACCTAAACCGGTCAAAGAAGAACCTGTCAAAAATGAGCCGACTGATTTACTCGTAATATTTAATTATTTTTTTAGTGAAATTTAAATAGTGTGTTAAGAAAATAAAAATTTAATAGGTTTGTTTATTGTTAATTTTTAGGGATTGAGTGAGATGAGTCCTGCTGCGGCTGAATTAGAGAATCAAAATGCCTTAGCACTTGCCATTGTTCCTATTGGTAATATTTAAAATTTTAATTTTGTAAATATATTTTTGTAATTAAAAAAAATCAAATTAGTATTAGTTTATTTATTTACTTTTATTATTTAGATAATACATCTACTACCGCTCCAACTACTAATTTCCAAGACGGAGTTACGGGCTGGGAATTGGCTCTTGTAACCGCTCCAAGCTCCAACGAAACGGCTGTTTCCTCGAGCAAATTAGTAAGTTGTTTAAATAAATAAAACAATAGTTTAAACTAATAAACAAAACTAACAATTGAATCATTTTTTGCCAGGCTGGTGGATTGGACTTGTTAACATTAGACAGCTTATACGACGAAGGACACAGACGCGCGAACCAACCAACAAGTTACAACCCATGGGAAACGGGTCCGGTAATGCAACAACAAAACCCGTTAGCCCACGACCCGTTTTACGCATCCAACACAATATCGGCCCCTCACAACGTTCAGATGGCCATGATGAGTCAGCAGCAGCACGCTTTCATGGCCCAACAGCAGATGATGATGATGGGCGGGGCCCAACAGCAGCAGCAAGCGGGTGCGAACCCGTTTGGAAACCCGTTTATGACAGCTGGCGTTGGGCATCATCCTTATGGAATGTCTGTTCAGCCTTCCAATGTTTATACTGGTCTTATATAGATGGAGATAGTAAGGAGTGGAGTTTGTTTTAGTGAGATGTGGTGCAGTGACTTGCTGCATATTGGACTACAGAGAGATCTGGACAGGAGGGTTGGTTAATAGTGTAGGGATTGGTGATTCATTATTCATATTTTTGTTGTATGATATATAAATAATGTGTTGTATCTTGTGTGTGTAGTTTATGGAAGTGTTTTTCAACGAGGGAGGGAACTTTTTCTATTTGATTATTTTGTGGACATAATAATAATGTGAGATTCTTTATTCTTTTTATGAAAGTTATTTGAGTTGGTATTTAGTATTTGATTATATTTATACTAGATTGAAATAAAAAATGGCAGTAGCATAGCATAAGGGCTTTTTTTAATGTAAGCTTGTGCACAAGGGCTTTTCATTGAAAGAAAATAGCAGTAGCACTGTAGAAACATTATTAATACTGTTAGGTTTCCTTTTTTTTTTTTTTTTTTTTTTCTATTTTGTCAATCAGTAAATTAACATTTAGTCTGATGTATATTTTTTTCATTCAAATCAACAATTACATAAACTGGTGTCATGATGATTTGATGTATTACCTGTTTGGACTGTTCCCTTCCCTTAATATTAACTGGAAAAACTAAAAGAATATTGTTTGTGGGTTCTTTTCAGTGATGTGATATTTAAACATTCGATAACTAAATTGGTCCATGTATTTAACAATTATTAATATTTAAGACATAATTGCATATGACGGTCCATACTGAACAAATTTAAGTGTTGACTAAAATGAAGAAATAAAGAAGGCGGCTTGCTTTGTGGCCGACAGGGGCAACCTACTTGCATTGGTGGTTACTTTACTGAGAAATGAAGAACAAGCTCAGAGATTTAATTGTCCCAAACAGGCCCATGGCCCATTCATTCACTTTCATAAAAATAACAAGGAAAATAGAAATACAAGAAACCTGAGATCTCCAATAAGTTTAGAAACGGAGGCGACTGAACCTCTTTCACTATCATCATGATAGTCGACATATTTTGTCCAGTGCATCCACACCGTAGCATTCCCTTATCGGGTCACCACAATGACCCACTACACTTTTATACATAGAAACATTATCATAGCAAACCAACATTCACTCTACTGGATGAACAAAGCAAACAACTTTCTTTCTTTCTTCCCTTTCCTTCCCGTTCCTGCACTAATCCTCCCTAATCAAGTAATCAATCAATCAATCACCCCAAACCCTCAAACCGAACAAACCTTCACACTGAATCAATCAATCCCCATCCATGGCGAGAGGCCTTCGAGGCGTGCGAGACGATCTCTCAGAACTGGGCCGCCAACTTCTCGACATCGCGTGTTTCCTCCACCCTTTGCTCTCGCCTTCTCACACCGATTCGCCGCCGCACACTCCCCGCCTCACCCTCCGCCGGCGATCGCCCTCCCCGCTCCCTCCTTCCCCGCCTCTGTTCTCTGGAATCTTCTCCGACCTCGCTGAGATCGGCGGGGCACTCAGAGGCGGACTGTCGAGGCTTTCTGTGACGCTACGGGCCCCGCCGGAGAGTCCCACTGAGACGGCGGCGATTGCCAGTTTTATGGCTCCGCGGCCTGCTTCTCCGGCTGAGGAGGCTGTTGGTGTGTCTGACGATTTGGTTCAGTTTGTTGCTACACTGGCTCGCTGCCCTGATTCTTGGGTTGAGTTTCCTGTTCCAACTGGAGATGGTAATGATTCGTTTTTCTAGTAGGAATTTTCAGTATTAAATTGTTAATTAACTTTAGATTAATGTATAGTGATCATTTGTAGTGTAGTTATCATCTGAAAAATTATATTTATCCATGTCTCAGTATGATAAATTAATCGTAATAGTCAGTCAGGCTACTTAGTTAATTACATTTCTGTCAAATTTCTTTAAAGTCCTAAAACCTTCGACTATTTTATTTTTTCTTCAATCTAAAAAAGATTCGCATTATAATTACAGAATTCAACATGACATATACACAAAGAGATCATATAGCAGCCATGGAACGACTCGCGCCAGAATTGTCAACTTTACGCGCCAAACTTTGCCCTGATTTAATGCATGAAAATTCCTTTTGGAAGATTTACTTCACATTATTACATCCAAAACTGAACGAACATGACTCAGAATTACTCTCTACACAACAGGTCCATTTCCAACCTTTCCCCTTTCCCCTTTTCTCTTTTTATTTATTTTTATTTATTTATTCTTGCAATTTATAACAGGTTGTGAATTCAATAAGATTAATGCTCAGAGGGACGGAAATAAAATCCGAATCGTCAGACTCGTCAGAAAAGGAAACCTCACTAGTAAAAAACAAGAATCGAAATTCCTCTCAATCTTCAATTGCGCAAAGTTTCATGAAAATAAAATCGGACCAAAGCATAGACAACCAGTGGATCTTCACAAAAACCCGGTCTCAGCAAAGCATGGATCAATGGTCCGAAATTCCCTCAGACGTGGATAATTACAACTACGCCCTTGAGAGTAGTAACAGCAGACATGATTTGTCCTCTAGTGATGTGGAAAGAGCAAATGTGCATGGACATGGTGTAAATGTGATGGTCATGGACCAGTACATGGATTCTCTTTTGTCAGATGGAAGAAATGTTGGGTCGTTGAGCAGTTCTGTGAAGAGAGATTATGTGAGAAGAAAGAATGTTTCGGCTGATTGGAGGTCTGGTGAAGAATCCGAGTTTGAATTGGTCGATAGTTAATAAATGAAAAAATAATTATTATTATGGGGGTTTGATGTGATATAAAGCTTAAGCTAGTCCACTGCCTTGCTTAAATCCGTGTTTTATTTTAATTTTTTTTTTTTTTTTGGTTATGTAAATTATGATCTGGTGGTGTAATGTTTCGTCTGGTTTGGGATGAACCTTTTATGTATGTAATTAAGAAGCGTTGTTCATAATAATAATAATCTTAAGATGTCCGTGTTTTTGTTGTAGATAAACTGTACTTGGTTTTCATCTTCATCTTTATTTTTACTTGTCATCTTTATCAAAAATAAAATAAGAAATAAATAAAAAGGTCAATTCTCAAAGCCCAGAAAGTCAATAAACAAAGAAAGGAAAAGAAAAAGAAAAAGAAAGCCGAATTAATTAAACGGATCTAGATCAATTATAGACCCAAATCCGATTCACTTCACAACTCACCACTGTGACTATTAGAGAGCTTAATAGTTAATATTCATCGAGGCAAAAACACAAACACTTTGTTTGTCCACTCCACCATTAACAACAATGAAGAAGGTTCGTCTGAAATGGGTGAAGAACCGAGGCTTAGACCACATCATCGACCGAGACACGGACACCAAAGCCTGCTGCCTCTTGCTAGAATACATCGACCGGCTCGCGGCCAAGTCCGCCTCTTCTTCTCCGGTTCCGGCCCGGAGTCTCGAGCAATTCCAAAAACCTCTCAACCTGACAATCCCGGTGCTCCGCTTCCTCCGCCGCTACCCAACTCTCTTTAAAGAATCTCCTCATCCGAAGTACCCTTCGCTCCCTTCCTTCTTGCTCTCTGAGCCTGGTTCTTTACTTCTCTCTCGCCTCTCTTCCTCTGCTGCTTCCTCTGATTCACACCTCCGTTTGGCCCGCTTGTTGATGCTCTCCCAGTCGCGCTCGCTGCCCTTATCCGCGTTGTATTCTCTCCGTTTTGATCTTGGTCTGCCGCCGGATTTCACCACGTTGTTTCCTTCGACCCACTCAAACCTGTTTAGTATCTCTCGCAGGAAGCACGACGGAGTTCCGATCATGTCCCTCTCCTCGTACCCATCAGAACTGGCAATCTCAGTTTTGCAGCGGAAACACTTAGAATCACCTTCGTACCTCGACCTGAAAAAGCCGTTTTCCTCTTCAGGAGCTCCTCTTGCTTTTCCAATGCGATTTCCGCGCGGATATGGTGGAATGAACAAGGTTAAAGCATGGATGGAGGAATTCCACCGCTTACCTTACATCTCTCCTTACTCAAATCCGGCTGGAATTGATCCAGAAAGTGATTTAATGGAGAAGAGAAACGTTGGTGTGCTTCATGAAGTGCTTAGCCTCACAATCCACAAAAAGACTAAGAGGAGTTACATGAGAAAACTCAGAGAGGAGCTTGTGCTTCCGCATAAGTTTAGTCGAATCTTTACGAGATATCCTGGAATTTTTTATTTTTCTCTTAAGTGTAAAACGAGCACTGTTGTTCTAAGAGAAGGATATGAGAGAGGAAAGTTGGTTGAACAGCATCCATTGGCGAGTTTGAGAGATAAAGTGCATTATGTTATGAGGACTGGTTTGTTGTATAGAGGAAAAGGGATGAGTAAGTTGGTTTTGGATGAGGAAAATGGAGAGACGAATTTTGGTGATGAAAATAAAGGGGATTTTCATGATGATGATGATGACGATGTGGAGAATTTTGAAATTAGGGTTTCAGATGGGGAATATGAGGATGAAGATGATGATGAAGAAGAAGAGGATTGAGATTTTGATTTTTTGTAATCGGATTTGCATTGGTGAGTTTATGATTATTTATTTACCTGTTCTTTTAGAATTCAGATCTTAATGTGTCGATAGGCATAAATATTTGTTAGATTCAAGTACTTTCAGCTGTAATTGTGCTATATCTTTTTTCAATTTATTAGATTGGTACACTATACTATACTTTCATTAACTATATATTTTGGTTCCAATTATTCAACATAATAAACTCTACTACTTACAAATTACATCACATAATAAAATACCCTATAACATCACAAACTAAGCCTCACCGCTCAGGGGAAAACGGTTTTTTGCACACAAAACCAAAGGAGTCTTCCTAGAAGCATTCGACCCGAATGTCTCGGTCATATCAAGCTCCTCAGCCCGCATTCCTTCCGGAAGCTTCCAGTCAAAATGATACAGCAACTTGGCCAAGACCAAGTCAACGCTAGCCAGCCCAAAAGTCATCCCAGGACAAATCCTGCGTCCGGCCCCAAACGGCAAATACTCAAAACACGATCCTTTGTAATCGAAATCCGTGTTTTCAAATCTCTCTGGTTTGAACGCCTCAGGCTCTTCCCAATACAACGGATCATGACTAATGGCCCATGCGTTTACAAGCATGCGGGTTCCCGCGGAAATTCTATAGCCAAGCACAGTGCAGGTCTCTTTGCAGACTCGCGGGATTAGTAAGGGAACTGGAGGGTGGATTCTTAGGGTTTCTTTGATTACTAGTCTCATGTAGTTGAGGTTCGCTAAATCGGTTTCTTGTATATCGGTTTTGTTTTTTAGGGTTTCGCGGACTTCGGTTTGGACCTTGGACATTATGTTGGGGTTTTTGATTAGCTCTGACATGGCCCATTCTACTACGCTCGCTGATGTCTCTGTCCCTGCAATGAATAAGTCCTTTGTTGTACAAAAGAAGGTTATCGATTTAGTCATTTTTTTTATAATTTGTAAGTATGTTATGAAGTATTATTAGATGCGTATAATAATAAGATAATAACTTACCAAGATTACAGCTTTTACATTATCCATAGTCATTGGAATCTCTAATCCTGGATCTTCTTTCAATCTCAGTAAAACGTCGACCAAATCCTCCACTTGCTCCTCTGAACCTTTCTTCTTCTCCAAATGATCTTTAATAATCTCATTAAAAGTATCGTCTAATTCACGCCTCACTCTCAACATTTTCGCCTTTGACCCAGTCAACACATCCAGAAACTTCAAAGACGGAAAAGTGTCTGAGAAAGTAAACAGAGAAGCCAATTCAAGCGCGTCTTTCGCAACCTCTAAGAACCTGTCATGATTGTCGCGTTTTTTCCCAAAAGCAGCGCGAGAAACTATGTTATTTGTTAATTCATATAGTTTTGAAGTCAGGTTTATTGGCGTCCCATTTGACTTCTCTGAAATACTCTGAAGAAACTTGGAGATTTCTTCTACTCTTACTGCACCATATGACCTGTTTAAATTTTTAATCTAACATAAAATAATTCATTCAAATATATTAAAAAAAAAATCTGATAATCAAATATACATGATCATACATATCATAAGTTTCTCTTATATAATTTTTTTCACATAGATGAAAAAACAGAAAATAAATAAAAATATAATAATACCGAACTCTCTTGATACCGAGCAACTCCATGTAACACAATTTCCTCAACTGCTTCCAATACGGTCCGTAGGGCGAAAACGCAATATCCGTACTATTGTACGCAATAATTCTAGCTGCAGTCATCTCAGGCCTCGAAGCGAAATTAAGATCCTGAATCTTGAGCACTTCTTCCGCTGTTTCCTTCGAAGAGGCCACAACCATGTAGATTTGGCCGACTTTTAGTTGGATCAAAGGCCCGTGTTTGCGCGAAAGGTCGCGCAGGGCTCGGAACGGGAGATCGCCGGCTAGTTGGTGCATGTTGCCTATTATGGGGAGTCTTCGCGGGCTGGGCGGTGGGCCCGGTTGGTTGGATTTGGATTTGGAGATGAAGTTGGTGAGTAGTAGGAGGAGAGAGAGGAGGGCGAGGAGAGTCGGGAGAGAGAAGAGCTCGAACTCCATTGTTTGATTAAAGGAGTTAGAGAGGAAGGTTGAAGTTGAAGGACTCTTTGTTATAGGCTTTTGTGGAGTACGGCTAGTTTAGTTTGTATTATAGAGTGAATGACAACGAGTTATGTGAGTGAAGGAGTTGGGTCAAATTTTGATTGTATTTCTTTATGACTGAAAATTTTGATTATTTTATTTTTTGTATGTTTAGTAATATTTTTTTTTCTCGCTTTAATGCCCGTAGACAATATAGTCATTTCAGTGTGATTTTTGGGATAATTGTCAAGTGAGGCACTTGAAAAATGAGTTTGTGGGCCCGTATATAGACAAATGGTGTGTAAAATCTCGTTGAAATTTCGATGGATTGCTAAGTCTGTTGTTGACAATTGTCAGTAGATAGCGTAACAATGCAAGCACTTGCTTGTTGATCTTGCGTGATGATACTCCAATGGATTTAATTTCTTTCAGAAAATTGACTTTCAAGTAGAAAAGGGGAAAAAATGTTTTACATTTGATTTCACAAACCATTTCATTAGGGTGAATTTTTTTTTTTTTTTTTTTTCAAATTAGACCATTCTATAATTTTCCAATAATTTCTTGATGAAGCCCACATCAGTTACATCTACACAGGTGACTTGGGCACCCCGCTACATGTTTGATTAGTTCTGTGCAATAATAATAATACAGCCCACATATTTATTTCAGTTGAATTTGCATTTCTGGGCCGTAAAATCAAGTAAATGTCCTCATTATGCACTGTAGCAACAACGAACTGCCTCGCCAGAAGCTTGAACGACGTGGCATTTTTTAATTGGCTCTTAAGAGAGAAACCATTCGCATTCGCCCACGTAACAAGAAGCTGCTCTCTGACCGTCGTAAAGCTAAACAATAATTAAACATATCCCTAATATACCACTGACATGTGGGGCCCAGGATAAATTCTCCAGCGAGGCAAATAAAAACGAGCTGACAACTATTCTTTGCCTTTTTCCTCCCCAAATAAATCAATCAATCAATCGATCGATAAATCAATCAATCTAATAGAGAGATGCCGATTCTGTACGCGGTGGTGGCGAGAGGCACGGTGGTGCTGGCGGAGTTCAACGCCACGCAGGGCAACGCCGGAGCCATCGCCAGGAAGGTTCTCGAGAGGATCGCCGCGCAGGTCAGCGCTGACGGAGATAGTCACCTGTCGTACTCGCAGGATCGCTACGTGTTTCACGCGAAGCGGACTGATGGGATCACGGTGCTCTGCATGGCTGATGATAATGCTGGAAGTATGAATGATTCGGATTTTTGGTTATGTTTTAGATTGTGTTGTTGTTGGGTGATTCGTTTTGGCTTGTTTTGATGTTCGATTGCATAATTGAGGGTAAATTGAATCCCAATTGTACAATTGAAGCTTATTTTGATGTTCAATTGCATATTTTATGGTAAAATGAGTCCCAATTGCACAATTGAAGCTCAATTGGGGGTAAATTGAGACTTTCTTACACAATTCAGAGCTAATTAGCGTACCAGTTCAGTTCTATATCAGTTCGTTTTCTTACTATCAGTATGCACTTAACAGACCATACTATACTCTTTTTTTTATTATCAAGAACAGAACATACTATACTCCTTTATATAACTTCTCTACTTTGAACTTTCTAAACCAATCGACTCGACAACTTAACTATATTCAACATTAAATGCTAATATTGGAATTTCCTTTTAATACAGGGCGGATTCCTTTTGCATTTCTTGAAGAAATACACGGCAGATTTGTGAAAACATACGGTCGCGCGTGTCACACAGCTCTTGCTTACGCCATGAACGATGAATTTTCTAGGGTTTTGAACCAACAGATGGATTATTTCTCAAACGATCCTAGCGCGGACAGAATGAACCGCATCAAAGGCGAAATGTCTCAGGTTAATCAATCAATCAACCAATTAATTAGTTATTATTTTTTTTTTTTAAATTGTAATATTTTTGTAGGTGAGGAGTGTGATGATTGAGAATATAGACAAGGTTTTAGAGAGAGGAGAGAGACTGGAAGTGCTGGCCGATAAAACAGCACACATGCAAGGAACCACAGTGAGGTTCAAAAGACAAGCTCGCCGATTCAGAAGCACTGTTTGGTGGCGAAATGTTAAACTCACGTAAGTTAAAAGAATAATTAAAAAAATAATGTTTTCTTTTTTAATTTTTTTTTTAATTTGTAGGGTTGCATTGATATTCCTTCTGTTGGTAATAATATACATCGTGCTTGTGTTTATTTGCCATGGATTCACGCTTCCATCTTGCATTAGGTAAAATGCAATTAATAATGAGTGTTACTATTGTTATTAATTTATTATTGTAGATGATTCAAGTGTAACTTTGTACTGTTTGATTTTTTTATTTCGGCTTGTGATTGGACTGAGGAAAATTGTATATTTGTTTGATTTGTTTATTCTGTTTGGTGAACACATATGGGATGGATTGCAGCGGATTGTCTATTTATAAATGTGTTTATTTGTGGTTGGCAATATCTTTTTTGTTTCACTACATGGATAGTGTAAGTTTATGCTTTGTTATATATCCATTTTTATGTTATTTTTTATGCGATATGATGCACCTTTGGATATCTATCCATTTCAAATTGTAATTTTATGTTTACTAAATAATCTACTAACTCTGTTATAATCTAGATATGTATGTCTTAAAAAAGGAAAATAAAGAAATAAATATTTTCTCAATTTTTAATAAAATCAAGGAACTCAATTCCCGGATTTCATGACCAAACATACGAAAATGATATCCTGGATTTACAAAACTTCCGTCCTCCAAGTATAAAACCACGAACGGGGGGAAAACGAAAAAAACTCTTCTTCTTCAGCAGCCTTCATTCAGGGCAGCCATGGCCATCTCTTTATCAAGCTTCTCGCCACACTGTCTTCCCTCTCCTCAAAGCCGCCCAAACTCATCCCGTTTCCTCTGTTTCTCTTCAAATTCCTCTTCGCATGCAATCCAGTCCAGAAACTCCAACGTCTCTCTTAAACCCTCTTTCTCCAGGTCCGCCTCTCATGACCGAAAACCAAGCTCAGAAGCAATACGCTTGAGCAATCAGCTCCGAAAGTCTCTGCAGGAAAAGAACTACACGGAGTCCGTCTCCGTGGTAGAATCAATGGCGAGCAGAGGCTACAATCTACACATCAAATCGTGCGCTGAGCTCATAAAATGCCTGTTTAAATCCGGCAAACAGACTGAGGCTGCTCGTGTCATCTCAGTGTTTGAATCTCACAGACAAGCTAAGACCGTTTTGTATAATGCTTTCATAACGGGTCTGTGCAGGAAAAGCCAAATTATACCCGCTTTGGAAACTGTGGGTCGGATGCGGGCTAACAGGTGCGAGCCCAATATAGTGACGTGTAATATACTTGTTGGTGGTTTGTGTGATAGAGGCATGCTTGATTTTGCATTTGAGACGGTTGAGCACTTCAAAACGAATTATGAGGTTCGTCCTAATTTGATCACTTATAATCCGCTTCTAGAAGGCACCTTTTTGGTGAAAGGCGCTAAAGAGGGGATGGGAATGCTGGACGAAATGGAGTCTCATGGGATAATTCCAGACCATGTCACTTATAATTTGGTTATGAGGGCCATGTGTAAGACAGGTCATGTGGATGAGATGCTACCACTTTTGGATGATATATCTTTAAGTGGTGTGAAGTTAGATTTTACTTCTTATAGGGCTTTGCTGGAAGCTTTGCTTGAGAAGAAGCGCTTTGGGGAGGTAGACAAGGTTATCGATGAAATGCTTGTGAGAGCTTGTTGGATGAGCCATGGCCAGCTTGATTCTGTGGTCACAAAGCTTTGCAAGAACGGATTGGTTGATAAAGCAAGGGTTTTGCTAGAAGGTATCGTGAAGGGACAATGGATGAGGCTCGGTTACAAGTGTTGCAATATGGTAAATTTAACTTCCTAAAAGAAATAATATCTTGCATTTTAAACTTTGTATATTTGGACGTTGACACAGAACTTTTGTACGATAGGTGATAGGCAATTTTATTAAGGAGGGTCGTCTCGAAAGAGCAGTTGATTTCATCGACTATTTAATCACAGTTGGTCGGGTCCCCAATATCTCATTCTACAACCCGATCCTGAGTGGCCTTTGCAAATGCGGCCAAGTGTGTCACAT
Organism: Juncus effusus; assembly: GCA_027726005.1. Taxonomy (NCBI): domain Eukaryota; kingdom Viridiplantae; phylum Streptophyta; class Magnoliopsida; order Poales; family Juncaceae; genus Juncus; species Juncus effusus. Next base: position 11,129,379 of record CM050890.1, on the reverse strand, counting down.
ATTGGAGATGTTAGATAAACTTGAGAAAATCGGTTGCTCTCCTAATGAAGTCACGTATACTATACTCATTGGAGCTCTGTGGAATATCGGTGACCATTTTGGGTCTGTAAAAATGATGTCACGACTTTTGGAGAAGGGATTGCGTCCTGATGGGGTCACATATGGCACGCTAATTACGTGTTTATGTAAAGATGGGATGGTAGATGAGGCAATGCAGTTGAAGAGCATATTGGTAGAAAGAGGGCTTAGGGTTTCGGTGCGGATTTATGACGTGTTGCTTCTAGGGTTTTGTAAAGTGGGGAGGGTAAATGAGGCGATTGATTTGCTTGATGAGATGTTTGAGAAATATGGTGAGGTATATAAAAAGAGTATTGTTGTTATCTTGGAAGGTCTTGTTCATATTGGGTATGAGTCAGAGACTAGGAAGATAGCTCAAGAACTTGTTTTGAGGAACGTTATCTCACCTGATTCAGTAGATTTGTTAGATGAAGAGATTTGTAGGATGAGTATTGAGTAGTTTAATTGGTATTTAGAAAAGAATCATGTGTTATATGTTTCTCCTTTACATTTTTTGAATTTATTTATTATTTCCCTTGGTCGTATCTTATGCATGATGCATACAACCAAGGAAAATAAATTGCTTTCTACTAAACAGTTATAATGTTTAAATTCAGGCTCCTTGCACTATTTTTCATCTTAACTTATATGTGGGCTCCTATATTGCAGCAACTGAGCAATCTTTTATAACAAAGGTTGAATTTTTAACCTGAAATATATAGCATTGCAATTTGCACATGCCATATAATTTTTAACCAGCATTGGATATAACAAATATTTGTCGGCTTTTTTGTATTAACTCACAAAATTGCAACTAACCGAAACTACAAATAAATTAAAAAATGTAAACAGAAAAACATATAGCACATAATCCTCTCTAGAAACAGACAAAAGTACTCATGCTAAAAAAACGCCTAACAGTTTAACTGGCGAGATGAAGTTTCTCAAAACAATCTCCTCTGTAATCTTTCTCGCCTCAAACTCGTACCCAGCATGAGCGAGACCCACCAAAATATTACCGATACTTCTAAAATCTACCTCACAATCGCTTTCCAACATCTCCTCAAACAAATCAATCGCCTCATTTACTCTTCCCGCCTTGCAAAACTCTAGAAGCATCACATCATAAATCAGCTTCGTAACCCTAAATCCATTTTCCACCATTATTCTCTTGATCTCCTTTGCCTCATCTATCATGCCATCTCTACATAAACACGTAATTAACGTATTATATGTGGCCTCATCAGGAATGAATCCCTTCTTCAAAAGTTGTGATACCATTTCGACGGACCCAACATGGTCTCCGATACTCCACAGAGCGTTTATGAGTATATTATATGTGGCCAAATCAGAAGAACAACCCATTTTCTCAAGCTTATCTAAGATCTCCAATGCTTGATGCACATGGCCGTGGTTGCAAATGCCAGAAAGGATTGGGTTGTAGACTGCGATATCTGAGAATCCACAAATGGAGACTATGCTATCCATGAAATCAATCGCTTTGTTGGGGTGACCGTCCTTGATAAATGTGTGCATCACCTGCGATACAATAGTTTAGTCTCATATTGAATATGAATTAATTATAGTTTAGTCTCAATGGTACAGTACCAAGATCTCCATATTGCAATCTTTTATGGGAGTTAAATGGGTACTACCAATTTAGGCTTACTCATTTGGGGTTACTTGTTCAAGCAAATTGTAAACAAGATATATATATATATATATATATATATATATATATATATATATATATATATATACACACATTTTCCCTTTTTTTTTAACTTAAATTACCGGAATGCAAAGCTTGAGCCTTATACGTTGATTCTTGAGAAGCCATTCTATCAATGCCCTTGCTTTATCAACCAATCCTTCATCACAAAGCATTCTGACCAGAAAATCAAGCTGCGCATTGCTAGCTTCGACAAGCATTTCATCGACCGCCTTGTCTACCACGCCAAAATGCTTATTCTGAAGCGAAACTCTCACCAACGCACAAAAAGCAGCGATATCTAATTTAACACCACAAGCAGATATACCGTCCAAAATTGCTTGTATCTCATCTAAATCCCCTCTCTTACACACAACCCTCGCGACTGAACTAAATGTGCTTCCTTCTGGAAGTATTCTGTGAGACTCCATTTCGTCCAGCAATTTCAACCCCTCTTTAGCGCCTTTTTCCAAAATGGTACCTTCTAGAAGTTTATTATAAGCTTCCAAACTAGGGAGAACTTCATAATGCGCTTTGAAGTGCTCAACAATCTCAAACGCAAGATCAAGCAGGTCTTGACTGCACAAACCAATAACAAGTATATTGCATGTCATTTTATTGGGTTGGGACCCATTAGCCCGCATCCGACCTAGAGTTTCCAAAGCGGGTATAGTCTGGTTGTCCTTGCACAGACCTGCTATGAAGGCATTATACAAAAACTCCTTACGTTGGCTGGGACTGTGAGGTTCAATCAAGGAGATGAAACGAGCAGCTTGATCCAGTTCGCCTGCTTTAAAGAGGCATTTTACAAGGTTAACACATTCTCGGAAGTCTGGGCTGTATCCTTTTCTTGCGATTGATTCGACCAAAGATTTGCATAGAATATTCTCCGAGCGGGCCGTGTCTTTGCTTGGCTTTCGGTGTTGAGAGAGGGTTTTGGAGGAGGACGAGGGTTTAAGAGAGAGGTTCGATTGGGTTGATTGGGAAGAGGATTTTGAAGCGTGAAAGAGGAAATGGGTTCGTTTTGGATTAATATGAGGAGGGAGAAGACAATGATGTGAGAAATCTGATAAGGAGATGGCCATGGCGTCGCCTAGAGCTGTAGAAATCAGAACTGAAGGACGAGCTTCTTCTCCCTATGGCGGTTTAACTATGGAGGAGACGAGAATAGATAAATCAATAAATGAATTTAAGTTCCTGTATGTTGGAAACCGGGAATCGAAATCTTATTGAATGAAACCAGGACGTCAGGTCCCGATTATGGAAAAGAAGGTTAAGACTACTTTGCAATTTGCAAATTAAGAGAGCCGTTAAGACTATTTTGCAAATTAGTTAGTTTAATTAGCTTTGTAAATAGAATTGTAATCCCTCTTGAGTCTTGGGAAATCAAATAATAAAAATTCTCCTTGTTATCTTTACATATAATACCTGATTTAATAAAAAATGGAAATATATCAAGCTCACAAATTTAAATTTTTTCTCCATTAATAAACTAATGCTCGTGTCATACACTATTTGCTCATCTTGACTTATAAGTTATAACAGAGATCTAATTTTGAACCTAAAATATATACAATTACGGATGGTGTCAGGTTTTTGTATTAACTCACAAAAGTGTAACTAACTGAAACTACAAATAAATAAATGTAACAAGAAAAACATATAGCACATAATCCTCTTCAAGAAATCGACTAAAGTACTCATTCTAAAAAAACGCATAACAATTTAACCGGCGAGATCAAGTTCCTCAAAACAATCTCCTCGATTATCTTTCTCGCCTCAATCTCGTACCCAACATGAGCGAGACCCTTCAAGATATTCCCCATGCTTCTACCATCCACCTCACAATCGCATTCCAACATCTCATCAAACAAACCAATCGCCTCATTTGCTCTTCCCGCCTTGCAAAACTCTAGAAGCATCACGTCATAAATCTGCTTCGTAACCCTATGTCCATTTTCCACCATTATTCTCTTGATCTCATTTGCCTCATCTACCATGCCATCTTGACACAAACATGTGATTAGCGTAACATATGTGGACTCACCATATGTGGAGTCATTAGGACTGAATCCCTTCTTCAAAAGTTGATATACCATTTCGACAGACCCAACATGGTCTCCGATACTCCAAAGAGCGTTTATGAGTATATTATATGTGGCCAAATCAGAAGAGCAACCCATTTTCTCAAGCTTATCTAAGATCTCTAATGCTTGATGCACATGACCATGGTTGCAAATGCCAGAAAGGATCGGGTTGTAGACTGCGATATCTGAGAATCCACAAATGGAGACTATGCTATCCATGAAATCAATCGCTTTGTTGGGATGACCGTCCTTGATAAATGTGTGCATCACCTGCCATACGATAGTTTAGTCATGTATTGGTTATGAATTTATAGTTTAGTCTCGTTAGTACAAATGTACAATACCGACATCCATATTACAATCTTTTATGAAAGTTAAATGAGTACTACCACCTCAGGTTTAATCATTTGGGGTTAGTTAGTAGTTCAAGCACAAAGTAAACAATATATATACTATTTTCTTTTTTTTCTTGAGAAAGTAAAATTACTGAAATGCAAAGCTTTAGCCTCCTTATAGGGTGATTCTTGAGGAGCCATTCTATCAATGCCCTTACTTTATCAACCAATCCTTCGTCACAAAGCTTCCTGACAAGAGCATTAAGCTGCGCATTGCTAGCTTTCACAAGCATTTCATCGACCGCCTTTTCCACCTTCCCAAAATGCTTATTCTGAAGCGAAACTCTCACCAACGCACAAAAAGCAGCGATATCTAATTTAACACCACAAGCAGATATACCGTCCAAAATTGTGTGTATCTCATCTAAATCCCCCCTTTTACACACAACCCTCGCGACTGAATTAAACGTGGTTTCGTCTGGAAGTAATCCGTGAGACTCCATTTTGACCAGCAATTTCAGCCCCTCTTTAGCACCTTTTTCCAAAATGGTACCTTCTAGAAGTTTATTATATGCTTCCAAATTGGGAAGAACTTCATAATGCGTTTTGAAGTGCTCAACAGTTTCAAATGAAAGATCGAGCAGGCCTTGGCTGCACAAGCCACTAGCGAGTATAATGCATGTCAATGCATTGGGTTGAGACCCGTTAGCCCGCATTCGACCTAGAGTTTCCAAAGCGGGTATAATCTGGTTGTTCTTGCACAGACCCGATATGAAGGCGTTATACAAAACCTCCTTATATTGGCTGTGACTGTGAGATTCGAGCAAGGAGATGAAACGAGCAGCTTGATCCAGTTCGCCTGCTTTACAGAGGCATTTTACGAGGTAAGCACATTTTCCAATATCTAGGCTGTGTCCTTGGCTTGCGATTGATTCAAACAAAGAATTGCATAGAAGATTCTTGGATTGGGTCGTGTCTTTGCTTGTCTTTCGGTGGCGAGAGAGGGTTTTGGAGGAGGACGAGGGTTTAAGAGAGAGGTTCGATTGGTAAGAGGATTCTGAAGCGTGAAAGAGGAAATGGGTTCGTTTTGGATTAATCTGAGGAGGGAGAAGACGATGATGTGAGAAATCTGATAAGGAGATGGCCATGGCGAGCTGTAGAATTCAGAAGGTCGAGCTTCTTCTCCCTACGGCGGTTAAAACTTAAAACTTTGCAGGAGACGAGATAAACGAATTAAGTTCCTGTATTTTGGAAACCCGGAATCGAATTCTTAATGAATGAAATCAGGACGTCAATTCCCGATTATGGAAAAGAAGGCTAGCGCTAGACTATTTATTTTGCAAATTAAGAGAGCCATTAAGAAGAAGAGAGACTGAGAGAGTATGGAAACTCGAGAAGAAGAAGAAGAGTAGAATCGGTGGTTTGGCTGAGGGGTCGAAGTGGGGGGGTGATGAGCCGGCTTGGATAAGGAACCCACTGGATTGACCTGACCGGCTCAGTTTTGTAGATCAGATTTTGTTTTCCTATTTTGTGTAAATTCATAGAAAATTGTAAAACGCTAAAAAATTAATAAAAAAGATATTTTCATTTGGAAGGGGGTATTTAATACCCCCTCCAAATTTCCTCAAAAAACAAAGAAAAAAAGAGAGAACCGTTAAGACTAATTTGGAAATCAGTTAGTTTAATTAGCTTTATAAATAGAACTGTAATCCCTCTTGAGTCTTGAGAAATCAAATAATGAAAATTCTCCTTGTTATGTTTACATAGAATACCTGAATTTAATAAAAAATGGAAATACATCCAGCTCACAAATTTAAATAACCTGTTTCACTAATTCATTTTTTCTCCATTAATATACTAATGCTCGAGTCAAGCACAATTTTCTCATCTTGAGTTATAACAGAGATCTAATTTTTAACCCAAAATGTATAACTATGGATGTAATTATGTAACCTTCAACCGATAATGGATACAAAAAAGAACATCACGATCATTTGCATTACATATAAAAATACAACCAAGGTAAAAAAAGTCATAAACAAATTCTAAAACTCTAAAGATAAAAAAAAACATATATTACATGTTTCTTTTCAAAAAATCGACCTAACTAACTACTCATCCTACAAATCTTTTACTCCAACCGAATCACGCGTGAGAAGACCCCTCAAAACAAGCTCTTCATAAATCTTCCTCGCCTCGTACTCAAACCCATTACAAACAAGACCCTCCAAAACAACAACAATACTTCTCTCATTTACCTCACCATATTTCTCAAACATCTCATCAAGCAAATCGATCGCCTCATTCAACCTCCCCACTTTACAAAACCCAACAAGCAACATGTTATAAATCGGCTTCGTAACCTCAACTCCATTTTCCACCATTATTCTCCTAATCTCCTTTGCCTCATCTACCATTCCATCTTTACATAAACACGTAATTAGCGTGCCATATGTGACCTCATCAGGACTCAACCCCTTCTCCAAAAGTCGTGACACCATTTTTACAGACCCAGAATGGTCTCCGATATTCCACAGAGCTCCAATGAGTATAGTATATGTGACTTTGTCAGGCGAGCAGCCTATTTTCTCAAGCTTATCTAACATCACCACTGCGTGACGCACTTGGCTGCAGTTGCAAAGGCTGCTCAGGATCGGGTTGTAGAATGAGATATTTTGGATCTGACCAACTGTGATTAAATAGTCGATGAAATCAACCGCTTTGTTGAGACGACCCTCCTTTATAAACTTGCCTATCACCTATGATAAGAAAGTTTTGTGTCAAATGAACAAAGTTTAAAATGCAAAAAATTATTTCTTTTAAGAAGTTAAAATTACCATATTGCAACACTTGTAACCGAGCCTCATCCATTGTCCCTTCGCGATACCTTCTAGCAAAACCCTCGCTTTATCAACCAATCCGTTCTTACAAAGCTTTCCGACCACATCATCAAGCTGGTCATGGCTCATCCGACAAGCTCTCACAAGCATTTCATCGAGCACCTTGTCTATCTCCTCAAAACGTTTCTTCTCAAAAAAAGCCTCCAACAAAACCTTATAAGAAGAAAAATCTAATTTAACACCACTAGCACATATAGCGTCCAAAAGTGCTAGCATCTCATCCACATGATCTGTCTTGCACACAGTCCACACAACCTTATTATAAGTGCTTTGGGCTGGAATTATGCCATGAGACTCCATTTCATCTAGCATTTTCATCCCCTCTTTGGCACCTTTCACCAAAATGGTACCTTTTAGAAGCGGATGATAAGTGATCAAATTAGGAAGAACCTCATAATTCGTTTTGAAGTGCTCAACCGTCTGAATTGCAAAATCAAGCATGCCTCTATTGCACAAACCACCGACAAGTATGTTGCATGTCACAATATCGGGTTTGCACCCGTTAACCCGCATTCGACCTAGAGTTTCAAAAGCGGGTATAATTTGGTTTTTCTCGCACAGACCCGTTATGAAAGCATTGTACAGGATAGTCTTAGCTTGATTGTGAGATTCAATCACTGAGATAACACGGGCGGCCTCAGTCAGTTTGTCCGATTTAAATAGGCGTCTTATAAGTTCAGTACATGATTTAATGCGTACATGGTAGCCTTGACTCGCCATGGATTCTAGCACGGAGATGGATTCCGTGTAGTTCCGTTCGTGTAGAGATTTCTGTAGCTGATTTCTCAAGTTGGTTTCGTTTGGTTTTGGGTAATGAGAGGGGGTCTTGGAGAAGTAGGGTTTAAGGGAGTGGTCGGAGTTTCTGGATTGGATTGAATGCAAAGAGGATTTTGAAGAGAAATAGAGGAAAGAGAATCGGTTTTGACTGGTTTGAGGAGTAGGGAGAAAGTGAGGCGAGAAGTCTGATAAGAAGATGGCCATGGCGGAAAGTCGAGAGTTAGAGCTGCCTTTGGTTTTGGCTGCTGAAGAAGAAAGGGATATAAACGGAGGAGATTTATTTATCAAAACAGGGAAATGATTTCCGGTTTCTTGTGCCATCAGAAGCAGGAAATGAATTATTGGTATTATTAATCTCGGAATTGAGTTCCTGCGTCTTTGAAAAAGATGATCCGATTATGATTCTTCTAGAACCAGAAAATCTTTTTTTCTTCTCTAAGAACCAGGAACTGACTTCCTGGTTTCCTGCAGTAAATACTAGAAACTCCCTTGTGCATTTCTACAGCAGCTCTACACGCCATGGCCGTCTCCTTATCAGACTTCTCGTCTCACTTTCTTCTTCATCCTCTAATTCATCCTAAACGGTCGGATTTCCTCTGTCCCGCATCAAAATCCTCTTCCCATTCAAACCAATCCAACCTCTCCCTTAAACCCTCTTCCTCCAAAACCCCCTCCCACAGCCCAAACACAAGCCGCTCCAAGAAGCTGCTACGCAAATCTTTGGTCGAATCCATCGTAAGCCAAGGACACAAGCTAGATATTAGATCACGTTCGTACCTCGTAAAATGCCTCTGTAGGTCAGGCGAATTAGATCAAGCTACTCGTGTCATCTCATTGCTCGAATCTCAGAGTCACGGACAATCTGAAACGGATAAGACTATTTTGTATAATGCCTTCATAGGAGGTCTGGTTCTGCACTTCAAGCAGACTATATTCGCTTTGGAAACTGTGGGTCGGATGCGGGCTAACGGGTGCCAACCCGATACGAGGACATGCAGTTTACTTGTTAGAGGTTTGTGCCATCAAGGCCTGCTTGATCTTGCATTTGAGATTGTCGAGCACTTCAAAACGTGTTATAAGGTTTCCCCTAGTTTGAAAGCTTATAATCAGCTTCTAGAAGGTACCATTGTAAGAAAAGGCCCAAAAGAGGGGTTGAAGTTACTGGACGAAATGGAGTCTGAGGGATTTCTTCCGGACGAAACCACGTATAATTCAGTTCTGAGGGCTGTGTGTACAAGGGGGAGCTTAGACGAGATACAAGCAATTTTGGATGGTATATCAACTTGTGGTTTTGAATTGGATTTTGCGGCCTTTTGTGCATTGGTGAGAGTTTCTCTTGAGAATAAGCATTTTGCGAAGGTGGACAAGGTGATTGATGAAATGCTTGTGAAAGCGAACAATGAACAGCTGTATGGAATGGTCAGCATGCTTTGTGAGGAAGGATTAGTTGATAAAGCAAGGGCATTGATAGAATGGCTCCTCAAGAACCGCCGCATAAAACTCAATCTTTGCAATCCGGTAATTTAACTTACTCAAGAAAAAGAAAAAATCTTGTCGACCTTTCTGCTTCTCTAAAAATCTTGAACCACTATCAATCTTGTCTACCTTTTTTTTGTCACGAGACTAAAGTATAAATTTATACCCAATATGAGACTAAACTATAAATTCATACCCAAGATGAGACCAAACAAAATTCATGCCCAATATGAGACTATAACTATAAATTCATATATTTTTTGAATAAAAACTATAAAATTCATATTTCATACCCAATATGAGACTAAGCTATCGTATCGCAGGTGATAGACATATTTATCAAGGAGGGTCATCCCAACAAAGCAACAGATTTCATCCACAAGATAGTCTCCGTTTATGGTATCTCCACTATCTCGTGCTACAACACGATCCTCTCTGGACTCTGCAAACGTGGCCATGTGCTTTATGCGTTAGAAGTGTTAGATGACCTCGAGAAAATGGGTTACTCTCCTGACCTGGTCACATATAATATACTCATCGGACCTCTATGGAGCATCGGAGACCATCTTGGGTCTGTAAAAATGGTATCTCAACTCTTGAAGAAGGGGTTCACTCTTGATGATGTCACATATAGCACGCTAATTACGTGTTTATGTCAAGATGGCATGGTAGATGAGGCAAATGAGATTAAGAGAATAATGGTAGAAAATGGTTTTATGGTTACAAAGCCGGTTTATGACATGTTCCTTGCGGGGTTTTGTAAAGTGGGGAGGGTAAATGAGGCGATTGATTTGCTTGACGAGATGTTGGAGAGCGATTGTGAAGTAAATTGTGGAAGTGTTGGTAAAATTTTGGAGGGTCTTGCTCATATTGGGTATGAGTATGAGGCGAGGAAGATCGGTGAGGAACTTGTTTTTACGAACTTGATATGGCCAGTTAAACTGTTATACCATTCTTTAGGATGAGTACTTGAATCAATTTCTAGAAAAGGAGCATGTGCTTTATGATTTTCTCTTCACATTTTTTATTTATTTACAGTTGAAGTTATTAACACAATTAAATGCATACAAAACAAGAAAAAAAATTAGTTTCTTTTAAGCATTTGTAATATATCTTCAAGCTTCCGCGTTTCTTTACTCTCCAATCCATGATTTAAACTAACTCTGGAACCAATTAGGTTACCGTAGCTCTTGCATGTCTCAAGCCTCTTTCCCTTTGTTTTATATTTAGTAATCTTCAATCTCTTTCTTCTTAAACCCGTCGAAATACTAACAAACCCCGTTTCCTCTGCCTCCTTAATTCCATTGTTTGATGTTGATGCCCTAAATCTCTCTGATAAAACTTCAAAATCTTCAAACGATAGTGCATTATTTGGTGATAATTTGTCTGATTGTGATACTGATTTTAGAAAAACGGAAGTTGCGTGTGAGATTGGTGTATGTGGATGGTTTAGGGCTGTTTGAAATAGAGAAGAGTGGGTTTTGAATAAGGTAGAATTAAATGAAATTAGTTGTTGGTATCGCTTCAGACAGTCTAAAACATGCGTCCAAAGAGTTTCTAGATTTTGAACTAGCGTGCTGGTGCATGATAACATAACTTGCGATAGTGGATCAGATAAAACCTGCATAAAAGAAGATATGTGACTTTTTGTATTTTTAATTTTTTTGTTTTTTGTAATGTTGTTTGTTTGACAATGAGGTTCGGCAAGATCACTGTAGGAGACTTATAAACTCTTAACATTAAAAATTCAAATAAACATTTGTCACAGAAAAACGACACAAAAGGTACAAGTTACTGATGAAATAAGTATAAATACAAACCTCAAAAAATATAAGTATGTCCTTCCGTAATTCAAACCGATCAATAAGTCCGGTAAGAGCTGCAAAAACCCTGAAAATAAAAATGTATTTATGCAAGTTAGCACTAAGATTGACTATAGAGTAAAATCGGAGGAGATTAAGCTCAAACTGTAATTTTTTTTCAATTAAAATTGAAAAGAAAAATGAAGCAATTAAGAAGAATGAACAAAAAAAATTTAAGTACTTTTTGGCGATTCTGTGCTCATCTTCTTGATTTGTTTTCAGATTCAGAACTAAAAACTTGAAAAGCCTAATACAAAACAGAAAGAAATTTGAAGTACATATAGACTAATAATTATAAGTAACTATTTTTTAAAAGTGTTTATTCAATTTTGATATTATATTTATTACCTGCTTACTAGCATGAGGCGATTCTTGATATTAAAACAAAACCCCTCTTTATTCCTCAAATCAATTGTATTTTCCAAAATTTGAATTGTTATTTCACGAATTATAGAAAAAATAACATTATTATGAGATTTACTTATTCCATAATTCTCAATCCTTTCGATAAAGAAACCATTATTCTCATCAATAATTCTAACCAACATTTCGCATAAACCCTCAAAAAAGCTGCTCTTCAAATCATGATTAAAATAAGCATTTAGGGACTTATAAACTTCAATAATTTGTTCAATATCCAATTCATTTTGATCATTAAATGGATTCCTTGTATAATCGGTTGAAATAAATAAAAATAAAGGATATATTAAGAATCCATGTACCAAATTAAATGTACAATTTTCTGAATCTTGCCTCAATATATGACTAATATGCTCTTTTAAACCCTTTGAAAGATGATTCCAAATTCTCAACAAATTAAACTTGTCATTCAAAGGCTTCTTTATTTGCATATACATTAATGAAACAGTAAATTCAAAATTTCTCACCAAAAAGAGGGGGCAATCAAGAAAACCTAAACCCTCCATTGAAATTTCCTTCATAATTTGAGTTCCAATTGAGAAATACAGGAAAATTAGGTATTCCATTGGAGAAACCATATCCATGTAAAATATATCTCCAATACCCAAACTTGAAAACTTTGGAGAATTCATAGATTTAATATTTTGAAGCTCTTTAATATACTCAATATCTAAACTGAATTTATAAACTGGAGAATCAAGAACTGGAGTCTCCAGTTCATCCCAAACTGCTCTGATAAATTCCAAACAAAGCTTTAATGACTCATCGCACCAATTAGCCTCACATATCGCTTTAATAAACTTTAATATACTTTTAATGCTGTTAAATATCATATTTTCACAAGCCTTTGATGATTTAAATTCGTTTCTAACTCCTTGAAGTAATGATCTGAAGATTTTTAAACCTGATCTGATAGCCAATATTCTATTTTCAACACTTTTATCCTTCAATTTTTCTGCATTAGTAATAAAACCAATTATTTTTAAATTAAAATCCAAATAATTCAAATCCCAATGCAACCATTTTATAGAATATTCAGCCAATAAGTTGTCTGTATTTAATCCATTTTCTTCACTTTTTGACAAAATATATTCATGAAACAAGTCTATACAAGAATTCAAAAGAGGCATTTCATATCCAGTTGAGAAAATTATTTCTAATATAGATCCAAAAGCAGTTTCCAAAATTAAGGGTTGATTAACTAAATAATCCAGCTTGTGAAGGAAATAACACCACGTGTTAAACGAACAAGTGTGAACTGATAGATGGCATTTACTTGACATTATTCCTTTTAAAGGAACCAAAATTAACTTTACCTTCTTAAGAAAAGATCTTAATAAATCATCTGAAGGAATCTCTTTTTTAAAATTTATTATCTCAGGCTTAATTGCATCAATTAAATGTCTCCACGAAGCCTATAAAAATCAAATTATTTAACTTGCTCATTCACATAAAAAAAAATTAAAAATAAAAGAAATTATTTGCCTTACTAGTGTGGCAATCTGGACTTGTGGGTCACGATCTATGAATGTTTTTTCAACGATTTTCAACATTTTGTTGATTAAATTATTATTTTCAGAAGAATCAAAACCGAGCAGAGATATAAACCAACCCCAGGCATTTAATGCTTGTATTTTCTTTGGTTCATCACGCACCAAGTCCACCATAGACTCAGTCATATTCCTCTTTAGATCTGACGCCACTTGCTATACAATATAAACCATTAAATTCACAATTTACAAAAATGAATAAGTTAGAAAAAATATTTAAGTAATATGATTATGAGATAAGTACCTTGGAAAGAAGAATTTGAGGAGGCAAAATAACGGATGAAATTTTATGAAGGCATCTTGCTGCCATGTCATATTCTGTTTTATTACTGCTTAAAAGCCTTTTATATATTTGTGGGACCCACATTTCTGACGTCTGTTTCATTTCATGAGGAAATTGACTAGTCATCTTTATCACAGCCTATATATATTGATATTTAATTTACCAGTCAAAAAAATAATTAATCGATAAAAAATAAGAGAAGTGTTTTTTTTTAATTATTTACTAGTTTAAATAAGTTTAAAGAACCTGAGTCCCCTCATATGTGACAGATAAGGAGCCAAACGGATTGTTTAGTGCATATGTAATTGCATTAATTAAAGAATTTATTCTTGATTGGATAATTGAAGTATTTAATTGCTGAATTGATAAGCACCACACTCCCAAGTTACAAACAGTCTGTATAAGAAAGAAAAAGAGAGAAGCAAAGAAAAATTCAAAAAATCATGGTAAAAGACTCGAAAGTTAAAAAAAGATGAAGCAATAAGTACTATAATGAGTTAAATAACCTTCATTGAAGTAGATATTATCAATTTATTGACTGAATCCAGTGCCAATTGAGCCATTGAATCTAAAATAAGAACAAAGTTTTCAAAATGAATTCATGTAAAAAAATATTGAAATTAAATAAAATTAACTGGAGAAGAAAGATCAACCTGATAGACCGGCAACAAGAGAAGGATGGTACAACATGAAACCAAGGCTCTTTACAGCCAAAACAGCACTGTTTCACAACAAAATCAAACAATTAACCAAACAATAAACATTAATCCATAAAAAAACGATTATACACTCACTAAATAAACTAATTACATCTCTTCGTCGGTGCTGTGAGAGTCAGTGAGAATCTTGGGGAGGAGCGAAGGAGAAAAGAGCGGGAGGGACTCCATGATCGATGCATCGTCGACTGAGAGGCGGTGAAGGTGGAGGAGGAGATTGTAGGCCTGAGATCGATCGGTCAAGTTCTGGATCGTCTCTAGCTGGAGGTGGAATGAGTTGGAGTTTTCCGCCATTGTTTATCTCTCTAGGGTTTCAGATCAGGAAGTGGCGCCAGAATTCAGAAAACGGCGGGAGAAAAGAAGGGGCATATGAGGATTGGTAGTCATTAAATACGGCCCATGGGCCTTAATATGATCAAATATTCGTTAAATTGGATTATTTGTGAGGAAAATAAATCATTAAATACCGGACTTTTTTTTTTTTTTAGCACTATTGAGAAAAATAAAGCAACAGTTGCCACTGGTTTGAAAATAATGTGGTAACTACCATTTCCGCCACTATTAGTGGCGGAACAACCTGTGTTCCGCCACTAGTAGTGGCGGAACAGATAGATTTTCAGTTCTGCCAAAAACGGCCCATTTTACGCACTAAACGTGGTTAATTAGTATTAAAAATATTGTTCCGCCACTAGTAGTGGCGGAACATGTTAAAATATTTCAGTAAAGATTAACATGGCTCATGAATGGGCAATTAGCGTAAAAATTGAAGAATTACTATGTTCCGGGCGGAACAGTCTAATTAGTAACGGTTTTTATCAAAGAACCGTTACTAATAGTGTATTTAGTAACGGTTTTTTTCAATAACCGTTACTAATAAAGCTTTAAAGAACGGTTACTAATAGATAAGAGAATTCCATGACCATTATTTATTTTGGGCTTTAATTACACTATTAGTAACGGTCTTGAAAAAAACCGTTACTAAATATTCTATTAGTAACGGGTCTTTCAGAAAAACCGTTACTAATTGTACTATTAGTAACGGTTTTTTCATAAAAACCGTTACTAAGTATAATTATTAGTAACGGTTTTTTCATAAAAACCGTTATTAATAACACTTTTAGTAACGGTTCTTTCAGAAAACCGTTACTAATTAGACTGTTCCGCCCGGAACATAGTAATTCTTCAATTTTTACGCTAATTGCCCATTCATGAGCCATGTTAATCTTTAATGAAATATTTTAACATGTTCCGCCACTACTAGTGGCGGAACAATATTTTTAATACTAATTAACCACGTTTAGTGCGTAAAATGGGCCGTTTTTGGCAGAACTGAAAATCTATCTGTTCCGCCGTTACTAGTGGCGGAACACAGGTTGTTCCGCCACTAATAGTGACGGAAATGGTAGTTACCACATTATTTTCAAACCAGTGGCAACTGTTGCTTTATTTTTCTCAATAGTGCTAAAAAAAAAAAAAAGTCTAAATACCGCCCATTGGCCTTAATATGATAAAATGTTTGTTAAATTGGATTGTTTGGGAGGAAAATAAATCATTAAATACGGCCCATAGGCCTTAATATGATAAAATGTTTGTTGAATTGGATTGTTTGGGAGATAGAAAAACAACAGACAGATTAGACGAAATGATGACTTTGTGCCGTGTAGTCTGCAGACCATCTTATGATCCAGACGCGGCCCAGGGGCGAGCCCAGCAATACCGTGGGCTAGGACAGCCACTGGGCCAGGGGTAGCCGTATTATGCTTTAGATTAGAGAGGCTTTAAGCTATGAAAAAAAATACAAGTTTAGGCCTGCATAAAATATAAGCCCATGGCAGATAAATGATCATATGAAGATGCGTGGAAAAAGGAGAATGTTCTCCATTTATTTAAAAATGGAGAGAAACGTTGAAAGAGGAACCAAGACTCAATACTGCCATTTTCTTCCCTGTTTTGGGCTGGAGGTGCCATCCAATGGAGAGAGGAATGAAGATCGCATTTTCTTCTTTGGTTTGCACGCTGTGATCCAAAAATAAAGAAAATAAATAAAGGAACAGTATCTTTTCTAAGAAGAAGTGGCTTTAGGTTTTATAATTACAATTTATCTTTTCTAATTCTTTTTTGAAGAGTATCTTTTCTAATTTTGATTCTCAAACTAGAATAATCAAATAATGGCTTCACAATCAAGATTTGTTCTCATTTGCAAAAAAGAAAATTGAATAACTGGGTACTCCAATTAGTACCTGCCATATTCAAGAATTATATGGTCAATCTCTTGATAAAATACTTTCTGAATGGCAACCATTAGCAACAGTGAGGATTATATACATACTTTTTTTAATGAATATGTTTTATGGAGTTTTGAATCAAATGAGTCACGTTCAAGACTAATAAAGGAAGGTGTAGTTGGTATAACATGGAAAGGAGTCTGCAGACTGTAAATACCGCAAAAGATGATACGCTCTGTGTAAAAATTAGCGAGAAAAATATTTCAGAAGAAATGCTATTGGACAGGTTGGAATTTGATCATATTTCTTCTTTTTCATCTAAATTATATTTTTATTTTATGCACAAAGTGTTCGATTAATTGTCCAAGAGAGGAGAATATAGGAATTACAATAACAAATGAAAAAACGGTTTGATAAACACATTCCATATTTCATAACAGAGAAAAGAAGCAATGAAAATGTGAATCAGAATGATAGTTTGCCAGTTTGGTCTCTAAGTTATTTGAGAATAAAATAATTAAGAATATAAACATGTTTTTTTGTTTTTAGCTTTACTAAATGTTAAAAATTTATATTCTATTTTAGTATTCTGCTCTGTTTTATATTTTTTTAGTTTGGGAGCGACATTTTGAGACAACATTGTGAAACAATTCATAATTTGGGTTAGGGCAACCAAAAGCTCGGGACCGGCCCTGATTATACAGAATAGTCTCATCCGTTTCAGATTGTCCGTGACTCTGAGATTCGAGCAATGAGATGACACGAGTAGCTTGATCTAATTCGCCTGACCTACAGAGGCATTTTACGAGGTGCGCACGTAATCTAATATCTAGCTTGTGTCCTTGGTTTACGAAGGATTCGACCAAAGATTTGCGTAGCAGCTTCTTGGAGCGGCTTGTGTTTGGGCTGTGAGAGGGGGTTTTGGAGGAAGAGCTGAATTGGGTTGAGTGGGAAGAGGATTTTGATGCGGAACAGAGGAAATGGGTTCGTTTCGGGTGAATTTGAGGATGGAGAAGATAGTGCCGTGAGAAGTCTGATAAGGAGATGGCCATGGCGTGTGGAGCTGCTGTCGAAATCAGAAGGGAGAGTTTCTTCTCTTCTCCCTACAGGTTATCGTTACAGCGGTTCAAGTAATTTTGGAGGAGACGAGATTTTCGTAGAAGCGGGAAAATGATTCCCGTGTTTCCAGTTGCACGGATGTAAGAAGCAGGAAAAAGATTAACCCCGAATAGTATTCTTACTGCAGGAAATCAGGAAGTCAGTTCCTGGTTCTGGAAGAGACAATGGAGGTGTGGATTTATTGACGCTGGCAAATGGGTCCGCCTTGGGTAATATATGATATGAAGGGCTGAATTTTAGTTGATTTGACTGTGGGCATAGCATATGAGAGTGTGATCATTAAATACGGCCCATAGGCCTTAATAAAGATAAAATGTTTGTTAAATTGGATTATTTGGGAGAAGAACAAATCATTTACACGGACCATAGGCTTTAATATGATAAAATGTTTGTTACGTTGGACTGTTTCGGAAAAAAATAAATTATTAAATACGGCCCATATGCCTTAGTATCGTGAAATGTTTGTTGAATTCAATTGGATTATTGGGGAGATAAAATACAACAGATTAGATGAAAATGATGAGTTTGTGCCGTGTAGACCATCTTATCTATGATTAATATACCCTTTCTTCTTCAACACTTCATTGTTATTGGATTGAATTGGTACGTATCTGTTTCAATCTTATTTATTTTTTAAGACATAAGGGGACACCATTGCTAAGCAATGAAATTACGTGTATGTCTCGATAACAATAAAGACTTGAAGAGTTTGACACCAAAGAACATAGATATTGATTACATAAAAGTCAAATAATGATATTACCATACTCATCATTTTACTTAACAAGAATAATGATGTTATCATAATATTAGTGACACTTTAAAAATTTACTCATTTTACATAAAAATTACTAATTTTACATACAAATTTTATATTTTATAATTGTGAGTAAAAAACTAAAATACCTACATCATGTTACAACAACAGCAAACTGCATTCTGTTATCATGTAGTCCAGTGGTAAAAGGCGCATGTGAGCATTGATGTTCCTTTCGTCCCTTTCGAAAATGAAGAGATTGCCTTACATATAATCCAGTCATTCATGGCTGTTCCTTTGGATTCACTTAACCTGACTGTTTCATACTCGATTGGCTGTTCCACTGTAATTATAAAAAAGGAAATGGGAAATCAGAACAGGGGTACTGTAGCGATCCTATAGCAACGGATTAAAATTATATACTATTTTCTCGCATTTCTATATATGCTATATACTATTTTTATTTTTTTAAATATATACTGTTTACCGAATGAATTTTTATATACTATTTGTTTTCAATTTATATATTTTTATATACTGTTTTCGTTTTTTAAAATATATACCGTTTTACCGAATGAATTTTTTATATACTGTTTGTTTTCAGTTTATATGTTTTTTCAGTTTTTATATACCGTCGCTACAGTACCATCGTACAGTATCAGCTCCGTTATAAAAATATGATCTATAGTAATATGATTATGTACTTTTCTTCTACTCGACTCATAAAATCCGAAGAAGTAAACAGCAACTTGAAGGCCAGTAGATCAGCAATTCAATTGTACTAAATAGTAAATACTAATACAGATATTTGTTTTGGTTCCGGACAAAGTGGGTTGATATTTTTTTAAAAAAAAATATATTTATAAACATAAAAGATATATTCAAATATAAGTATATATTTGTGTACAACTAAAATTGTACGGTGGATATTTTTTGGAACTCCAAAATCTTGACATTCCTAATAATTTATCTTTTTTATAATATCTGACAACTAATCCACCGTTACGTGTTGTCGCGTAGCAAATGTTTAGTCCACTATCTACGTGGATCCAACTCTTCTCATTTCCTCATTTTCTAACCCAATTCTTGTCTGATTCGCATCAGCCAAAATGATTTTTCTACCAACCTATGCACATGATTATATGAACAAATTCCATCAATATACTTTTTTATAAAATAAAAAATGTTTAATTCATAAAACTACGTTATCAAATGACGAAGTATGCATTGTTCACAAAACATACAGATGATTATGATTTAAAAATATCTTCATAAAATTACATGCCGTAAATTATCTACTCTCATACATAAATAAACACATTTTAAAAAGAAAATACAATTTAAACATGTCCAAATTATGACCAGTTTTTGGATTTGGTCACAAATTCAATTGACTCAGATTGGACGTGTCAATCTGATCTTGCCGCCTCTTTGGAACTCGGATTTCATTTGGCTTTATCAATTTAACTACACCAAACCCGATCCACTCCAATCCAACTCCCTTCTTCTCTTCGTTTTTCTCCCTAAACTCGAGCCAACCAATGAACCAATCACCTTCGACTCCTTCCCTCTCAGACAAGAGATAATCATAACGAGACAAATCCAGAATTAAGTATTAACACTTTAACAGAGTCTGAGACAGAATCGCCATGATAATGAGCAGCTCTGCGGCTCGTTGTATAAATACCCTCCCTCCTCTTCTCTCCGTTTCCAAACCATCATTGGTCCTTCCCTCTTTTCTTCTTCTTCCCCGTGCGGTTCCTCTGTCTCTGTGTACAAAGAACAACAGATATTTCTCCTGGTATTCACTCATTCATTTGGTTCATTCTCTATTCTCTTCCCCAAGTACTGTTTTCCCTTCATTCATTAATCCTTTCTTCTCTCTCACCTGACTTAGCTCTCAGTATCCGCAGCCTTCTCGGATCACTCGTTACCCATCCGTCCTTGCAACCAAGGTAACTAACTTAAGCAACTCAGCTGGTCTTTTTCTCCTTTTGATCAGAACGTTTGATTTTTTTTCTTTATCATCAACTGATGATTTGTTGCTGTCACGATTATCGCAGGGTTCTGGGCTATTAGAGAAGGGAAAAGAAGAAAGGGAGAAGAAAGTAAAACAAGAAGAGATGACGATAGGTTCTTCCATTAAGATCTCTGACAGGAAACTACTGGTGAAAGGCCGTACGCTTCTCTCCGACGTGCCGGACTCAGTATTCACCAGCTCGGCGGTCAGCTCGGGCCCGGTCGACGGCGTTTTTCTCGGAGCTGAGTTCAGCGAGCCGAGTTCCCGCCACGTGGTCCCTCTTGGCACCCTAACGTAAGAAATGCTGCCCCAAATCAACCAAATAAGATAGTTCAAATCAATTTGTATGAAGCTATTTGCAACTCCGGACCTTAGAAAGATGGAATTTTTTGAATTATTTGAAAAATTGAAACTGGACAACAACTAGATGGGAATGAAGATCGAGCCAAAAAAGCAAATTCTTTACAAGCTTTTGATAATTTAATCCCACTTTGTTGATTATTTTCTGTCATTACAGCGACGTGAGATTTCTCGCATGCTTCCGATTCAAGCTCTGGTGGATGTCTCAAAAGATGGGCTCAACCGGCCGCGACATTCCTCACGAAACCCAATTCCTTCTCCTCGAATCCAAACCCACCGAATCCCAAACCGACACGATCTACACAGTCCTTCTCCCTCTGACAGACGGGGCGTTCCGTTCCTCTCTCCAAGGAGACTCTGACGACTCCCTCTCTCTCTGCATCGAAAGCGGCGACTCGTCCACTCTCTCCTCCTCCTTCTCCCACCCTCTCTTCATCTCCACCTCAAACTCCTCCGACCCGTTCGAGGCCATAACGGGCGCGGTTTCATCCGTCAAAAATCATTTAAAAACCTTCCGAACCCGACCCGATAAGAAGCTGCCAGGAATAGTCGACTATTTCGGCTGGTGCACATGGGACGCTTTCTACCAAGACGTGACTCAGCAAGGCGTCGAAGCCGGCTTACTTTCTCTCTCTGACGGTGGGACCCCACCAAAATTCGTTATTATAGACGACGGCTGGCAGTCCACTGAGCCCGACCAATCAGAAGACTCCGAGTCAAAGTCAAAGTCAAAGTCAACAGACTCTCCTCCTGTATCTAGACTCACAGGGATAAAGGAGAACTCCAAGTTTCAGAGCGAGGAGAATCCACGAGAAGGGATCAAATCGATAGTACGGATCGCGAAGCAAAAATACGGGTTGAAATACGTGTACGTGTGGCACGCCATCACTGGCTATTGGGGCGGCGTCAAACCTGAAATGGACGGTATAAAATCATACGGGTCGCAAATGAAGTACCCCAAAATCTCGCCAGGCGTGATGCACAACGAGCCGAACATGAAAACCGACATGTTAACACTCCAAGGGCTCGGATTGGTGAACCCTAAAAACGTTTACGAGTTTTACGACGAGATGCACGAGTATTTGGCCGAGTGTGGAGTGGACGGAGTTAAAGTTGACGTGCAGTGCATTTTGGAGACTCTTGGAAGTGGATTGGGTGGAAGAGTGCGGATTACGAGGCAGTTTCATCAGGCGTTGGATGCGTCTGTGTCGAAGAATTTTAAGGATAATGGGATCATTGCTTGCATGAGTCACAACACCGATGCCTTATATTGGTAAGTAACATATCATTTGTTTTCTGCTTAATTTAATTAAGTGAAATTTGCTAAAAAAAGGCCCTGTATTTTGCCGAAATTGCAAAAAGGATCCTACCGTTAGTTTTCTACTCTAATTTTAAAAAAATCTTAAAGTTTAATTAATATCTCTCTCTTGAAAAAGAAATAAATTCTCAAAAAAATTCTTAAAATTTAATTGAAAATCTTAATTTCAAATCACATAACGAAGAGCGAGAGAGAGAATTTCTTAATTAATATTTACAAATTATTTTTATACTAATTAAAGTACGAAACCTAACGGTATTAACTTCTAGCCAACGTTAGAACCCATTTCTAGTCTCGGCAAACAATACATCATCTTTTTTCCCAATTTCGGCACAATGCAAGGCTCTCTCTCTCTCAATTTCCATCAACTAAACCTTTACTACAATCTTCTTTTTAACCAGTTCGAAGCAGACGGCGATCATCAGGGCATCGGACGACTTCTACCCGCGGGACCCAGCGTCCCACACGATCCACATCGCCTCGGTCTCGTACAACTCGGTGTTTTTAGGCGAGTTCATGGTGCCCGACTGGGACATGTTCCACTCCCTCCACCCCGCCGCCGACTACCACGCCTCCGCGCGCGCCATCAGCGGCGGCCCCATCTACGTCAGGTACCTCCACTCATTCATTCATTATTTAATTGATTGATTGATGGATTGATCGATTGCTGGGAGATTTGTCAAAAACAACCTGAGTTATGCCTGAATTACAGAAAAGATGATTATATGTTATGCTAAAATTGCGAAAGATGACCTATGATGGTATTGTTGTTAATTAACTTTGAAAAAAATCTTGTTTCTAGTGGTATAATGAAGAGTGAGAGAGAGAGAGATGTTAATAATATTGAAAACGTGATTTTGAAGTAATTAAAGTGTGAAATCTGACGGTATTAACTTCTAATTACCACTGTAGTTTTTTTTTTTTGCAATTTGCCTTAATTGTTTTTTGTAGTGATGCGCCTGGAAAGCATAATTTTGAGCTGTTGAGAAAAATGGTTTTACCTGACGGATCGATTCTTCGCGCCCGTTTACCAGCTAGACCCACTGTAGATTGCCTTTTCACTGATCCGACTCGTGACGGTGTCAGGTATAATAAAGGATTTAGGGTTTAATTTCAATTTTATTTATTCCTCAATTTAAAATAATAATATTTTATTATTTTTTAATATAGTTTGTTGAAGATATGGAATATGAATAAATACATGGGGGTACTCGGAGTGTACAACTGTCAAGGAGCCGCATGGAGTTCAATAGAGAAAAAGAACATATTTCACCAAACCGGTTCTGAAGCCTTAACTTGCGATATAAAAGCAAAAGACGTGCATTTGATATCAGAAGCCTCAACTGACTCGGACTGGAACGGGGATTGCGTTGCGTACCGTTACGGTACCGCTGACGTCATCGTTCTGACGAATGACACGAGCATTCCCGTTTCGCTAAAAGTGTTGGAACATGATGTGTTTACCGTTTCGCCGATTAAGGATTTGGGGTTCGGTTGTAAATTTGCGCCGATTGGGTTGATTGATATGTATAATGGAGGAGGGGCGGTTGAGGGTTTGGCTTACCATCTTTTGGGGGGAGTTAAAATGTCGGAATTGGATTCCGGATATGGTGGGCGGGAAACCGGGATTTTGAATCCCGGGAATGGGAATCCTGGATTTGAGGCGGTTGGGATGGTTTGTATGGAAGTGAAGGGTTGTGGGAGGTTTGGAGCTTATTGTTCGGTTAAACCGAGGAAATGTATGTTGGGTTCGAGTGAGATTGAGTTTAGTTATGATTCTAAGAGTGGATTGGTTGTGATTCAATTGGAGAGCTTGCCAAAAGAAAGATGTCATAAAGTAGTAGTTGAGTTGTGAGTTGATAGTTGGATTTATTTAGGTGGGTGTTTAATCGGGTGGAATTAATTGCTGATTATTGGGTAGATTAGATTGGATTGGGTTGTGTGATTAATGGCATTGAATTATTTGTATGAATAATAAGAAAGAAAATTGGAAGAATATTATATTTGTATCTCATTGGATTAATATTTTAATATTACGAATATTAGAAAATTAGAATTGAAAAAAAAGCCTCTGGTCCTTGCTGGTTTCAACTAAATTTCTACAATTTGCTTCAACTCTATAGAGAAAAGGAATGAAGATTTTGTAGATTAAATTATGTATTGTTTTTTTTTTTTGAAGGAATAAATTATGTATTGTTGTTCTTATGGTTATAACTTCCTAATTATGAGTCAAAATCTGTTAGCGTCATGAAAGAAAGAAACAAAGAAATAAAAAGAATAGAAATAAAACTAAAAGCTACTCTATGAAATTGATTCCATACATGCAAAAAGGCAAGCTGAATGAGTGAACGACAACTTTCACCATCACTCAATTGAATTGCATCTTATCTTCTTTGAGAGATCAAAGATTAACAACTAAATAATATCTCAAAGCCTCCAAAGTTCTAACAATTACCACTTATTTTTGTTGTATTGACGCTTTTGCATATATAAAATTCTTTTGCACCTCCACACCACATTGTGCAAACCTCGACTTTATGTACTTAATGTAATCAAGACAAAAAAAACATGATTAAGGACGTATTTGGATGAGCAAAAAAATATAGTATAAGATAGGGTATATGTATAGAAATTGGTAATTGGGATTACTACAAATAAGAGTGTAGTTTTGAGATATATGATGCATGTTTAGATGATTTTAAGGATTATGAAAGATTTTTGATTATAAGCTATGAGAGAATGAATTCGTGAAAAAATAATTCATGAAAAACAAATAAAAATGAAGAAACTAAAAGGCAAAATTTTAAGCTTCAAAAACATAAAAAGGAGTTTTATTGGTTAAGTACTTTTCCAGAAAAAAATATATCCATAAAATGAGAAAAAAGAGAGCAAGAACACCATAATGAAATGGAATTGGAATGTATTATTATTTCAACATCATCATCATCATCATCTGTTGTAAATAGAGCCTCTCCATGTATTCCCACAGCTATCTTGAACTCTCATCCTTCGATTAATTCCAAAGTAGATGCATGGATTCAACACGTGGCACAGTTCAAGAAAGCTGTGGAAATGGATGGAGAGCCCCTCTCTCTCTCTCTCTCTCTCTCGCGTTCATAGAGGAGCTGGGGTCATGAAAGCTAGCTAACTAGATGCTCTTTTATAGTACAACAAGCTAATCTACCCTAGCTTGGATCTTTATCATTTAGATTTAATTACACGTTCTGTAAATATAACTTGTGGACCTTTTCAGGCGGCCCGCGTGAAACTTAAATCCAGATATTTTTGCAGCACCAATGATTAAATCCAGATTTATATAGTATTAGTATGTTCACTTAGCCAAGTTGAAGGTGCAAGCTTATCTGTTATTACTATTCTTGGCAAGTGTGTAGGTACAGGGTAGATGTAATATATTATTTTTTTTTGAAGGAGAATATATTATTATTATTATTTATTATTTTTATTGTTTTTTTAATAAGTACGGAGAGCTTAAATATCTCTCGCGTAATTCTATTAATCAAAGTTCAGTTATACAAACCTCATTGATAATAGTTTTAAGTAATTTAAAGCTAAAAAAACATAACGAAAATAATAGAGAGAGAAAACAGAAAAAAGAAGAAAGGGAGGGACCATCCCGGTATCATGAAATATATACTACAGACAACAAAATTAGTAGCCACGATAATTATTTATGAGGACATTTATGATCCCCTCAATTTTCCCACAAAAGCGTCATATAGATTAACATGACATCATAGGATGTATAACTACAAAAATCATGACATCATAAGGAGGTATAAATACAACAATCATGATATCATAGATTTCATGATGATATATATGGTGTTTTTGTGGGAAAATTAAGGGACAAGTTATACTTTTTCATTATTTATTATTGTGTGCTTGTGTAGGTGTAGAGATGAGAACGTTATCGTTATCTTCATGCAAGAGCATAATCTAGGCAGTCCATTGAGTATAGACCCCGAGTTGCATTATGTGCCTTCCTTTAGCCTCCGTCCTTCTCCCTTTTTATTGTACTTCTTTCGGGCTACGTCTCTCCCTAGGTGCATTTCTGTCAACTATTAAAATTGTCATTTGCCGAGTTAAGTACATATGTGAAATTTCTGCTCTCATCTCTAAAAGTTCTTTACATCTTTTGCGTCAGATTGCGAAATTTGCAAATAGTTGAAAGACGATTCTTGTGGATATCGACTCGTTTGCGACAAGTTGTACGGTATTATCACTAGAGTGCCCCCCTGTTGTGGCGTTTTGCTGCCACATTTGTGCGGTGAATGCACAGATGCTAGTAGATGGTCTAGGGTTTCTGGTTGTTGTCTACAAAATAAGTAACAATTTACCGTCGTGACCCCTCTTCTTTGTTGTTGTTGTTGTTATGAAAATGTAGATTGCACCTTAGTGGAGTAATAGTTGCGTATAAATAAGATTGGTAAATGGTAAAATACCTAAAATTTGTATCCAACTCATATAACTAGGGTAAATGTAAAATGTGCAAATCTCATAATCTCATACTGCAGGTTGTACCATATATAGAATTTACCTATAAGTACAATACAAACTGCAAGTAGTAGTAATTAGGGTTAAATAATGCAAATTTTGATTGTATTATTAACCTTCTGATATGATTCACGTTCATGTTTTTAGCTAAATGACACAAAATTTTAGGAGCTGGTCTGCACTATGGACCCAATTACCAGATCTACTCTTAATAAATCTAACTTTTTTTCGTGATACCGTACCAGACGGTACGACTGGTACCAACCAAGTATTGAAGTATAGTAATTCTTAACAACTTATAATGCTTCATCAGCAAAACAATTTACATGACGAAGTGAAAAGAATTAAAAAAATCATGTGTAAATTGTAAAGTAACATTTAAGTACTAATCATATGAATCAAGTGATTCCAATTTAAAATGATTTGAATGGATCATTCTGTGCCAAACAAGTAATCCATGAATTATTGTAAAGATGTCAGTTGAGTTTCACTGCCAGAAAGAAAGTTTACCGGATTGATTAAAATGTCCTTTCAGCTAATTAACCAGCCAACTAATTAAATGGCCTCTATTTTATTTCAATTAGTGCATGTCCTTTTGAAGGCTCCACCTTCACATGCCTCTCTCTCTCTCTGAAGGGCATTGGTCAGGCAAAAGAAAGACTGTTCATTGCTCAAATGAATCCACATGACAATTGTTCGTATGATATTAAGCCAGCCTGTTTTGATGAACCTTCCCCTTTTCTTTCAGCTGAATCTTAGAAAATAAGATGCGGCTTTTTGTCAGGCACAGCTCTCATGTCTTTTTCTCTCTCTATCATTCAGATCTTCTTCCGTCATATGATCTCTCACTTTCAAGTGAAGACTTTCGGTACGGTTTATGGTTAGATTAGATCCAGATATATAGTCATATTCACTGTAAATTTAGGGGAAAGTATAAAAATAACATCAAGCCCAATTCCTCGTGTTGTGCTATATATGGAGTTGATAATGATTTTGCAAATTCATCTCAAAAGAGACTCAAGTGATTTTCCTGTTCTCTTATTTGTTCTCTCATACACTCATGTTTAATTCCATTACCAAAAGCATATGTTTCTAATATTTTTTTCATTACCATCACTAGGATAGTCTAGTAGTAAGATACTAATCCCACCATTTCATAGATGAGGGGTTCGAATCCCGCGCATAGCAGGATTAATTTAAAATAGAATAAAAATCAAGTGATCGTTTGTAGTTTTTCCTAAAAAAAAAAAAAATTTCATTAATTTGTTTGTTTATTATTCAATAACAACAAAACTTACATCAAAGTTAATGAACAGACTCATGAACAGATATGAGATTTGCAGAAAATGACTTCATTTCCATAACAGAACCAGCATTAATCCGAGCAATCACTAATCCATTTGAAGACAAATGGGTCCATTTTTAGTCATTGGGTATTTTGATTGAGATATAAAAAGTTCAGGATTCAAATTTCATATGCATCACTTACTAATATTCATCACTTGAAATATTTCAAAAAAACGAAAAAAAAATAGAAAAAATATTTTCATCAGAATTTTATCATCTACTTTATTCTTAGCTGCGCCTGTGACTGACCAGATGAACGGCCAGATTTGATGAAGTTCGGCCCAATATAATAAAGGCCGAGAATACATTTGGGACGATATAATCATCATAAATACTAGTTTATAGACAGAGAGCTGGTTCATTGAAACGTTGAGCCCATAATGAAGGAACGGGCCTGAATTGGTTCAAATTAAGACAGTCCAACGTTTATATTATCAATTTACATACACATCAAATTTTTTGTCGAACAAAAAGCATCAAAATTTGGTTCATAACGAACAAAATTTCGTTTAATAGAAAATTTATCAATTTTACCTGCAAACTTACTTTTCCTTCTACGTACCTGAAATAATTCACTTTTTTTAGGACTATCCTATTGTAATTTTTTTTGGATTTTATGAATTAATGAGATCTTGTAATATTTGTTGCTGGCCGAATTTACTAATAATTGGGGTTTTAGGACAACACAAAGGGGACCAACAGCCACCCATCACTCGGCTGTAATTGCAAAAGGAAATCTGATTCCAATCACATGGCTCGCATGTGCATGCCAACAAGGAATATTGTAAAACCTTGCACAAAATCTCTCCTCCATTCTCTCATATCTCACTAATCCATTGTTTTGATCTTATATTTATTAATCACAATTTAATATATACTACCAGTTTGGCAGGTTGATTAAATACCAACAATTAATTCTAACCTTAATTATTCTTACTGTAAACTTCCCTCTTTTTTCCGGAGGAATGCAAAGGAGTGTACAGCTAGGCCAAACAGAGGTGGTCCAAAAGAAAAGGAGGAAGATAGGGCGAGTGAGAAAGCTGAAACAAACCGCTGCTTTTCCAGCTACTCTTTTCCTAACACCATAACCTTACTGTGCAACCTCCATTAAGATGGATCTCATGCATGCATGCATGCGCCATGCATGCATACTTTTGGTTAATAAGGCCATCTTCCTCTCTTTAATTACTTCAGTACGTGAGATATTATGCTTAGCCTTGGAGAAAGAGAGAGAGATGGTAGGTAGAGTAGATAGGTAGGTATAGTTTCTCTTATAAATTACAATTGACTTGACTCCATTGAAGTTCCATCAAAGGTCCATGTTATCCCTTTCCACAGCTTTCTTGAACTTCTCATCTGAATCTCATTACAGTTTGTCGATACGTGGAGTAACTAAAAGGAGAATTCAGAGAGGGCATCAATTTGAAGGTCAAGAAAGCTGTGGGAAGAAATAGCATAAATGGTCTGAATTGGAAGATTATAACTCAAAATCTCATGCTATTTTTTGTGGCGTCATTTTTCAAGTTTTGCTTCATCTATGGAATATTTTGACGGGTAGTGCTATTATTTTCATATCGATGTTTATTTTTCTGAGTAAGTACGTCAATTTTGTGTGGAATTGTGTCTGAGCTGAGTTCATCAGTTTCTCTTAACAAAATGTTTATTTAATGAAGTTTCATACATTAATTATCGTTAGGAATTACGTAGGCCTCGGCCCATTTTGAGTTAATGGGCCTAGCTAGATTCAGCTCCCAGCCTTAATAGATTCGGCTGGTCTAAAGTCAGGGTTAGAATGCTTTGACCTATTAGAAGTTGACCTTTCATGTTGTTATAGGCAGTAACTTTATGAGAGCTGGTATGGGGCACGGTGCCCCTAATTATATTATATTTCTCCCTAATTGCGTCCGATTTCATTGACATAATTTTAAATTCAAGTATATATAAGGTTTTTTTTAAGGGGATTTTGGAGGGTTTAGAGATTTAGTATGGGTGTGAGTGCATTTATAAGCTACAAAAATATAAAAGAAAATAACTTTAAAGGTTAACATCTTCCAAACAGAAAAGCAAACTAGGATAAGCTATATAGGAACAATGAATGTTTTTCTTAACATTATTATTAAGCTCAATAAATACTTTAGGATGCTAGCTAGTTGGAATTAAACAACAAATTAAATCATTGGAATTTATCATTTTCTCTCTTGCTGACGAGCCTTTTTCTTAAATTATTCTTATGTCCAGAAAAAGTTACCATTATCT
Organism: Juncus effusus; assembly: GCA_027726005.1. Taxonomy (NCBI): domain Eukaryota; kingdom Viridiplantae; phylum Streptophyta; class Magnoliopsida; order Poales; family Juncaceae; genus Juncus; species Juncus effusus. Next base: position 11,099,288 of record CM050890.1, on the reverse strand, counting down.
TTAACAAATTAATATATTTTTCATTCTTTTGGAAGAACTTTTTTATTTTTATTTTTGGGGCCGTTTGGTTCAATTATTGAATGATGTCTTGAAATGTGTGCATTCCAAGGCATGTTTTATTGCCGTGTTCGGTTTGATGTATCTATTTCAAGGATTGTAAAATATTGATCATTGGCATTCCAAATTTGTAAATATATTTAGATCAATTAATTAATGAGAAAAAAGATTCTTTAGAAAAAATTATTTTATTAATTATGCATTCCATCCTCATGGGAATAAGAAAAACCATCAATTTTGACGGTTATCTGATTCCCACAAAAAATCATCTAGGATGTCATTAAATTATTATCTAGTGTCTAATCCAAACATAAAAGTTCTATGTTAATGGATGTCAAGGCATCCGCAAAATAAAATTCGAACCAAACGACTCCTTTCAGATTTGCAAAGGGTTGGAGGTGAGAACTGTACATGAGACCAATGACGGATCTTAACATGGCCGGAAATTATTTTTTCACTATTAACTAGTCTTTTACAAAAGTTTAGAAGAGACTAAATAAATACATATATTTTAAAATTGTATTCATTAAATCCCTACTAACATATACTATCTAGTTAAAAATCTGGAAGGGTCATAACCATCACAATCCATATAAAGATATGTCCGGTGGCAAATATATAAGTTATTATACTACTCAAACCTCGTGTTTTTATTTTTTTTACCTACACATAATATATGTTTGGATGGCAGTTTGGTGATATGTATGTGAACTAATAACATTATGCTTATAACTAAGTCATGTTTTGTTTACCACCTATAAAGATTTTTATAGGTGAACAAATAACATTTTGCTTATAACTAAGTCATTTTTTGTTTACCACCTATAAAAATTTTTATAGGTGAACAAAGTGGGAAGGGAAGGAAAGGTGGATCCAGAAGGAGGGAAGGGCAGAGGATTGGCCTGTTGGATTGGATGTAAATGCTGTCACATTCATTGAATTCCCGTTTATTCACGTTATTCCAATGGACTGCATGCCAGAAATCAGAATGCAGCTACTTTTCTTTCCTCTACATTTACTCCTGTTTTTCAGTTTTTCTTCTTTTCTTCTATCTCAGGTTAAAAATTACAGTGCAAGAAAGCAAGCAAGCAAGCAACACATGAGACAACAGAGAGAGAATCCAGTAAAATACTTTGTTCATGGAATCGAAGAATCATGAGACAAATTCAGCTCGCATTTATAATTTGCGTTTTTTTATGAAATATATTTTGGGTTCTTTAATTTGTGGCTCTTTTTTGTTGCATTTTATTTGTTGCCGAGAATAAACTGCTAATGGATTATAGGCTTTAATTGTTTTTTCACATGTTTAAGGTGACAACATATAATAATTTAAGTGTCATATAGTTCACTATGATATCATAGAAATTGTAAATACAAAAATTATGACATCATATGGAATATAAATATAAAAATTAGGATATCATAGGAGTGTAAATACAAAAATCATGAAATCATAGGATTCACTGACGATATATATGACGTTTTTGTGGGAAAATAAGGAAGCAAGTTATAATTTTCCATAATAAGTAATGAGGAAAAGTTTACTTAGAAAATAAACTTTCATTTGCTAGAAAAATTAAATTTTTGCTTACCTTGTGCAAGTATATATACTTGGGAGTTTTCCATATTTAAATTAATTTATATCAAATTCTAAGAAAACTTACATAATTAAGGAAAGATCTAAAAAGTCCACTGCTCAACTATTATTTTCAATTTATTTAGTGCACTTTTTTCTCTCAGTTTTTTTTGGCACATTTCTCCTTTTTGTTTGAATCGTTTGTCGTTTATATCCCCTTGACCTATTTAGTGATAATTTATCGGTTAATAATGAAAGTAATAATGTTCTAGGTCAAACTGTTATGGTAAACGGATTATGTATCAGACATTATATTTTTGTATTAGATGTTTTATCTCATAAACTTTTCATATAATAATCGTGCGTAAAGGTTGTTAGATTATTAATTAACCATGAATATGTATGTTCGTTATACGTAATCGGAATATGTGATTCTGATAGTAAAACCATAAAGCAAAGTGAATACAATTCTAAATTATCCATATATGAGATGTTTGTAAGACAAACATATTTGAAAATCTCAAATCATATATTATATTATTTGGATGATAATCACGTTTTACTGATCATGGATATTGGATATCAATTCATTAATATAAATATATGTTGGAGAACATATATTGGATCGACCCACTATGAGAATATACATGGTATATGTCATTAGTGTTTTCTCATCATCTAATATATGAGTAGTCCTTTGACTTGAGGTCATCATAGATTCCTGCATTTATATCTTCATACTTTGACATAGTCAAACGTTGTCTTTAATCGGATAATTATAAAAGCTATGATCGGGTATTTAGTAAACCATGAGTTGGAATGTGAATGATCAAGATAAAATTTATTACAATCGGATACGAGAGAGATCTCAGGGCCCCCTGATAAATTGAGACTGAAGGAAAACACACGGCCGTGTACGAAAGATTTAGCATGTGTTATTAATATCTTTTAATTTATTCAGTATAATTATAATTCAGGAAAGAGAATTGATCATAATAAGGATGACATAAAACAATGCCTTATGATCAATATAAATATCGTTTAACAAAGGGACTAAATACATAATTGATGTATTGATTATGATCACGTATCATTCATTTAATTTGGGTAATCATAATGTCGTACTAGAGGCTACTTATGATTTATAAACTTGAAGTTTATTGTCAATATTAAATGAATCTACATGGTCGCACACAAATAGAACTAACTCGGTTGGATACAGAAAAACAAAAGGAAGGTAAAGAGATGTGAGTATCAGATGCTATAAACAGATGAAGGGTTCGTCTGATTAGGTCAGAAGATTCAGATCACACCCTAGCCGCCTTTTGAGAGAGAGAGAGAGAAACCGGATCTATTAATCTCGGTTTCTCAGCCAACAAGAGCAGTTCGCGTGTGGATACGTGTAGATGGCGGTGCCGGAGTCGTAGCGCCTTTCGTGATCAGATCCGCAAGAGAAGCAGGGAGATCGTTTGGAGACGATTCGTGAAGCCCTACAAACCGGATTAGCCGAATCCGAGGTATAAATAAGATTTATTTTTCAGATTTGATTGTTAATACACGGATCTTCGGTTAGGAAACGGGCAAAGTTTTAATTTCGCTGTGCATCTGTGATTGCGCGTTTCCTTTCAAATAATTATGTAAATGTATGTAAGTAACAAAAATGATATGTTAATTGTCATGAAATCAAAACAATTCAAAAATGTTATATATCCCTCTAAAAAAAATAATATTCTTTACACCATTTTGCATGAAAGTAATAAGAATATAATCTTCTCATAATGCACAAATTTCAAGTTAGAAAAGAAATTATACAAATTACAGAAGCTATAAAACTTATAGAGGTAATGCCTTTTCTTCGTGTTTTGTTTTTCTTTTCAAAATTTGTGAAAGATTGAATAGAAAATATGCATTTATCCCTTAAAAATTTTATGTTTAAATGGCGAATTGATTCAATACAGCAATTCAGACTCAATCAAACATGATTAAAACTCGCATAAATATTGAAACAAATTATTTCGAATAAGTGCAAATAGTATGTGCCCCACCTTTTCTTTTCTCAACACTAAAATGGTCGCCAATTAAAACGGGTGAGAAACCAAAATACAGGAAATCGTTTTTGTTAATTATGTGTCACTGAAAGTGGAAAAAAGAGTATGAGGTCTTCTTTTCAGGAAAAACGATTATTCTTCTGTCAAAAAAAAGATAAACGATGAAACGATAACTTTTTAGTAAGGCTTTCATAACCAAATATCTGGCCCCTCAAATCACCTTAAATCTGAGCCAAACATCAGAACTTACCACATGGTAATCAACTGTTAGATTTTCCCTAAACATGTTTAAATATAGGTCACAAAAAACACTAAACATGATTCATGAATCATGTGTATTGATAATATAACCAAATTAGCAGCTCACATGATCTTAGACACACACAGACAAAAAAAATCCTATTTTACATAGATTTCTGTTTGAAATGAAATCAAATCATAGGGCTGAAACCAATAACATAAACACGGTGACCTGTAATTTTAATATGTATGGAATCAAAATTTAAAATTTAAAATTCAAACAATACATTTAAAAAAAAATTCAAAACAATAGACATGACGTTCTTATTTGATATAATGAATCAAAATTCAAAAATTCAAAATCTAAAACAGTAATAATTAAACATGAACAATGGTGATTTGTGATTTGACACATTGAATCAAAATTCAAAACAGAATAAACATGATGATTTTTGATTTGATATATATTGATTCAAATTTGAAAATCAGCAAAGTGAGGGATGTTAATTAATTATGAGTCTATAGCTTAGATGGACATGAATATAGTGAGTCCAAGCAGAAGAACTGTTGCGGAGTAGGAATCCTTGTCAGTTGCACAGCCTTTGATTATAACCACATCAACACACAAGAGGAACAGATTGAATGAAAAGCTGAAGGGTTGAAAAGAAATCTCACTGAACATGAGCTGATCAGTGAGCTGTGTGTGTAGTGTGTGTACCGGATTTTCAATCTATTTTTGGAAACCTTTCATGACCCCTCACTCCTCAGGTACCAGCGTGAAATGAGAGAACACACAGCAAAGCCTGAATTTCAGAACGATTTCACTTTTTTTCTTTCTTTCTTCACTGAAAGAAAAGTGTTGATTTGAAGTTTCATTATCATACCCCCAGCTTTTGCGTTCATCATGGAATTTCTGTATTCTTGTATTATTGTTTGTACTTTTGCGTTATAAATGTGAACGAAAGTTTAATCCAGTAATTAATTGCTTTGGCCAAAAAGTAGAAAAATAATAAAATAGAAGTTTCGGTTTCTTGTTTTTCTTTGAATACCTTTCGCTTTCTTTGTACTGTTAGATATTTTGAGAAGAATTTGATATGAATGCAGATGACACACAATTTGAGAAAAATTAGATATTTAGAGCATTTTGCGTAGTCAATTAATCGTTACTTCTGTTCTTTTTTCTTCCTCTTTTTGTTTTTGTAAAGCCAGTTATTACATAGATCCGTTGGGATAAAGTTGTCCCCAGAAATTAATAATTTTTATAAGGAAATTAATGAATATTATAGATTAACTTGAACTTCTTCAAGAGATTAAAAAATGGTGGGCTCCAATCCAGAAATTTGCCCTCCACAAATCGCCTGATCTGCTCTAGAAACAGAAAAATTTAAGAGTCTATCAGCTCAAAGATTGGCAAAAATAAACAAGAAGGAAAGAAACAAGAGAGAGAGAGAGAGAGAGAGAGAGAGATGATTTTCTCGATTTTCTCCCAGCAGCAGTCAGACAGCCAAACAGCAACTTAATCCGCAGTATATAGCATCTGAGGAGATTTAGGGTTTCATGTTTGTAATTTCGGCGTGAGTGAAATTTCATACAGAATTTAAGGAAAAAGCAGCATCAAGAAAACCAATTAAATTCTCCTAGATACTTCAACTTGGTCTCTCCCCGCAATTTCCCACAGCTTTATTGAACTGTACGAAACTAAGCTTCTCCATTAATTAATGGCTAATACCTCTCATGAAGGAAGCTGTAAATACAGTTCAAGAAAGCTGTGGAAGACGACAGAGAGGGCCATAATTCATACAGATTAAACAGCCACTAAAAGGGGGTAATTCATTAACACAATTTTACATTTTGTGGATGATTTTTGGGTTGGTTCTTTTGAGTGGTGGAGAGATGATATTTATAGAGTGGATAGGAGAAGAGGGGGGAGAGAGGTTAAGGAGTGTTAAGGACCCAAATCCCGAGAAGAATATAGGCCTGAACAGAAATCTAACTTTTTTATTTTTTTCATCTTTTGCTCTCCTTTTCTAAGTTCCTTGTGAGATTTGTTAGGGCTCCCCAAGTTTATCTCCTCATTGATGTCTCCCTTTCTCAAAAAATATTCCATATTATACTATAATATAGCTTATAGAGAGATATAATAATTCATATTATAAAGATTGCATTTTTTATTCAAAAGAATCAAATATTTAGGATATTGTATTTTCAATTAAAAATGAATCTATATAATAATATAAGGCTCTCTTTACAAATAATTTGTTGCTAAAAGTATATTATAAAATTATATAGGATGATATGATGATATCTATGTTCGGCTGTTATCACTGTCACTCCAGTAGGAAAATAATGTCATCCTGCGTATGAAAATGTCTTTAAGCTCGTATATTTGGGTTGCCAAATTAATTCAGCCAAATGAATTTAATTTATATTGTTGCAAAAAATATACTGATACATTCTAAAATATAATTTATATAAGATAAATTTATATAATTTATATAAGATAAATGATATACTGGTATACGGCGAAAAGTAGTATAATTGTGATTAGTCAAAAGGTGAATTTGTATAAAAAGGTATAATGATGCAAGAAAAAAAGTTATGTTTAAAGATGTGCTAGTATATATAGGGAATATGCTAGTATAGGGAAAAAATATATTATACATGATAAAAAAGTAAGACTATAGTTAACCAAAATTGAAGATCGTGTACATATCTTTTAAACTGTGGAAATCAAAATTTAACCTAACAGCCAAATCTTTCCCCATGAATATATCTATGTATAATATAACTTGGACCGTCCAAAATTTCTCTACTTCGTTCTTTAAAAAAGGCTAAGATGACTTTAGGGTCATTTGTCCGTGCTTTCTGCAAACAAGAGGGGGAACATGAGCAATATTTAAGTACCTTGATGTGAAAATTTTGAACTTAAAAAATGTTAAGTGGAGCTTTGATGGTTTTGGAGGGGCCACATTAACAAATCCCACTCAAGTCATGCTCATACAATGTTACCCGTAGACCCTCTTATATATATTTGTTTATGTCAAATTTATTTGGTTATCTGTTTGTTTGTATGTGGAAAGGTATATAATTTTTTTTTTTCATTTTTTGGGTAAGAAAGTTGAGAGTATTTGGTGGATTAAATTTTGAAATGGAGAAAAGATTCCCATTGCCATAAACCTGGCGTCAAGCAAAGACCGACACTTGTTCATATAGCACATGAAAATTAATTAGATAATTGAGTAATCAGTAAATAAATGCATAAGTTTTGACTGGTCGAAATATTTCTATTTTGATGTATGTGTAGTGTATTGATCCGGCAAAAATAATTATGCTTTTTAAGTATGCATCGACCATTCAGAATAATTCAATTTTTCGAAAAACATTATAAAATATTTGAACTTTACTTAAGTTAATTTTATTTTTTTATTACATTTTACATCATCATAAAATTTCATTCAAGTATTTAAATATCCATGCTATATTGGAATTTAATTGTCACTTAACCGGACAAAACTGAGAATTAAAATAGAAAACCACAACTCTGCAATTAAAAATTACAGAGGAGCCGGAAGAAGAAACCCTCGTTGAATTTCTATAACGAAGTCTCTTTCTTCACTCGCACTTCTTCCTCTCCGAAGCTCCGCACGGATCTTGAGGCGGCCATGGCGGGGGCCAAGGTGAGCAAGCCGAGAAACGGCGTTGTCAGAACGCTGTCAGACATTGTAAAACGCAACGCAAGAAAACCCGAGAGATCGGACGGCCGGGATCTGTCCACGAGCCCGGATCCTACGGCCCCTTGTGCCCGCTTTGGAAACACCCTTTCTGACACCGTAACACTAAATCCGTTTCCGTTTTTATTGCTACTTTTGCATATCACCGCCTGTAATTTCGATTATTTACATCGGGTCCTTTTTGTGAAGTTGTTTAATGCGGTTCATTTGTTGGTACTTCTCTACATTCTTTTTGGGCCGTCTGATATGGGCCTAAATAAGGCCCAATTAAGAGTTGTCAAATAATAATCAGGTCCAATTAGGCTGACCTAAAACCCTGAAACCTTTGAACGATTCTCACTCAATTCGCCGCCGATTTCTCAGCCGCTTCTCCGCCGTGGCGCTCCGCCGTTAGACGTTTAAAGCACGTTTAGTGTTGTTTACAGTGAGAGATGACGAGGCCGGAGTTGCAGAATCCGCCGGAGATATTCTACAATGAATCCGAGGCCCGGAAGTACACCACTTCCTCTCGAATCATCGAAATTCAAGTAGGTTTAGTAAAATTGATTATTCTTGCTGTATTTCTTTGTATCTTTGATTGAGAGAAATTCAATTGGTTGACTAATCCAGGCGAGGATTTCTGAGAGGGCGCTTGAGCTTCTGAACCTTTCTAACGATGGACTTCCCAAGTTTTTGCTTGATATAGGTTGGTCAATTTATTTATTTTTTGTATATATTCTAGTCAATTTGTTCATTTTGGTGTCATTATGTAGCCTATGTAAAATGATATATTTGCTCTTTATTTCTTTATTTTTTGACAATAGGGTGTGGATCTGGACTGAGTGGCGAGACAATATCTGAAAATGGACACCAGTGGATTGGATATGATATTTCACCATCAATGCTTGGTGAGTAATTAAATTGAACTCCATTTTACTACTCTCTAGTCCTTCAATTATTTTCATTTTTTATTATATTTTTTTAAATAATCAAAATAGATGTTGCGTTGGACCGAGGGGCAGAGGGTGATCTTTTGCTTGGCGATATGGGGCAGGTAGAAACTTTTTTCTTCATTTTATTAATCTCTCATTTTTTATTTTTGTTTAAATTATTAATATAATATTTTGTTAATTTAGGGTTTGGGCTTGAGACCTGGAGTAATTGATGGTGCGATCAGTATTTCTGCTGTTCAGGTCAGCTGGACCTCCTTTTCTTATTAAAATTTCTTTTATATAAACATTTCAATGAAAACATTTTTATAAAATTCTAAACTGTTTGCACCAATTATTATTATAAACTCTTACTTTATTCTCAACAGTGGTTATGTTACGCCACCAAGTCATCTCACGATCCTAGGAAGAGACTGAAGTAAGTTCTTTATATTCACTTTGTAAATTCCGCTATTATCATCATTATTTTACTTATATTTTCTTATTTTGTATACTTTTGCATTTTAGGGCTTTCTTTGGATCATTGTATAAATGCCTAGCGAGAGGGGCGAGGGCTGTTTTGCAAATTTACGCAGAAAATATGGACCAAAGTGAAATGATAATGACATACGCCATGCGCGCCGGTTTTTCTGGAGGCGTTGTTGTCGATTGGCCCCACAGGTTAATTAATATTCTCACATAAACCCATTATTTATCCCAAATTAATCTAACTTTAGTCAAAAACTTGATACAGTTCAAAAGCAAGGAAGGCTTATCTTGTTCTGACTTGTGGGCCCGCTTCGATGCAGAATTCTCTTCCGAAAGGAAAAGGTGAAGATGGTGAGATGTGCAGTGATAGTGATGATTCTGACGATGATGAGGAAAACCAGACTGTAAGTTTGTTCGTTAATTTTACATTCACGACCGTTTTATTAGTATTTATTACAAAAAGGGTGTTGAATTGAAGTTTTTTTATGGAATGTAGGTTGGGATATATGAGAGGAATAGGCCGAGGAAGAAGCAGAAGGTGAGTAATAAGAAGGGAAAGAAATGGGTTTTGAAGAAGAAAGAACAGATGAGAAGGAAAGGGAATGAAGTGCCTCATGATTCTAAGTATACTGCAAGGAAAAGGAAATCGCGTTTCTAACTTTGGTTGAGATGTTGTACTTTATATTTATGTATGAGGTATTTTTGGTTCAGTTTTGTAATTTGTCAGTAATATTATTTTTGGTAATGCTTGTTTTGTACTTGGTGAGTTCTAAGTTTTTTTCATGTTGGCTTATTTCTTTTTTTCACTAGTGTTTGAGCAATATTTTATTTGAAGTGCTTTTTTTGGCAGTTGTTTACTTGGCATTTAATCAGCATAGTATTTATGATATTTAAGTGGAATAGTATTTATGATTATCATTTATGTCATTTATGCTTTTTTTTTTAATCAGCCTTTCTTTTCTGGATCTGATAATATTGGTAAATTAATCTGAAGTACTAGTCGGCCCATGGGCTTTCCAGCCCATCTAGTGTAACACATGAGATCAGCGATGTAAATATCGTGGCGTGATATCATTGGTTAAATTCTGATTCCTTGTGTGTCCCATAATGCCACATCATAGTTTCTTCTCCAGAGGGAACCAGCAACAGTTCAGTGCTCAATCGTCCGAGCTGAGCGGTGTTTTTTACTCTTGTCAATGGCGGCGGTACTTCCCCACTCGTCTTCTCCAATTCGCCCTCCTTTAAGGAGCCCTAGAACAATGGAACTCATCTCTCCCTCTGGCTTCCTCAGTTTCTCTTCTCTCGGACGTAATGAGAGGAAATTGGGCACGACCGTTTGTTTCTGCGTGAAGCCTGAAAAGGCGGAAGAGGGAGAAGGAAGCGGAGATTCTCTGACTGATTCCCTCGTTTCTTCGGTCGGAGTATGTTATTTTCTTCTTCTTGTTGATTAATTTCTGACCTGTTTAATTGGGACTAAGGAAAGATAGAAAGGAATTATTCTGCGGTTCATTAAATCTCATCTTCTTCTTTTTTTCTTTATCATTCAATTTGGATGGAGAGTCTTATAATTAGAGGTTGATTGTCCCAATCCCATATTATTGAAATTACATCTATTTTTATGTTTGCCTTATCCAAACTAAATAGAACTTACTGAATCAGAAAACTAAAATGAAAATCAGTTTTAATTTATTAGTAATGCTGACTGCTAAAAGTTATTACATTATTATTATTTGGGAAAGAAGGATAGTTGGGTGCGGTGATCTTCAACTCATATTGCATTACTAAGTTGAATTACATAATGAAGAACTTTAGAATCGATCAGCTTTTCTTCTGTAATTTGCGTTTGCCTCTTTAAAACTATCCTATTTTCATCAGTCTGTGTAAACTCTATATCTCTTTAAGACCGCCATGTTAATAGCACCTCATTCTACTGTACCATTTTTCCGTTATTTTAAATCTCATGAATAATTTATTTTCCTCATTTGATTTTCATTTGTCATAAAAAAAAAACAGGAAGACTCTGAGTATTTATGGAAATTGGCTGGTGGAACAGTGGGAGGAGCTTCAGCCATTAAATATGGAAGCATTCTTTTCCCTGAAATAACTCGGCCTAATATAATCAAAGGTCTTTTAATGATTTCACTCCCAATGCTTGTTGCAGCTCTCATTTTGCTCAAGGAGAGCTACACTCAGACACAGAATGAAGATCTTTTGTAAATATTACCAGTATTTCTGCTTTTGTAATTAGAACGTTTCATAAAATTGTTTTATTTTCCAATGTAAAGAAGCTTCTATTGTCATCTTATTGTTGACCAAGAAAACTGCTAGTTTCAAGTGCTTTACTAGTTGATTAGTTTATACATTAATTAGCTTATTGTTTTGCCTTCAAAGAGAAGCCTTTTTGTGACAATTGGGTCCATATTATCTTGAAGGATTGATTTTCAACAAATTTGAAGTTGTATGGAATTTGGATGTGGGGAATTGCACATTGTAAACAAGGCATTAGTTCTAAACAACTGTTTTTTTTGCACACAGTATGAAAAAATGAATCTGCAACACATCTTGATTAAATAAATGCCATTTGATTGATAAGTTAATAGAATTAGTCTGAAACTGATATAATTGATTTTCCATCTTATGCTTGAATTTTTTTTTCTCTTTCTACAAAATCAAAGCAATCGATCCAATGAATGGACTCAGACTAGCCTCCTACTGATTTAGACTCAGCACCTCACAGCAGAGCAGAGTGAGAAATTATTAGGTGAACATAGCCAATGAAAAGAAGCCACATCATTGAGCTTTCTGACGTGCCTTGTTCTCAATGGTGAGTCCATGATGGAATGGACCGGTGATATCTTATAACTTCCCTAGCACAGCAAACCATCCTTCATTATTTTTTTAATGGGTCCATCCTTCATTTTTTAACTCTTCTTCCCAATGTCAAACAAAATAATAATTTTCCATTTTCAATTATAAAGAAAAAAAATTTCAGTTTGCAAGCCAGTGAAAACAAAATTCACCCACGCGTTATGTACATCGATCTCTACGCGTTTAACTTTTTCAAGTTCCATCATTTAAATCTCTATCCAACCCTTTTTTTCTTTCTTTAAACCTCTCTCCTTCTCTCTCTCACACACACAGAGAGACATGGCCTCACTCTGGTTCTTGATCTTCTTCATATGTGGACTCATAAACACATACCTCTTCTTCTTTGTCTCCCCTAAAAAGTTCTTTGCATGGATTTCCTCACTTCTCACTCCTCCCACCTCAAAAAAAACCATTCAAAACCCTACTAAGCTTGAAGAAAATGGAGATAATAAGCGGAGAGAACTGATCACACCAATATCCAACAGTAATAATCTTGACCTAGAGACACTATTCTTGACCTTTGATCATGACGGTGATGGATTCATCACACTAAATGAGCTACAAGAGTCTTTCAAACGACTCGGCCTCTCCAGCAAAACCGAAGAGGCGCTAAACATAATTCATAGAGTCGACAAGAATAAAGATGGCCTGATAGACTTAGAGGAATTTAGAGAGCTGTATGACTTGATTCTTAGAGGTGAAAGTGAAGAAAAAAATGGTGGTGGCACACAAGAAGTGGTTGGAGGAGGAGAAGAAAAGGAGAGAGAAATGAAGGAAGCTTTTGATGTGTTTGATAAGAATAAAGATGGTTTGATTAGTCCGGATGAGTTGAAGGAAATCCTCGCGTTGCTCGGATTGAATAAAGGCGCGAGAATTGAAGATTGCATGGAGATGATACGGAGCGCGGATAACGATGGAGATGGAACCATTAATTTTGATGAATTTAAGAAAATGATGGCATTTAAGGGTGGAATGGGATTGTTTGAACAAAGAAATTAATTTAACGTGCTTCTAAGAAATTTAGTTTAAGCTCTTTGCATGGGATGTTTAAGTTTGGATTTCATGTTTGTCCTTGTTTGTACAAATGATGTATAGTTTATCATATGCATGTATATATTCAACATTATTCAACGGTTGGTTCTCAGCAGAATAAGCAAAACGTGTGGAACTATTTTCTTCAAGAACCGTACTTGTCGGTTTTACAATATGTGCATTACTATAGATTTTCAATGTTGTTATTATATTTCCATAATTAAAGGAAAAATAATTATAATAGATTTTCAATATTACGGAGTTCTTATTTTAATCCTCTGATAAGGTATGGAACCAAATAACCTCCCAACTGGCATAAATTGTTTTTATATTTACTTGATAGATCCCCTTTTAGGTGCTGAAAAGTGAGAGCTAATAATTGAACATTTGCAATGGTTGCTAATGTTAATAATTGGACAAAACTTTACAGCCACCCAACAAAAATAAAGTTAAAAAAATGATAAGATATCAAAGAATAGAGCTTCAAGTTCCAACCGGCAAAATAAAAAATATAAATGAACTACAGATTATCTCTCAGCCACTTGAGCGCTCCGTTTGCAACTGACCTGCAAGTTCACAAAAATAAAAATAAAAACAATTAGTTACTCATAAACATACCCCTAAAAAAAATAATTTTCTCATATAAATCTTTCTTTAATATAAAAACATTTGTTAAATATACCCGGCAAAATCTTTGACTTTCTCCCACAAGTCATTCTGCTCATCAGGTTGATAAGAGTCAGGATCATCGGATTCTTCAGTTTTGACACTCTTTTGACTCTCTGCTCTTTTAACTGCACACATAAATTTATACATTTATTTCTTAGTAACCATTTCAATTTAGCTATTATTTAAAATTCACAATACATCCAACAAACAAACACCCTAATGAAAAACAATCACTCAAGCTTGCATTCAAAAAAAAAGAAAAACAATCACATTAATCACTCAAAAAAAATGAAAAAAAAAAAATATATAAACCTACCTTGGGGTTTAGTACGAGTCCGAGTCATCGCATTTCCACTCAATGATGCTAGTTCTTCAAGCAACTCTCTTTCACGCCCACTAATAGACACAATAAAATTACACATCATTAAAAAAACATGATAAAACATGAAATATATTTTAAATGAAACTTACCTGATGCGATTTGGTATTGTGACTTTAATAGTGAAAAGATGGTCGCCTCTTATTGAAGGTTTATTCAATTTAGGCACTCCTTGTCTCGCCAAAACTAAAACATCGCCAGGCTGAGTGCCTGACGGTATTTGAAGCTCTGTCGGCCCATCTACTGTCTTCACCTAATTATTTCATATAAATTTAAATAATATACTCTTAGTAAAGTGTCAAAAGTAATTAATATCCTTAAAGCTAGATGGCTTTAAATGTCTTCTCACCTTTATTGTGGTGCCAAGAATGGCTTCAATGTAATTAATAGAAACAGTGGAGTATAAATTGATTCCGTCCCTCTTTATGCCTGGCAGCTCCTCTATATCCAGCATTACGTATAAATCTCCTGGCGGGCCCCTGTTTTCCCACAAAAATAGAAAGAATCTGAATCGTATTCCCTCAAAAGATAAGATAAACTTATATTTAACTAAGCATAATAATATTCTCTACACACCTCAACTTGATAACAACAACAACAATAATAATAAATAAATAAATAAGGGATCTAATGCCACACAACGGGCTTTTCCGTGAAACCACTTCCTTCAAAAAAAAGGAAATTATTAAGCTACAATTTGGCCAAGTAGCACAACGCGGAAATATATAAAATTAAATACAGCATACAGAGACAATAAACAATATAAAAGATTCATTTTTTTAGAGACAATAAACAATATATACGTAAAATAACGAAAACAGTATATAGAAAACAAAAAATATATTGAAAAGCGCAAAAAACAGTATACTGTCACGTTTTGGGCGTGCTCAAGCCCCTTGCATTTTCAGTTCCCCAATAAATAAATAATACATAAATAATAATATTAATAGTACCCTTTGGGGCCGGCATCGCCTTCGCCTCTGACGCGAAGAGTGCTGCCTTTGCTGACTCCAGGCGGAATTTTGACTTTTATATCCTTCGTGACTCTCACTCTCCCTTCGCCGGAACACTTGCGGCAGTATTCCGATATTACCTCTCCTTCCCCTCCACATGTCGGACATATCGAAACCTACAAAAAATAATTAAAATATTATAATGGTTTGAATATCTCTAGTGACCCTCCCAACAAACCACTTAACTTTAGTGTTTTTTTTTTTAAGAAAAAAACGAAAAAAATTTATATATAAATAATAATAAATAATATATAAACACATTTTACAAATTAATTATCTATTATTCCAAAATAAATTAAGGTGTTTACCCATTTTTTCTTTATTATTTCAAATAAGTAGATGTTTCTCAAAAATAAAACATTTAAACTGTTTTTTTTTTTAAATCAATAATGTGTTCTTTATACTATTTTAAAAGTCAAGTGATTTCTGAAAAATGAAATGTTCAAAGTAGTTTTTTTTTTTTAATTCCAAACAATAGGGAGTTTTTCGTATATACAATAAAATACAGGGCTGTTTTGAAAAAATTCCCTTTTTATTTTTTCACCTGTGAAAATAAACCGAAAGGGGTTTGCTCGGTTCTCATAACTTGCCCTCTTCCCCCACAAGTTGCACATATTCTCATTTTGGACCCGATTTTTGAACCAGTACCAGTACAGGAATCACATGTTTCCAAATGAGACAGCACGATTTCCTTTTCTGTTCCAAATATCGACTCCTTAAAATCCAATACCACATCGTATCTGCAGGAAAAAAATATATTCTTTTTTATTTAAAACCTCAAAGAGAAAATTATATATTTCTTAAATGATTTAAAATCTGACCTTATGTCTTCACCCTGCATAGCAGTTCTCCTGCGAGTTCTGAACGAACCTTGATCCATCCCTGAAAAGCCGCCCATGCTTGCACCAAAAAACGTCTCGAATAAATCAAATGGATTTGTCTACCAAAAAAATTAAACAATTAGAGGTATTATTCTCATAATAAATAGTGAAAATGTGTAAAAGACAGAAATGGAGATTTGTTGTATTACTGTTGTATAAGCGCCAGAAGCGCCGCCAACTGCGCTTTTAACGCCGGCTTCACCATACTGATCGTATAATGCTCTCTTTTTATCGTCTGATAAAACCTGGAAAAAAAATGAGATTTAATATTTCAATTTTACATCTTTAATAGTTCGACTATGTTTAGTTATTACTAATTACGGCAAGTTGTACTTATTTATACGTAGATTGAATTAGAAACTGGCTGAAGTATATTAATTTGTGAGAAATGGGAAACGGATACCTCATAAGCAGTGCTTATCTCCTTGAATTTATCAGTTGCTCCAGGTTCTTTGTTCACATCAGGGTGATACTGCATTGACAGAAATACAATCAACAGCCTTCACAATAAAAAGTACATAAATCCATTTGCTGCCTGAATTTGTAAGTAATGTAGCTTGTTAAACCTTAATTAACACTGTTACCAATTGACCAATAAGACTACCAATTTATTTAGCTTAAACTCCAAGAAAAATCTAATACGAAGAGAGGGAAGAGAACCTGGCGAGCCAATTTGCGATAGGCAGCCTTGATCTCCTTGACGCTAGCCGAACGAGAAACGCCGAGAGTGGAGTAATAATCCGCCGCCGCGAAAACCGCCACACTCCGTCTCCGGCGAATCTTTTTCCTGACGGAGTGGCGGAGCGAGAGGGAGCGGTCGGAGAGGAACGAAGGGGAGGAGGGGAAGTGGAGCGAAGTGCTGGCGGAGAAGTCGGAGGAGGAGGAGGGGGAGAGGAAGCGCCGGGGTGAGGGCTGCGAAGGCGCGAACGAGATAGAGGAGACTGATAGCGCCATTTTTGTTTCGGATTTTTGCTCGTTCGGTTGTTTTTTCTTCTTGTCGGGGAGAGGGAGAAGAGAGGAGCTGGGAGTTCTGGAACCACGCAGATTATTGGAGAGGTGTGAAAAATGTGACGGGGGAAATAAATGAAGTAAATTTAATGAAATTTTATTATCTTCCATTTTTCCCATGTAAAAAATATTTTTTTTTTTGAAGAAAAAAAGTTTTTTGAATGGAGTGTAAAAAAGATCATGAGGTTATAATCATTTTGGGCTCATTTGTCTATGTTTCGGCCTCGTAACATCAACAGCAATTCTAGATCGAAAATCAATCTTGAGATTAAAATAAAAAATAACTATTTTTCTTATTTTATTTACATCTTTTGTTTTTTATTGTGTTGTTTAGTTAGAACTGATTTATGAGTTCCTAAACTTTTATCACATTAACATTTCAGTTTTGGGTATGATAGATGGCTTTTCTTCTCTTCTATTCTATCTTTATATGTGCACTATTCTATCTTTATATGTGCACTATGTAATGGACCATTGGTATATATTTGTTGAGGAGGGTTCTTTTGACAATAGATTTATTTGGCCAACATGTGACAAAATTGGTTATAAAAGTGAAAATTCAAATTTCAACTGTACGGATGGAATATATATATTTTGAATATGTTGTAGATCAATTTTAATAAGAATCGGAATATTATATCATTGTCATCATGTATCATCAAAATAAAAAACAGAATTTGTAATAACTATGTATACATACTTTGATAAATTTTGATAATACATGATGGTAATGATAAATATTTTCGATTCTTTTGAAAATTAGATAATAATATATTTAAATCACATATATTACATCCGTACGGTTGAAATTTTAAGTAGCAATTAAAATTTTAATATTTAGTAATGTTGTCATGTATTGGCCGAATAAGCCTATTGTCAAAATAACCCCACTCGTATTTGTTACAACCTAATTTAATTTTGACGAATTATATATAATAAATGATTTCCATGTCTTTATTTTTGTATTATCAACTTATATCAAACTGCAATAATTAAAGAATATTGACAATCAAAGTTTTTATTTTATTTTTCTTTTCATTACTAAATAAAATGTTTTATACCACATTTCTGTCATTTCAATAAGTGAGCGCCAGCATTCAGCAGGCGCCAGGTGCCAGTGTCAGTTCCTCTTCGTCCACGACACGAGCCAATGGATTAAAAAAGGCAACAGTCACTGGCAATGGTAGGCCAAACTCCATTTCGGCCCCTCAAATCCAAAAAAGAAACAGCTATCCAAGGGATAAAAAGCTTCTTTTTCCCCCATCGCGCATATACCTTCATCATGGCACTGACGACCTTCTCTCCCTCTCTCCACTCACCCTCTTGCCTTCCCTTCTACTACTCCTCCCCTTTCATTATTCATCAATTATTCCCTTTCTATCTTCTACTTTCTTCTCCTCCGTTCCTTTGCGTTGCGTCTATCGCAGATGCTCCGCTTTCCTCTCGAATAGGGATCAGCGATGGAGGAAAAGGGATGCGGGTGCTGGTCCGCCGTGACGCGTGGGATCCGTGGAGCTTGCAAGTATACAGCTGCTGGTTCTGGAAAGGACTCCTCAGCTAATACTCTTACTAAGGCCAGTTTGGTCTATGATTCAGGTTTCTGTTTATCTGTTTAATTCTCCTCAGATTTATTCCTCTCTATTTTCCCTTTCTTGTTTTTTTTTTTTGTTTCTCCTTGCTCAGTTTGACGAATTTTGTTAAATTCCTGATAAAATGATAAATAACCGGCCAATAATGGTAAATAATCATTATGAAATCCACTAGATATAGTGACAGATTGGGGGATCACAGTTTTTCTTTACTCAAAAGTGAATCAAAGCTTATGTCTTGTTCAAACTAAATTATGCAAATATCATAAATACACTTAAACTACCCTGTACTTTAATTTTTTTTTTTTTTAGAACTAAATCATTTCACTCTTCGTTGAAAAAAAAAACAATAATTTCACATTTTTTCCTTAATCCAGCAACAGAGACGAGATATCTCAACGCGAGCAACCGAGACCTCGCCATCAACCTATCCTCAAACTCCGACTCTCAAAACCCGACAAATCCAGAAAGCAAGCACAAACTACTGCAGTTCGCTTTCCAGGAGCTCAAATCCGCCACGGGGAACTTCAGGCCTGACAGCATTCTTGGCGAAGGAGGATTCGGATATGTTTTTAAAGGCTGGATTGAGGAGAACAGCACTGCGCCGGCAAAACCGGGAACTGGAGTTACCGTAGCTGTCAAAAGCCTGAAACAAGACGCTCTTCAAGGCCACAGAGAGTGGGTCGTGAGTGTTATCTGTCATTTTAAGCAATATTTATTTTGGAAAATAAAAAACCGTGAGTTTTTTGAATATGAGAAATTATTCGGAGTGCCCAGAAGCGCCTACCATACAGTTTTAGCTATACACATATATATTTGCACTTTGATATACCTTTTGTGTTTACAAATATACCTTTTTGTAATTTCACTATACCTTTTGTGTTCATAAAAATACCTTCTTATAATTTCATCATATCTAATCGGGCGCTCCTGGACACTCCAAAATGCTGGCACTCCATATCTGAACCCTTTGAATATTTAAAAAAATCCTCGCCTTTTAGATTCCTTAAAAAAACCATGTAAAGCCGGTTGAATTCTTTTTACTCCCCTATGGTGTTAATTTTAGCAATTCCCTTTTAGGCGATTTTGAGGGAATCTAAAACTGATGAGATCTTTTAAACATTCATAAAAGTTAACGGTTTTTTGAAAAAAAAAATCCTATTTTTTATTTTATTTAGTATTTATGAGAAGTTTGTAAGTTTTATAATTTTCAGGCGGAAGTAAACTTTTTGGGACAGTTGCACCATCCTAATCTTGTGAAGCTTATAGGATACTGCATTGAAGATGATCAAAGATTACTTGTGTATGAATTTATGGCGCGAGGAAGCCTTGAAAACCATCTTTTCAGAAGTACATATATGCGAATAACTCCCTGAAATTTTTATATTTGGAAACATGTTTTGAATATGTATTTTTTTGATTTTATGAATTAGGGGCGTTTCCTTTGTCTTGGTCAAGCAGAATGAAGATTGCATTGGGTGCAGCTAAAGGCTTAGCATTTCTTCATGGTGGATCTGAACCGGTTATCTATAGAGATTTCAAAACATCAAATATTCTTCTTGATTCAGTAAGTTATTTCATTTATTAAACATGGAATCATTTTATTTCTGCTGAATGTTTTGAACCTTGATTGGAGCCCATGATAAGAGTCTTTATGTAAAAATCTATAATTATTATTTTTATTTCAGGAGTATAATGCAAAACTTTCAGATTTTGGGCTGGCAAAAGCGGGCCCACAAGGAGATATGACTCATGTTTCCACTAGAGTAGTTGGTACTTATGGTTATGCAGCACCTGAGTATGTAATGACAGGTCAGCACCCCAAATTACTTCTATTCCTCCAAAAACTAAAAATTAATTTTTGACATTCCGCAGTGCACAAGATGAACTATATTCACATTAAATTCTCCAATATAACATAAATACTAATTCAATCTACTCAATTCATGATTCAGGTCACTTGACATCAAAAAGTGATGTGTACAGTTTTGGAGTAGTTCTCCTCGAAATCCTGACGGGCAGAAGATCAATGGACAAGAAGCGGCCAAGCGGCCAACAAAATCTAGTCATGTGGGCCCGGCCTTATTTAAGCGACAACAGAAAACTCTTCCAACTTGTCGACCCTCGTTTGGAGTTAAACTACTCTATCAAAGGAGTCCAAAAAGTCGGTCAAATCGCGTATTGTTGTCTTAGTAGAGATCCGAAGTCTCGGCCTTCGTTGGATGAGGTTGTTAAAATGATATTGCCTTTGGTGGATTTGAAGGATTTTGCTATTTTGAGGTTTCGAGCTCGGTCCGCCCAAAAAGGTTAATGAAGTTGTCAAGTTGATGACTGATTACATTGTTGATGTTCTTTTTCTTTTTTGTTATTTGAGCTGAATTTTTGTTTCGTTTTTTTTTACAGGGAAGCTTCGCCGTTGATTGGTGGTTAAAGTGTGATTGCAATACGGCGGCTTGTAATTTTGAATCTTTGACATGGTTATGTAACATTGTTTTACACCCTTGACATTATGCTTTTGGTGCGATTGTGGCAGTGGAATACTAATTAGGCCCTCTTGTAAATTCCATTCAAGTGATTACTTTTAGTCCTGAAAGATTGTTCTCTTTTTCATGTACCCAATGTTCTGTCTTTCATTTTGATAATTGGACATGCTACAGGATGCATCTGCTTTAGTTGCGATCAGAATTGCTATTGAACTACAGAAATGCAGTTCCGAGAAGATAATGGGAGATATGAAAATAACAATTCTAAGTCGGATGAAATTAAAAAATATATATCTACTAATAAATTCTCAACAAATCTTATCTGCACACATTCGCACAACTATCAGGATTCACAATACAAACACATCATAAATAATACAATCCCAACCCCAACAGGCCAACATATCCTATCCGCACACATTCACACAACAAATATCAGGATTCACAATACAAGCACATCATAAATATTCGCACATATTCAATTCAAAAAATTCAAACATGTATAATGCAAAATTATACATAACAAATATAAATCATAAATATATACATATAATCCTTCAAGTTGAAGTCGGGATTGTAATCGTCCTTGCTGGCATTGGCAGCATTATGAACTGGCACTATAACTCACCACCACTATTATTTGATCTATTGAAGTGAATATATTCACAAACATATCAATAGCATACTTTCCTTGTACCATGAAATGGAATCAACCTATTTGAAAGAACATCAAACAATCACAAAACTAACATGTATTCACATATAAGCTACTGTATAGCTCATTTGGCAATTTAGCAAATCTCTCTCTCAACTCAACCCATAGGTCATGGGTTCGAGCCTCAAAAAAGAAAATGTATTCACATACTTATCAACACTTACAACTAATTAATCCTACTTTAACCATAATAGCACACTAAATACATATTAACCTTATCTTGACCAGAACTTTACTAGAATTAACCAATCAGTTAAGGTCAACAATGACAATCACAGAAATGGACTTTCTAGTTGTGTTACTAGTCAACATTTAAAGAGTTTAATTGGGTGACTCCTTTGGCTTATTTTGATAATTTTTTTCCATTACTTCTACCACATTGCCAGTACCATTTCAAGAACCTAATAAACATTATTAGCACTACTACTGCAAGTAATAGACACAAATAAAATCATTTATTCCTAATAAAATTAACAGCAAGATTATTTTTCTAAGAAAAACTAAGTGAGATTTTACCTAGAGGTTCGATGCAATGCATTTCACACCAGGAATGCAACTTAGGGCATCCAGAAATAACCACACCATCAGGCACCCTTATTAGCAATTCAAGCAAAAGGTGAGGACATTGTACAATTGTTAAGGTTTCCAGGGATGTGAGGTTCCTCAGCCCTTCTATGTGCATCAATCTTCGGCAATTAATAACTTCCAGCTCTATGAATTGAGATGGTTCGCAATGATCCAGGTG
The DNA here is from genome assembly GCA_027726005.1 of Juncus effusus. Lineage (NCBI taxonomy): Eukaryota > Viridiplantae > Streptophyta > Magnoliopsida > Poales > Juncaceae > Juncus > Juncus effusus. The sequence goes on along the minus strand of CM050890.1, from coordinate 11,076,857 downwards.
CAGTGAGAGAAAGCTATGGCATCCTTGAATTACAAGTGACTCTAACATTGGTGGTAGTTTACCTTTTAGTGATGGAAACAGATTTGGCGATGGGAATCTATATTCATACCGCTCAAACTCATGAGAACTTATTTTCTTTGAGTAGTACTTCTCATGTGAACGCGATGGTTCTTTAAATTCCTCGGGTGAAATTTGTAGTAAAGGACAATCACATAAGACCAAGTCGCTGAGAAAGCGAAGTCGGTGCAGCCCCGCCACTGATTCAAGATTCAAGCAACCTCTGATCTCCAGTGTTCTCAGTTTATTGAGACCACTATGTAAATGAAGATGACCAGAGAATGAGCAAGAAAGGAACTGCAATGATATTAGCGTTGGCGACAACCACTTCTTTGTGTTCGTGAGCATCTCTTGGCTCAGTTCAACACAATTCTCTATACATAAATGTTCAAGGTAGGACAAATTTAGGAATCCATGCTTCACATCCGGGATCCTCAAACTTTTGCTTGAATAACCCTATTATAGTAAAATAAAAGAACTCAGTTAATAAAAGCTACAATTTAAGCACAAAGAAAGATAATTCCTTCCGATGATAGAGAATAATAATTATTGTACCTGAATACATTTCTTTTGTCTCTCGCACCATTTTTTCAGCTTTGGACAATCCATTACAGCTATGAAGGTTTGTGAGTTGAGGAATTTCTCTTCTGGTGAGATTTCGAGTTTCGGACACCGTATTATCCGTAGGCTTTGAAGGGCAGTTAGATTTTGAAGCCCTTGAACTGAAGTGAGACTTAAGCAGTCTTCTATAGATAATTTTTGGAGCTCTGAGGACATATCGTCCAGCGGGAATAAAAGCTCACTTAAACCACAATGGCGGATCTCTAACTCCTGGAGCATATCAAAATCAGGGATTCTCCTAAGCTTGGGACAGTTTTGCACTACAACACTTCTTAGCTTTGGGAAACCCTGATCCAACAACCCATACCAACACTCCAATTCGGGCATATCTTGTAATTCTAAGAACTCTAGAGATGAAAACATCTTTGAACTTTTTATATTTTGATCATATGAATATTGAAAAGAACGTTGCCTAAAACTCCATGTTTTGAATAACCCTGTTAGAATGAGAACTTTTAAACTTGGTAATTGGCCCACCAAATGAAGGAAGGAACCATCTTCAATATATGGTTTAAGGAGAAGAACCGCAGTCACTTCATAAAAGGATGGGTTGCTCCATACTGGGTATCCGATGCCATAAGAGCCATCTATGGTTAATTTTATGAGTTTTGTATAAGTTCGTAGGGAATGCAGAAATTTTTTTGAGCTCGTATACATGCCACGTATGTATTTTTGAGTATACAACTTCCTCTTAAAAAGAGCGCCCAGTTGTTTTGAAGAACGATCCGAGGACATAATATCAACACCAGACTCAAGATAAAAAGTCTGAAATTTGTTCGCTTGACGAATTGTGATTTTGGCATTATCACCACTTATTGAAAGCTTTCCTCCAAGGCTTGCCAACCACATCAACGTTGGATGATGCCACTTAATTTCCCTTGCTTGCATTGTCGGATCACGAGCAACAAACGCTACTGGAATAGAAATATGGACAATTACCGTCTTCCGGTTTGTAAATCCTCTAAAGCTATTTTGCAAATCGATCTCCCAGCAACCTTCCAAATCCAACAGTTGCAAATTGCAAAGAGAGCCTATAAACTCTGGCAATCTTTTAATGGGAGTAAACCGAAGATCAAGGATTTGAAGATTAATGAGTTTTACAATGCTATTCGGCAAACCATTGATCTTGCTGCATGACACTATGCGCAGTATATGTAGGTTGATAAGATTCCCAAAGCCAACGGGTAACTCTATAATATTATCACATGCCTCCAAGTGTAAGGTTTGTAAACAACGAATTTGGCATATTAAATCAGGTATCGCTTCAATTTTACACTTTGTGACGCAAAAACAACGCAAATTGGAAAGATTTCCAACGGTTATAGGTAAGCACCTTAGCCTATAGCAAGATTCTATTATAAGTGTCTCTAGATTGTACAGAAGACCTACAGATTCCGGTAAATTGTCAATATTATCACCCCCAATACCAAGGTAGCGCAAGTGTTTTAGATTGGAAAATAAAAATGCCAATTCATATTCACTGGCATCTTTCAATTGCAATGCACGAAGACGGCTCACATGTTGGTAAGCATTAAATGAATTCAAGATTGGTCCAAGAGAACTACTAAACAATGTTCGTAAAGATCTATGTTTATTAAATACAGACACCTTGTTAATATTTTCTAGGTACAAATGGTGAATTCTTTCATCTACTTCGTATGCCTCACCATGAACAACAGTAAAAAACTCTCCAGTTGTTATAGACCGAGCCAAATCATGAATCATATCATGAATTTTAAACCATCCGCCATCCAAAATTTCAAAGAATGACCTCATGTGTAAATCATTAAAGTAATCACTGCCTACATCCTCAAGTCGCTTATTACCACAAGGTTGAATGTAACCATGGGCCATCCACATATAGACTACATGATCTTTGAAAAGGCGAGATCCTTTGGGAAACAACGAACAATACAAGAAGCATGGTTTAAGCCTTTGGGGTAAAAGGTGGTAGCTTAACTTGAGAGCCGGGAAGATTTCATCATTTTCATCGAGTTTCCACAACTCACTCTCCAAGATAGCCCTCCATCTGTCTTCATTTATCTCAAAATTAAGCAGCACCCCAATTGATTTCACGGCTAATGGTAATCCACCGCAATTCTTTACAATTTTTCTACCTATTTCTACCAAACTAGACGTAAGATCAATTTCTTGACTACCAAAGGCGCAATGCTGAAAGAGCAACCAACAATCCTCTTCAGGTAAATATCCAAGACGTTGTGGTTCCATGATCCCCAACACCCTTGTTATACACTCATTTCTTGAAGTAATTACGATTCTCGCCCCTGCGGCATGATTTAATGGACCAAGCAATGTTTCCCAATGGCTCCGCTTTACATCCCACACATCATCGAGCACTAGGAATAGGCTATGGTTTTTCAACAATTTTATCAATTCCTCGTGAGCTGCGCTTAGTCCCACAAAGTTTCCGCAAGGTTGACCAGTAATGGACTCAATAATCTCCTTGGTAACCTTCAGAACATCGAAATTGGGGGACACGTACACCCAACCCCTCCAATCGAAATTTTTTTGGATGAGAGGATCATTATAAACCATCCTGGCAAGAGTTGTCTTACCCAATCCTGCCATCCCTACAATAGGGGTGATTATGATATTTCCATCTACTCCATTTCCTTCACCACCGGTATCACATAACAATGAATTAATGATACCTCTTTTGTCATTAAGCCTACCAAAGATGCATGATTCATCTAATAAATGGCTGGTTGGAAGCGGGTTTACAGTAACCATGCTCCTACGCCTCTCACCATCTTCCTTAGTAATTCGGAGCGCCTCACGATCCTTTGATATCTCATCAAGCAAGATCTGTATCTTCTTGATCCTATTAATCATCTGATCCTGGATAGCAACATTTTCCGAGAAATTGGAGCAAGAAGTGTAAGGCAGTAATGAATCACTGATTACCTGGTCAAACTCCGCATCCTCCACCCGCTTACTCTTATTAGTGTCTCTAGTTGTGTTTTTTGCTTCGATCTGACAACGGAGCAGCTCATAGCGAAACTCGTCGAGGATATCCTCCGCATCATAGCTGACGCCTCTGAGTTCCTTGAGCCAAAGCTCGACTGCTTGATCATGTACCTCCATCTCCTCAGCATCGCTAAGCGTCGCATTGATACGCTCAACGGTTCTAGCAAGCTTACGGAACCCTTCTTCTAGTTCATCTGCCTCGCATTCTGGCCCTGACGCTGGAAAGGAGCTCCGAACGAAGGTCAGCAGATTGCTGACCGTCGAGAGGACGGAGAGAGCAACACCGCTTAGCATTGATTAACCCTGGATGAGCTGAACTTCGCCGATCAAAGACTCGGAGTGGCGAGTCTTTTAGTTTTCTCCGATATGAGACTGGCCAGTCAACACTGGTCCTGCAGTGTTGTCGATTCGCAAGGCAAAGGTCGGATTGCGGGGCGTGTGTAAATCCAAGTCTGAGACAGTTTGGGGTTGATGATGAATGGGTGAGTGGATCAGTCAATGTAGGCGTCTATCTCATCAGATTTTTTTTCTTTTTTCTTGAGAATAGGCCCAACAATTCAATAGATCAACCCAACAATTCGATGGATATATTTATTTTTGCAAGCAGCTGCTTTTCATCAATCCTGCCATTTATCTTTGATTTTTAAAGCAGCTTAGTCGCAAAAATTAAAGAAGATAATAACATATTAGCCCAGTCATACAATTTATGGAGAAAAAAAGATAAAAATATACCATTAGCTCTGTTACTTTTTACAACTTAGTTTCTACTATCATATTAGTTTTGTCAATTAATTCTTTGTAGTATGCATATCATGCGTTAACAAAATAAATAATATTGCTATCCAATTTTTTTTCTTTCCAAATATTAGTTTTTCACATTAAATATTATAATATTTTCCAAATCTAAAACTGATCACTTTTATTATATATGTACATAATGTTACTATTTAAAAGAGAAAAATATAGAACTATGATAGAGTATAATACACATTTTTCAGGAATTAGCGCTTAAAAGGGATAATATCATGATAATATTTTATTTTATTTCCCAGAAACACAAAGATATAATTCAGTTCATCAACTTTACTGAAACATTATCACAACAACACATAAGACAATCCTAATTAAGCATCCTATAACACCATCCAGAAACACACTCCAACAGTATTACATAAAAACTACCATTACAACTTGAAAAACGCTAATGAAGAGGAGGGCATTGAAAGCCAGGAGGTGGGTGCTTCCCGCAAGTGATAAGCAACTCTAAAGCAATAGGCAGATAAATGTTTATATTAAGCAGTCTGGCTCTGATGATCGTGCAGAGACAAAGAGCCGCATCAAGATCAGCTATTCCTTGTATAAGAGGACAACACTTGGCTTTTGCTTTTTGACCGATCACTATATGTATCAACCCGCTGAGTACATCGACACAGGCATTTAGCTTCAATGCGTCTATTGGACAGTATGCCGGTCCGGGTGTTGGTGGTATCGGTGTGGGAGTCGGAGTTGGGGGAGAATATGGCGGTGTTGGTGGAACGGGTGTAGGAGACGGAGTAGGGGGAGAATAAGGTGGTGTTGGAGGACCGGGTGGAGGTGAAGATGGAGGACAAGGAGGAGGAGGAGGTGGTTTGGTTTTGGGAGGATGTCTTGGCGGGTATTTGGGATGTGAAGGTGGAGATGGACATGCCGGCTCGCAGCAGTCATCATCACATGCTGGAGATGGACATGCCGGCTCGCAGCAGTCATCATCGCATGCGAGAGAGAAGTATGGGATTGAGATAAGAAGGAGAAGAAAGAGAGAAGCGAGCCCCGCCATTGCCGAGATATTAAGGATGGATATATGGAGTGTGATTTGAAGGGTGAGGGGATTGAATAGTGCACTGATGTCCTTTTATAGAGATGTTTGCGGCTCTGGGACTTTTTGCCTTCTGATTCTTTTTCACTGCAAGGTAAATAAGGAATTCTGTACAAATTAGCCTAAAAGGACTAGAGATCATTAATGCCTTACTCAGTTCTAGAGATCATTACTCAGTTCTTTCTTAGCTACGTTTCTGTAAAACTGTAATTTATTCTGTGTTAAATATATAAAAAGCTTTTTCCAATATATAGAAGTTTACAAATGTGGGAACCATATATATTCGTTCAAGACTTTATTTTATCCATAAGACCAACACCAGCAGTGTTGTTTAGTCGAGAATTAAAGCCACGTATAGGGGTGCGACCGTACATGGCTTTTGGATTCTGTGATGGTTCTGATTTTTGTGTTTGTGTGTTCTTACTTCTTAGCATTCCCGCACTCTTAGGGATAATGTTTTGGCCGGAGGTTGAGAAACGAAGGAGAAGATGAAGAACTCAATCATCCCGAGGCAACCTTTGTCTTCTGATATGAGTCATGAGGTTACATGTTCCACCCGTGAATATCATCAGGCACTCAAGTCAAATATAACATGGTTTTTTGTTTTTGTTCTTTGTTTATGGCCGCTTTCTCTTTCCAGTGGACTCTTGGAAGATATTAATTTGTAGGAAAACTACAATTATAAAACTATTTTAGGGATAATAAGTTAATAACAGTGCATGTATATATTTTGGATTCTTAATCGACCTACAAATGAGATTGCGTAAACTTACAAAATAATATTAAACGTGAGATATTTTTACAAAGCAATATGAACAACTCTTTTTCCTTACAAATCCATTTCCATGTTATGCATCTCTCTCTCCCTATACAAGCCATCAAAAATTCAAAACAGGTCACTATTCAGAAAAAAAAATGAAAAAGTAAAAAAAAATCAAACAGCAGTAAAGAAACTGCACAAGAAAAATGGCCATCGATCACTCTACAAATTGAGAACTATACACAACACAAGCACTACAAAACCAAAAAAAGAAAGCAACCGAAATCAATATTTCATCTCTTGACCAATTTGGATCCACTCCCACCACAAAAACACTACAGACGAAGTAATCACCACGCTCGCTAAACCCAGCGAGAATATTCCCACAACAATTCCCACCCTTTTCGATACTTTACCTTTGGAAATATTATGAGGAGACAAAGGACTAGGAGGCAACGGAGGAGGCGTCTTGCCTAATAAAACCATCAAAAATATAAAACACATTTAAACTCTCTTTAAATAATTCTTTTAAGTAAGATTATTTAATATTACAAACCTCGGTAAATACGAATAGCGGAAATTAACGGTCCGTATGTACCAGCTTCAGGAATGCAACAAGTTCCCCTTCCGTTCCACACTAACTCAATGTCTATATATCCATTTTTGACCATCACATCATAAAACGGAAAAATTACAGCCGCGTTGGATAATTCATTCGCTTTGTCCATAATATTGAAGTCTTTCCTTTCCTTATCCTGAATTAAAAAAAATGCTAAAATGTTAAATCATAATATAATCAAATGATTTAATAGTATTGCAATTTTGAAATATTTACCAAGACTTTGATGTTGAAAAAGCGCTTCCCAAGGCCTGTCCAAGAGGTAGTAGGGTCACCAATAACAATTTCGGCGAAATGGAGCTCAACTGTATAATCATTTGCATTTGGCAAACCCACTATGTAATAACTCAACGAGCTCTGCGATGTCCTTGCGGTTTGGTAAAGTGGGCCAGGATCCATTGAGTTTGTTTTTGAAATGTTATTGTTTGTAGATACTGTATAATTATATGTTGTTGTACTCTCGTTTGTTGGAAAGGACGCAATATTACTGACAAGCCAAAAATTGTTTGGATCGAAACTGAGATCAGCTGATGAAAGGGGATTAGTGTCGTTTTGGTAATAATAAATGTTTTCTAAGTTTTGCACATTTCCACCGCATTTTATTGCGATGTAGTCCTTGCCTGTAAAAAATTATTATTATTATTATTATTATTATTATTATTATTATTATTATTATTATTATTATTATTATTATAAATTTTAAAGAGATGTTGGTTGGAAGCACACTTACTAGTGAAGTTTCTGATAATATTTCCCGACGAGTTATTTTTTGTGCCATTTAAAATTTGAGAAACATTGCTGCATCATTCAAAAAGATGAAACGTTACTAAGATATCTTGTCATTCAGTGATATTTGTTGGAAGATGGCTTTTCATAAAAAATAGATAAATATAGAAAAACCGACTTGATTACCTGTTATCGTAACGCGGTTGTGCATTGATTGGAGTTCCCAAGTAATTACTGTAGAAAACTAAATCCATGTCACATGATAATAAAACAACAAGGAGTATAAATAATAACTAAACATCAAATTGTAAAAGGAAAAATAGCATACATGTGCAGATTTGGAGACACAAGCAGATCTCCATATATAGAATTGAAGGACACATCTCTGTAAAAATTTGGAACAAATGATATAACAAACTTCAGTAAGTAACAGTATGCATAAAATGCATCAATGATAACAAACTTGTCATACACAGGCCAACTAATTAATGCAAATGAAGAATTCGCAAAAAATGTAACAATCTGACAAAATGGCCAACTAATCAATGCTTTTCCATACGGTTTTTGAACCAGGAAGATTATCAAAATGTTAGCTTTCTGTACTTACAATTCCTTAAGGTTTTGAGCGATAAGATCAGGAAGATGACCAGAAATATTATTTCCCCCACCAAGATACCTGCAACAAGTCGATAGTCAGCTTTTACTAAATGCATGGAAAATAACTAAAATGTAAATGAAAACCAATGCAAAATTAATTAAGTACACTATGCCAAGAAACTTTCTGAATTATTACTTACAGTTGTTCCAACGCAGGAAATTTATTTTGTATAATGTTAGCTCCTAAATCATGAGCTTGCAGGTGATTGAAGCTCAAATCTCTGTCAAATTCAACAATTTCGGAATCATTCAAACATCATAGACTAACAAATAATCAATAAATTCTACAATTAATGAGTTTGGAAATGCCCAATATTATTCAACTGCAAGATTATACTATCTAAGTCGAAAGTCTTAAAATTGCAATGGTAAGTTAAAAGGCATCAGTAATATTATAATACAAAGCTAATGGTCAGTTACATACAACCCAAAACCTAATTGGATACTCTAGTCTAAAATTCAAACATAGTAAGCACGCCTTTATCATGATGAATGATAACTGATCATGAAATTCAACTAAAAATGAAAGTACCAACATTAAAATAATCAGAAAAAAGGCAGAATCGTACAGGTATTTAAGGTTAGGAAGCAGCGAAATATTCTGAAAATTACTTCCAGTAAGCGAACAATTCCTCAGAGACCTATTTCACATGATTTATCAGTAGTTCTTTTATATTTGTTTAAAAATAAAATTCTTAAAATGTCATTAAATTTTAGAAAGAAAATGTGGGACATACAGAATTGTAAGATTTTTCATCTCACTCAAGAATGAAAAATCAGAGTCAGATTGTGCAGAAGATCGACTTTCAGTACTATTAGTTTCCTTACCAAGATCACCAATTATCCTGTACAAGAAAAACATCATATGTAATGAAAAAAAGTAAGAAAAATAAATATCTAATGAACAAAACATTAAACCGAGAAAGAGAAACTTACAATGTTACAAGTGAGTTCAGTTGGTTGAAACCTTGAGTAATCGGTCCTTTAATAAATGTTCCATAAATACGTCTGCAAAGCAAATCCAAAATTTGCTTTAGGGATAAAAGTGAAATAAAAATAATAAGATATAAGTATAACAGAAATACGTGTTCATACAGCTCTGTAAGATTTTTCATTTCTCCAGTGGCTAAGTCTGAGAGCTTTCCAGAAATAGGGTTATCAAACGCCCACCTGTTAGGTCAAACCAATTTATGAGCGAATAAATAAAATCTACTAATATTCCTTCAAATTAGATTGATAAAAAAATTAAGATAGTAAAATCACTTACAGAACTTGAAGTTCCTTCAAAGATCCGAGTACCCCAAGTGATCCATTGACCCCACTACTGTCAAAGTACCTAATTATGCAAAAAAATATAAATCATTTTTCAGAAGTAAATCATAAGTACATCAAATTTTTACCTAAAAATGTGAATACCATCAAAATGCAATTTCAATTTGTGGCTAGGTGTTTACAAACTTAGCGAGCAGGCGGATCCCAGATTAATTAATTGCTCTTTGCTAATTGAATAAATAATTAAAACAAAACTCCAAAGTAAAAACCAGAAAAAAAAACTTACAACTTTCGGAGTTTCGAGTTTCCGAGCTGCGGAAGGGAGCCACTGAAGTTATTCGAACCAAAATTACTGCATATATCAGCAAATACAATCAATACTACATTACTTTGATAATAAATTTTTTGTCTTTGCATAGAAAAATATATTCATGGCCTAATTTGTTCTGCTCATCCAGTAATATAATATATTTCAGCACAAAAAGCTCTTGTTTAAGGTAGTATTTCAGCCCAAATAAGAACTGAATGCTTACAGATAAGTTAGGTTCCCAAGATTCTGAAGGGTTGACACACTTCCATTGAATAAGTTGATGCTCAAATCCCTAAATAGAAATAAAAGAGAGAGTTATGGATAGTTTTTCAAAGCCTAAAAGAGAAAGAAATATAAAATTTCTGGAAGAGAATTACAAGTGTTCCAATTTGGAGAGAGAGTCGATATATGAAACTGGGCCTGACAACAAATTTTTACTCAGGTCCCTGCAAGATTAAAGATTGGGACTTCATAACTCTTTATTTTTTAACACAAGAAACTGGAATTTTCTTAAAAGAAATTGAAACTCAAAAGCAGTTATGCATCTGATTCCTATGAATAAACAGATTTTAAAGAAAAGAAATATCTAAGAGTTGCCTGCTTACAGAGAGGTGAGATTCGTAAGCTTTTCAATCCCATCAATGGATCCCTTCAGATTGCACCCACTCAATTTCCTAGATTAAGAAAATAAGGAGGAAAGAAAATGATTACTGGTGGTAGCATTTTGCCAATCAATATAGTAGCAACAGAAAATGGTAATAATGTAAGAAATCAAGTGTCGGTGGAAGTTCAGAAAAACAGTAAGATGGCAACTCACAGACTTTCCAGCATTGTCAGCTTTGTCAAGTTGGGAAGATACAATGAAAGGTCAGCACCAATATCAAAGCCACTCAGATCTCTGTAAAGAAAATTCAATTCTCACTTCATCCTCATTTCCAGTAAGTTCAATTTTCAAATCCATAACAAGTTAGGAGATACAGTATTAAAAAACTAAATAAAAGCTGAAGGAATATACAGGGAGATTATGTGGCAGGAGAGAGACGGTACACCTATATGACACGGAGTACAATTCAGATGCGGCCAAGAACTTCCTTCCGATCCATTTGTGCTGCATGGATCTTGATCGATATAATTCCCTGAGTCTTTGATGTTCCACGCTTGGTAGATCCCCTTTACGGCTTGCGCTGAAAAGGATAAACTTGAGTGACCCCAATCCTAACTTAACCATATCAAATTTACAAATCTAGAAAGAAAGAAAGAAAGAGGGGAAGACCTTCGGCGGAATTGGTTAGGCCAGCCACATTTACTTGGCCGTCGACTACAAAGAGAGAGGAAGCGAGAGAGAAGAAGAGGAGGAGGAGCAGAGGAGACTCCATTTCTGAGCGGCGATGGAGGAGGCGAAGCGATGAGAGGTAGTAGCACAGGGGGTTGACTTGAGAATGTTTGACCTAGTGGATTGTATCGGTAGTTAATTGGGGAAGGATTAGTGTAAGAAGCATCTCACTGTCAAAAAAAATTCTTTTTTCTTTTGAAACAAATTTCTCCGTCAAATTGAAGTGGGCAAAGCAAAGGCTTGAGATTGAGATTGAGAATGAGAAGAAAAGCAATAAAGGCGAAGAAAAGAAAAGATTCGGTCGTCGGACGGACAGGTTTATAGACTCCTTCGGACCACGAAATTTCTTCGGATTGCAGCTTGCAATCTTATCGTGACGACAACTGAGATAAATGGGCTGCTTTATTTCAGTGTGCAGGAAAGTAGTGAAATATGAAAACATTGGGCAGACCTGGTCTAACACTTTATAGTGCGCAATTTATTTCGACAGGCGGGATTGATTGTTTGGTCGAATGAGCCCGTTTTTTGTTCAGATGTTTAAAGGCCCATCTAATGGCCATGGGTTGGACTATGAGTTGGATGGTATCTAGAAGAAACTTTATAGTTAAGAGATTTCTTTTTTGGATGGGTCACCAAACAATTTTGTTATTTATTTTCCTGTTGGATCTTTTGAGAGGTACGTGGGCCGTGGATAAGGATTATTACAATTTACCACCATTGATTTTGCAAATTTTAATCTTTTACAAGTCGATTTTTCATTTCTTCAAAATTAATGTCCTTCCCATCTATAAAAATGATGAAAGCTCAATATCATTTTGCAATGATAAACAAATGCACAATGTCCATAACTGCATATAATATTGACACTTTAAAGATAATATGAAACGAGAAGTTCGAGAGGGATACGAACATATCAAACATGAAGAATATTTAAACCAATCATAAAACAATTTATACTGATCGCGATGGAAAGCAACAACACAGTAACAAATAAACGCCCAACCCAAACCTTGACCTCAAGAAGCAGAACTCACGTTAAACAATCTTAGACATGTAGAAAACCTTACATGATGTAAAGAAGCAAAAATCACGGCAAACAATCTTAGATCATGTAAAATAACCTTATATGACGTCAAGAAGCAAAAAGCACAGTAAACAATCTTATATCATGTAAAATATACCACAAACCACACTAGTAGATACAATTATGAAACAAATGATGCATCAAGTCATGATTTACGGACCGAAGAAATGGAGTTGCCTCTTACGTCAGCCAATTGAAAAAAATCACTTTCCTGACTCAGGTTAACACTTCTTGTGTTCAACCTCTGCCTACTACAACTGCTACTACTCCAAGCAGTAATTAATTCTAGGTTGTCTTTCAGATCCGAAACCACATACGCTATTGTCGGTCTTTCGTCAGAATTCTGTGCCGTGCATATAAATGCCAAGTCCATGACCTTCCAAACCGAATTGGAATCAAAGTGTTCTACCAATTTTGGATCAATCACATCTTCAATGTTTTTAGTGCTAAGAATATCCTTTATCCATTGAGTTATATGGATATTCTCTTCGCCTGATGTGATTATTGGAAGCAGGCCCGAGACCACTTCCAAGAGAACCACTTCAAAGCTGTATACATCACTCTTCTGATTCAGCTCGTAAGTGTATACATACCTACGGTAAAGAATATAAAATGTTGAAAAATGATTATAGGAATGCAAATAAGATCTAATGTAAGAATGAGCAATGGCGTGCTGTGGATCGAGAATCGAGATATCCTGGGGTCCCACCAACCTGTGTGGTTATGTGACTTATTTGTTCGGATGGAAAAGCCTTGGAAAGGCCAAAATCGGCAATTTTAGCCCCTAGTCTTTCATTCAAGAGTATGTTGCCAGTCTTAACGTCTCTGTGAACTATTGGTGGTTTGCATACATCATGGAGATATTCGAGTCCTGCATGAGTTTTTTCAAACAATAAGATGATATTACTTATTAGCACAAACATGAGTTTGAAAATTGAGGACGTGTGGATCATAGTTCAGCTTAACCTTTTGCGATTTCAAGTAAAATTCGAAGATGATCCTCCCAGGTTTGAACTCTCCTGTTTGAGACTTTCCCTGTGAAATGACACGGAAAAATTCAAATCCAGATTGAAATAAACACAACAAAGAATGGTTCAAGTTTAGCAATACATGCGCGGCACCGATAATGACGCATTTGCCCTTTGGAACAAGCGAATGTCTTTTCTTTTACAAATAACTACTACATTGATTAGTAAAAAAAGTATAATTATTTTAATGTTTCTTTCATAGAACAACCTCTCAGTTTGCTTTCTAGGCTGCCTTCGGGCATATATTCATAGACAAGACCAAGAAATTCTCCTTCGCTGCAATAACCAACCAAAGTTACAAGATTTTCATGATGAACCCTCGACAAATGCTCCACCTGTAACATCAATGGTATGTTATAAAAAGATAACTGAAGTTCATCAAGTAAAATCAGCTGACTAAGACAAGTGAAAATCCTGACAAACAAGGTTTCCATATTTGCTAGTATTGTACCTCAGAAACAAATTCCTTGGTCCCTTGAGGTGAAAAGACCGAAAGGACCTTAACTGCCACAAGGGCACCAGTGTCTAAGCAACCGAAATAGACGGTTCCAGATCCACCAATGCCAATTACTTGTTTGTAGCTATTTGTTATTGTCTCTAACTCTTTCCGAGAGAACGATCTACTACACGTTTCTAGATTGACATCATCATATTGGGCCGGATTGCTGTCACTTTCGTCCGATACTCTGACATCAACACCTTTGGACGAGCCTTACAAGGAGAAGTATATTATTTATACAAAACCATCGGAAATATATAAAGGTCAACAAAATCTGAGAGGTCTACCTGCATGCTCTGACTTTGCTTTGCAAATGAAGTAAATTACGACAGGGAGTAGAATCACTGGAACTAGACCAACAAACGGAATTATGGCTTTAGTCTTCTTTGACAAATGTGGATAACATGGATCTTGAGGGAAGCACAACATAGGATTGTCTCCAAGTCTAGATGATAAAATATACATTTATAAAAAAAGCAATATCTTTCAAAGGCAAAAAAGTAAGAGAGACTTCAGCTTTTTGGTCGTGTATATTTTTGAGAGAGAGAGAGGCATCCTTGTCAAATTGAACTGGGCAAAAGGGTTCGGAGACTGAGGCGGCGAAGACATGGCCTAAGAATCCGGTACATAGGCCGTATTATTTTATTATAAATATATGGGCTGATTAAGCTATACGAATATTTTAAGGCCCAATATAAAATATTTAGGTCAGGCCGAAATGGATCGCATTATAATCCAGACTACAACTAGCTACGAGCCGACTTAAACAATTCACCGCCAGGCCAGATCTGTCATCTTTATATACACACATATACTAAGGTCGTAAATATCTTTACCATTTTCTTTCCCGACACTTCTCCCTCTCTCTTCGTCCCTCGAACCCTCGCTCTAAAACCCTAACTACTTGTAGTCGCCATGTGGAACAACGGCGCCGGGGCGTCGTCGATGGCGCCTCCGCCGCCGGGGACGACGCAAGGCCAGTCCGCTCCGGCGACGCAGGCTTCGTACGGGTCTTCTTCGGCGGATCAGGAGGCGCAGCTGGTCGAGAAGGCACGGAAGTGGCACCAGCTTAACTCCAAGAGATACGGAGATAAGAGGAAGTTTGGATTTGTCGAGGCGCAGAAGGAGGATATGCCGCCTGAACACGTTCGTAAAATCATCAGGTGAGTTTGATTTATGTTGTTGAGTGGGATTTTTCTAGGGTTTTTGGTTCGATCTACTTTTAATGTGTGTGAGCTAAGTTTGTTTTAAGGTTCTGAGTTGTTTCTAGGGTTTAGGGTTTTAAGTCAGATCTATACACAAGGATGTTAGTCGGTGAATTTCTGTTTGTCTTTTTTGCAAGAGTTTGTCCTTCAGTTTGCTTTTAGAGTTTGCTTCTGTTGTTTTAACTGAATTTGTTCTAAATGAAGAGTAATTAATAGTTACAGATTTAGCTTTTGGTTATGTTTATGGATTTTACATTCAATTTCATGAATTGTTTTATTTGACTAGGGTTGATAATTAGTCAGCTATGAAACTAGTGATGATTCATGGCCTTAACTTAGAAGGATTTCTAATTTTGAGTTCCAGCTAACTCTTTAATGTAAGCTAACGAGTCATGTCCACTTATTTTGTAAATCCTTGTTTGCTCTAAATTTCATGTTAACTTTGCCAACGGCTTTCTTTCTTTTGTACAGAGATCACGGTGACATGTCATCAAAGAAATTCCGCCACGACAAGCGTGTCTATCTCGGTGCATTAAAGTTTGTTCCTCACGCAGTATACAAACTTCTTGAAAATATGCCAATGCCATGGGAGCAGGTATTTCTTCCTCACATTAAACCTTCTTTCCTATCATTATGTATTTTCCCTCAGTTGATCTTCATTTTTCTTAATATCTTTATTCATCTTCATTTTTACAGGTTCGCAATGTGAAAGTGTTGTATCACATAACAGGCGCAATCACATTTGTGGACGAAATCCCTTGGGTTGTCGAACCCATCTATCTAGCACAATGGGGCACGATGTGGATTATGATGAGGAGAGAGAAAAGAGACAGACGTCACTTCAAAAGAATGCGGTTCCCTCCATTTGATGATGAAGAGCCGCCACTAGATTACGCAGATAATTTACTAGACGTGGAGCCATTAGAGGCGATTCAGCTTGAGTTAGATGAAGAGGAAGATTCAGCTGTGTACACGTGGTTTTACGACCATAAACCTCTCGTGAAAACCAAGCTCATTAACGGCCCCAGTTACAGAAAGTGGCATCTTTCTTTACCGATAATGGCCACTCTGTACCGGTTGGCCGGTCAACTCCTTTCTGATTTGATTGATAGAAACTACTTTTACTTGTTTGATAATGAGTCGTTCTTCACCGCCAAAGCTCTCAACATGTGCATTCCTGGTAATTTTTCACATTAATAACCAACAGCCCTTTTTTATTTTTCTATTTAAAAATTATTCGTATTAAATTATTTCTTTTTTTATAGGTGGGCCGAAGTTTGAGCCGTTGTATAGGGACATGGAAAAAGGAGACGAGGACTGGAACGAATTCAACGACATAAACAAGCTTATAATCCGTCAGCCGCTCAGAACCGAATACAAAATCGCGTTCCCACATCTATACAACAACCGACCTAGAAAAGTGCGGCTCGGAATTTACCACACGCCCATGATTATGTACATCAAAACCGAGGATCCCGATTTACCGGCGTTCTATTACGACCCGTTGATAAACCCTGTCACGTCTAGCGGTAAGGAGAAAAGAGACAGGAGGGTTTTTGAAGAGGATGATGATGAAGAGTTCTCGCTTCCTGATGGAGTGGATCCGCTTTTAGGGCAAACTCAGCTGTATACTGATACTACTGCTGCTGGAATCGCTTTGTTGTTTGCACCTAGGCCGTTTAATATGCGGTCGGGCCGGACGAGGAGAGCTGAAGATATTCCTCTTGTTTCTGAGTGGTTCAAAGAACATTGGTATGTTCATTTCTCTTAATTTGGATATTAATATAAATTTTGTATTAATGTAATGTTGTGTATTTTTTCTGATGTGATGTTTCTGAATTTTTTTTTGCAGCCCACCGTCTTATCCGGTTAAAGTGCGTGTTAGTTACCAAAAGTTGTTGAAGTGTTACGTGCTTAATGAGTTGCATCACAGACCGCCAAAAGCGCAGAAAAGGAAGCATCTTTTCCGCTCTTTACAATCCACCAAGTTCTTCCAAACAACCGAGCTCGACTGGGCAGAAGCCGGGCTTCAAGTCTGCAAGCAAGGTTACAACATGCTTAACCTTTTGATCCACAGAAAGAACCTAAATTACCTTCATTTGGACTACAACTTCAATCTCAAGCCGGTCAAGACTCTCACCACAAAGGAGAGAAAGAAATCCCGGTTCGGAAATGCTTTCCATTTGTGCCGTGAGATTCTCCGTTTAACTAAATTGGTTGTAGATGCAAACATTCAGTTTCGGTTAGGAAACGTTGACGCATTCCAATTGGCCGATGGTTTGCAGTACATTTTCTCACATGTTGGTCAACTGACCGGTATGTATCGGTACAAGTACCGATTGATGAGACAGATCAGGATGTGTAAGGATTTGAAGCACTTGATTTATTACCGGTTTAATACCGGTCCGGTTGGAAAGGGGCCTGGATGCGGGTTTTGGGCGCCTATGTGGCGTGTTTGGTTGTTCTTTTTGAGAGGTATTGTGCCCTTGCTGGAAAGATGGTTGGGGAATTTGTTAGCTAGGCAGTTTGAAGGAAGGCATAGTAAAGGAGTTGCTAAGACTGTTACAAAGCAGCGTGTTGAGAGTCACTTTGATTTGGAGCTCAGAGCTGCTGTTATGCACGATGTTCTTGATGCAATGCCAGGTTTGTGTAATTTTCATTCTTTGATACCTTAGTGATGCTAATAAGCAGCTGAATTGTTGCGCTTATTGTTTGATTTTTGAGTGAAGATAATGATTTTTTGTGATGTTTTTACAGAGGGTATCAAGCAAAACAAGGCCAGGACAATCTTACAGCATCTAAGCGAAGCGTGGCGGTGCTGGAAAGCTAACATCCCTTGGAAGGTACATTAATTATCTATCTACATTTACACTTTTAAATTTTATAAACTCTTCTCTCTTGTGTCGCATGCTCAATTAAATCCTTTTAACATTTTGACATACAGGTTCCTGGCCTGCCTGTCCCAATTGAGAACATGATTCTTCGTTACGTGAAGTCAAAAGCCGATTGGTGGACCAACGTTGCGCATTACAATCGCGAGCGTATCAGACGCGGTGCGACAGTCGATAAAACTGTATGCCGAAAGAATTTGGGAAGGCTGACTCGTCTTTGGCTAAAGGCTGAACAGGTCTGTATTGTTTTCGTCTTTTTATCTTTAATTTTTCTCCTTTTTTGAGGTCTAATTCAAGTTTGTGCTGATTTTTAACAGGAGAGGCAACACAATTATTTGAAGGACGGGCCGTACGTTACTCCTGAAGAAGCTATTGCGATTTACACGACGACTGTGCATTGGCTTGAATCGAGAAAATTCTCTCCAATTCCTTTCCCTCCCTTGTCCTACAAACACGACACCAAGCTTCTTATACTGGCTCTTGAGCGGCTTAAAGAGTCTTACAGCGTTGCGGTTCGGTTGAATCAACTGCAGAGGGAAGAGCTCGGTTTGATCGAGCAAGCTTATGACAATCCACACGAGGCTTTGTCTAGGATCAAACGGCATCTTCTTACTCAACGTGCCTTTAAAGAAGTACGTTTTTTACCATTTCTTTTTAATCTAACATTTATTAATCATTTGTTGTTTTTGGTTGTATAAATTTATATCTGAAATTATTATTATTATTTTTGTTCTAGGTTGGAATTGAGTTCATGGACTTGTACAGCTACTTAATCCCAGTGTACGAAATCGAACCCTTGGAGAAAATTACCGACGCGTATCTGGACCAGTATTTATGGTACGAAGGCGACAAGAGGCATTTATTCCCCAACTGGGTGAAGCCGGCCGACTCAGAGCCGCCTCCTCTTTTAGTCTACAAGTGGTGCCAAGGCATAAACAATTTGCAGGACGTTTGGGATACTGGCGATGGCCAATGCGTTGTCATGCTTCAGACCAAGTTTGAGAAGTTCTTTGAGAAGCTAGACCTCACCTTGTTGAACAGGTAATGATATAAAAAGTTACTCAAATTGTTTATACTTCTTTTTAAGGTTTAATTGTGTGATGGTGATCCTTTTATTTTGATTTGTAGGCTTCTGAGGTTGGTGCTGGATCACAACATAGCTGACTACGTGACAGCAAAGAATAACGTGATTTTATCCTACAAGGACATGAGCCACACGAACTCGTACGGTCTCATAAGAGGTCTCCAGTTTGCTTCCTTTGTGGTTCAATACTACGGCCTCGTGCTGGACCTCTTGCTTCTCGGTCTGACGAGGGCGAGTGAGATTGCGGGTCCGCCACAGATGCCGAATGAGTTCATTACTTTTGCCAATGCAAATATCGAGACGAGGCATCCTATTAGGTTGTACTCAAGATATATAGATAAGGTGCATATTTTGTTTAGGTTCACTCATGAGGAAGCGAGGGATTTGATACAGAGGTATTTGACTGAGCATCCTGATCCGAATAATGAGAACATGGTGGGGTATAATAACAAGAAGTGCTGGCCGAGGGATGCAAGAATGCGGCTCATGAAGCATGATGGTATTTTTTTTTTTTTACTTTTTCAGTTTTCTGTGTATTATTTTTATACTTGGGAAACACTGTATCTCTCTCTTTTTTTAACTGAGAATTTTGTTTGCAGTCAACCTTGGGAGAAGTGTGTTTTGGGATATGAAGAATCGGCTTCCTAGGAGTATCACCACATTGGAGTGGGAGAACAGTTTTTGCTCTGTATACAGCAAAGACAACCCTAATCTGCTTTTCAGCATGTATGTTTCTCTTTCCCTTTTTCATCTCTATTTTTACACAAATCTATACGTTGTAAATTTTACACTTTTATCATATTGTACTCACTAGAACAACTTGTCTTTTTTTCAGGTGCGGGTTTGAAGTTCGTATATTGCCAAAGATAAGAATGACTCAGGAAGCGTTCAGCAACACAAAGGACGGCGTCTGGACCCTGCAAAATGAGCAGACAAAAGAACGGACCGCAATCGCGTTCTTACGAGTCGACGATGAGCACATGAAGGTCTTCGAAAACCGTGTCAGACAAATCCTCATGTCGTCAGGTTCCACAACCTTCACAAAAATAGTCAACAAATGGAATACGGCTTTAATAGGTCTCATGACCTACTTCCGTGAAGCGACCGTCCACACTCAAGAGCTGTTGGATTTGTTAGTCAAGTGTGAAAACAAGATCCAGACTCGAATTAAGATCGGTTTGAACTCAAAAATGCCTAGCAGGTTTCCTCCTGTTATTTTCTACACGCCGAAGGAAATCGGAGGGCTCGGTATGTTATCCATGGGTCACATTTTAATACCTCAGAGCGATCTGAGGTACAGTAAACAGACCGATGTTGGTGTGACTCATTTTAGAAGCGGTATGAGTCATGAAGAAGATCAACTTATTCCGAATCTTTATCGGTATATTCAACCGTGGGAAAGTGAGTTCATTGATTCCCAGCGTGTTTGGGCTGAGTATGCTTTAAAGAGACAGGAAGCTCAGTCTCAGAACAGAAGGTTGACTCTGGAAGATCTTGAGGATTCGTGGGATAGAGGAATTCCTAGGATCAATACGCTTTTCCAGAAGGATCGTCATACGTTGGCCTATGATAAGGGATGGAGAGTAAGAACCGATTTTAAGCAGTACCAAGTGCTGAAACAGAACCCGTTTTGGTGGACCCACCAAAGGCACGATGGGAAATTATGGAACTTGAATAATTACCGAACCGATGTTATTCAAGCACTTGGAGGAGTTGAAGGAATTTTGGAACATACGTTGTTTAAGGGCACTTATTTCCCAACTTGGGAAGGTCTTTTTTGGGAAAAAGCTTCTGGTTTTGAGGAGTCGATGAAATACAAGAAGCTTACAAATGCTCAACGGTCCGGTTTGAATCAAATCCCTAATCGAAGATTCACTCTCTGGTGGTCTCCTACGATTAACCGTGCGAACGTTTACGTCGGTTTCCAAGTCCAGCTGGATCTCACTGGAATATTCATGCACGGAAAAATCCCGACTTTGAAAATCTCCTTGATCCAGATTTTCAGAGCCCATTTATGGCAGAAGATCCATGAGAGTGTGGTGATGGATCTGTGCCAAGTGTTGGATCAGGAATTGGACGCGTTGGAAATCGAGACTGTTCAAAAGGAGACGATCCATCCAAGAAAGAGTTATAAGATGAACAGCTCGTGTGCTGATATTCTTCTTTTTGCGGCTCATAGGTGGCCCATGTCGAAACCGAGTCTCGTTGCGGAGTCAAAGGATGTGTTTGACCAAAAGGCGAGTAATAAGTACTGGATTGATGTGCAGTTGAGATGGGGTGATTATGATTCGCATGATATTGAGCGATACACGAGGGCTAAGTTTATGGATTATACAACTGATAATATGTCCATCTATCCATCTCCAACTGGTAAGCATTTTGTTTCTTTATTGGCTGACTATTGTTTGTGTGTGATGATGTGAATTTGTTGATATCTGACTTTTCTTTTGTTGTAGGTGTTATGATTGGTTTGGACTTGGCTTACAACTTGCACTCTGCATTTGGCAACTGGTTCCCTGGATCTAAGCCACTTCTCGCTCAAGCAATGAACAAGATCATGAAGGTACATATTTACTCCTCAATTATCAATTATTACCATGGAATTTATGGAAATTTTGAAATTTTTTCTTGAACTATTTGCTCACTAACCTTTTATGTTAAACAGTCGAATCCAGCTTTGTACGTGCTGAGAGAGCGAATCAGGAAGGGTCTGCAGCTGTACTCATCCGAACCGACAGAGCCGTATCTCTCATCCCAAAACTACGGAGAAATCTTCAGCAATCAGATCATATGGTTTGTGGACGACACCAATGTGTACCGTGTGACGATCCACAAAACCTTCGAAGGAAATCTCACAACCAAGCCCATAAACGGCGCTATTTTCATTTTCAACCCTAGAACTGGCCAACTCTTCTTAAAGGTAAACCTCACTTCATCCCTATAATGATCTCTCATTATTTTCAAATTTGATGAACTTACATAAGTTTAACTTTGTGTCATTATACAGGTTATTCATACAAGTGTATGGGCGGGGCAAAAGCGTCTGGGTCAGCTGGCCAAGTGGAAAACCGCAGAGGAAGTTGCCGCTCTTGTTCGCTCTCTGCCCGTCGAAGAGCAGCCGAAACAGATCATCGTAACAAGAAAAGGTATGTTGGATCCTTTAGAGGTCCACTTGCTCGACTTTCCAAACATCGTGATAAAAGGAAGCGAGCTCCAACTACCTTTCCAAGCCTGTTTGAAAATCGAGAAATTTGGGGATTTGATCCTCAAGGCGACCGAGCCTCAGATGCTTCTGTTCAACTTGTATGATGATTGGCTGAGGAGTATTTCTTCTTACACGGCCTTTTCTCGTCTCATTTTGATACTGAGGTCTCTCCATGTGAACAATGAGAAGGCCAAGATGCTTCTGAAACCTGATAAGACTATCGTGACTGAACCGAACCACATTTGGCCGACTCTCACTGACGATCAGTGGATGAAGGTTGAGGTTGCTTTGAGAGACCTCATTTTGTCTGATTATGCGAAGAAGAACAATGTCAACACTTCTGCGTTGACTCAGTCTGAGATCCGTGACATTATACTTGGTGCTGAGATTGCTCCGCCTTCCCAGCAGAGGCAACAAATTGCCGAAATTGAGAAACAGGTAAGCTTTCTGTGTTAATTTCTTCCTTTCATTTTGAGGAATTTATTTGTATTTCATGTATTAATATATACTTCTTTGTGTGTTTATAGGCTAAGGAAGCAAGCCAGTTGACAGCCGTTACAACAAAGACGACGAATGTACATGGTGACGAGCTTATTGTCACGACTACTAGTCCATATGAGCAAGCAGCATTCGGCTCCAAAACTGACTGGCGTGTCAGGGCCATCTCTGCCACCAATTTATACCTCCGTGTAAACCACATTTACGTCAACTCTGACGACATAAAGGTAATTATACCCATTAAATTCTCCTATTTAATCTAATTGAATAAACTATTCATCATATCTAACATACATTTTAACCCTTCTATTAAACAGGAGACGGGCTACACATACATCATGCCGAAGAACGTTCTCAAAAAATTCATTTGCGTGGCGGATTTGAGAACCCAGATCGCAGGATACTTGTACGGTTTGAGTCCGCAAGACAACCCTCAAGTGAAGGAGATTCGCTGTATCGCGATGGTGCCTCAGTGGGGAACCCACCAGCAAGTCCATCTTCCCTCGTCTCTTCCAGAGCACGAGTTCTTAAATGATTTGGAGCCCCTTGGATGGATGCATACTCAACCCAACGAACTCCCTCAACTCTCCCCACAGGTATATATGAGTGATTGTTTGTTAGATGATATAAGTAACCTTTTTGTTTTGTTTATTTATTTATTTGTTTGGGAAATTTTCATATTTACCCTTCCTAAACTTTGGAATATCATATTTACCCTTCTAAAAATATGAAAATTTTTCTGATATATTTTAAATTTTGGAAGGGTAAATTTGATATATTATGCATTTTTTTGAGGGGTAAATTTGACATTTTGAACTTCTGCAAGGGTAAATATGAAATCCCCCCCTATTGTTTATTTATTTCCTTAAACTAATGTAGTAATGTGTGATGATTTACAGGATTTGACGAGTCACGCTAGGATACTAGAGAACAACAAGCAGTGGGACGGAGAGAAGTGCATCATTCTCACATGCAGCTTCACGCCGGGATCCTGTTCCTTGACGGCGTATAAGCTCACGCCGAGCGGATACGAGTGGGGCCGACTCAACAAGGACACGGGAAGCAATCCTCACGGATACCTCCCGACTCACTACGAGAAGGTCCAGATGCTCCTCAGTGACCGCTTCCTCGGCTTCTACATGGTAACAACAAAAACTTCTCGTTTTATTGAGAAATTCCTTTTTGTATGAAGTGAATACTAACTATATATGGTGTTCGTGATTGATTGACAGGTGCCGGACAATGGGCCGTGGAACTATAACTTCATGGGGGTGAAGCATACGGCCAGCATGAGGTACGGCATGAAGCTGGGGACTCCGAGGGATTATTATCACGAGGATCACAGGCCAACGCATTTCTTAGAGTTTAGCAATTTGGAGGAGGGTGAGACTGCTGAAGGGGATAGAGAGGACACCTTCACTTAAAATTAAGTTTTAGAATAGAAATTAGATGAGGATCGTGACGGAAGTAGACTGGGCTGTCGTTTTCTGAAGAGCGGAGTTGTATATAGACTTTGATGTCTTGACTATGTTTTGAACGGGAGTTGTTTCTTATTCGTATCTGCTGTAGTTTTCGGTTTATGTACGTACAATACATGAGGTCTGTAATATTTTGTATTTTGAACTGATTGTGCGACATTTTGAAGCTGTATCAGTTTTATTGTTTTTTTGACTGTTAAGATAATTATGTTGAAAAATTTGTTCAGAATGTTTGATTTGGTATGCTGAACTGTTTATTCTGTTGTTGATTGATATGCTAGTTTTTTTTTCTTTAACAATGAAATCATATTTTGAAGCAATCACCGTCCTAGAGTTAAAAATCGAACTGTGCTTATTTGCCAAGGCTCAGAAATGCACATGACTTTGAAGAGAGGAAAAATACTCATAAAACCAACATAAAATCAATTCAATTCTCAAAAAGAACCCCCAGCATCTAATAACTATCTACAAAATCCTTCCCTACAATCTGAAGCAAACAAAAAAAATCATCCAACCAATCAATCAATCACCAATTCGAATCTATCTACAAACTCCCAACTATAACAAAGCAAAATAAACAAAAGAAAAGAAAAACATTGAAAAAATCCACCTTCAAATCCTCACATGCCCATCCCGTCCGGCGGCGATCTAACTTGCGATCTCAACTTCTCCCCCTGCTTATTATAAATCTCATCAAGTTCAACCTTCGACACCAACTCCTTCGATTCACCTTTCAACGTAGCCAACACCTCAATCATCGTCGGTCTCCTTTCCGCCTCCTTTTGCGCGCAAACAAGCCCGACAAGCACAACTCTCTTAAGCTCCGAATCGGAATACTTCCCGTTCAATTTCGGATCAGCAATCTCATCAAATTTCTTCTCCCTCGCCAAAGAGAAAGCCCAGTCCTGAATCGATAAAACCTTCGTTTCTTCTGACGTTTCCACCGGCTTTTTCCCACTCGCGAGCTCTAGTAGAAGAACGCCAAAGCTGTACACGTCAGAGCTTTCGGTGGCTTTCTCTTGGGAGATAAACTCTGGCGCAAGATAGCCAGGCGCGGTTTTCAAAGCTCTCATGATGAGGGTGCTTATGTCCGGAATTAGTCTTGAGAATCCGAAATCGGCAACGTGCGCATCGAAATCCGTGTCCAGTAAGATGTTATTTGACTTTATATCCGTGTGGATTATGCGAGGCGTCGAATTGTGATGAAGATACCTGCATTAAGAAACAAATGTAACAAAAATTAAATAATCAGCACAAAAATAAAATAAAACAAAATAAAATAAAAGGTCG
Organism: Juncus effusus; assembly: GCA_027726005.1. Lineage (NCBI taxonomy): Eukaryota > Viridiplantae > Streptophyta > Magnoliopsida > Poales > Juncaceae > Juncus > Juncus effusus. The sequence continues at coordinate 11,051,397 of CM050890.1, read as the reverse complement.
AAATTTAGGGGATATTTACGCGATGCCTTGAGCGGATCCGATTGCGATAGACATCCTTCTTTTCCAGTCAAGCAGGCGCTCTGCCGCGTGGGTACCATGAAGATGAGAGAAAAGGCTCAAATTGGGCATGTAATCATAAACCAAAAGTCTCTCTTGTCCTTCCGCACAGTAACCGAGAAATTTGAGAAGATTCTTGTGTCTCACTCCGCCCAAAACCTCCACATCCGCCGCGAAATTCAGCTCGGACCGATTGCTCAGAACTTTCAGCCTTTTAACAACAATCTGAAATTAGAAAGATCGAACATAAATTAAGAGAATTGGGGAGAGAAATAATTGAATCACATAAATATCAAAAGAAGAAAAGAAATGGATCATTGAATCACCTGATGACCGTCCCAAAGCTGGCCCCAATACACGCTGCCGAACGGGCCTTCGCCGATTTTATTATCATAATTGAAACTATTAGTGGCAGAATGCAATTCTTTTAAAGAAAAAACCCATCTAGTTGAACTGCTCCCATCTTCACTCCTACACAACAATCACAAAATTAACTATTTCAATGAACAAATTCAAAGATATTTTACTTCAGATAAAGAATCAGAGGTACATACTTGTAGCGATCAGAGTTCTTGCCGCAACGAATGAGCCATAGAAGCAGCCTTGAAAGCTTACGATGCAGATGCATTGCTTCTTCAGAGAGAAAGAAAGAAAAAAAAAAGGAAACAAAACGCAAGATCGATTCTTACGATTGGTTTTAGGAGCGTATCTGATTTCTTCTCGAAGCGAATTCAACACGCAAGAGAATCAGAATAATTATTAAATTATAGAAGGATCTCAGCAGAAAGAAAGAGACAGAAGGAAAGAAAAACAGCCTCGCAAAATAGCCTTTCGGTGAAGCTTTTTGAATTAAATTGATTTGAAATTTGATTGTAACTTTTCCCCATATGCCCTTGAGATAACTAATATTCCCATTTTAGTCCCTGTAAACTCATATTTTACTTCAAATCGTTCATTTTTGCAGCTCTTTTTTTTAATATCCCATTTCTTCTTTGTTGGAGAAGGATATTTGTTCTAGATCGGAATTTTACAGGGGTGCTAAAGTATATTCGAAAAAAGTCGTTGACTGGTCGTGCAAGGCAACTCAGTAGTATTAAGCCACTAATGACAACTAAAACCAGATTAGCAGTTAATAAATAAAATTGATCTGATTTTCTTTTATTAAAAAGTGCATTTTATTAAATTAAGTGATTGAACTCTCTGAAGAAGCATTGCCATTGGCTTGAACATGAACAGAACAATCTCATAGCTGGTAACGCGTTTCTTTAGAAATATATCTGATTTCTCTCATTTCTTTTTCTATATTTCTAATTAAATGGTTGTTTTAATTTTATATTTTCTTCTATTTTGGAAAGATAGACCTTGGTTTGTTTATATAAATACAATACTTCAAAAGAATTACTCTCCAGTAATCATGTCAAGAGAATTTAATTGAAACAAAAACAGTTAATAAGTACCGTGTGAGAAGAAACTTAAATGCCCTATAAATTCCTCTATACATCTAATTGTAAAGTAATTTATACCAACAAAATTAACAACACAGAAAATAGAGAAATACTTAACGAGGACTTACAAGTCTTACTACAATCTAGATTAATTAAGCAACAAATAACTATAATAAGATAAATTCCAGATCCATATATATATATAGTAATAATAAGCCATTATTTCATATTTCTTCTCAACCCATTATCTTGATCCGCCTCACCGATTTCACAAAATCCCTGAAAAATACGCAATGCAAAGCTGATCAAAAACCAAAGATGTTCAAACAATATGCAATGGTAATACACATCTAACAAAAAGGCAAAACTCATCTAGTAAGAGTGATTAGACATCACTTCCATCAATCTAATGATTATGGATTCAAAATTTTGGCAAAATCAATTTCTTTAAGTATAGGGTGGAGTATATGAGAGCTCTCTCTATAAATTAAAAAAATATATCTAACAAAAGTTCAAATATTTGCTAATATTAAATTTAGAAAGAAGCAACCACAATTTTTGAGGAAAAAGCGTAAATATTTGTTAAAGCTAGTTTGTTGTTTTCCTTAGGTTGTATTTTCTATTTTTTTTACTCTAAGATGAACTCATGCACCCTTTACGAATTTTCAGAAAAGAAAACTCATAAGGTTCACCGTGGATCGAATTTCGTGTGGTGTCTATGCCTGAACCAGCAAGTTTTGACAACTGAATTTTTTTATTTTTATTTATTTAATTGTTTGTTTGTTGTTGCTCATGGTTGGAACAATTGTCCTATTCTGATAGGAATAGACAAGTCCGATCCGATTAATATTGATTCTCATAATTATTTAAAATTAATTTTTTTAATAATAATTAGTCCTATTTTTCATCCAATTCCAATCCATTCAGGTGATTCTGAAGGACCGATTCAATTTTTTGAACTATGTTCGGGATTTCTCACCCCCTTATGTAAATATTTGGTAAAAATATTTCATTTTTTTTATTTAAGGTAAGAAGTAGAACTTACCAGCCTACTCCATTAAAAAAATATGTTAGTATAAATGAGATTGTGAATTATGATCATCTAATTAAGTTCCATAGTGCAACAAAAAAATGAAAACCAAAAAGAAAAAAGAAAAATAAAAAGAAAGAGCATAGAATACTTACTCCCATGGCACGTCTCCTACCAACATCCAGTCTCCATCTCCATCCTCATAAGCAACCTCATGATGGTTAGTTGATGTCATATTATCATCTGCATAAATTTCACCAATTTTCAATCATTTCATTACAAATTTATCAAAATACTTCCTAACCAGTCGAATCACATAATAATTATACAATCTGTAACCATAAGTTATAATAATTACATTACGAAAATAGCCATATATCTACCTCGATTTTTGAATGGAAACATGCGATCGAGGGTGGTAAAAAGATCTTTGTAAGAATTGTGAACCGAAAGATCAATCTTCCTCCCAATGAAGACTCCTTCCATAGTCACCTTCACGTAGATCGCACTCTCTCCGCTCAACTTATTAGTACCACCTTTTGTCCATGACAATTTCACGGGCGGCCAACCTACCAATTCCTTTGCCCTGAAAAAATTCAACATGAACCACCATTAATTTGATAACAAAAAAGGGACAATTCTCTCTTCAAAAAGAATAGGAACAATTCACTACAAAAAAAATAAAGAGAGTGTGTTTGTGTGTGCAAGAGAGAACTTGCTTGAAATTGTAAAATTGACTGGTGACTTCACGGTTTCCGTCTCCATTGTCGCATTCACTCTGAGCTTCATCTTCAAAGAGAGGCAAGGCGGCGGTCTTCTTCTCAAATGGCTTCCCAAGTCTTCTCTTCTTCGAACAGTTTGTGTTCAAAATATTCATGTTATCAAACGGCTCCATTGCTGTACTATTCGGGAGCCCAAGTCCAAGCTCCAACTCCATCACAGAAGAGCTCATTAATTGAGGACCGAAGAAATAGAAATGCCAATTAAGTCTTGTTACGCACGCATGTTGTGATATATATATATATATATATATGAGAATGTGAGAGGGATGGAGAAAGAGAGAGAAGGAGAAGGGGGACAAGATGTAGGGAAAAGAGGGGACCTGAAGGGAAGAAAGCTGTCTGAATGCCAGAGGAAGTAGCCATTTTGTGGCCTACAGACACGGTCCCTTTCCTTTGCGTAGTTTTCTGTCCTTTCTTTATGTGGGAGAGGACTTAAATGCTGGGCCTGAATCAAAGACTAATTAATCACCCCCCTTTCTGGCCAAGACTTTAATTAACTCAAATATCTTCTGTTTAGCCAAAAACAATGTTAGTTCTTGTCTTGTGAACTTACTGATCATGTCATGTGATGTTATGATCTTTATATAAACAATATATAATATTATAATATTATGGTTTTATGACAAGAGTCCGCCTGTCGTTATACCATTTGTTTGATATATAATTTCTAAAAGTAAAAAATCAGTAATTTATTTACTCTTTCTAGTATTTTGACCAAAAACCGTTTTACTGTCCCTTTATAAAATTACTGATCATGGGCTTATGAATAGTCTTACAAATAAGCCATTGATCAAGACTTAGCCACATAAAATCAAAAAAGAAATAAATGAGAAGTTGCACTTTCTCCAGCTATTTCCCTGTCTGAGCCGAGAAGAGAGGGAATGAATACATGTGCATGTTTCCTTGTGAGCCCTAATTTTTAAAAGCATGGGGATTAGGGCATGGAAAGCTAACCCAAACCCTAGTTTGAATGAGATCTAAGATGGGACCAGACCAGAACAACTGTGATTTTAATTAAGGGACAACCGTAAATGTAAAGTCAAGGTGGTGGTCCTTGTACTTCCTTTTCCTCTTAATGAGGCTAGCATAACTTTTCAATATAATTTTCGAATTTGTACAAATTTGTAAGATTCTGAAATTTTGATGTTTGGGACTTTCGAGAGATATTTTTTATGTATTATATAGTTTTAAACGATAAGTTGATATTTACAAAAACTGTTAAATTCATTTTTTCTGTTCTATAAAATAAATTCAGTATTTTGAATTTTTGAAAGGAATTGTATGTGGTCTCTAACTTAGTTGTTGAGTATTTGATTGAAATACTAGGTATTTAGTGTTTAAATTCTTTTTTTTAAGTAGTAGTGTTTAAATTCTAAATATATCAATTAAATGAGTGAAATTTAGAGTATTTTCTTCTTTTTTGTTACAAAATATTGATCGTTCGGAGAAGCTTCAAGAAAAACTTTTGAAAGGATATATGCAGTGGTGACATCACAGTGAGATAATTAACTAAACTAAATCCGCTTAATATAATCAGGATCTTATCTAACTGTCCCACCAATCCAAGGATACTCCAAGTTCCAACACCATTTTTGCATGTTTTTAACTCTCTTCCATGTCTCTTTGTTATTTGTTAATTAATAAATTCCACTAAATAATACAGTGACAACTTGCCCTCGACCTCGTGCTTCATTATTAATAAAAATTTGATTAGTTAATTGATTAAGAAGTAACTGTAATTAGCTAGCTTAATAAAAGGCTGGAGGGGTTGTGTAATGGGGTACAAATCTCCTAGACAAAGAGGATCTGTCTTATCGCCTTTTTCATTTCACATGCACCCACGTCATGTTCATGTCACCAAGTTTCATGGCATTTCTCTCTTTTCTTTGTTCATTGATTTCATTAAAACAATTTCCCAGAATCTACATGCATGCATAATCAGGGTTCAATAGAGCCACCGCCAATTAACACGTTCAGTATTGCTATCAACCGTTAAATGGTATATACATTGAAGTAAAAATACACAATTTCCCACTCACTTATCTATTATTATCTTTTATGTTTTTATATAATATTAAATTTAACCCATGATCTATTAATATAAACCATTCTTTATTTTATGAAGGGTTCACATGTCCTACATATATTCTCAATAAAATTGAATTTTGATTTTGAAACCACAATCTTTTGATTCATGGAATATTGTCTAATCACTTCTAGATTTTAAATCTGATTTTTTAAAAATAAATCGTCTTACATAGCTGTCATTTACATATTCACATACTTTCTTATTTGGATGAAAACTAGAGGGGAGGGCTGGGCTGGGTTAATTTCATTTACTAGTATGAAAATTCCCACATTCAGTAGTCTATCAAGCCCTTATCCAATATGACCTTTATTTCGCAAACACTTATACAGGCTCTAATGGGCCTCCATTTAAAACTACGCTCCAAAATATCTCTCGTATATCCGAATATCCAAACTATTCATCCTCTCCATCGAGATAATCCAACTCCAACTCGAGCTCCAACCTCGCCTCAGTCAGTCATACTCATGGTCATGGCGCCTCCACTGACCACCCTCCATCTCTCCTCCTTCCCTCCTCTCCTCCCTCTCCGCCGCCCCTCCTCCCTCTCCCCTCTCTCTCCTAACCCCCACCACCGTCTTTCCCACATTTGTCTCGCCACGCCAAACCCATCCTCCGACCCAGTCCCGCCTCTCGCCTCCGCGGCCGAGATCGAAATGCTCCCCGGCCGAGACGGCGTCTTCTCCGCCCGAGCCCCGTCCGTGGTCATACTCTGGGACCTCGACAATAAACCGCCACGCGGCCCGCCTTTCCAGGCCGCTGCCTCGCTCAAACGGACCTCGGCGTTGCTCGGCGAAGTCGGAGATTTCTCAGCGTATGCGAACAGACACGCGTTCTCGCACGTGCCGGGCTGGGTCCGGTCGGAGAGGAGCGACCGGCGCCGGATGGACTTTCTGGAGAAGAAAGGGTTGGTGGCTCCTGATGATCCGTACAAGTGTGAGATGTGTGGAAGGAAGTTTAATACTAGACCTGAGCTCAAACGGCATTTCAAGCAGCTGCATGAGAGAGAAAGGATGAAGAAGGTCAATAGATTGAGGTCCCTTAAGGGCAAGAAGAAACAAAAGTAAGTAATGTGTTGTTTAAATGGCTAATTATTTTTTTCTTTTTATTAGCATAAATTGCTAATTACTTGTAAAAATGCTACAGTGCATGACAAAAAAGAAGCATAATTGCAACCTTTCATAATCTATACTGCGAATGTTACAACCTAATTCAGCTAGTTAAAGAAATAATATTTGCACTATAAACCCTATCGGTCTGCCATCATATTTTTTGCTAATGTTGTGTACCATCTATTAACTACTTGTAGTAGCAAGCTGAAAAATGCAGTTTCTTGTACCTTTACGATATAAAGTGGATCCGAAACAACAATCAAAACATCACAATAATTAACACATATTTCTTAACGACGGTTCATCCATTCATAACAGGTATCGCGAAAGGTACATCAACGGAAACCAAAAGTACGAAAACTCCGCGCGAGACCTCATAACCCCAAAATCGGGCTACGGACTCGCGTCAGAACTCCGACGAGCTGGCGTGCACGTCCGTACAGTAGAAGACAAGCCGCAAGCCGCTGATGTGGCTTTGAAAAAACGCGTGAGAGAGTCTCTGGCGAAAGGGGTCGACTGGATGGTTTTGGTCTCTGACGACTCGGATTTCATCGAGACGGTCAGAATGGCAAGAGAGGCTGAATTGAGGACTGTTGTTGTTGGAGACGGTAAGAGGGGATTAGGGAGAGAGGCGGATATTTGGTTGCCGTGGGCCCAGGTGGAAAATGGTAATATCACTCAGGAGATGATGAGGTCAGCGATGGTAAGCGGGGGAGATTTTGAAGGAGATGAGTTTGAGGATGGGTTTTTTACGATATTTGGAGATGATGCTGAGGAGGAGGAGGATGAGGATGATTTTGATGAGGATGAGGATGATTTTGGTGATGATATTGATGATGTGTTTATGGAAATTATTGGCGGGAATCCGAAAGGGAGGAGCGAGAGAGGAAGAGGGAGAGGGAGATTTCAGGAGATCCGTGTGGGGAAACCGAAAGGGAAGAGAGGGAGAGGGAATTTTGAGGAGTTTAGTATGGAGATGGATTTGGATGAAGCGTCTTTGAGTAGTGTGTTTGGCTCGTTAATTGGAGATGAGTTGTTTGGGGATAGTGATGATGATAGTGATGAGGACGATGATGATAGTGATGATGATGATGTGATGCTATTCTTTTGATTAATGGATGATGATGAGTAGGAGGATTTATAGTACGGTTGTTGGATTTGTAAAAAGTGAATTGGTCGGCTTAAATTCATATTAGGTATGTATGTCTGAGATTTTTTTTTTTTTGGCTCGTACTTTATTTACATTGATTATGGGTAAACACTATTTTCAGCTACTGAAGGATGGAATCTATATATGTTGAATACATGGTTGGTTGCATGCGTGCCAGTATAAAGAAGATTTCAAGTCTTGCTAAGCATGATTGGATGAATAAAGAAGTTAGGTCTCGGTGTTTAATTGATTAGTTAAATGTGTGATATTTTGAATTTGATGTAATCAAGTTTCAATTATCTGAGTTTGGGACGAGGTTGGACTAGTATTTTGATATGGGCCGTTTAATCTGTTGTACTTTTTTTTTAGAAAAGGTGTTGTAATATTGATTTATTTGTTCATCTCTTGTTGTAATATTGATTTATTTTGGTGTCTATTCTTTCGTATTTTCTTTTTGCTTTGAATGGAAAAGAGTAAGTGATCCATACGGCCTTAAGGGTCCATTCGGTTCTAGACTTCTAAAAAATTATGTTTTGCACACATCAAAATTCGGCCATATACATTACGTGTTAAAAATTTTCAATATTAATTAATAATTAATTTTTGACTACACGTGTAAACATAATTGGACACGATTGGCAAAACGTCTTAAGGTTTACAAGCCTAGTTCGATCCTCAGTTCTTTTGCTATAAGGTCACCCGTTTTGTCTTTTTTTCTTCTAGTCACCCATACCTTTTTTTTTGCTAACATCCATTTTAGTTTTTTCCTACTAATCATAGCTCTCAGAATCAGAGCCGTAAACAATATAACCTTTCTTTTTTCATGTATTTCCATGGCGAATCTTTCTTAGTTCTCCTCACTCTTCCCACTCCCAGCTCTGTCGTCATTGTATTTACTTATTTTTTGTTTTCTTGGATTTTTTTGGAAATATAACTTAGTAAAAAACAAAATATAAGATATAGTCTCATGAGATCTTTTGAGGTTATCGTTTCACCGTGTTTGTTCCTGTGCGTACATAGATATAAAGAATTACACAGTTTATGATTTATTATCTAATTGCGATTCTACCGAATAAATCAACATCTTAAGAAATTATCCCATGAACTAACATTCGCAAAATAACATAAAACAATATTCATTTTTCCTTGAAGAAAAATTATTTGATACAAAATCACATTCCTCTCATTCCATTTCAATTGTCAAAGGTCAATGTAAATAGAATAGACTTGCATCGTTTATGTGAAGAATGAAGATAACCAAGTTAGATGACATCATTTCTAAAGAGAGAGAGTGAGATAGAGGTACTGACAGATGTCAGATAGAGCCCCCACACCGAGTACATCTGTCACATAACAATTTGCTCGTTTGGTAGGCGTAGACCAAGTCCAGGCCACTCATTGTGATATCGCCATCACTTTAGTCAGCACTAAGCGTAGACTTTGCGCCGCCACAACCGACTTCACTTCACCCCCATTAAAATATCTTTCAACTTTTTTCAATCAATCCTTCTATCTAATTCTAATATTATGTTATATACTTTGCAATTTCTTATATCAGATTAAATGTATGCTATCGATATATTTAATAAATTAAGTTTACATGCTACTACTTTTTCAAAAAAAAAAAAAAATATTAGAATATAACGATTTTCAAAATTAACCTATAAAACCAAGGTTCATTTTTCAGAATCAGAATCGGCCTTGGGATAACAATTTAGAATCAGCTGAATCAGATCGGAATTGATCGAATCGGATGAAGAATCATACTAATTTAAATAAAAAAATAGTAACTTTATATATCGTGAGTATTCTGACTCCGATCGGCTAAATCAAAATCAAAATCACTGAATCTTAGACCATATATAAAACTAATATTTGATTTTCTTCCACAGTGAAATAAACAAACATGTCATGCTCAAACATAAATGGGGAAGTTATAAAACGGAGGGGCATATGAGCAAAAACAACAATTGCTTTTCTGAACCTCTCTCTAAATGGAATCGGATAACAATAGTGTCATGATCGCAGCAGCGACTGTTTGTCGCTACGCTGGATAAGAAGACGAAAGAGAAGGAGGCAGCCGTAGACCAGGCGGTATGGTCGACGTAAGCAGTCATCGACTATTGTCAGCCTGCCACGTGGCCGCCGCTCTTGCGTAAATGTCGGCGGATATGAGCGGTTGGCTTGATCAACCCTGAGGTCAGCTCGGCCACGTGCTGCTCTGTATTGCCTCAGACTTTCATTCCAGGAGGGGAATTTAGTCTTTAGTCCTGTATAGATGAGATATTGCTATTTCGAATAACAAATCATTGAAATACAGATACTTAATGAAGTGTTTGAATTTTCATATATTTTGATTTATTGTTTTATGTTTCTCTTGTAATAAAGTATGTAGAGATAATGTGTTTAATATATGTTTGATTGAATAGTGATGAATATATTTAGTATTATATTTTTGGATTGTGAATAATGAATGAGATGATCAGGAGAATTGACTAAACAAGAAGGAAAAACAGTGCCCTAGTCGAAATTTTTGGAAAAAATAAGAGAAACATCTCTTTCTTCAGACAAAAAACAGTACAGGGGAATAAACCTAACTCAACTAAACACTTCTAATCGTCCTCACCAAATACCAACTATAATTAATTTTGAAGGGAAAGAAAGAAAACTACAATCTAGGTTGGCATTTTTTTCCAATTAAACCCTCTTGATTACTGACTAATTTATATTTAACACCATATATCCTCCGAAAACATTACTTAAGTTGCAATCAACACCGAGAATACTTCTTCATGTTATAACAACTTTAACATTATTAATTCTTTTATATTGGATTTTTTTGACTGGAAAAAAAAGTCAAGTTTTGTGAACTCTTTGTATTTATATTCAACGAAGTAATCTGTGATAGTGTTAATGATTTATAAATCTGTTGGTTGATTAAGTATGTACGAAATACTGTGTACGATCACAAATTATATTGACAAATAATAAAAGGAGATTTTAAGGTTTTTTCATTATAAGAAAATTTGATGAAATCATTGCCTGTGTATAAATTGAAAATTTCTTTTACAGAGTGATTTTTTTGTTCCACTTTGATTATTTATATCAATAAATTTTGAACTCATATTTATAGGTTAAAATGCAAAGAAATCTACAATTAGACTAATTTACAAAAAATAATCCGCAAGACTAACATGGTCATAAAAGTCGAGGCATGAAGTTTTAGGGCATAGACAATAAAATTCAAAATTATATGTGGGCACATGAGCAAAAAAGAAAAGGAAAAGAAAAAGTACTAGAAACTCTAAATTATCATGAGTCGGCCACTAGTCGGTTTCTAACTCTCTTAAACAACACAAGTACAATTAACGAGCGAAAACCGACCAAAGCCACCTATGCCTCTCACCATGGGGAGCAAGGAAGAAAACTTAGAAAACCACAAACCTCCATCCATGGCTTCTATCTCTTCATCTCCACCCCTATCAGCACGACCATTAAAGCACCAACGACCAGTTAAGCAATACAGAGGAGTTCGCATGCGCAAGTGGGGTAAGTGGGTAGCCGAAATACGCGAGCCTAACAAGCGGTCCCGTATCTGGCTCGGATCGTATACAACCGCGGTTGCCGCTGCACGGGCTTACGACACAGCGGTGTTTTGTCTGAGAGGCCGATCTGCTCGGCTGAACTTCCCTGAAGAGCTTGAAGTGGAAGGAGAAGGAGGAACAGAAGGTATGTCGGCGGATTTGATACGGAAGAAGGCGACTGAGGTCGGTGCGAGAGTTGATGCGCTTGTTTCGCAACAGAGAGAGAAGCGGAGGGTCGTGAAGAATCCTGATCTTAATCGGCCGCCTAGCCCTCATAGCTCTGATGAGGATTGAAAAAGTCATGACTCATCGGCTGTCTGATATGATCAGAAGTTATGGTGATGATAGTAGTAGTTTTTTAGATCCTTTTTCTTTTATGTTTTTCTTTTTTTAAGTTTTTTCCTCTTATTTTATGTTTTTCATGTTCTCTTTTTTTTATGTACAAATTTGCTTTGAGAGTGTGTTGGGTAACTGGAGGGCAGGAAAGAATCCTTCCTCAGAATTTAGTATCGTGTTGAGTTGATCAAGATAAAGAAAATCATCAATTCTCTAAAAAATAATTCAACTTATAATTAGTCTATGTGTTTGTTTTGTTGTAGTTTTTAATGCAAGCTTGAGGTTTGTTTTGCGTTGTTGTTTATCATAAAAAGAAAACACGAGTTGAGTACTTTGTCTTGAATTGATATAACAGGAGAAATGTTTGAAAATATTCGTATGAATAATTGTTGTCCCCAACAGGAGAAATGTTTGAAAATATTCGTATTAATAATTGTTGGCCCCGTTTTGGTTGGACAACAACCAGACCCAGTGGAGTTGAAAGGCGATGAGAGCAGGTTAATTAGTGTTCGACTTTTTTAAAATGGTAAAGGGGGGTTGAACTTGCGGCTCTGTGGGGATAACATAATATGATGATGCGCGTGGGGAAGAGATGAAGTAGAGAGAAAGAGAGAGAGAGAAAGAAGGTCCCCATCCATGGCGAATAAGTTGTCTGTAGGACTGTAGGCCTAATTGGGCTGACATCTTAATTTGGGCCTCTCAGTGCTTCCTTTATTTTTTAGTTTTTGAGAGGTAATAAAATGAGCTGGAAAAGACAACCAATCATGTTTATGCGTTAGTTGGTACTGTAGAAGAGAGGAAATATTCTGTGTTAGAATAAAGTGGAATTTCATATAACCCCTTGAGAACCTGAAATATCAAATTTGTTCTTCTAAACCTGTAAATAACACATTTATTTACTCACACTCTCAAGTCTCAAAATACAGAATATACCAAATTTGGGGAAAAATTGATATTCAAAATTTCAAGTCAAATATGTAACAGCACATTTAAGAGGTTAGCCTGACATTTGTAGTTTTGAAAGTCTAAATATGATATTTTTTATTCTTAAGAGGCTATATACAAAATCCCCAAAGAACAAACAAACTTAGAAATAAATAAGACTTGACGACGTACACGGTACATTGGATCTTCTTTCTCCTCCCTCCTCTAGTCTCTATCTGAATTCTAGGAATCTACGATTTCAAACCAAATAAAACGCCCGATATACCCGGTATTCCTACTTTCCCCCCAAAATTCCCCGTCGTCTCCCACCATGCCTGCGAGCTCTTTCCGATAAATGCGGCCGCGGATAAAATGTCTCGCGCAGAAGAAATTCCTGCTTTGTCATCACTTGTCTGAAAAAATTAAGAAAGTTAATAAAATAAGATCACATTTGTTCGCTGTTTTTTTCGAAAGATTTGTTCTCTGTTGAATAAATATGAAAAACTATGCATGAAATGCTGTTCAGGGTCATGTAAAATAAGATTATAAAGGCTTTACTTGATTATTTCATGTTAAAACTGTAATATCTCACAACATAATTGATTAAAGATGCAAAATTCATACAGAAAAACACACTGAGCAACAATGCAGTTGCATATCACACCACAGTACTCTACCAAACACAAAAAAAAAGTCAGCACAAACAAGATCTGAGTCAAATTAGAACAAAACGAGGGCAAAGAACGCACATTTACCCCACTTGACGCCTGCGATTTGCTCGCTGAACCCGACGAAGACGCCGCCTTGGCCGCCATTTCCTCCCCGGAACCCTAATCACTCTTCCTCCTCCGCCCAGCTCGCCTCCGCCTCCACCGCGGCCGCATTTATCGGAAAGAGCTCGCAGGCATGGTGGGAGACGGCGGGGAATTTTGGGGGGAAAGTAGGAAGACCGGGTATATCGGGCGTTTTATTTGGTTTGAAATCGTAGATTTCTAGAATTCAGACAGAGACTAGAGGAGGGAGGAGAAAGAAGATCCAATGTACCGTATACGTCGTCAAGTCTTATTTATTTCTAAGTTTGTTTGTTCTTTGGGGATTTTGTATATAGCCTCTTAAGAATAAAAAATATCATATTTAGGCTTTCAAAACTACAAATGTCAGGCTAACCTCTTAAATGTGCTGTTACATATTTGACTTGAAATTTTGAATATCAATTTTTCCCCAAATTTGATATATTCTGTATTTTGAGACTTGAGAGTGTGAGTAAATAAATGTGTTATTTACAGGTTTAGAAGAACAAATTTGATATTTCAGGTTCTCAAGGGGTTATATGAAATTCCACTTTATTCTAACACAGAATATTTCCTCTCTTCTACAGTACCAACTAACGCATAAACATGATTGGTTGTCTTTTCCAGCTCATTTTATTACCTCTCAAAAATTAAAAAATAAAGGAAGCACTGAGAGGCCCAAATTAAGATGTCAGCCCAATTAGGCCTACAGTCCTACAGACAACTTATTCGCCATGGAAGGGGACCTTCTTTCTCTCTCTCTCTCTCTTTCTCTCTACTTCATCTCTTCCCCACGCGCATCAATGCATCATCATATTATGTTATCCCCACAGAGCCGCAAGTTCAACCCCCCTTTACCATTTTAAAAAAGTCGAACACTAATTAACCTGCTCTCATCGCCTTTCGGAGGCGGAGGCGAGCTGGGCGGACGAGGCGGAGGAGGAAGAGTGATTAGGGTTCCGGGGAGGAAATGGCGGCCAAGGCGGCGTCTTCGTCGGGTTCAGCGAGCAAATCGCAGGCGTCAAGTGGGGTAAATGTGCGTTCTTTGCCCTCGTTTTGTTCTAATTTGACTCAGATCTTGTTTGTGCTGACTTTTTTTTTGTGTTTGGTAGAGTACTGTGGTGTGATATGCAACTGCATTGTTGCTCAGTGTGTTTTTCTGTATGAATTTTGCATCTTTAATCAATTATGTTGTGAGATATTACAGTTTTAACATGAAATAATCAAGTAAAGCCTTTATAATCTTATTTTACATGACCCTGAACAGCATTTCATGCATAGTTTTTCATATTTATTCAACAGCGAACAAATCTTTCGAAAAAAACAGCGAACAAATGTGATCTCATTTTATTAACTTTCTTAATTTTTTCAGACAAGTGATGACAAAGCAGGAATTTCTTCTGCGCGAGACATTTTATCCGTGATTGATTCTCTAAAGAAACAAATCACAGCTGATCGTTTTTCTTCTATAAAGGTGTCTTAAATAATCCATCAATTTTATTCAATATTCCTCACAATTCAACAATATATCTTTTTTTTCAGGAGAAAATCGAGGCAAACAAGCAAAAGCTGCGAAATTTCACGCAACACACACAAAATCTCTCCAAACTGAGAAAATCCAACGCATTAAATTCTGCCGATTCAGATTCTTCAAACTTACTCACAAAAAGACAAACCGAGGCGATACTCAGTTACAACACTCTTGAACTTTCAAATGGAGACAATACGGAAGACAGCTCGTGCGCCACGTCAGCAGTGCTTTTGGGAGGGAATTCAAATTCAGGCGGAAAAAATGCGATTAAAGCCGTTAAATTTCCTGAAATTCCGAAATTGCCCCCGTACACCACCTGGATCTTTCTCGACAGGTTTTGTTAAAAAAAGAATAACCGTGCTTTATTTTCTGTTATTTATTAGGCAGAATTTCTCATGTGTAACCCTAAAAAATCTCAGAATTTCATGTATACGATACCCCTCCAAAATGTGAAATATCATGTATACGTATACCCCTGCAAAACATAAAAAATATTCCTCATTTAGTTTAAAAGGTAATGAAATGAGGACAATTTGATTTGATGTTCTTTTGATTCAAATATGAAAATAAGGGGTATAATTATATACGACATTTCTCATGTTTTGCAAGGGTATTCATGATATTTCCCATTTTTGACATCCTAACACTTTACAGGGGTACACATGAGATCACGCCTATTTATTAATTACACTAATTAGGGTTTTTAATTTTTGTAACGATTTTTTAGGAATCAGAGAATGTCGGAAGATCAGTCAGTGGTGGGCCGCAGGAGAATTTATTACGATCGGAATTCGGAAGGCGAAGCGCTCATTTGCAGCGACAGCGAGGATGAGTTGGTCGACGATGAGGAAGAAAAGAAAGAGTTCAAAAAAACCGAAGATCATATTATTCGGTCAAAATTTAATTTAATTTTTTATTTTTTTGAGAATTTTGATAGATAAACTCTTGTTTGAAATAAATGTTTTCCTATGTCTTGGATTTTAAATTTAGGATGACTATTAGAGAATCGGGATTGTCAGAAACGGCTCTTGATGTGTTGGCCAAGTGTTTCAAAAGGACTCCTGATGAAATTAAGGCATGTGTATAATATTTAATTATTTAATTAATCGTATAAATAATTTTTTTTTTTTTGAAAAAATGGATTTGCGTAGGCAAGATATGAGGCGTTACCATGCGAGAAAGCTGAGGAATCTGTGAAAAAAGAGATTAAATTTGATATAAAACTGGACGATGCGATTTTAGAAAAAGATTTGGATGCTGCATTAGATTCTTTTGATAATTTGTTTTGTAGACGGTGCCTCGTAAGTAAAAATTAAAAAAAGAAAAAGAATAATTCATGTCTTTTTGTCAGATTTTTTGAAGGCTAATTGAAATTATATTGTGTTTTGCTAGGTCTTTGATTGTAGACTTCACGGTTGCTCTCAAGACTTAGTTTTTCCTGTAAGTTGGTTATATAATTCAGGTTGAATAATTTAAAATATTTTTTTTTTTTGGTTCCTTAATTTTTTTTTTTGTTCTATTTCAGGTAGAAAAACAACAGTCTATCAGCAATTTAAATGATGACTCACCATGCGGACCTCATTGCTACAAGCTGGTATATATATCTCTCTCAAAATTTTCAAGTTTGTGGAAATAATAAATTGGTTTTTGGGTTGGTTAAGAATATATAAAAAATCTAAATTTTTTATTTTAGGTTTCCGAAACTGATGCTATTTCTGATACACATGAAAATTTGGGCCAGTCATCAAATAGCGGAAAGAAAAAGAAAACCTTAAAGAAAAAAATAGTCGCACGGAATTCAAAGCAGACTGAACTGAGCGAAAGCTCTTCAAGTGCTAAACTTATTTCTGAAAGCACCACTAGTTCTAGCAACAAACCTTCAGATGAAAACAGCGAAACAATAAAACAAATTAATAATAGTAATAAAAATAATAACAACAAAAGAGCGGCTGAAAGGGTTCTTGCGAGCATAAGAAAGAGACAAAAGGAATCATCAGAATTGGAAAATAATAACAGTAATGGTGAGAAAGATTGTATTTCAAGAGTTACAAAGAGGAAAAAGTCTTCGAGTCAAAAGGGAAGCGAGAGCTTTGAAATGTGTAAAGATTCTCTTAACGAGAGCTCTAAAAAAGACGAGTTTTTTGGAGAGAGTTTGTGCAAGCAAGTGGAGACAAGCGGGCTTTCATGGAAACCTATTGAGCAAGGTTTATTTGTCAAGGGCCTTTTGATTTTCGGCAGAAACAGGCAAATACTCCTATTGTTTTTAATTAAAAAGTACCAAAACATTGTTTTATCATAATCAATCAAAAACTGTTATTTTTCATATTATTTCAGTTGTTTAATCGCAAGAAATCTCCTAAACGGGATAAAAACATGCAAAGAAGTATCCCAATACATGACATTCAACGAGACGAACAAATCAGACGGAACCCAAAGCAATCTAGTCAAAGGCCACTTAAATGTTATTACCTCCCAAATCCCCCTTTCCATTCCCTCGTCAGTCTTCACCATCCAATCCCCACTTTCCCTTCATCATTGACTTTTGACTTTGACCAGGGCATGGAGATGCGCGCGAGATCTCGATTCGTGAGGAGGAGGGGAAGAGTGCGACGGCTAAAATACACGTGGAAGTCGACTGGATACCATCACTCGATAAGGAAGAAGACGACAGAGAAGAAGGACCAGCCGTACAAGCAGTACAACCCGTGCGGCTGCCAGTCGGCCTGCGGGAAGCTCTGCCCGTGCCATCTCAACGGCACCTGCTGCGAGAAATACTGCGGGTGAGCGAACTGGTTTTCTAGGGACTTTGCTTTTAGTTTTTCATTTTCTGAGAACTACTAATTTTGAATGAATGTTAAAAAGAAACCTCTTGAGTTTCACTTTTGTGCAATTGATAAGTCATTAATACTAATATGCAATTCATAAGTCGTTAATAATAATAATTAATAATATGTGAGCACGTTTTGCTCATTATTTATCTATTGTTTCTCTATTATTTTTAAAATGTGTGAATTTTGTTTGAAAATAAAATATTAAAGTTAGGGGGTCTCGTGAAAATAAAAAGTTAACGTTATGTTTTTTCTTTTGAAGTATTTTAAAAGTGAAGAGTTCCTTTTATTAAATAGGGAATGTTCTTTTCAGTTAGTACCAGCAAATATAGGGCCTTTTAAAAATTCCCTTATTTCTAATGCATTTTGGTTGGTTAGTAAATAATTTGTAAATTTTATCAGGTGTGCGAAGATTTGCAAGAACAGATTTAGGGGCTGTCACTGCGCGAAATCTCAGTGCAGGAGCCGTCAGTGCCCTTGTTTCGCTGCGGACAGAGAGTGCGATCCTGACGTCTGTAGAAACTGTTGGGTCGGGTATGAATGTAAAAATGTAATTTTTTTTATTTTTGAAGGTGTGGTGATGGAACGTTGGGAGGGCTGAATCTGTTAAGTTTTGTTTTGGTTTTTGAGTAGGTGTGGTGATGGAACGTTGGGAGGGCCGAATCAAAGAGGGGATAATTACGAGTGCCGTAATATGAAGCTTCTTCTCAAACAACAACAAAGGGTAAAATAAGTTTATTTTTTTTTATTTTATTAGCTTATTTTGTTGTGTTATTTTGTAAAATTGGGGGTGTTTTTTTTGTGAATGTAGGTTTTACTTGGAAGGTCGGATGTCTCTGGTTGGGGAGCATTTCTTAAGGTACTTTTTATTTTATTTTATTTTCTTCTACTTTATCAGTTTATGTGAACATTTTATTTAACAGAATAATTTCTCTTTGTTTATATTCTTTTTTTTTTTTTATAATTTGCAGAATAGTGTGGGTAAACACGAGTATTTAGGAGAATACACAGGAGAATTAATTTCGCACCGAGAAGCCGACAAACGTGGAAAGATTTACGATCGTGAAAACTCCTCTTTTCTCTTCAACTTAAATGACCAGGCACATAATCACATTATTATTTATTCACTATATCTATATTTAATGCGGAAAAATGTTACACAACATGACCAAAAAGAGATGGCAGCATGATAGATTCTACAGTGCAAACATTACAACTCATTATACCTAATTAAAAAACAATATTTGCACCATAGACCCTATCATGCTCGAATCATGTTGTGCAACATTTTTGTTAAAAACAGACATTCTGAACTAAACCCTAAATTTTATACGATCAGTTTGTACTTGATGCGTATCGGATGGGCGATAAGTTAAAATTCGCGAACCACTCTCCCGACCCAAATTGCTATGCGAAGGTGATAATGGTGGCGGGCGATCATCGAGTCGGGATTTTCGCCAAGGAAAGAATTAGCGCCGGTGAAGAATTATTTTATGATTATCGTTACGAGCCGGACCGGGCACCGGTTTGGGCTCGTAAGCCTGATTCAGGCTTGAAGGATGATAATTCACAGCCTTCGACTGGTGGCCGAGCCAAAAAACAAACATAGGCTTGAGAATAATTATTCATTTTTTTGGGAGCATTGACGAACATTAATTATGATTTTGAAGGTAATAGGGTTATTTATAGAGTTTGTCGTGATGTTGCGGGAAGGTAGGATTTGTTTGTTGTGTTTTGGTAGGTTGTTTCGGTATTTTGTGATGCTGTTGTTTTCGTTTGAAGATTTTAAAGGAGAATTGTACTTTTATATTAATTTTAAATTGGGACTTCATTTTTACTGACTATAATGTTTACTAGTTTAGATATGTCATGAAGTATATAATATTTTTTGTCGAATCCTACAAGCTAATGATAAGAAAATGATTGTTGAAATGTAGCTTAATATATGATATTTAAAATGACAACACTGAACATATGGAAATGAAATAAAAAAGTCTGTTTATTGAATCAAAGGATGATGGTACCAATCAGTTTATACAGCTGACCGGTGGTACTTGTCGGACATATTACTACCAGAGAATGCAAGCGTTTTAATAAGCTTTTGTAGAAATATTGAAATATTCTTCTACAAAAGCTTATTAAAAACAATAACCATATTAAAAAAAGGGAAAATAAGTATAGAAGACATGATACTTAAATCTAGAAAGACATTATGAGATCAACCAACTTATTAATGGCTACATAAGAGGATCCATCCTTCTTGATGCAAGCAGATGCTTCATCCCCTATCACCTTCATTCTCTCTCTCATCTCGTCACCTTCTCTCTGTTCCATCAACCTTCTAATCTCCTTTTCAATGCTTTCTCTTTCTAACTTCCCCTCCAACTCGATCCCGACCTTCCAAACATATGTAATATACCTCGTATTCCCCATTTGATCCGCAAAATACGGCTTACAAATCATGGGTACTCCTTCACAAAGGGCCTCAAGTGTTGAGTTCCAACCCGCATGAGTCCAAAATCCCCCCACTGCCACGTGGGCCAGCACCTCTTTTTGAGGGGCCCAACTGACAATTCTCGCCCTGTCACGTATCGCTTCTTCAAATCCGTCGGGCAGGCTTATTCTGTCTGCACCACTTATCAAACCCGCTCGAATCACCCAAAGAAAAGGCTGCTTGCTATTAGCTAATCCCCATGCGGTTTCGACAAAATCTTCATGATTCATTGCTGCCAAACTTCCGAAACTAACATACAAAACCGAGTTGGGTGAGTGAGTGTCGAGCCAATCTAAGCAACTACGGTCTTGTGTTTGCGAGTTATTTTCTGGTTTGGGAGTGATTTTATGAAGAGGGCCGATCGGGAAAACCGGAATTGAGAGTTCTTGTCGGACCCTTTCGAGTTCCGAACTTTCTATGGCATCAAATGTGTTGATTATTAAACCGGACGAGTTTCTTAGTGCCTCTATGTCTCGTGAAAGGAATGTTGAGACATCGTTTACGCTGCTTTTGCCCAATTGTATGATGTCCTTTAAGCGCAAGGGAGGAAGCTCTTTTAGTGGTTCGTACCGCCGTGATTCTGAAAATCGTGATAAGTTAGTGCAAGAGTATGGTTAAAATAAGGATCTATATATATATTGCAAAATTATTTTAACTAATTTCATGAAAGGCTTCCTACATAATAGGGACAGGGATATTTTATTTATTATTTATTTATTAATTAATTAAGATTGAATCAACAAGAATTACACGTCTACACCGCTTAGATCTCCTAATGAGATGTTTTAACTTCAACAAACGTCTCACTTTTTCTATATACACTGACCTTGAACAGGTAGATAACCCTTTTCAACCAAAAGCTCAAAGGCCATGAACCAACTGGTACTAGCCGCATTACCGGTCCTAAGCACTAGCGTACCGAGTCCTAGCCGCTTTCCAACCGCTTGCATCTTGTACCAATGCATATCTACAACCAAAAATCTAACTTTTTCTTCACATTCCGACACGACTTTTGCGAGACGGTTCGCAAAAGATTCTTCATACCGATCATTTAACCCCATCATCTGACGAGGCGTATCATCGACATTAAACGGAGCAGAGACACCTTCCTCTTCGAGCAAGATGAAATTGTAGAGAGGGTATTTTGTTGGATCAAGAGAGTTGAATTGAGTGTGAAAAATGGTGATTGAAAAGTCAAGGGAATGAAGAAGGGAAGCGAGTTCCATCATTGGAATGATGTGGCCTTGATATGGTAACGGAAAAAGGAGGATCCGATCGCCCGTTTTGATGCAATCAGACATGATTTTGGTTTGTTTTGTGTCTTTTGAGATGAGTGAGTGATGTTGTGTTAAGCTCCTGTTGGAGAAAAGATTTATAGAGGGTGGGTGTAGTGTGTGGAAGTGTGCTATGAGATTTAGATTAATTTTGGCATGTGGTCATGCATGTGGGCAATTTTTGTACTCGAGGATATATATTTTTTTTCAAATGAAAACTACAATAATTCAATTTGAACTCGCCATCGAAATGACTTTTTGTTATATTGATGTTTTTTTCTTTGGAAAACTGAGAAAATTACGATACGTCTCTTTATACAATTAATGAGATGTTTTGCCTTTTATATCTATTTTTTTAAGCTGCAGCAGGCGGTAGGCCCACTGAAATACTTAACTAAAATAAAATAAACCAGTGTTTGTTACAATATTTACAAGATATTTTAGTAGGATAACAAAGCCCTATCATTTTTGTTACAGCAAGGCAATTTTTTATTTATTTTATAGAGAAAGCTCATAAATTTTACATTTATTTTCAAAGAAATTAATATTTGTCAAATTTTGAAGCCATAACTTTTGAGTTGGTAAATTTAGGTGTTTAGTAGAAGAGTTTTGGCATTACAGCAAGACAAGTTACTTGACAAGAACAAGTAAAGACTTGAAAGAGACCTAATAATGACTGCAAAAAGTGGTCCCAATTGTAATTGCAAATGTCACTACACTTTTAATATATTATTTATTAGTATAACATTTTTATATGGTGTAAATAGGGGTTAAAAACTTAAAATATGTAAAAGGTTTTACATTTGGAAGGGGATTACCAAGCACTCTCCAAATTTTCTCAAGAAAAGCATTTTTATATGATTATTTTCTTAAAAAAATCATTTTTACATGATTATATATTTTTAATAAAGGATGGATATTGATTAGTAATTGGGTCAACTACCATCAATGGAATTAGAGAACTTGAAAGCAGAGATGATTTGAATATATGAGTTGTCAACTAGTTCAATATTCGTTTCAATTAATAAAGGATGATTTTAATGGAAGTCAATTGCCGTCCTTGGACTTGGAGAGCTTACAAGCACAAATAACTAGACTAATTATTAACTCTTCTGTTACTAAAAATATTTTATATTTAGAGTTTAGACTATTAAACGTGTACCAGTACTATATGGACAAGGTGCATACATTAGATCAAATTAAACGGGTACCGGTATTATATATCATATATAAAAACATTTGGATCATTTGGTAAAACCTTACGAGAAAAGAAAGTTGGAGATAAACATTAATGTTTCAAGTTCGTGGTAATTAGTAATAATCAAATATATGGTAGTGAAACATTGTAGATATATTTTCCATAATTTGAATATATGGAAAATCTTTAAATAGATAAAGGCATAATCAGCATGTCAATGACAACAGCATGTCAATGACAAGTAAGAATACAGAAATAAAAGAGAGTACCCAAGGGTTGAATTATTGTTATAATTTGTTAGTATTATTGTTAAAATTTCTGATTTTGAACTCTCATAATTAGAAGTTAACTTTTACAACTCATATAAGTTCTATTTTTATACTTAACAGCATATCTGTGATGGATCCTACTGTGTGGTTTATATTTGACCACGCAGGCTACACAGAACATCCTACATCGGATCTAAGATAATTACAACGGTTAGTTTCTCTAATACTATTATCCTCTTGATTAGTAACTAACTAACTAACTAATGTTATATCGTCACAAAACGTTTGTATGGGAAGAGATAAAAGTTGGATGAAAAAGGCATTAGTATGATTCATGTATGTGAATTATAATACATGGGATTGGTCCCATTATTTCTGATGTTTGAAATATGATAATGGATGTTATAGTTATTTTTAAGTTGGATATAAAGAAATAAAGAGAAAATATTTCATCCCAATAATTTGGATATAAAGAAATAAAGAGAAAATATTTCATCCCAATAATTCAATTGATGTTGGCTTAAGTATTGCTGAAGAGGCCCTCTGTTAGATGATTCATCTTCTTTTCAATATCATGTTTTTATGATTGTATCACTTTTTATTTCTCTCTAGGTTTGCCTCTAGCAAACTAAGATGTACGAATTTATTTATGTTTAATGCAATGAAAGACGAAGCGAGCGAGCGAGCGCTCGTAGTTTTTCCTAAAAAAAAAAATAATTCAATTGATGTTAGTTAGTCCACGTCACCCTACAAATCACATGCATGCTAATCAAGACACCCAATCACTCCTACAAACAAACTCAACAACCTAATCTTATCTCCGGCTTAGCACATAGGATAGAATCCAGGCTTTAGTTTTTACAAATTTATGCTTTGTAACACCTAAGACAGTTGCTAAAACCGTCTCACGTTACTTAAAAAATAAAATAAAAAATAGACTTATAATATATATACTTACCTTGTACTGGGAAGTAACCCTTCTCAACTAGAAGCGGATATGCCACGTACCAACTAGTACTAGCTGCATTTCCAGTCCTAAGCACCAGCGTCGCAACTCCAAGTCGCTTTCCTACATCTTGCATTTTGTACCAGTTCATGTCAACAATCAAACACGGAACGGGCTCTTTACTTTCTGCCGTAACTCTCATAAAGCCGGCACAGAAAGATTCTTCATACCGATCGTTCATTCTCATTATCTGCCCGGGGAGATCATCGACATTAAACGAATCTGAACAAACATCATTCTTCTCTTCAACCAAGATGAAATCATAGAGAGGATACTTTGTGGGATCAATGGAGTTGAATTGAGTGTGAAAGACGGTGATTGAAAAACCAAGCGAGTGAAGAACCGATCCGAGTTCCATCATTGGGTTGATGTGACCTTGATACGGCAATGGAAATAGTAATATCCGATGGCTCATTGCGGTTGAGGTGAGAGGTTTTTTTATTAAGGGGGGTGTGCAAATAGATCTGGGTCTTGACAAATGTTGGAGTCTGTCCCAATATTCTTTAAATATTTGTAGGCATCAATCAAATTCGGATTTGTTGTTAAGCATAATTGTGTTTGTTATTTAAATTTGTTAAGAATATTTGTAGGCATCAATCAAATACATCACGGTAGCGACCCTATAGCGACAGTATATAAAAACTAGAAAATAGTATAAACAAACATATGAACTGAAAACAAACAGTATATAAAAATGAGAAATTATATGCTACCCAGGACAAAAAATGGACGGCTGTAATTGAAGAATACTACTTAATCGGATGGCTGTAATTGGGTTACCTCTTATTACCAGCCGGTTACCTTTCTCTCCCAAAATCATATGAAAAGGGCAATTTCGTAATCTAATTCATGAACAGCCGGTCATCTCCTGTTTTTTTGTTCTTTCCTGTTCTTAGCTCTCCAGTAGCATCTCTCCCACTCCGATGGCAGCCCCTGAAGAAACCTTAGCTCGCGAAATGCATCTCGCGAAACCCATCTCTCTCTCTCTCAGCTCGCGATGGGAGCTATTCTTTTAAGAAGGCCGAGATAAGAGGATAGTTCGTCGCGCCGCAAGATCATTGCGAAAGCTGGTTCCTCGTAATCTTTTTAATCTGTTTTTTTTCTGGAATTTATCCCTTTTGTTGACTTTTTTTTGTTCTTGATTCTAAGAGTACGCAACAGTTCTCACTTATTCTGCGGAATTAAACAAAAATCAATCACAAGATCTTGAATCTGATCTTGATATGTCCAAAATTGCAGTTCGTAGTTGCAAAGAAATCTTGAATTGACTCTATTGATCAAACTATGTTGCCCTATTTTCAATTTATAAACTGAAAATTGTTTATTTTAGTAAATTACAGCCATAGCCTTCAAATGGAAGTAGATTTTCTGATACTTATATGAAAGGCTTTTTAGTTGTGTAATTCTTTGAAGGCTGTTGTGAATTACAAATTTTATAAATATTTTTCTATTTTGAGGCATTATTGAACAATTAACAATTTGAATTATGTTTGTTTTTATAATTTTTAATCCCTTGTATGTTTCTACCTATATGCAGGCTCTAGCTTCAGCTGAAGAATCTCTCTAGCCAAAGCTTTTTAATTAATTAATGTGTTTCTTGTTTATGTAATTTAAGATGTATATTTATGAATTTTGATTAGTTTGATTTGATTTCAATTCTTTTGTTCTATTTTGTAATTTTATTGATCTCAATCTTTACCTGTTTGTGTTCTATGGAAAGAACAAAAGGAACTTTCAAGAGCTTGATATGATTTTATAAGTTTGTATTAGAGAGCACATTGTAAGTAAACGAAAATAGAGCACTGTTCAATATACTATCTTTAGCATCAATAAATCTTTTTTTTGTTAATATGCATTTTTCTGCCGATTTTAGCGTTAATATATCGTTTTTGTCCAAATATATCATTTTCAATATTATTTCGCAATCAATATAGTTTTTTTGGTGTTAACGTATCAATTTTAGTGTCAAATACATCATTTTTTGCAAGTACTATATTGGTATCAATGTATTCTCGGTGTTAATATATCATTTTTCAGAATTTAATTATGGTTCAATTCTTTTAGTATTTTGTGGTCACTTGACATAATTTTGGATGTCCAGTGAATGCTATTTCTTTTAGAATTTACGCTTGAATAAACTATTTCCAATGCTAATATATTATTTTTATAGTCAAAGTATCATTTTTAGTATATTGTTTACAGTGTCAATATATTTCGTTTCAAGTTTCAATATGTTAGTTTTAGTATAAGATAGTATCGATATATCATTTGTACTGTCAATATACCATTTTTATATAGTGTTAATAAAAGAGTTTTGTATACCGTTTTCAATATCAATACGTCATTTTAATATCAATATACTATTTTAATGTGAAAATAAAGTTTCGGGATCAATATATATGTTTTTCCAATGTTATGATATCATTATTTTCGTGTGCCTACATGTATGAATTTTATATGTGATAATGAAAAACAAAAAAAAAAGAACATTGTACTATTGTACTTGAAAAGATGTATGAAATGGACACGATGGAATGGAGAGGTGACAACATCATATGGAAATAAAAGGAATAATGGTATGAGTGCTGGCTAATTAATTGTGTAATTAGTTGGTAATTACCCAAAACACCCCTCTCAAATGAAGGGCCTAGATTTAATTCATCATAAATATTAAAAAAAGGATTGGGTCGCAAATAAGAGTTCTATAAAAATTCATTCTATAAAACAGTATATATTTAAAAAAAATGAAAACAGTATATACAAACATATAAACTGAAAACAAACAATATATAAAAATTCATTCAGTAAATAGTATATATTTTAAAAAATGAAAACAGTATATAACGTATATAGGAACGTGAGAAAATAATATATAATTTTAATCAGAGACGGAGCCAGAATCAATATATGGGGGGGGGGGGGGGGGCCGAGAATCAGAACACAAACTAGCCTATGGCCTAATTGTATTGAGGTTTGTCCATGTAACCAAAGATCCGGGTTCGATTCCGGCTTCACACTATATTCCTTTTTAATTTTCTTAAAAAAATATAAAAAATAGAGAAGACAGGCTCGAACCCACGTCTCCAAATCCGTGAGAGCTTCAGCTTACCAAATCAAACCATATGACCACCCACTCCCATATGATTTGTAAGGAATATAAATAATAAAATACTATAAAAGTGCCAAAATCAGACTATACAAAAAATGTATATAAACTAATTTTCGATATCGGAAGGGGGAGGGGGGCTCCTGCCGGCACCCCCTAGCTTCGCCCCTCATTTCAATCCGTCATTACAGAGTCGCTACAGTACTCCGGCTCGATTTCCAATTTCCCTTTAAATTTTCATGGCGATTTAATGCTAAACCATAACTATAATATGAGATTTGAGATAATTGGTGATTAAATATTAAAATTAACACTTGCAAACAGGCTTAACAATAGAGGCATAAAGTAGATAGCATGAGAGACACCAACCATATTCATATACAATAAATTATCTGGGCCTACTTAGCAGCTGATCTTGATTATTGATGGGGGAGGGGGGGACCATAATATATATATATATATATATATATATATATATATATATATATATATATATATATATATATATATATATATATATATATATATTTTTTTTTTTTTCTTTTTTTGAAGTTTTGTACTTGTCAAATATGTTTGTAGGGCCAAACATATTAATTGTAAAGTTATATCGCAATAAACACACTATATCATAAATTATCTCTTTAATCAGTGCCGATTAAGATTCACCACCGCTGTTTACTACCCCAAATTTCCCCCACATTTACATGTTATATTATCAAACATTGTGGACTTTAACAAAAAAAATCAAATATTGTAGACCAGAAAGAACACCAATGGAGAAACCTCGCGATAAAAGCAAGGAAGCAAGCTGAAGCATCGGGTTGATGTGGCCTTGGTACGGGGAGGAAATAGTAGAACCCGCCTTGGTTCCATTTCGAGTTATTTAACATGGTTTTGTTTTGGTTTTTGGCTTGTTTTCGGTAAGAAAGTTGGATTCAGGTTTAGGAGTTGTTTTGGCTTGTTCCATTTCGAGTTGTTTTGATATATCCAAATTTATTGTTGTCACTGTTGTTGTTTTTTTACATTATTGGATTGAATTTTTGTGGATCACAAGGCGTTTTGACTATTGAGAATGGAATCACGTAGCAAATTTGATATGTTTCTTCTATTGTTGTATATTCACTTCCAATAAAAACGGACAAATAATAGATGGCAATCGTCACTGTATACGTCACTTCACTTTCAATATATTACTTATTTTTTGATAAAACAATATAATATAAAATTTTATATGATTATTACAATCATTGTATGCAGGCGCGGATTTACATGGTTCCCAAGGGGACATGCCCCCTTATAAATTGTAAAATTATGTATTCATCCTTATAAATTTTTATAAAGATTCTTCTAAAATAATATTTGGCCCACTCTTTCTATATGACTCAATGACTATAATAAATAAATCATAAAATTATGAAGGTTATAGAAGTAAAATACAGGAGATAAGTAATTAAGAATCTAAAATTTTCTCTGCCATATACATGTACGTACCACACTACTTGATAAAGCATGATAATAGACACAAATAAGATTTATTTTGACTGCATAACAAAACAATAAAATATGGCTTCACAGTAGCATCAAGATTTATTCTGACTACATAATAAAAGCTTATTATTTATAATATATCGCTCTCTTAGTCTCTTTAACTTAAAAATTATTTATTACAACGGTTGTTAATAAGAGTTATAGTTTAAATGTTTAATCATGATTATGATATTATTTTCAGAATATCAATGAGGATTCTGTATTGTATCATTTTTTGAGTAAATTGAGTATATTGTATCATTTTATTTAAATTAGCATACTTTTTATTTGATTGAATTAATTTATTAATATATAATTATAATATGATTAAAAATTCCAATAAAAAAAATATCATTAAAGATTAATTAAAAAATACGTTCTTCAGGTTATTTGTTATTGAGATATAAGATTTGGTCAAATTTAAATTGATTTTTATTTTAATCATAAATTATGTACAAATATAGGCAAATTATATATAAATAATAGATATAATTGAGTTTTTTCTCAAAATTTGTCTCTATCACCACTCCGGCGCGCCCCCCCTAAGATTTGGTTCTACTTCCGCCCCTGATTCTATGTGAATATATAAGTTTCGGTACCAATATATCATTTCATTATCAATATGTAATTTTTAGTATGGATATATCATTTCTAATAGTGACGGAGCTTAATAGAAACCGGAGGGGGCTATGCCCCTCCCCCTCTCAGATTTTGACAAAATAATATATAACAATAATAATGATTTAGTGAAGAATTTTTTTAAAATATATGTATATTTATGTATTTGCCCCCCCCCCCCCCCCCTCCCCCACCCCAAATGTTTTGTATAGTGTTACTTTATAGTGAAGAAATTTTTTGGTGTCAATACACTATTTTTAGTACCGATATACTAATTTCAATATTAAAATATATCATTTCAGTGTTAATATATTATTTTTAATATCTATATATCGATTTTCTAGTGTCAATGTATTATATATTTAATAGTGTCCATATATTGTTGTCAGTGGTCAATATATCGAGTTTTCCAGTGATAATGTATCTTTTCTAGTATCGTTATATAATTTTCAATGTCAATCTAAGTTTTGAATGCAGTATAAATTGTCATGTAGTTTTGAGTCGTGCATCAATTTTGTAGGTGATAATAAAAAAACAAAAAAAAATTAAGAAACAATTTTTTTTTCGTTTCTAAAATTTTATTGTTTCAATTTTGAACAAAAATAAGAAACAAAGCTAAACTACCCAGGCCAGGCCTGTTTTGTTTTTTTTTCTTGAAGAAAAAACAAAAAGCAACAAACCACAATGACATCAAAAGAAACCTAAAAAGAGCACCAATTCGCTAATAATTTATTATAATGTAAATCTAGAAAGACAATATGTGATCAACCAACTCATTGATGGCCACACAAGTCGATCCATCTTGTTTGATGCAATCGGCTGCTTGGTTTTTCAGATCATTCATTCTCTCTCGCATCTCATTGCCTTCGCCATCTCTCATCAACCTTTTAACCGTCCTTTGGATTTCTTCTCTCTCTAACTTACCCTTCAATTCGAACCCCACCTTCCAAACATGCGTAATATATCTAGTATTCCCCATTTGGTCTGCGAAATACGGTCTACACAGCATGGGAACTCCTTCGGAGATAGCCTCAAGCGTCGAATTCCAACCAGCATGTGTCCAAAAACCCCCCACTGCCTTGTGGGCCAGCACCTCTATTTGTGGGGCCCAACTGACTATTATTCCTCTGCCACGTGTCACTTCTTCAAAAATGTCAGGAAGGTTGATACTGTCCATACCACTTACCAGACCTGGTCGAATCACCCAAAGAAAAGGCTCGCCACTATTGGCCAAGCCCCAAGCCGTCTCTACAAACTCATCATAACTCAATGAAGCTAAACTTCCGAAACTAACATACAAAACTGAGCCAACAGATTGTCTCTCGAGCCAATCCAAGCAACTCGCATCTTGAGAGAGCAAGCTACTCTGTAAATGTGAACTAATCTTATGAAGAGGGCCAACAGCGAACATCGGAACGGAGAAATCTCGCCGGAGTCTCTCAATCTCAGCACTCTCTATTGCATCGAAGGTGTTTATTATGACTCCTGACGAGTTTCTTGCAGTATCGGTACCTCGTGCCATGTGCTTCGAAATGTCACCTTGGTCGCTCTTGTCCATGCGGAACAAGTCTCTCACTCGGAATGGTGGTAGCTCTTCTACCGGCTCATCCAACCGTGATTCTGAAAAATAGTTGATTCGGAAGAGGCTGAAGGTATAATTGGAATGCTTAATATGATTCCTAAGTAAGCTAAGTACTGGTACTGACCTTGTATTGGTATGTAGCCCTTTTCCAATAGAAGTGGAAAAACTGGGAACCAACTTGTGCCAGCTGCACTACTGGTTCTGAGCACCAGTGTCGCAACTCCAAGTTGTCGAGCGGAAGCTTGCATATTGTACAAGTGTATGTCAGTGATCAGACAAGCTATCTTTTTGTCTTTTGTATTAGAGATGATCTTCATAAGACAATCATGAAAAGGCTTTTCACATGCACTGTTAAGTGCTAAAATCTGTCTTGGAATGTCATGAGCATTACATCGATCGAAGACGCCTTCATCATCTACGGAAATGAAATCGTAGAACGGGTACTTGGTAGCATCAATGGAATTGAATTGTGTGTGAAAAATGGTAATGGAAAAACGTCGCGCGAAAAGCAAGGAGGCGAGCTGAAGCATTGGGTTGATGTGGCCTTGGAGCGGCAGAGGGAATAGTAGAACCCGCCTCTCTTCCATTTTCGAATTGTCTAAAATGTATTTTTTTGTTTTTTGGCTTGTTTCTTCAAGAGTTGGATTTAGGTTTAGGAGCACAAAGGATCCATATTTATTGTTATCACTACTGCTTTTTACATTATTGGTTTGAACTTTTGTGGTTCAAAAAGGGGCTTAGAATTAGGTAGCAAATTTTTGTGCTTTATACCATTTGACTATTGAGATAGGAATTAGGTAGCAAATTTGATTTGTTTTTTTGTGCTTTATACCATTTGACTATTGAGATAGGAATTAGGTAGCAAATTTGATTTGTTTCTTCTATTCACCAGGCGAAAGGAGGATAAAAAATGCCTTCAAATAGTTGTTTGATGATCGTCATTGTATATGTCATTACATTTTTAATATATTATTTTCTTCAAAACAATAATATTTATTAATATAATAAATATTTTGTATGATTTTCTTCAAACAAATCATTTTATATTGAATATGAAATCCTATTACTGATAAAAACGGTAAAATAATTGATGTCAATGGTGTTGGATATACAATCGTTTACATAAAATAAAATAATCTTTTACATAAAATAAAATAAATAATTAAAACTCTTTTATCCGGATCGAGCAAGCTCTATCTCAAAGCATATTCCGTCTTATATACGTGCACGACTTGTGGAATCGCTCCAAGATAATCTGAATAAGGATCACTTCTTAACGCACAAACATAGAAGTGACTGACGACATTCTTCTTTTAACACCCAACTCAAAATATAGTTTTACTTATATAAAATATAATATGTATATAAAGTATAATATTGAGATGTGGAGGATTATTAGGAGTATATATTGTGATATGTATTTTTCTATCTGCTACTCTCTGTTACTCTATCCTGTTGTGGGTCAATAGCCTGTTCTTATCTAATTGATGTTGTAAATCAATTGGCCGGTTATCTAAAGCTTTAATTATCCTACACGTTTTGCATATTGGTAACTCATCAAAGGTAAATACTAGCTTGACCAGTAAGGCATACATTTATGATTGTAATTTAATTTTGAGTTTATATATTTTCTCCAACAATCCCCCACAAACTCAAAATTACATAGTTATAAAAGTTTCGTAATAAAATAATATTTAAAGTTTAAAATCATAAAATCATAGCTCAAGTGATAAGAGTATAATGTTCGTGACTCTAAATGTTGTGGGTTCAACCCCCATTTATATCATCTTTTACTTTCTGTAAGTAAGTGTGCAATAATTGTAACCACAAAAAAACAACCGATGATTTGTATTGAAGTCAACTGTCATCCTTGGACTTGAAGAACTTAAAAGCACAGATGATTTATATGTATATCAGTGATCAACTAGTTCAATTTTCATGTTAATTAGTAAAGGATGACTTTAATTGCAGTTAATTAGCATAATTTTCCCCAACATCTGCATGTCATTTATTAAATGTTGTGGACCAGAAAGAACACTAATACAATAATAATTAATTGCAATGTATCTAGAAAGACAATATGAGATCAACCAACTCATTGACAGCTACGCTAGAGGATCCATCAAGCTTGATGCAATCGGCTGATTTCTTTTTCAAATCCCTCATTCTCTGTCGTGTCTCAACGCCTTCGCCATCTCTCATCAACGTTTTAACCGCCTTTTGGATTTCTTCTCTCTCTAACTTACCCTCCAACTCGAAGCCCACCTTCCAAACATGTGTGATATATCTAGTATTCGCCATCTGGTCTAGGGCCTACACAACATGGGGACTCCTTCTGATATAGACTCAAGTGTTGAGTTCCAACCAACATGAGTCCAAAAACCCCCCACTGCCTTGTGGGCCAGCACCTCTATTTGTGGAGCCCAACTGACAGTTACTCCTCTGCCATGTGTCGCTTCTTCAAAACCGTCAGGAAGGTTGATACTGTCCATACCACTTATCATACCCAGTCGAATCACCCAAAGAAAAGGCTGGCCGCTATTGGCCAAGCCCCAAGCAGTCTCGACAAACTCATCATAATTCATCGAAGCCAAACTTCCAAAACTAACATACAAAACCGACTCAATGGATTGTGTGTGTAGCCAACCCAAACAACTTAAATCTTGAGAGAGCAAGCTAGTTTGCAAATGAGAACTAATCTTATGAAGAGGGCCGATGGCGAATACCGGTACAGAGAAATCTCGCCGGAGTCTTTCGATCTCAGCACTCTCTATTGCGTCGAAGGTGTTCAGTATGACGCTGGACGAGTTTCTCGCAGCTTTAGTATCTCGCTCTACGACCTTTGAAACATTGTCCTGGTCGCTCTTGTCCATGCGGAGCAAATCTCTCACTCGGAAAGGAGGAAGCTCTTCCACTAGCTCATCCATCCGTGATTCTGAAAATTACATAGATTCAAACCATAATCACAATATAATGATATATTAATTTAATTTGAAATATTTGGCAAAATAACTAGCTAAGTACTGCTACTGACCTTGTATTGGTATGTAACCCTTTTCAAGTAGAAGTGGAAAGTTTACAAACCAACTTGTGCCAGCCGCACTACTGGTCCTGAGCACCATTGTTGCAACTCCGAGTTGCCGTGAAACAGCTTGCATATTGTACAAGTGCATATCCGTGATCAGACACGCTATCTTTTTGTCTTTCCTGTCAGAGATGATCTTGATAAGACAGTTCCGGAAAGGCATTTCACATACATTGTTAAGTGCTAAAATCTGTCGGGATGCCGTAAGCGTTAAATCTATCAAAGACACCCTCATCTTCTACGGAAATGAAATCATAGGATGGGTACTTGGAAACATCAATGGAGTTGAATTGTGTGTGAAAAACGGTAATTGAAAAACCTCGCGAGAAAAGTAAGGAGGCGAGCTGAAGCATCGGGTTTATGTGGCCTTGGTATGGCATAGGGAATAGTAGAACCCGCCTCGGTTCTGTTTTCGACTTATTTAACATGGTTTTATTTTGATGTTTGTTGTTTGGCTTGTTTTCCTCCAGAAGAGTGAATTTAAGTTTAGAAACACAGGATCAATACATATTGTATCAGTTTACATTATTGTTGTGAATATTGTGGCTCACAAGGGGTTCGATTTAAATATCGAGATTGGAATTAGGTAGCAAATTTAGTATGCTATTCTATTCACCAGACCAAAGAAGATGACTGACGACATGTGATTAGATTCTTTCATATAGTAGGAACAGATCTTGGTCAGATCAAAGAGAATTTTTTTTTTTTTTAGCATTATATTCGAAAATAATTGAGCAAATAACACTCATATGAAAAAAAAATTAAACAACGAGCACTACCGTCAGTTATTCTCTTTGATTATTGGCGGTACTATAATTTTCAACTTTTTCCATCAGCGGCCTTAAACATATTAATTAATAACAAATTAGCTTCTACCGCCAGCTATTTTGGCGGTAGATGTGCAAAAATTAATTTTGTAGATTTCAAAATTGCTACCTGTTTTAGCAAAGAAATTAACACAAAAATTTGAAAATTAAGATCTATCGTCAGTTTTTCTGACGATAGTGACAATTTTGTAATTTTTTAGGTTAACCCGTTAAGAAACAAAAAAATACTCGGTAGAAGTGCAAACATAGTTTTTTTTTTGCTTCTCCGGGCCCATGGTTAGTTAAGTATTTAAATTGCTACTTATGAACGCATTAAATTAGTGGCATTATCTTATATTTTATTTGATCGAGGGAATTTCATGATGGTGCGGGGGTAGGAAAAGTATCACATGTCTACCTAACAATCCACTCTTTTGTTTTCTTGTATGTTCTTATGCAAAATAAAATATTTTAACTTGTAAGTTGTAAATACAAGATAATACTAGCCATGGGCCCAGAGAAGCAAAAAAAAAAAATATATGTTTGAACTTCTACCATCAGGAAATCTGGCGGTAGAAGGCGGTAGAAACTAATTTATTATTAATTAATCTGTTTAACACCGCTGATGGAAAAAGTTGAAAATCACACAGTACCGCCAATAATTCTGGCGGTATAAGATCTCTACCGCCAGAATAGTTCGCGGTAATACTAGTTGCTCAATTTTTTTCACATGAGTGCTATGTGCTCAATTATTTTTGAAAATAATGCTACGAAAAAGAGTCCAGACCAAATCACTCCGTTTCAGATCAAATCACTCCCTTTCCACTATATTTTGCCCTTGAGATTTACTTCAAAACTTCTCAAAAAAAAGTTACAACTCCATTCCAATTTTCACTTCTGACCTATATCAAACTGTCAAAAGCAAGGTGGCATGTAGAATCATCAACCAAATTGTTGGAAAGAGAAACTTCTAAGCGAGAGATTTGAACAAGTCGACAAATGTAAATGATACACCATTACATACCATTCACTACTGCATCAACTAAAAAATAGAAAAAAAAAGAGATCACAATCAAGTGATAGAGATTAAACAACAAAAAACCTTAATACAACTTCAAACCAGCTGCACCAGCCACAACACTAGGATACAATAGTTACTCGTACATTTTGCAACTTTTTCACCTTTATAAAATACTCTTAGAATCTTCAAATATTCCTCGCGCCACCAAAGTTTGGGGGCAAAGGACGCATCGCGCCACCATACGAAGAATAATCCTATCAAAAACAAATATTATAATTAAATAAATAAATGTATATACTCAGAGAGAATTAGGCGCGATAATAATACCTGGGAAGAACAATGGGGAATGGAGTTCATATTTGGATGAATGAACATCTGACCTGGCGACGCCTCATTCGTCGAGTATCCCTACAATAAATCAAAAAACACATTCTCATGCTTGTTCAGAAGTAAAATCTCAAACAAACAAACCAAATTTCGTACCTGATTATAAATCGGTCTACCAACCGAAGAAGCCCTGGGATCCTGCGGACCAGAATAATCAGTCTGAGTCCCATTCGACAGCGCAGCAAACACCGGGTCTTGCCCCGCCGCCACATGAGACGACTTCCTCGCTTTTTCTACAACACAAAACAAACATTTAAAAAAAAAAACATTATATACTCTTGTAAATAACCAAAAAAAGAGTAACAATTACTAGATTTTTTGTCGTCCTTGAGAAGCTTCTTCTTCTTCCTCTCGCTCTTCTCGCCGTCCCTACTACTTCTCGTGGACGAATAAGGAAGCAAGCTCATCTTCTCAAGCGTGTCCTCAAGAGCGTGTTCGGCACTTTCCAACACGTCCAAAAGGAGTTTGCAGGACTCCTCGTGGCCCCGGCTTTTGATTACCAAGTTGTAGATGTATTTCATCATTTGGTTTCGGTATGCTTGTTCGGCCATGCACGCATCGAGATGCGTGCGGTCTTCACGACTGATGCCGTAGATACGTCTCCGAGCGTCCTTCCTCCACCTATCCAAAATGTACCTGCAATTGATTGATTTGAGATGCCGATGAGATGATGTGAGATAATTTTTTGAAGGAAATTTTTCAAAAAGACCCTATATTTTCTGGTATTTATGAAAAGCATCCTAAGTTTTGGAATAAAAGAAAACCTAGTTTAAACTTTCCATTTTCCAAAAATTGTGACTTTAAAAATACTAAAAAGTAGGGGATTTTTGGAAAATGGAAAGTTAAAAGGGGGTTTTTGATAAATTTGAGAAAATATAGGGTTTTTTGAAGATTTCCCTTTTTTCAAGCTATAACACATAATTCTAAGTAAGTGGAGAACATTAGCATACTTATCGGGGATTCTCTCGATGCTCTTCAAGCTAAAAGCATTCAAGGCGTGACAACAAAGCAAGCCCACCGTCTCAAACTTCATACAACTACAACAATTCACAGTGAGGGTCGCGGTGTCCAACGTAACCATCCACATTTTAGTCTTCTCCTGATTCATGAATTGGAACCGGTACGTGGAATGAGATTCTTGCCTCTCCGTGTACGAAGTGGGATTGCTCTGATCCAAAAAGTCTGCCTCGATAAGCTTGTAGGCCTTGTGAGTGTACACCTCAGCGGCGTGTTTTAACAAAGTGCTTAGAGGGATCGCCCGTGCGGGCCCGTTCTGACTGCACCGCATGTCTTCTTCTGACTCGACGGCCCGCCAGCTGGCGGTTAGCTTGTCTATGCTGGAGACTAGGTCAAAGAGAGAGGTTGACTCGTTGGAAATGTTGGTTAAGATGTTGGTTAGGGTTTCGATTTTTTCGGGTGAAGTAATGCCAGCGTCAAATGCGTCTTTGTGGAGGATAGAGCTCCATTTGTCGCGGAGGTTGTAAAGGTCGGTTAACCAATCGTGGTCTTGTAAATTATACTCTTCGAGTATTGTTTTCCAAGTATCATTAAACTCCATTTCGGTTTCGCACTCTCTCAAGCATTTTATAAACAGATTTTGGAAACTCTGGCTTGCGTTTAGGGTTCCGATATGAGAGTCAACGGTCTTCTGCACGTGCCACGGAGCCAAACAGTGTCTCGTGTGGGGCAAAACCGACTCGACCGCTTTGAGAACCGAAGGGTTCAAATCGGTGAAAATAGATCCCGGTGCGTGACCGCCCATTGAATCCACAAACGACTTGAACAACCATTCATACGACTCAACTGAATCATCTAACAGAAACGCACAACCAAACATTAAATTCTGCCAATGGTGGTTCACTCCGATAAACGGGGCGCAGATTAAATTGTACTTGTTTGAACGGTATGAGGTGTCGAAGATTACGACATCCCTGAAACAGTCGTAGTCGATTCGGCTCCGCCCGTCCCGAAAGAACAAATTACTAATTCGCCCTTCTGAGTTCACTTGCACGTCCCAATGAAACATTCCTTCATCGATTACCCTCCTCTTGAAATAATTCACCACATTTTGCGCATCGGTCGGATCAATTATGTTTCCAATTTCCTCTTCCAGATTCAGTTCTTGCTCCACTATCTCTCGACTCACCGGTTCAGTTTCAGCAACGGGTACAATACCGGCACTGCTCGTACCGGCACCGGAATCATCAAACCTCATAGGATTAATCGCCGAGACCATTCTTTCCAAAATGGCTGGCTTGGTCATGATAAGCGACCTGGCGGACCTCAACATGTGTCGCTGACCTGGCCGCGCCAGCTCGTGATTATGCTCCTGAACCAACCGAATCACCTTCCACCTTCCTTGCGAGTCGACTCTAAATCTAATCATCGCTTTGCAATTGGTCCTCGCATCGGGTCGAGTCGGGTCCGCATCAGGATCGTCATCCCGGCTCCCTTCTTTCGAACAATAATAATCTTTCGTTCTGATATTTTTCGTACCGGTGAAATAATACTGTTTGCCTTTTCGGATGCTGAAGCCCATACGAAGGCCGTACTCACAGTAGAGCTTGTAGGCTTCTTCCTCGCTGTGGACGACTTGGCCCAATAACTCCTCGCTCAGTTCCTTGCTGGTTAGGAAAACAGGTATTTTGCTGGCCGTGGCGGTTGGGGTGGAAGTGGAGTTGGTTGGTTGGGGTTTAGGGTTTTGAGGATCGAATTGTAGTGTTGGTTGGGTGGATTCTTCGGTTGTGGCTGTTTCTCCGTCGAGACATATGGCTTCTCCGTCTATTTCGATCGCGTAGTTGGTGTTCTCCATTTCTGAAAAAAGACGAAAAAGTAATTCGGTCAAACTGATTATAAACATCAGTTAACAGTACAAAAAATAATGCAAAATTAAACCTCTATGGAATGGTAAATTATAAGTAAACTAGTTGCGAACCTGCAATTAAGGAAAGCTAACACTAGTTAACATATATAAGTAAATTAGAGTTGTTTTTCAGGTTTGTAATTTTTAACTGCATCAGAAAGGGGAATGAGATTCTGATACTAAATTTCCAAAATAAAATTTTAACCAATGTTGTATAAAAAATCTAAAATATTGAATAAAAGCCTAAGCTTGAAGACTATTGATAACCCCAGAAACTTCACTGATACGCAAAAAAATAGCCCTATAAAAAAAGTTTCAGGTAGAAAACAAGAAGATAAAATAGGTTTACTCAGTAAAAGGAGATCAGTCTTACCGACAAATTAGTCTAAATCTTACCACTAAATCATACTTCTAACCCCTTTTTACTCCACAATACCTTAATTTGTAAGCAAAACAGGTCTAATTGTACCCGCATCCCCCAAAATACTACATAAACCTAAATCACCAATTTCTGTCGGAACAAACCAAGCTTATCACGAAAATTCAAGAACAAAAACAGATCAAATTGCACACAAACTCCCAAATCCAACATCCTAGCAGCTGAACAATACAGCAGTCAAACCCTAAATCCCAAAAAACCAAGACTCACGATATCAAAAGATGAGAAGAAAGAAGACTGAAATTTTACCTAACGCCGGTTAATCAGCGGCGATCGGAGGCTGGGAAAGGGGCGGCGGTGCACGATGGATTCGGTAGAACGGGTCCAAAGAAAGGGGAGAAAAGAGGAATTATTTTGCTGGACCGCGTGTTCGAGACCTCGGTACTCGTAAGGACGTGGTGCTCTGATACTGAAACTGAAACTGACACGAAACGCCTGACTGTGGGCCCCACATGTCCAGTCTCTTCTCTTCTCTTCTC
Organism: Juncus effusus; assembly: GCA_027726005.1. Lineage (NCBI taxonomy): Eukaryota > Viridiplantae > Streptophyta > Magnoliopsida > Poales > Juncaceae > Juncus > Juncus effusus. Next base: position 11,011,587 of record CM050890.1, on the reverse strand, counting down.
TTTTAATGTGTTTTATTTTAGTTATAGAAGGGATTTGGAATTTGGATTGGATGTCATGGGGATAGCGGAAGGAAATGGAGGGGAGTGGACCCTGTCCAAGAAGTAATTAGTCTGCTGTATCTTTTATAATCTGATCTGATCGGTTACACGAGTTTGAGTTTATATACTTACTTGATGTTATCGCATCGCGTCTTTCATTTTCGTAAAAAGGCCGTGTACGGGCTTCAAACCGAAAAAATTAAAAGGCCGTAACGATTTTTGAAACTGTACCAACTTTCAACATAGTAGCCCATAGTTAAGCCCGTTAATATAAAAATAAAAATTCTAAGAATCGTGAATCTAAACCTGAATTAATTCCAAAAAAAATGAGAAAATAATAAGGAAAATCATTCTCATTCATATTCGAGCTTGAAGTTGATTTGGAAATTAAATTCATAATCCAAGAGCTCTTTGTCAGAGAAAAATGAAAGAAGAAATTACTTCTAATGATACCATTGCGTAATTTGTTTAGTTTTTTTACTACAATGTAGAAGAATAAATCATTCTCATTCTAGTTTTTTTTACTACTAAAAGTTTTTGCTCGCAATCACGATGGTAAATAGTTTCCCAATTCACCAAATCCCCTTTATACATAGTAGCACATGGAAATGATGAATGTCATATGTATTTTGATTTGTTGATCATCCATTAACTTCACACAAAAGAATTTGTATGAAAATAAGCAATTTTTTTTACTGTAATATTCTTTTGTTTTAAAACAATCTCATACATGCTTGTATTAATCCGACGGTTATTAGTAGTTACCTTATTAATCAACTCATCTATTCTATATATTTATTTTCATGGTTATCATATTAATTAATCAGACCGTTACACTTGTACTAACCAGTTGCTTAATCAAGAGAAAGAAGAGAAAGAACAATCATCATATTCATAAATTATTTATGAATTTCCCGAATCTTGTCATGGTTAGACCGAGTCAAAGTAGTCAACCAAGAAATGATCTATTTCCATATATTTCCATAATTACTCCCGCTCCTAAAATTGCTTCCATAATTACAATCATTAATTAATCCAACCGTTGTAACCCTCGCTTCGTCTGGAAGCAACTCAACTCCACCATCTCCTTAATAATCCCCTCCATGCACCTCCATCTCATTCATTCATTCATCCATTTCCTTCTCCTCTTCGTTTCCCTCGCTTTTCCACCTAAACCCTAAATCTCTGGCCGATCCCGCCATTTCCAATCCTCAATCCACAACAAGAAATAATCTTATGAACTTCCAATTCTCTAAAGAGCTAAAAATCTTCCGGAAATTCCAGTAAAACATTTTTTGTCCGAAATGAGGAGTAGTTAGCGTGTTATTTGATTTAGATCTGCGAAAGAAGAGATGGAGACGCCGTGGATCGTCGTGTACCTCCGTCCGACGGTAATTTTTAGGGGAAATTGGCAATTTCTTTATTTTTTTCGTAGTTTGTGCTGGATTCTTGTTGTTAAGAATAGATCCGAAATGTTTAACTTGTTTAGTTACTGAAATATGATCTAAATTACTATAACTTGTTTAGTTACTGAAATATGATCTAAATTACTATAATAATCAGATCTGTTCATTTATTGATTTAAGTGTAGTTTCTCTCTTCTGATTTCTTTGAAAATTACCTTTAGATCTGTAGATTCAGGGTTTTAATATATCTTACTTTCACAAAAATAAAAATTACACAAAATTTCGGCTTATTTTCCCTTTTTCAATCACAATTTCTTCTATTTTCAAAGAAAAAGAAACAATAAGTAAATCTAATACTAATTTCTGAAACTTTTTCCTTCTTTACCGCCTACAGGCGATTCCAATGTTATATTGCGGGTAAGAATATGTGAATGGAAATAATATTCAACATCCAAATCCATTTATAAAATCCAAATCCATTTTTTCCTGTTTGATATATAGCTGGTTCTTTTTGCAGGTCATTGAAGAAAAATGCAATATCTGAAGAAATGAAAGATCAAGCATTGATTGGATAAGAGAAAATTTACACAAAAATTGTAGTAGTTAAGTCTGCTGATGTGGACCCCGCATGAGACATGGTAATCTGTGAATTTAATTATATGCTATTTATTATCTTATTTCTTGTATATTTGTGTCATTCAAAATATCTAATTTCTTTTATATTTATATCATTTTTTTGTTCATACATATTCGATAACTTTCTTCAATTTGAAATAACTGTATTTATTATATTATTTACTACATGTTTCATGCAGGATTGTTGCAAGTCATTTTTGTCAGATGAAGAGTATAGGGAATTAAGGGTGTCGAAAAAGGCTGCTCCAAAATGGCTGAAATGCTTGGATTTAAGACTCTATAGAGACATTGAACAGGTAAGCTACCATTAAAATTAAAATTTCTTTTTTCTTTATCTGAATACCTATGTTATGTTCTTTATCTGAATATCAACGTATCTTTTTTTGTTTATTGAGGAAATTGCTTTATTTGGTGATGGTATTAATTTCTTTCTTTCTTTTTTGTAGAAGAGTTGGGAGATTAGCCACCGTACCGGTACCGCCACCGTACTAGTCCCACCCCCTCTCCCATTTCCTCGTCATTCCAAATGGTGGCATCATGGTACAAATACAAATACTGGTACGAATACCAGTACGGAGAGGAAGGAATCTTAGGTGATGAAATTAGTATAAAAGTACAAGCACACTAGAGGTCTCCAGTCAGTACAATATGTCCTAAATAGATTAAATTAGTCAGGTATACATAGTACTTAAGTACTTAATTTGATTTCTCTTATAATTCACGTGTATATCTTAAAATAATAATATTTAATTTATTTTAATAGGAGTGGCGTTAACAATTACAATAGAGGGAGGGATCATATGATGATTGGGATGAAGAAAAACGCCTCAACATTTTCATTATGGAACTTCAAACCAAGCACCATTTTCCCCGATAAATTTCAGGTTTTATTTATTCCCATTTAAAAAAATTCATGTACACATGTTTAGTTATTTATTTAAGAAATTCATATATACAAATGTAATGAATTGAAAGGACAACGTGGATAGTGGATACATCAATGGTTGGATCAACAATATGACTCGACGTTACTACAATATGGCTTCACGTTACTACAATATGGCTTGATGTTATAACAATATGACTTGACTTTACTACAATATGACTTGACTTCACTATATTATAATATGGCTTCATGTACTACAATAGGACTTGACGTTATACAATATGGCTCGACTTGACAGTACTACAAAATATAATAACTTGACGGTACACAACATATAAATGACTCGACGGTATAGATCATATAGTGACTCAACAGTAGAATATATAATGATTCGGCAATACAAGGTATAATGACTCGACACTGAAAATTAGGACAATCTTGTTAGGCAGCTGACAATCTATGACGCAAGCAAGCCACTAGACATAGACTTGTGTTTTTCTGATCAATTATCAACAAGAGGACAATGAGATAAGGGGATAAACGAATCAATCAATATTCATGTGGAAGCACTTAACTTTCTCTAATTTGCGGTTTAGTCCCTCAGAAGAGAAGTTTCTGGAATCGCGAAAAAATGATCCTGACAGTCCAAAACACGAAGCGGCAGCAAAATTTCCAAAGGTCTATCTTTGTTACCTTTTTTCAAATTAAGACCTTTATTTTGATCAAATTGAGAACTAATCTGTTTATTTCCAATGATTTATTTAGGTGGGAGTTACTTGATTTTGCCTTATTAAAGAGAAGCTCTGCGTCGTTTCTTGGCATGGATAAACCTGAATATCGTTTCTAAGTGGTCCAGGGCAAGAACATGGGCAGGAAAGATAATTTCTTCTAATTAATATAGGGTAATTTTACGTAATTTTACGAATGATAGTTTATTTGGATTTAATTTTAGTTTTTGAAATTTGTAGGAACTGACAGAAACTTCTCTTAAGCGATGGTCCACCGCACCATGTCGGTCACCAAACTCGTTATGGTATGTGAAATTTATCACCATTTTATTTTGTTTTAATTTATCACAACTTTTTTATAACAACTTTGTTTACTTAAGATTCTTTCTTTCTTTTGTTTTATTTTTAGATGCGAAAAATCCTTCAGTTGCAGCTATTCAGCCGTGGGTCAAAGCCTTCAGCTGCAGCAATTCAGCCGTGGGTCGGCTCGCTCAGGAGGAACGACAGCCTGGGACAATTCTCTGACGCATGTCAGATTTTGAAGCCGGCGTTTCCGAACATGCCACAACATTTAGACGATTCAAGAGGGTGTTATTTCTTGCGGGGATTCTGGTGTTCTTAAGGTACACTATGTCTATATTTTTTTGTATTTAAATAGTTATATTGTATTGTATTTATATTATGGCTGGGGAATTTGGAAAAAAGTCCCTATATTATACTTAAATCAGAAAAAAAAAACTTATGCTATCTTCTAGAACTAATGATAGGGATTAGGGAAATATTTCTGAATTTTAGAAGAATGGAGGGTCCTTTTTGAAAATATTATATTATATATGCTTGTTAAGAACTTATGTTCGTTACTTTACAAAGTTATATTATCTGTAAGAAGCAGCGCTATTCAAGGAATTAGTGCTCTCAAACACATCAAATGGTTGAGTTCATGTATTTTTCGCTCTGCCTCTCAAGGTGAATATTCTATTTTAATCATGGATATATTGCTTTTATCTTCTTGTATTTATTATCTTTATCTTTATCTTGATTTTTTTTTCCTTTATTTTTCAGGTAGCAAATATGACTGATTTGGGGTTGAAACCGCGAAAAATAAAGAAAATAGCGCTAATTGGAGGCGGCTTAATGGGATCTGGAATTGTAACTGCTTGTATTTTGAAGGTTCCGGAAGAAAGATGGACTATGGCCGATGGAACTGCCTCCCTGACATGATTCAGGTTTGTTTAAAAATTAAAAATACTGTGATCTAGAATTTTTTTGAATGTTGTGAAACTTGTACTTTTGATTTATGTGAAACACAGGTATTTTTAAGGGATAGTGGCGGACTAGATACATACAGAAATGAGCTTCCAAGACTTGTTTACGCGTCTCGTCAAGAGACCCGGTTTCCAGACCCACAAAAACACCGGTGCCATCCACTATGAATGCTTTGGTTAATACAATATTAATTAATTCAAATACAATATATTAACAAAAGATTAATTATTTTGTATTCATTTTTATAATTATTTTCCTTTTTCTTTTTTGTTAGATTCAGGTGTCGGCTGTGCTTACGAACAGGGTGTACTTGCTGAATGTGGACTGTGACCGTTACTTCAACAACAGCAAGGCTTTGAAGGAGGCGATATGTTCCATGATCGGTGTGTTTTTCCATGGAAGGAGAACCTGCTACGTCGTCGATTTGCACAATCGGCACACCCATTAATTAACTACTTTTTTTATAATATAAATTATTATCTTGGCTTCTTTTTGTGATTGTCCCGTATAGTTAGTGAAACATGTTGTTCTGGTAAGCTGACATGGGAACTCTTCTTTTAATTCTAAAAGAAAAACTTTTCATATTACAACAAACGCTTACAAGTAAATCATGTTTGCTTACCAAGGAAACAGGTTTCAGTTACCATTAGGGAAAAATGGGGAGAAACTGGGGGCTTGGAATCTCAGCCATTATATATATTTCAACAAAAATGTTACATATCACGACAATAAAGCATGATAACAACATGACATGGCCTATAATCTATAATGCAAATATTGCAACTCAGTATAAATAACTAAAGAAATAATATTTGCATTGTAGGCCCTGTAATGTTGCCATCCTTCTTTATTGCCATGATATGTAGCATTTTGGATATCTTCATATTTTTTACAATTTTTTCAATACTGGTCCTTGTATTTGCTTTTTTACTTTCTTTATTTTTAGATTCCAGAAATATAATATACCTTATTAATTAAGTCAGATTTGGTGGATATACAGGTCTGTGACAAAGTCCTAAACGGATTCAAGATGCACGCGACCCAGACTGGCCCGGCCCGGTGACAGGTTATTTTCGCTCTATTGCAGCCCGGTCATAATTTTAATATTTTCAAAATTATAAATTTAATATTTTCTGTTAATATTTTATAATTAATAATTTAATTTGGGCAGAAAATGGATGGAGCAACCGTTTGATGTATTTGAAGAAGCAAGAAATGCAAGAGGCGCCGCGTCGAACGAGGTCGTAAATCATAAATTTATATTTTTCAAAATCATACATTTAATTTTTTTTCGTTCAGTACTTACTAATTATTTATTTATTTTTTGGTAGAAAATGGAGTGACCGGTGACTTCAATGGAATTTTCCGTGACTAGTAGAAAAATTGTTTGATAAACAAAGCTCTGCAAGTAGCTTGACCTATGGTAGCTTTAAATCTGATTGTAAATTTATTTATATATATTTTTGAATATTTAAAGATTATAAGAGGTGTATGAGTGACCGAAAGAAATCTGGAATCTTCTGTAGTGAGGAAGTTAATTTTGAAACTAACCATAGTTATTACTGATTATCACTTTTTATACGTAGTATACAAAAACATATATTAATTGCCCTAAAATGCCAAACCGATAATAAATATGATTCGTATATTGAAAATGGTTTATTGATCTAGTTTTTGCATTACAAAACAGGGAACACCATTTTCCACCAAATGTTGTCAAATTTATCGCTTCAATAATCTTTTTTCATCTTCTTTTTGCTAAATAAATATTTAATATTTTTGTATAAACTACTATTAATTATGAATGTTTTTTTTAGCAGTGGTTGATTTGAAAAGGCTAGAACTACAAGCAAGAGACGAGCCGTCAGATACAAATGCACTTGCCAAGTGGCGCGTTGTCAATATATTACATGACCGAAAGGCAAGTTATACTTTCTCCCTAAAATGATTTTTTTTTTATTAATTAATTGTACTGGCAAAAAGGTTATACTTTTATTTTGGAACTATTCATAAATATACACAATTTGTTTTGTAACCCCAAAAAGTACAGTTTTTTAGTAAAAATTCCAAATCTATCATTTCAGACTTTGAGATGCCGATTGGAAGTAAAAAAAAAAATACATGAAATGGTGGATCTTATCATATACCCCTGAAAGTTTAAACCATGTGTCACTTTTTGAGGATAGAGTAGATCTATTATGCCATAAACCAACTTAATTTTGTACCGTAACATGATTATTCAAAGAAATGTTGTACAGAGTTGATAATGAAAAGTTCACAGATTATTTTTCTATCAAATTCTAAGTAAATTGCTGAGCATGTAGGTTTATGAATCCCATAACCGGTGTTCGAAATATCATAAGTTTATCATGCATGCACCAAACAGTGTATTAGAGTCTCATAGATTACATTAGAAAAATCCAACTTCCAGCTTGGAATTCATAAATTATATGTTCAAGCTTTTGCTAAAATTTGGTATGAAAACTAATATTTACTTTCTGCCTATGATTCTTTGTTAGATACTTTTGTGAGTAACCATACTATCATATAAAATGATGTTCTGGTATGTGTCAATAGATCCTCATTGACCTTGAAAGTGGTACACAGTTCCTACGATTAGGGGGTTTTATGAAAGATTGCATATTTAATGTATTAAAAGTATTTCAAATTTTCAAATGTCATTTCACCCGTATCTTCAAGACCGAATCTGATAGATATGTTATTTGGCAAAAAAAATAGTGTATTTTGGGGATTTAAGATAAAGTGCTTGTATTTACAGAAAAGTTCCATTAAATTCTGTCCATTCTAGTTTCAGTGAATTTCAATAACTAATTTATGAACTAATTATTGATTTATTCTTTTTCACATGTACAAATATTTACTGATGGAATGGAGCGTTTGGCACACCGATGTCATGAGCACAATCCGAATTGGTTTCCCCCGATTTTACCAAGTTAAACAATATAATTTTTTTGTGAAAATTTCATATATGCCCTTGTGAAAAAAAATAAAAATATCAACTTTACCATTTCAGAACTTGAAATACCAATTTTACCCTTCTAAAACTCCAAATATATCAATAAAATACCCTTCGAAAGAGGTTGTAAGTCATAATTTTCAAAACTATAAATTTAATATTTTCCTTGAATATTTTATAATTAATTAATTATTTAATTTTTGGCAGAAAATGGATGGAGCAACTGTTTGATGTATGTATGTATGTATTTGAAGAGGCAAGAGGTGTCGCACCGAAAGAGGTTGTAAGTCATAAATTTCAAATCTACAGATTTAATATTTTCATTAAATATTTTATAATTAACTAAGTACTTAATTTTTGGCAGAAAATGGATGGAGCAACCATATGATATGGGTCAGCTCGCTCAGGATCGACAGGCTGGGAACAGGTTATGCAGGCGCTTCCTAACATGCCACAGCATTTAGATGCGATATAAGAGGGTGTTGTTTCTGGCAGGTATTCTGCTGTTCTTAAGGTACATTATATCTATATTGTTTTGTGTTTAAAAAACTATATTGTATGTTATAATTGTTTTTATAAGGAAATTGGGAAAAAAGTGCCTATATTATGCTTAAATAAGAGAAAGCCCTTATATTATCTTCTAGAACAACAGTTCTAATGCTTGTTAAGAATTTTGATAGGGGAATATTTCTGAAATTTTGAGAATGGAGGGGCCTTTTGAAAATTTTATATTATATATGCTTCTTAAGAATTTATTTTCTTTACTTCACTTTATGGAGTTATATTATGTATAGGAATATTCTTGTTTTTATCATCTTTATTTTCTTTTCCTTTATTTTGTATTACAGGTGCAAAATGTAGCTGATTTTGGGGCTGAAACCGCGGCACATTAAGAAATAGCTGTAATTGGAGGCGATTTAAAGGGATCCGGAATTCGCGGTTTAGTCCCTCAGAAGAGAAGGAATCGCCAAAAACTGATCCTCTGACAGTCCGAAACACGAAGCGGCTGCAAAATTTCCAAAGGTCTATCTTTGTTCCCTTTTTTCAAATTAGGATGTTTATTTTGATCAAATTGAGAACTAATCTGTTTATTTCCAACGAATTTAGGTCCAATTACTTGATTTACTTGATTTTGCCTTATTAAAGAGAAGCTCTGCGTCGTTTCTTGGCATGGATAAACCTGAATATATCGTTTCTAAGTGGTCCAGGGCAAGAACATGGGCAGCAAAGGTAATTTCTTCTAATTAATATACAGTAATTTTACGTAATTTAGTTATATATTACATTATCTTGACATGCTAGAGAGCAACTTGAGAGGTTCAGAAGATAAAAGAATTTAAGGTGATTAGAAGCTTCTCTTAGGCAGAAAAGAGGCAGGGCCGAGTCAGAGCTCGACAGGTTCAAGTTTTCAATTCAACCTTTCTTTTTCAGAGTTATTTACCAGTTTAGTATGAATGATAGTTTATTTGGATTTGATTTTAGTTTTTGAAATTTGTAGGAAACTGACAGAAACTTCTCCTAAGCCTTGGTCCACCGCACCACGTCTGTCCGGCTTCACGGCCTCCCTCTTTGTCTTCGTGTTGCTGTGAAAAACTGCTCCACACCGATTCTTAATTTATGCACCCTCTTTGGCTTGTTCACATGTTTGAGGTGATCTTTTTTCATTTCAAATTCAAAACTAAGCATCCTTACTTTTTATTATCAAAATTGTGAACTTTGGCTTGTGTCTCATTTGGAGGTGATTAAGCAGACGATTTACAAGGTGTGACAGCTCTTTGACAAAGTAGAGAAAAAAAGAGGTGCTCTAGGAGGATAAAGACAATGATGATCAGATGCCTCGATGAAATGCCGCCGCCTATCTCACTACAAAATGCAACTTCTTACTTTCCTCATTTCATAATTTTATTTTATTTTTTTGACGGAAATGACATTTCATAATTTTATTATTTAGATTATTAACTTATTTTACTTACGTGTTCTCTTCTAAATTCTTTTTATACTTTTCCGAGCCTGCAGGAGGGGGTGGCGGTCGGTGCATCGAAGTCTGTGCAAACAAGGCGTGACAATCGGCAAGGCAACCGTTTTAACATCTGGCTCGATGAGAACCAGCTATGTGGCGGCGGGTCGGCTTCGCTAGCCGTAACGCAAGGCGTAGAGGACCGACCGAATCATCTCTTGCTTGAACAGCCTCCAAGAGATGGACGGTCAAACAACATGAGTTGACCGTATGACGAGCCCAACAACTTACGAGAGTCTGAGTCTCGAGGGAGATTAACAACAGAAGAGGCTGAAAACCATAGCGAGAGGTTCCATCTGAAGGGGCTTCTCATTCTATTCAAGGCGTCGAACCGGGACCGGGACAGGGAGGCGATAAGCCAGGCGAGCAGCAAGAGTGGGGCCACCATTTTGAGGTCGAAATCAGAAGTGTGGAAGGACCGACAGAGGATCAAAGAACAGAAGAAAAGAAAAACTGCTAGAGATATTCTCTCAGGTTGATTTTAGTTGTTTATCTTTTTTCTTTTTTATTTCTTTTTTGTTTGCTTTTTTTGTTTAATTTTCTTTATTATTTTATGATTGTAGAGTATAGATGTTGGGGTTGCGGCGCGACAGCTGACTTCTCATGCTCAGGTGTAAAAACAATATAAGGTTTGGTTTATGATTTTATACTTTTCTATAGGTAGTATTTAATGGATCTAGTTATATGTAAAATTTCAAATTCTTGCAATTTTTCGTGGATTGTAGGGAATTGATCTGTCCAACCTGTTGGGTGCAATGGGAGTACGATGGAATGACTTTTGGTTTGAATGCTGACTTTGCTGCTCCTGACAACGGGCCCCATGTCATATACACTTGGTTTCTTTTCAACCTGGTACGTCTTTTTCTTTAATTTTAGAATACAATTGTATTTAGTTAGGATACGACGACTCAATTATTGTAACCTTATAAATCGTTAGTAATTTTTTGCCTTCTTTTTAATGAAAAATAATATTTTATTAATATTGCTATTGAATTCTTTTGGAATGGCTTTAATGAAGGTTGACATTTGTCAGGTATACAAAATACTTAATTAATTAATTTAATTTCTCTATCAGTTTACATTTAAATTTTATAATAATATATATTTTTTTTAATAGGTGTCGGGGAGATGCAATGATGGATGCAGCAATAGAAGGCAATAGAAGCAGCAGGGATCATATGCTGACTTAGATGAAGAAAAACCCTTCGACTTTTTAAACAAGGAATTTCAAAACATGCGCCCCTTTGCCCCCTTTAAATTCAGGTTTATTAATTTCCATTAAAATAATTCATATATATCTCCAGTGATAAGAAATTATTACTTATTTTAACGTACATAATTGTTATTTATTTGCAGGAGAAGTATAGGAAACTACACTTCCGCTCTCCTGTAACTACATAAATAAATATAATTTATTTGGAGAGCCCATTACTACCACTGGGTAATTAATTATTCGAGCGATTTAATTTGAGCAAAGGTGTGTGATGGTCGGTGCATCGGGATCCGTGCAAGCAGGCCCTTTAACAAAGGAGAGGAAAAAGAGCAAAAGAGCAGGAGTCTAAAGACCGTGATGATCAGATGCTCGATGAAATGACTACAATAGTTCTCATACTTTCCTTTCATAATGAATTTGGATTATCTTATTTTATTTATTCTCTCTCTTAATTCCTTTTTTCACTTTTTCTGTTGCAGCTTGCTTGTGCATTAAGAACCTTGCGGAAGGGGAAAAGAGAGGCTAGATTCTGCTTTTTACATACTTCAGGTAATGGAATTTTAAAAAAATTTAATTAATTGCCAAATTTTAATCTTTTATTTTATACAAGTTTTTTTCTAATATAGAATCATATAATGACTTGACTTGACAGTATGGCTTACAATATGGCTTGACTTAGACAGTACTACAAAATATAAAATATAATGACTACACAACATATAATGACTCGACGGTACATAGCATATGGTGACTCGACAATACGATATATAATGACTTGATGGTACATAACATATAGTGAATCGACAGTAGAACATATAATGATTCGGCAATACAAGATATAATGACTTAGCATTGAAAATTAGGAGAATCTTGTTAGGCAGCTGACAGTCTATGAAGCAAACCAAGCCACTAGACTTAGACTTGTGTTTGTCTGATGACTCTGATCAATGATCAACAAGAGGACAATGAGATACGGGGATAAAGGAATCAATCAATATTCATGGGGAAGCAGAGATCCATTGAGAGCCCTTAACTTTCTCTAATTCGCGGTTTAGTCCCTCAGAAGAGAAGTTTTCGGAATCGCCAAAAACTGATCCCGACAGTCCAAATTCCAAAACATGTAGCGGCTGCAAAAATTTCCAAAGGTCTATCTTTGTTCCCTTTTTTCAAATTAAAACATTTATTTTGATCAAATTGAGAACTAATCAGTTTATTTCCAATGATTTATTTAGGTGGGAATTGCTTGATTTTGCCTTACTAAAGAGAAGCTCCGCGTCGTTTCTTGACATGGATAAACCTGAATATGTCGTTTCTAAGTGGTCCAGGGCAAGAACATGGGCAACAAAGGTAATTTCTTCTAAATATTATATGGTAATTTTACATAATTTAGTTATAGTATATTATCTTGATTTGTTTTTTCTTTATTTTAGCTTATGATAAGAATGCTAAAAAAACTTGCATTGCAACATTGGCTCGAAGCAGCAAAAATATCTGTGACTTCTTTTTCAAGAAAAAAGACTTTCTTCTATTTGTAAGTTCCAAAATATAGTTGTAATATAAGAAATTTTGTTATAAATATTATTGAACGTATTTAAGATTAATCTTTTTCTTAAAATAACTAATAGGTTGGATGTTGGAGAGGGTAAAGAAGTAACTCTCGATGAGCACTAGGTCAAGACTTCGACAACATTGCGCTAGGGTAGAGAGGCAGGGCTGAGTCAGAGCTTCAGCAGTCAGCAGGTTAAAGTTTTCAATTTAGGCTTCTTTCAGTTTTATTTACCAGTTTAGTATGAATAAAGTTTATTTGGATTTGAGTTTTAGTTTTTGAAATTTGTAGGAAATGACAGAAGCTGTGACTCGACAAAACAAGGCGTGACAACCCGAGTTGAGGACTTAATCGTCACTCGCTTGAACAGCCTCCAAGAGATGGACGATCAAACAACCCGAGTTGACCGTAGTGATTAGCCCAACAAAATTTCAGAGTCTGAGTCTCAAGTGAGATTAACAACACAAGGGGCTGAAAGGGCTCCTTTTGAAGATTAATTAACGGGTTCTCTTTCACACTGGAGATTTCAATCAGGTGAGTAATAATTCATGAGTTATAATAACTTCGTATATACTTATATCAACTTGAGGAAAGAGAAATAATAATTAAATAATTGGATGGTGATTGAATCATCAGGCCACAATTTACCAGCAGAAGGCTCTAGATAAAACGAGAGAGAATTTGGTCTGGACCATCCTGGTTACAATGAAAAGCTCAGGCAAACTTGCAGTTTTCTACCCAATGGTTCCGATCCTGCTTCTTCACTAGGTATTATTAAATGTTTCCTCTTAATTTCTTCAAATTTTTTACATAAAATATGCAGTTTGATAAATTAAACTTTTTAATGCGACACATGTAGTGATACCATATGAGAATGTGGTGGTGAGAGTTTTGAATTCAAAGAGCCACACTAATTCAGTCAGTCTTTGCTTAGTCTCTGGTAATTGAATGAAGTGTGGTTTCTGAGGATTTTGATGCTGCTACGTTTCAGACGGATTTTATTCAGGTATGCTAAATATTTTTTACAGAATTTTTGTTATTTGATTAATTGAACAAATTTGGCCCAGTTAATTTAATATTTTCATTCTTCTTCTCTCCTTTTTTAGGTGCGCCATTGAAAAGAATTTGCATAACAAGAAGAAAATTCCGCCTCCCACTACTAGTTATGCTATTTTAGATCCCTCTACAACCCTTGAAATATTCTCTTTCATGTTGGTAATACACTGTTTTATTTATTTATTTTTTTCTTAATTTTTATTTGTTTTTTTGTTTTAATTTTTGGTTCGTTCGATTTTTTGTAGAAAAATATGGCTTTCTCTTCTTAACATTATGTACAAGGATCACACAATCAGGTATGCTTTTACTCTCTCGATTTTCCACTCCATTTTGTATATATTTATCTTTTTAATATATATTTATAGAGCTTTTGTAAAGTTATACTAATCAAGTTTATTTTATCTTGTATAACAGGAATGATAGAGAATGATGAACTGTGTTTGATGACAAACCGTACTAGAAAAACTTTTTCCTACTCAAAGTTTTTAGATAAGATATTTTTTTTCTCTATTTTTTTTTATACAGCATATACCAAATGCTAGTATAGGAGGTTTTCATATTCTATTTATTCACACAAAAGACACGTACCTTGTCTGTCAAAGAGTAGAAATTTTCTCTTGCTCGTGGGTGGCATTCTCAGTCAGGAATCCTTTTTGTTGCGGCATGCTCTCAGATAGCAAAAAGTTGTTCAGAAGGCATGCTCATTTAAGCTTATCTATCATATTGCATTTATTATTTTCTAATATTTTTCGAGAGCAGATTAAGTGGTTAAAAATTGTATATTTGGTTATGCAGGGCAACTTGAAAAGTAGCAATTTTCTTTTGGTAGCAATTCAAAGGAAATGGGCAGCAGATGATTAATGGTTAAAGAAATGAAGAAAGCCCAACGGCTCAGCAAAAGGAAATGGACACTCTTGATCAACATTATCTTGTACGTATTCCCTCCGGTTCTTTACACATATTTATCTCTCCAGTTGTGAGAAATTACTACTTATTTAACATTAACTATTTATTTGCAGGAGAAGTATAAGAAACTACATTGCTGCTCACCTCTAACTACATTAATAAATATTATTTATATATTACCAATGGGCATTTCATTTATTCGGTGCATCTGGATCAGTGCAAATGGGCCCTTTAACAAAGAAGAGAGGAAAAAGAGTAGGAGTCTAACAACCATGGTGATCAGATGCTCGATTAAATGACTACAATAGTTTTCTTACTTTCCTTTCATAATTAATTTATATTAGCTTATTTTATTTTATTTAAATATTCTCTCTCTAATTCTTTTTTACTTTTTCTATTGCAGCTTGCTTGTGCATTAAGAACCTTGCAGAATGAGGGGAAAAAAAGAGAGGCAAGATTCTGCTTTTAACATAAGGTAATGGAATTTACAAAAAAAAAAATGAATTAATTGCCAAATTTTAATCCTTTATTTTATATAATTTTTTTTTCTAATAAAGAATCATATTTTTACCTATAGGAAATTGGTACTGGATTAGCTTGTGTTCAAAAGACATTAAAATGATTATTTGTTCTACTATTCAAAAGCATAACTTTTAATATGGTATTGAAGTGGCATTCAAATGTGTATGGTATTTTATATGATTATGGTTTTTTGTCGGCAATACGGTATTCAAATGGTTTTCAAAAGCATCTGGTATTTTTCATTATTATATGGTTTTATGTCAGTAATATGGTATTTAAGTGGTACGCAAATGCATATGGTATTTTATATTATTATGGTTTCTTGTCAGTAATATCGTATTCAAATGGTTTTCAAAGCATATGGTATTTTTCAATGTGGTATTCAAAAGTATATGGTATTTTCATTATTATATGATTTCGTGTTGGTTATATGGTATTTATATGATTATGGTTTCTTGTCGCCAATATGGTATTCAAATGGTTTTCAATTATTATAGGTGTATGGTATTCAAAAGCATATAGTATTTTTTTTTGGGAAAATATGGTCGTGTCGGCAATATGGTATTCAAAAGCGGTTATGGTATTAAAAAATGTATATATGCAAATATCGTTTTGCATACTATTTGTGGTATTATCTATATTTTTCTTTTATTGGTATTAAATTTAATAAGCTGCAAAATAAAATTTTGTGGAACACCGCACATTATTGCATTTATATCAGAGTTTCCACCGCCTCTGCATTTCCTGAATTTTCATGTTTCAGGTTTGTACTAACTTTACATTTTTTCCAAAAATAAATATAATTATTTCGCATATTATGTTATTAATAAACTGATGCCTATATGTTTTGTACTTTGTGCAACTCTTAACTATAATAGATCCAGGCATGCTAAACTCACGTCCAAAATATTGCCAAGTGTCAGTCTTGCATTTATTCTCCTCAATTTTGTCGAGTGTAAGTCTTTATTTCTTGTATTTTCATCTAAATTTCATAAGTTTTCCGTATTATTTCTCCTACCCTCTCTCTCTTAACTGAATCTTTTGTTTTTGGTAGGTTTTCTCGGGTGTTTTCCTTGGAGTGGGTGTGTACAACTCCGCTAGAGGTTTTATAATTCAAGACAAAGTGGTAAAAAAAAATTAATCATACTTTTCATTTTTTTATTATATATTATTATTTTTTTCTTAGACTTATAATTCATGAAAATAAAAATAAACTTTACAGGAAATTCCTGGACGAGAAAAACAGTTCCATATTTGTCACATTTTCCTTGTTCTTGGCATTTATGCATTCATTTGCTTCACAGTTGGACTGTTGAGCTCTACACAAAATCTGGATTTCATTTATTTTGAGCTTTTAAAATGGAATTTCTTCATGTGATTTAATGCTGATGATAACTTGAATCTACTTTTGATTTACTTTATTTCTTTTATGTTACCTGGTTTCCAAAAGGATCTCATTTCCATCAGATAAGTCATGTTAATTCAATTCAATGTATCATCTAAACACAAAAAAAATGTAAAACTATTTTTTTTTTAAACTTCATCAACTGACAAAACATTTTAATTAAATATTACCTTTTATTTTACTGAATTTCTTCTTTTATTTTTCAAATTTACAGGAAATTTGTCAAAACGATTTAATTGAAACAAGTATTCAACAAATATGAGATATATCTAATTATATATTTTTATTTTTGCAGGCAAATCATGCGTATTATCATCCAATCAGATGTTCTTCAAACCCCTTTAATGTTGAAACCGAAAAGATTCTGTCACAAAGCAACTTGGACATGCTATCAGCCTATCATCATCGTCATTTAGGTTTAGGTTCATTTATGTCATCATCATTTAGATTCAGGGTTTTAGGTCACTTAGGGTCATTTAGGGTCATGATCATCATTTAGTGTCCAATTTAGGGTCGTCGTCATTATCATTTATGGCCCCTTGAATTGAAGGATACGCCCAAAGGTAATTAATTTACCATCTTACACCACTAAGTAAAAGAACAATTATAATATCAATGTTTATTTCATTTTAAAGTTGGAATTAATTCCGTGCTTTGTACAGGATACTCCAATTATGGTGCGACAAGTGTCCATAAGATTGAATAGAAGAATCCTGTCTCTCTTACAAAGAAGCAGTCTAGATGCACAGGGTAGTACCGCTCACCGAATACCACCATGTCGCTGAGAGTCGTAGTCGATCCGGCTTTGCTCATCCCTAAAGAACAAATTACTCATTCGCCCTTTCGAGTCCACTTGCACGTCCCAATGGAACATTCCTTTGTCGATTACCTTCCTCTTGAAATAATTCACCACATTTTGCGCATGTATAGGGTCAATAATATTCCCATCCTCCTCCCAAGATTCACTTCTTGCTCCATTATCTCTTGACTCACCGGTTTGGTTTTACAAGCAAACCGGCACAATCCCAGTGCTGGTACCGGCGCCGGAATCTTCAATCCGCATCGAATTAATTGTTGAAACCATTCTTCTCCAAAATGGCCGGCTTGGTCATGATAAGTGACCTGGCCGTGCCAGCTAGCCCATATAGCCCATAGTTAAGCCCGTTAATATAGAAATAAGAATTCTAAGAATCATGAATCTAAACCTGAATTAACCCCACAATATAACCCAAAAAATGAGAAAATATTACGGAAATCATTCTCATTCATATTCATGCTTGAAGTTGTTTCGGAATTTAAAATCATAATCCTAGAACTTTTTGCAAGAAAAAAAATGAATTGCTACTTTAGGGTACCATACAAAGGGACTGATAAACTGAAGAAGATATGGATAGACTGAATTACTACTAAATGAGCTTGCCTAGTTTTTTTACTACAATCTCAAGACTCATCTCAACTACATCAGGCGGGGGCAGCCCAAACAACACAAGCTCCACTCAAGTTAAGGACTCAATGTTTTAGAGTGCAAACATAAATTACATCAAATGATCTAAAAACTAAAAATAATAATACAAATCTTACAAGCTAAACACAATCGCAGCACCGCTATCACACTTCCGTTCCGACAATAGCTTAACAAGTTTCTTAATATTTTATAAGTTCAGACGTTGAGAGCTCTTTTGGCTACCAAAAGTCAACGTTGCAGGATGGATGGCCAGTCCATAAGACGAAATTTCCTGCGCACACAAACAAATGAATCATATCCCAGCCATTTAATTAATGATGACATTTATTATAACTCATTATTTTATATCTCTCATTTATTGGAAGTACCTGTGATGCACAGGGAGCCATCGGTTATATGTTTGGATGAATGTAGATTTGATTTGTCGGCATGTTAGTCACACCATTCACTACTACATAACAACTCACAAAAAAAATAGAAGAAAAATAACACTAGGATAGTACTTACTAGCACAATATTCAAATATTCCTCGCACCACCAAAATTTGGGGGTAAAGGGCGCATCACACCACCATACGAAGAATAATCCTGGTCATAAATAATAATTATAATATATAAATGTATATACTCACAGAAAATATAAAAATATTACGTGTGATAAATTGATAAGAATACCTGGGAAGAGCAATGGGGAATGGAGTTCATATTCGGATGAATGAACATCTGACCTGGTGACGCCTCATTCGTTGAGTATCCCTACATCAAAAAGCACATTCTCAAACTTCAGGAGTAAAATCTCTAAAACAAATAAACAAAAGACCAAATTCCGTACCTGATTATAAATCGGTCTACCAACCGAAGAAGCCCTTGGATCATGCGGACCAGAATAAGCCGACTGAGTCTCATTCGACAGCGCAGCAAAGACCGGGTCTTGGCCTACCGCCACATTAGACGATTTCCTCGCTTTTTCTACACCCCAACCCAAAAAAACATTAAAAAAACATTTCCATAGACAGCCAAAAAAAGAGAAACAACAAATAACCCTTACTAGATTTCTTGTCGTCCTTGAGTAGCTTCTTCTTCTTCTTCTCGCTCTTCTCACCATCCCTGGTACTCCTCGTGGATGAATAAGGAAGCAATCCTTTAATCTCAAATGCTTCTAAAGCCTCTTCAGCGCTTTCCAACGCGTCCAAAAGGAGCTTCCGGGACTCCTCTTGGCCCCGGCTTTTGATTACCAAGTTGTAGACGTATTTCATCATTTGGTTTCGGTATGCTTGTTCGGCCATGCATGCATCGAGATGCGTGTGGTCTTCACGACCGATGCCATAGATTCTTCGCCGAGCGTCCTTTGTCCACCTTTGCAAAATGTACCTGCAATGGATTGATTTGAGAGAGAGATGCCGATGAGATGACGTTGGATTAATTTTTAAAGGGAATTTTTCAAAAAAAAAAGCCCTATATTTTCTGGTACTTGTGAAAAAAACCCCATCTTTAGGAAAAAATCAAATTTAAACTTTCCATTTTTTAGAAACTTGTGACTTTTAAAATACTTTAAAGTAGGGTATTTTTGGAAAATGGAAAGTTAAAAGTAGTTTTTTTTTCAATATTCCAAAAGTTAGGGGGTTCCGACAAATTTGAGAAAATATAACGTTTTTTGAAGGTTTTCCTTTTTTAAGTCATAACACATAATTCTAAGTAAGTCAAGAATAACATCATACTTATCAGGGATTCCCTCGGCGCTTTTGAGACTAAGAGCATTCAACGCGTGAGGACAAAGCAAGCCCATGGTCTCAAACTTCATACAACTACAAGTCACAGTCATAGTCGCCATTTCGAGCGTAACCATCCACACTTTAGTCCCACCATTCATGAACTGGAACCGGTAAGTCGAGTCTCTATAATGCGTCTCCTGGTACGTAGTGGGAGTGCTCTGATCCAAAAACCCTGCTTCGAAAAGCTTATACGCCTTGTGAGTGTACACCTCAGCTGCGTGTGTTAACAGCGTATGTTGCCGGACCGCCCGTGCAGGCCCGCTCTGGCTGCACCGCATATCTTCTTCTGACTCGATGGCCCGCCAGCTGGCGATTAGTTTGTCGATGTTGGAGACGAAGTCTGAAAGACAGGTTGACTCGTCGGAAATGTTGGTTAAGATGTTGGTTAGGGTTTCGGTTTTTTCAAGTGAAGTTATTCCCGCGTCAAACGCGTCTTTGCATAGGATAGAGCTCCATTTGTGGCGGAGGTTGTAAAGGTCAGTGAGCCAGTTGTGTTCTTGTAAATTAAACTCCGTGAATATTTTTGCCCACGTGTCCTCAAACTCCATTTCGGTTTCACACCCCCTCACGCATTTTATAAACAGATTTTGGAACGTCTCGCTCGCGTTTAGGGTTCCGATATGAGAGTCTACAGTCTTCTGCACATGCCAAGGAGATAAACAGTGCCTTGTGTGGGGCAAAACCGTTTCAACGGCTTTGAGAACCGAAGGGTTCAAATCCGTAAATATAGATTTAGGTGCGTGACCGCCCATCGAATCCACAAACGCCTTGAACAACCATTCAAACGACTCAAATGAATCATCTAACAAAAATGCGCAACCGAACATTATATTCTGCCAGTGGTGGTTCACTCCGATAAAAGGGGCGCAGATTAAATTGTACTTGTTCGAACGGTATGATGTGTCGAAGATCACGATGTCGCTGAAACAATCGAAGTCGATCCGGCTCCGCCCGTCCCTAAAGAATAAATTACGCATTCGCCCCTCTGAGTCCACTTGCACGTCCCAATGAAACATTCCCTCGTCAATCACCTTCCTCTTGAAATAATTCACCACATTTTGCGCATCGATCGGATCAATTACGTTTCCACTTTCCTCTTCAAGATTTATTTCTTGCTCTACCATCTCTTGACTCACCAGTTCGGTTTCAGAAACCGGTACAATACCAGTACCAGAACTGGTACCAGCACCGGAATCTTCAATCCGCATTGGATTAATCGCCGAAACCATTCGCTCCAAAATGGCCGGCTTGGTCATGATAAGCGACCTGGCGGACCGCAACATGTGTCGCTGACCTGGCCGCGCCAGCTCGTGATTATGCTCCTGAACCAACCGAATCACCTTCCACCGTCCCTGCGAGTCGACTCTAAATCTAATCATCGCTTTACAATTGGTCCTCGCGTCAGGACGGGTCGGGTCCGCGTCAGGATCGTCGTCCCGGCTCCCTTCTTTCGAACAGTAATAATCTTTCGTTCTGATATTTTTGGTGCCGGTGAAATAATACTGTTTGCCTTTGCGAATACTGAAGCCCATACGAAGACCGTATTCACAGTAGAGCTTGTAGGCTTCTTCCTCGCTGTGGACCATCTGGCCGAGTAATTCTTCACTCAGTTCCTTGCTGGTTAGAAAAATTGGGATTTTGTTGGCCGTGGCAGTTGGGGTCGCGGAGTCGGTCGGTTGGGGTTTAGGGTTTTGAGGATCGGAGACTTGTGAGGGTTCTTGTTGGGTGGATTCTTCAGGTGCGGTCGTTTCTCCGTCGAGACATATGGCCTCTCCGTCTATTTCGATCGCGTAGTTCGTGTTTTCCATTTCTGAGAAAGGAAAGAGTAATTTGGTCAATGTGATTTGATTTGAGGGTTGACTGTTGAAGCAAAAGTGTTAAGAAAGCAGTTAAGAGTAATGCAAATTGAATGTTTTCAGTTTTGGAAAAGAGAAAATTATGAGAAGTGAAATATCTATGGAGTAGTAAATTATTAAGTCAGCTAGGGAAAATTAACAACAGTTAATATGTGTAAGTAATTAGGGTTGCATTTCGTGTTTATAATTTTTAGGTGCCTCGCCAGAAATTTCAGATATACGCAGAAAATAGCCGAATATAAAATGTTTCAGGTAGAAAACAGGAAGTTAAAATAGTTTTACTCAGTAAAAGTAAAAGAAAGATTAGTTTTTCTGACAAATTAGTCATTAGTCGAAATCTTACCCCAAAATCATACTTCAACCCCTTTTTACTCCACAAAACCTCCATTTGCAAACAAAAGCGGCCCAATTATACCAAGATCCCCAAATACTGCAAAAACCTAAATCACCCAATTCTGTGGAAGAAACCAACTTAATCACCCAAATTCAACTAAAAAACAGATCAAATCGTACACAAACTACCAAATCCTACAACCTAGCAGCTGAACAATCACAAATCAATCAAACCCTAATTTCAAAAAAAATTCACCGCCCAAAGAGAAGAGAAAACAAAACGCAGATCTTACCTAAATCCGATCAATCGGCGGCGATCGGAGGGGGAGGAAAGGCGCGGCTGGCTTTCGCGGTGCACGACGGATCCGGTAGAACGGGTCCAAAGAAAGGGGAGAAAATCGATCGGAGAGGAATTATTTTGCTGGACCGCGTGTTTGGTACTCATACAATACAAGTCACTGAAGAGTGAAGACTGTGGTGCTCTGAACGAAAGGAAACCTCTTTCTTTCAGATAAGCGTGACTGTGGGCCTCGCATGCGCAGTCTCTTTTAATATGGTTCTTTATCACCTCCGTTTTAATATATACTTGATATGTCTAGGAATGGAAAGAAATCAGAAATGGATGGGGGATGACACCGTTAAAATGGAGAGGATTAGATTGTTGAGATGCATCATGACCCGGTCCATGAAGTAATTAGTACCACTGTAGATTTTGATCAGATAGGCGGACAAGAAATTTCAGCATATATTAAATGACCCTTTGGGTTTATCTAGGCTTTCATTTTCGTAAAAAAAGCCGTTGCAGTTTTGCAAATGCAGTAACTTCAACATAGCAGCCCAACGGTAAAGCCGATTAATATAGAAATAAAAATTCTAAGAATCATATATCTAAGCCTGAATTAATTTTGAAATATAAACAAAAAATGAGAAAAACAATAAGGAAAACCATTATCACTAATTTTCACTCTTGAAGTTGATTCCGAATTTAAATACATAATCCTAGAGAAAAAAACGAAATATTACTTGACCAGACCAATAAATGGAAGAAAAAATTAGTACTCCTAAATAAGCTTGTCTACTTGTTTAACTACAATCTCAGACTTATCTCACCTATGTCAGGCGGCTCAAACAACGCAAGCTCCACTCACGTTAACTATAATCCAAACATAAATTACGTCAAATTATCTTAAAACTAAAAATAATAATATAAATCTTGCAAACTAAAGACATTCGCAACTCTCTTAATAATTTATGACCTTCCCAGTTCAAAAAAAATAATTTATGACTTTGGGACGCTTCTTGTGGCTTTCGAAAGTCGATGTTGCAGGATGGATGGACAGTCCATAAGCAGAACTTTCCTGCACACAAAAACAAAAAAGACTCACATTTAATTTCAGTTATTCAAGTAACAGCCACATTTAATATAACTCATTATTTCAATATATCTCATTATTTGGAGGTGCCTGTGATGCACAGAGAGGTTGCATGTTTGGACGAATGTAGATTTGATTTGTGGGCATGTTAGTTGTCTGATGCGTGCAGTCCTCGCGGCCAATCCCACATATGCTACTCCGTGCATCCTTTGTCCACCTGAGCAAAATGTACCTGCGATAAATTGATTAGAGAGAGAGAGACGATTGAGATGATGTAAGAAAACAAACCTGTCTTTTGGAATATTAAAAAAAAATTAATTAATTGAATTAGAAGAGGGGTCACTGATGCTGAACTACTTTGAATGATTTATTTATTTTAATAAAACCCTATCTCATTTTGAAATAATAGAGAAATAATATGTAAACACCTTAGTTTATTTTGAAATAACAGATATATAATTTGCAAAATATGTTTACTTATTATTTATTTATACATTATTTGAATATTATTTAGAGGTTTTTTGGAAAATAAAAGTTAAGAAGTTTTCTGGTCTTTAAAAGATAGGGCAGTTTCGGAAAATAAAAAGTTTAAAATAGAGACTTCTTGAATATTCCAAAAAGTTTTGTTTTTTTCCTTAAAAATCCCATTTTTCAATTCATAATACATATTAATTCTAAGTAAGTGAAGAACATTATCATACTTATCGGGGATTCTGTCAACGCACTTCAAAGCAAGAGCATTTAATGTGTGAGGGCAAAGCAAGCCCATGGTCTCAAACTTCATGCAACTACAAGTCAAAGTCATAGTATCCATATCGAGTGAAGCCATCCACACTTTTTTCCCATGATTCATGAACTTGAACCTGTATGCCGAGTCTCTATAACGAGTCTCCTCGTACGAAGTGGGATAGCTCTGATACAAAAAGTCTGCCTCAATAAGCTTATACGCCTTGTGAGTGTACACCTCAGCAGCGTGGTTTAACAACGTGCTTAGAGGGATCGCCCGTGCGGCCTGCTCTGACTGCACTGCATGTCTTCTTCTGATTCCGTGGCCCGCCATCTGGTGGTTAGTTTGTCGATGCTGGATACTAAGTCTAAAAGAGAGGTTGACTTGTCGGAAATATTGGTTAACACGTTGGTTAAGGTTTCGATTTTCTCTACAGAGGTTATTCCCGCATCGAAAGCATCTTTGTGGAAGATAGAGCTCCATTTGTGGCGGAGCTCGTAAAGGTCCGTTAACCAATCGTGTTCTTGTAAATTAAACTTGCTGAGTATTTCTTCCCATGTTTTCTCAAACTCCATTTCGGTTTCGCACTCTCTCAAGCATTTCACGAATAGATTTTGGAATGTCTCGCTCGCGTTTAGGGTTCCGCACGTGCCAAGGCGCCAAACAGTGTCGCGTGTTGGGCAGAACCGACTCAACCGAGTTGAGAACCGAAGGGTTCAAATCGGTGAAAATAGATCTCGGCGCGTAACCGCCCATCGAATCCACAAACGACTTAAGCAGCCATTCATGCGACTCAACCGAATCGTCTAACAGAAAAGCGCAACCGAACATTATATTCTGCCAGTGGTGGTTGACTCCGATAAACGGGGCACAGATTAAGTTGTACTTGTTGGATCGGTACGAGGTGTCAAAGATTACGACGTCGCTGAAACAGTTGTAGTCGATCCGGTTCCGACCATCTCGGAAGAAGAAATTACTCATTCGCCCTTCTGAGTCCACTTGCACGTCCCAATAAAACATCCCTTCGTCAATTAACTTCCACTTGAAATAATTCACCACATTTTGCACATCGGTCGGATCAATTATGTTTCCACTTTCCTCTTCAAGATTCACTTCTTGCTCTATCACCTCTTGATTTACCTGCTCGGTTGGGTTTGAGGAGTCGGTTGGTTGGGGTTTAGGGCTTTGAGAATCAGAGTTTGGTGAGGGTTGTTGGTGTGTTGCTTGGGTGGATTCTTCAGTTGCAGTTGTTTCTCCGTTGAGACATATTGCCTCTCCGTCTATTTTGATCGCGTAGTTTGTGTTCTCCATTTCTGAAAAAAAAAAAGAGTAATTTGGTCAAAAGTATTTTGATCTGGGGTTGACTATTGAAACAAAAGTGTTAACTATTAACAAGCAGTTAAGAGTAATGCAAATTGAATGTTTTCAGTTTTGGAAAAAAAAAATTATGAGAAGTGAAATATCTCTTGACTGGTAAATTATTAGTCATCTAGTTGAAATTAGAGGAAATTAGCACTAGTTAAGATATGTACGTAATTAGGGTTGCATTTCTGGTTTGTAATTTTTAACTGCATCACCGGAAACTTCAGAGATACACAGAAAATAGGCTGATATAAAAGTTTCAGGTAGAAATTATACAAGAAGATATAATAGGTTTACTCAATAAAAGTAAAAGAAAGATCAGTCTCTCTGACAAATTAGTCGAAATCTTACTCCAAAATCATACTTCTAACCCCTTTTTACTCTGCAATACCTTAATTTGTAAGCAAAAGACGCCTAATTATACCAAGATCCCCAAATACTATAACCTACCAGCTAAACAATCATCAATCAAGCATACCTAAATTTCAAAAACCTATAAAGCCCCGACACCGAAACGAGAGAAGAGAAAACGAAGATTTTACCTGTATCCGATCAATCGGTGTAACAACCTTGCTATTAATTTGGGAATTTCCACCAAGATTAGGGTTAATTGGTGGAAATTAATCAAACAATAGCTCAAGAACACAAGTTTGTCAAGAATGAGAATTTGAATATTTATTGGATTGAAATTAGTACAAGACATGCCTCGAGTCCTTATTTATACTAACAGAGGATTCCCCTTAGAAACTAAATCTATACCTGGAACGGGGCTACCAGCTCCACATGAACCAACTTCTCACGTACCTCTAAAGAGTTATTCAGTTTAACCTTTGTATCTTTTATTATTAGAATTCATACTAAATTCTTAGGTCATGACAATTGGCGGCGATGGGAGGGGGAGGAAAGGTGCGGCGGGCTTTCGCGGTGCACGAGGGATTCGGAAGAACGGGTCCAAAGCAAGGATGAGAGGAATTTATTTTGCTGGACCACGTGTTCGGTACTCGTACAAGCCCGAAAGACTTGGGGCTCTGAATGAAATGAAACCTCTTTCATAAGCCAGAAAGACCTGGTCCAGGAAGTAATTTGTATCGCTGTAGCTTTCAATGAGATGGGCGTACAAAGAAATTGATTTGATTTTTATATAGGCTTTCATTTCGTAATCAGGCCGTTGCTGTGTTTGGAAATGTGGTAAATTCAACAGAGCAGACCAACACGTATTTGAAGTTCCAAACCTGAATTAATTTCTGACATGAGAAAAATAACAAGGAAATTAATTCTCATTTACATCCGCTCCTTATAAACAAAATATAAGGACACCATCCTAGAATTTTTGATAGAGAAAAAAAAGAAATATTACTTGAGCAAGACTAATAAATGGAAGAAAAAAAATACTACAGCTAAATGAGCTTGTCTACTTGTTTTACTACAATCTCACAGACTTATCTCACCTACGTCAGGCGGCTCAAACAACGCAAGCTCCACTCAAGTTAACAATGCAATGTTTACAATCCAAACATAAATTACATCAAAACATCTCAAAACTAAAAATTGCAATACAAATCTTACAAACTAAACACACTCGCAACTCTAACCCAAGTTCGTTCTGACAATAGTTCAACAAGTTTCTTAATATTCTATAATTTATGACCTTGATACACTCTTTTGGCTTCCGAAATTCGATGTTGCAGGATGTACAGCCGGTCCATAAGCAGAAATTTCCTGAACAAAAAAAATTAGCCATATTTCAGTAATTCAATTAGCAGCGACATTTAATATAACTCATTATTTCATATATCTCATTATTGAAAGTACCTGTGATGCACAGAGAGCCATCGGTTGCATGTTCGGATGAATGTAGATTTGGTTTGTCGGCATGCTAGTTGTCTGAAATGCCTAAAAAGGCGACAAACAACCATAATCACAAAACCACAAAGCAAATATTCCACACGAATAATCAAATTCTAATCAATTTTAAACATGCTATATATTTATACCTGATAGAAGAACGGGCGGCCCATAGTAGGATTAGTAGCATTAGCAGGATCTTGAGGAGGATAAAAATGATTTTCACCCGGCCTTGGGACAATCTCTGTATTTCCCGACGGAGTGGCTGGTAAAATCGGCACGGGATGATTTCTCACTTTTTCTACAAACACAAACGTCACAATTTTCTTTCAAACTCAACCAACTAAATTCATCAAATAGTTTAATAAATGGGAAAATTTTCAAAGCACCCCTAACTTTTCTGAATATTTATAAAAAACTTCACTTTTTTTAGATTGAATTAGAGGATTTATGAAAATTGATGAGAGGTGTTTTGGTTCAAAAAAGAATGAAATTGATGGAATGTTAAATATAACACGGGCAGGGGTAAGAAAATCCAATCCATTTTCTAAGGGGCTTTTGAGGTTTTTGAAAAGTTAAGGGGGTTTTTGAAAAATTTCCTTAATAAACCAACTCCTTTCAAATCACACAACGTACTTGAGCTGGATTCCTGTCTATACTTCTTCTTCCTTCTATCAATCTTATTCCCATCCTTATCTTTCAACGGCTGTTGCGCCGACAAATTCCGCATCTCAAAGAATATATCGAGCGCTTTTTCTCCGCTTTCCAACGTGTCCCAAAATATCTTTCTTGACTCCTCCATCTCCTGACTCTTCATTACCAAATTGTGAGCGTATTGCATCGCTCGGTTTTTGTAAGCTTGTTCTGCTTCTGACCCTTCGGTTTGGGGCGGTGCTGAGTCGTCTTGAGTCATCTTGTAGACTCTTTTGCGTGCGTCTTTAGTCCACCTTCTTAAAATGTACCTTAAATACCAAGAGAGAATATATGAATTAATGAATAAACGAAATGACGACAATATCAAAATATCAACTACCCAACATAACAAGAAAGATCATGGATTTGGCTACGAAATATAGGATATAGTACATACGCCCCCACGATGTACAAGAAATATCATGTATACCCCTCATTTCTATACTGATTAGAAAAAACCCAAACTGTCCTTGATTCATCATCTCACTAAGAGAAAAAAAAAAAAAAAAAAAAAAAAGGGCAAATTTAACCAGACATTCTTTTCAAAAAATAATAAAAGGAGGGTACTTATCCATATCCCCACGTTTCATAGGCTACCCACGATTTTTTTTTTTAAATTAAACACACTGACAAAGAGTCTAAAAACACTACCTTTCAGGGATGTGATCGACATTCTTCATGCTGAACGCCTTAAGCGCATGCGAGCAAAGAATCCCAGTCATCTCAAACTTCTGACAGCTACACCGAACCCCCATATCCGCCGTATCCAAGAACACAATCCACAGCTTCGACCCCCGTCCCTGCATCGTCAGCTCGAACCTGAACTGCGTATCGCCGCAAGGCGTCTCTTCACAACTCGACGCCCCGCACCCGTCCAGAAACTCTGCCTCGAATATCTTGTAAACTTTGTGCGTGTATATCTCGCTCGCGTGTTTGAGTATCGCGCTGTGTTTTATCGCGCGGACCGGGGCCGTCTGGCTGCATTTGAAATCCTCTTCGAATTCGCTACGGCGGAGTCCGCGGAGTAATTTCTCAAAGGAGAAGACGAATTTGGTGAGGGAGGTGGATTCATCGGAAATCCCGCTCATCATGTTGGTGTAGTTCTCGCTCCACTCACGTGAATTGATTCCTCCGTCGAACGAGTCGCGGTTGAGAGCGGTGCACCACTTGGATTTGTGCCTGTGCAGCGCGGCCAGCCACTGGTGGTCCTGGAGTTTGTACTCGTGCACCATCCTGCCCCAATTCTCCTCGAACTCCATATCCGTTTCGCAGTGCTCCACGCACTTCTCAAAACCTCTGAGGAAAGTCTGACACGTGTTCAGATTCCCGACCTGCGTCAGAACGTTCTTCTGAATGAGCCACTGGCAGAAGCAGTGCCGGGTTTCCGGTAAAGTTTCCTCAATCGCCTCGGCCATTAATTCATTATGGTCGGTGAAGATCGACTTTGGCCCCTTGCCTCCCATTGAATCCAGAAAAGTTTTGAACAGCCAAGTGTAAGAAGCTTTCGACTCGTCTAACAAAAACGCGCAGCCAAACACGATGTTCTGCCAGTGGTGGTTGAGACCCACAAACGGGGCGCAAATCATCCCGTACCGGTTCGTCCGGTACGAGGTATCAAACAAAACCACATCGCCAAAACAGTCATAGTCGTTTCGGTTCTTACTATCCCTCCAAAAGAAATTCGTCACTCGGCCCTCCTGATCGACCTGCGAGTCCCAGTAAAACATCCCTTCTTCACTGACCCTCTTCTTAAAATACCCAAACAAGCTCTGAATGTCCCCCGCCTCGATAAATGCGCTCCCCTGCAAGTCCGGCTGGTTATAAACCTCCCTCCTCACAACAATCGCTGACTCTAGCATGACATCAGCGGCGTCCTCCATGACCTCGCCCGGATAAACCACCTGAAGCGGGTCCACGCTCGAATTCCCTACCGTCGGGTCAACAAGCATCCCATGCTTCGCTAAAGATCTAGCAGATTTCAATAAATGCCTCTCGCCAGGCTTCGCCAGCTCGTGATTATGCTCCGGCACGAACCTCACCACCTTCCACTCTCCGTTCTCATCCACTCGAAACCTAATCATCGCCTTGCAATTCGTCCTCGTGTCCGGTCTGTTAAAATTCACATCTGTAACAGGCTCGTCGTACTTCACGCCTTCTTTCGAGCAGTAATAATCCTTGGTTCGGATGTTCTTCGTGCCGAGGAAATAAGACTGTTTTCCTTTACGCACGCTGAATCCGATTCTGTGGCTGTAGTCGCAGTAGAGCTTGTAGGCCTCTTCCTCGCTGTGGACCACCTGGCCGAGTAGTTCTTCGGCGGCTTCCTTGCGGCTCAGCACGATCGCGTATTCCTCTTTTTCTTCCATCACGTCGCTGAACTCGTGACGCTTTTGCTTTTTGGTCCGCCTTTGGTTGTCCATTCTGTTGATTTTTTTCTTCTTTTGGGCTAGGATATTGTACTGACCATCAGATGGGGAGAAGGGTTTGAATCTGTGAATGCATGCCATAAGAGGTTGTCAGCATGTGAGTATATGGTAAGTTAAGAATTGCAGAAATAATGAAAAAATGGGAATTAGTAATGATTTCAAGTGTTTTAGAATCAAATTGTGATTTGATTAGCTTGTGGTTTGATTGGAGCTGATTGAGTTGAAGAAAGGAACTCGTACGTTTTACGATTTAACAATTGCTTTGAAGGTAAATCAAATTTCGTAAATTTTGTGGTTTTCATGAAAATGTTTCCAAAAAAGAGAAATCCTGCCAAAACTAGTCGAAATTTTGTAGATGACGCGGCCGATCTAGTAAACAGTATGTATAAATATAGAAAAATTCACTTGATTTAAGGATAAAATCTACCTTAATGCTATATTTTTCCAAATATTTAGTAAATTGTTTTACCTTTATCACTAGCTGAGACTTCAACTAGAGAGAGACACAGAAGGAAGAAAGTTTAAGAACGGGTCAGTGGCGGCGCTAGGGTTTAGCTTACTAATCTCAAACGAAAGGAAATAATATTTATAAGAACAGGTTTAATTGTATTTATACTTATATTATTGGACTCAAATCTGACCCGATTACCGATTACAAATACGAACCGAATTACCATTATCACTAACGGAAATCAATTATTAGTTAAGAATTAAATAGCTCATTTTTCTTTGCACGTGTGCTCTCATGTAGCTGAGTTAAGTATGCATAGAGATGTTAAGTTCATCCAATAATTCGTAAATTATCATGCAGCAATAAAAAATAAATAGATTGTAAAACTGAAAATGTAAATAACTCATTTACCAGTAGAGTCACTTAACAGTCTGCTAATCTTCAGATTTCTGTACAATAATTTAGGATTATTGGACAGACATGTACCAGAAATACTAACCTAGATGGTTTTGAGCCCTTTTACACTTGAATAATATAATTTGGTCAGTGTGATTTGATTTGAGGGTTGACTGTTGAAGCAAAAGTGTTAAGAAAGCGGTCAAGAGTAATGCAAATTGAATGTTTTCACTTTTGGAAAAGAGAAAATTATGAGAAGTGAAAAAATTAGTAAGTCATAAGTTATTAAGTCAGCTAGGGAAAATTAACAATAGTTAATATGTGTAAGTAATTAGGGTTGCATCTTGTGTTTATAATTTTTAGGTGCATCGCCAGAAATTTCAGAGATACGCAGAAAATAGCCGAATATAAAATGTTTCAGGTAGAAAACAGGAAGATAAAATAGTTTCACTCAGTAAAAGTAAAAGAGAGATCAGTTTTTTCTGACAAATTAGTCTTTTAGTCGAAATCTTACCCCAAAATCATACTTCAACCCCTTTTTACTCCACAAAACCTCAATTTGCAAACAAAAGAGGCCCAATTATACCAAGATCCCCAAATACTGCAAAAACCTAAATCACCCATTTCTGTCGGAAGAAACCAACTTAATCACCCAAATTCAACTAAAAAACAGATCAAATCGTACACAAACTACCAAACCCTACAACCTAGCAGCTGAACAATCACAAATCAATCAAACCCTAATTTCAAAAAAAAAATCACCGCCCAAAGAGAAGAGAAAACGCAGATCTTACCTAAATCCAATCAATCGGCGGGCGATCGGAGGGGAAGCAGCGCGGCGGTGCACGGCGGATTCGGTAGAACAGGTCCAAAGGGCAAGAACTCGGAAAGGAAAGAGATTTTTTCTCTAGACCGCGTCTTGGCGTTGTTGGTACAGCCACAAAGACGTGGTGCTCTGCAACTCTTTCAGATAAGCCCGTCCGTAGGCCCCACTTGTCGGAAGTCCCAATTAATACCATCCCACATCGCCTCTGTTTAAACAACACTGGACAAGAGGAAAGTATTTGTCCTGTCGAAATTAAATGGAGATGGTTGGTGGCTTGGGTCCGGTCCAGGTAGTAATTAGTGCGTCCGTAGCTTCTGTTTAGACCGGCGTACCCCTACACCGTGGAGTAGATTGGATCGAAACATCGAGGGTATTTTGGTACATTCACTTGATGTGCCGTAGTTTTGTTGTGCTTGTCTTGAAAAGAACAAAAAGAGGGAAACGAAAAAGTGAAAAAAATGGAGGGAGAATTTCATTCAGAACTTAACAAAAAATAGATATGGGAAATCCAGTACACCGATTGTAGACCGTGTCTGTCAGTTGTAGATCCCAGTGAAAAACTCTCTATTGTGGTTCACAGTTAAGTGTGGACCGAGTGCAGCCGATTTAAACATTCAACAATGGGCTGATATTCTTGTTACTTTGTGGCTTAAGCCCAATTTTGAAGTAAGACTTACTACAGCCCAATTAAAAACTCGAGTTTGACTTCCTCTCGATCATTATCAGTACACGTTATGATATCGTAACGTCTATGCAACTTACAAAAACTTCAAATCTCGTCCCAATCAGCTATAGTCCTCTTCAGCTCCATCCAACGGTTAATAATCCACGGATGTGCTTTAGCATTCGTGCAACAAAGCACTTCCAAACGCTACCACAAAACGGTAGTTACACGAGAGAGAAACTGAAGAATCGCGGTTTTCCATTGATTGATTTTTTTTTGAAGTCCTTTTCGTTGATTGATTTGATTGGAATCGTGGAGGTTTTGGTCTTCCATCAATGGAAGGCGAAATCGAGCGGCTTCCAATCGACCTCATTGCGCACATCTTTTCTCTCCTCACCTCCTTCAAGGACTTAGCGCAGTAATTCAATCAATCACTGATTTGCATGTTTTTCTTTATTTACTGATTTAAATTGGTGAGTTTTTTATTATTTGGTCAATTTTTATGGTTGAAGGGCGAGTGGGGCGTGCAGGAAATGGAGATGGGCGGTGCAAGAATCACTGGCGGGGAGGCAGAGGCTGAGCTTTGCTGATCAGAGAATGGATGATGAGGCTATGGCTCGCTTTGTCTGTGCTTCTTACAACCTCAAGGAGCTCAATATGTGAGTAATCTTTCTTTTCCTTCTTTCTTTGGTTTCATCTAGTTTGAAAACTGTAATTATTAAGGTTTCTTATTTTTAACAAAATTTTCACTCATTTTGTAAGGTCGATAGAATTATCAAGGTTTAGCTGGATTTTACTACTAATCATTGTATTTCAGTTCGAGAAGCTGCTGGGGTTGTCAGATAACTGATGAAGGGCTGTTCAAAATTGCATCGGCAAAATGTGTCGGAAATTTGACGTCTATTTCCTTGTGGGGAATGGCTGGAATTACTGATACTGGCGTCATTCATTTGGTTAGAATTCTCTTATTCTGAATTTTTTATTGATTAGTAATTAGTTAATTGAATATTCTGTTTAAGGGGTTGAATACCTCTAAATTTATGTAATGATGAGTGTGTTTTTTTTAATTTGTTCAGGTTTCAAGAACTTACTCTTTACAGCATCTAAACATTGGTGGGACTTTTATTACAGATGAATCTTTATATGCAATTGCAAATAATTGCCCCAATCTGAAGGCAAATGTGTTATATATATTTCTTTTCGTAGAATAATATCTCATTTAAACAAAAAAATTATTAATTAATTTGCCATGATAATGTTTTTTACTTTTTTTTCCTTGTGTAGACAATAATATTATGGAGTTGTCGCCATGTGACAGAGAGCGGTTTAATCGCGCTTGTGAATAAATGTCGCAAGCTGGAATCAATAAATGTCGGAGGAATGAGAGTGCCTTTGGATTGCTTCATTGCTTTGCTTGCGATTAGCCCTGCTCTGCAACTGAAATCAATTTCTCAGTATCTAATTGCCGGTACCCAAGTTATGTAGGGTACATGTATATTTCAGTTACTTGATGTGAATGTAAATATTACACGGTGTTAATTTGTTTGTTTTTTTGTTGCTTGTATATGTGTATCAGTGTATGGGTATGTATATGTATATGTATGTAATTATAATGATTGTTGTGAACATTTATATGACTTACCGTAAATGCAAATAATGATACGTGTGGCTGTGTGAATAATAAGAAACATTAGTTACGCTTGTAGGCAACTTGCCCGTGAGTTATATCGGTTTTTTTTTTTTTGCATTATAAAACTCTTATTAATTTAATTTAGCCTCCAAAAGTTTTTTGGTTAACCCAATTCAAAAACAAAGAAATATTCTAACTAGAATCAAGAGTTGGAAAATCACAAAGAATCATACCATATTTACTTGTATTTTTTAGCCATCTAAAAAGAAAAGAAAAAACACTGGATATGTCCAGTTTTAGGCGTTCTCCACGCACACAAAATCACTGATGTCGGCATACTTACTTCAGTGCATAATTCTTATTTAGGAAGAATTCACCATTTGTTTAGGAAGAATTTATCCGTTTAACAATAAAAATATACATTTTTAACGGTAAAAACAAATTATTTAGAAAAATTCACCATTTGTTTAGGAATAATTCATCCTTTTAATAGTAATAATACACTCTTTAATATTTTTTGTATATTGACCATTAAAATTCGCGTTTGGCCAGCCAAAACGCGTTTTATTCTTCAAATCCACTATCTCCCTGCCACGTGTCGCCCTAGTAAGATATGAAGGATTCATTTGTGAGTGAAAGTTACGTTCTTCTGAATAGTAAGAGTTGTGACTAGAAGTTATTTAGGAAGTCTTTATTAGTTCAAACATGGAATAAATGGGAATTATAATTATATATATATATATATATATATATATATATATATATATGCACATTTCTCTCTCTATATATATATGTCAAAAGATTCTCTCTCTTGAATTGACTATGCATCTTTTTGTTTTTCCAGATGATACCGTTGAAGCACTAGAGTAGGGTGTTGAGAAAAAATAATCTTCAACACTAATGACAGAGTGTCGGTGCCCTGGACGCTTTTTTTCCTATTTAGACTAGAAAAACTTGAATTAATATTTATGAAGGTTTTTGCCTTGTATGAAGTATGATACTCCTTCAATTGAGAAAAAGAACTGTCAGAAAAAAACTTAAATAAACAAAATGAAATAGGTAAATAGTTTTGCGCATGGATGTAAGAACTCCATTATTGCAAAATGCGACGATTCATGAGCTATCCTCCTTTTCTGAGCAGAACATTTGAATGTTGCATTTATTTATTCTACCAAAAGGATAAATTTGCAGGTGATGTAATTTGACTTGCTAATAAGACATTTTGAGTTTGTTGACAATCTATATAATAAAATGTTACACAAGGTCTTGTAAGAAATAACGAACAAGCATAGCATCTCTCAATAAAATATTCTTAATTTCTTACAACATGAGCTTCCCATTTGTCCCCACCTCATACAAATATAGTTATTCATTCCCATACATAGTATAAAACAAAAACCACATTAAAACCCCACAAAATAATATAAAAAACCTCAAAATAAAAATACAATAAAATACAAATAAAGTACAACAATATCAACCCATATTCATAAACAAATTACTGAACTCTGCGGCAAAGGGTAATACCGTCACCAACAGGCAGCTGACAGATCTCAATACGCTGATCCTCAGCGAGCGCTTTGTTCAAAACAAGAACGAAATCGCGATAGTAACGGATGTATTTGCGCATCGGCGCGTCAGCAGGGAGCACCACGGACCCGTTCCACAGAGTGTTGTCGTATCCTATCAGGCCTCCGACTTTCACGAGCTTGATCAGTCTCTCATGGTAGTTCAGGTAGTTGTCTTTGTCAGCATCCACAAAAATAAAGTCATACGTTCCGTGGTTCTGCGCCTGTGTACAGATCGAAATATTTATTTCATGAGAAATAAATTTTATAGTTTTCAAAAAAGAGTTGTGAGGTTTTAATTCTTACATCTTCAATCATTGTGTCTAAAACGGGAAGGGCGGGACCCTCACGGAAGTCTATCTTGTGAGCCACACCGGCTTTTTGAATAACCGGTAGACCGAGTTCGTAGTTCTCTCTGTTAATGTCCATAGCCAAGATCTGTTCAAATGTCCTTTTCATTAGCATTCATTTTTTTTCTCTTTTTGATAAGAAACGGTATTAATTACCATATAATACAGTTGTTAGATCTGAACAAAAGAAAAGACAAGAAAAACAAGGAAGGGAATATTTTGATGACAATGAAATCTGAACCACCAAAATTGGGAATCAAGTTTTTGAGTTTATAATAAATTGGGAATTGAGTTCCAGGATTTACTAATCATGTCAAAACAAAATTGACAGTCAGAACTCCTTTTTCGAGACATTGCATTAATTGGGTACCCACAAAAACCAAACAAATCGCATGACTAGCATTAAAAATCAGATCCTCAATTTACTCCAGTCTTAAAAATTATTAAAACAAAACAACTGGCATTAATGCGACTGAACATAAAGTTCAGATCTTTTACTTTTCTAAAAAGGAAAAGAAAAAAAAATATAAATAAACAAATAAAAACAAAAAAAATGTTACGAAAATTACCGTTCCATCTTCAGGAATTGCAAGGGCGGTAGCAAGGAGAGAATAACCAGTATAAACACCAATCTCCATTGTTTTCTTTGCGCCGATCAACTTCAACAATAGATTCAGAAATTGACCTTCATCAGCTGATGTAGTCATGAGGTTCCTGTTTCAATCCAATCACCTTTTTAGTTAGATCCCAAAATTCAAATTGAATTGTTCAAAAGAGATCAAAAACCAATTGATGTGAATAATTCACAGAAATAACAAGAGATCTATTCACCATGGATGTTTGGAAGTGATATCACGGAGCTCCTTCATGCACTCAGGCTCACGCGGGTAAACACTCGTCTCCAAAATATACTGGAAAAAAAAAAAAAGATCCAAGCTCTCAATCAGAATTTGACCAAAAATAAACTAATCCATTCAAGCTCGATCTATTGAATTTGGATCTATAGACGGGTCTCTAGCACAGCGTATAAAACTAATCAATCAACTAATTTTTTTTCGAAAGATTGTGCCCCAGGTGCATTATTAATCAATTAATTACTTGGTAGAGAGCGTCGCTCTGGAGGAGACTCTTGTGGCCGACCTCGGAATGCCTGGTTTGTTGCTCGGCTCCATTTTGGGTGGTCTGAGTCTCGGTTTTGGTTTCGGTGGTGCTGGCCGCGACGGCGGTGGTCGCCATTGATGAAGGTATCAGATCTTTCTTCGAGTTGGAATTAATAATATCTTTGAGTGAGTCGCTTGGAATGAGGTGAAAGGCGTGGTGGAACTGGACGGGTTATTATAGCGCATGTTAGGAGACCAAGTCATATGACTTGTGAGAATCGGACGCAGTTGGAATCGGAATTGTGGCTCTGTTCTAGAATCAGTCAATGATAGTTCTGGTAGAATTGTTGAACGACTTTACGGCAAAAAAGACGTTGAAAAATGAGAATATTGCAGAGATTTTAAGGACTGTGATTGTAGAGGAGGGATTGGAGGTGGTAGAGGTCTGGTGAAAAGTAGAAGAGAGGCCCTATTGGTCCATTTTCGGGTGGGTGAATAGCTTTTCTGAATAATGCATATTTTCTGTGCTCCACGTTTTTAAGACATTTTGTGTGCCTCTTTTTCTATGGAGGACAACAATTACAAAGTTATATTTTGTAGTAACTGGGGCATATTTGATTTGGGTGACTTTCCAACAGTGACGGAGCTTGACTGTATATATTGAGGGGTTAAAAAAAATTTATCCTACTGATTAATCTTATACAAAATGTTAGGGTGAGAGAAGTTAATATACATAAAAATGTATAAATTCGATAATTTTACTCGCTAAATCCTTATAAAGTTATAACATATACTATTGCTTCAAAATTTTGAAAGGACATGACTCCCTTCAGTCCCTATAAACTTCGCCGCTGTTTTCAAGTATAACAATGTATTTTATAACATACATTTGAGAAAAAAATTATGAAATTCATGAATTTTGGGACTTAAATTCCATGAATCTCAAAATTCATAAATCAAACAATGGATTTAGCTCAAATTCATGATTCATAAATACATGCACCCCAAAAATCATCAAATATATATATATATATAGAGAGAGAGAGAGAGAGAGAGAGAGAGAGAGAGTTTAGCTAAAAAACTTGTACAAGCAAACTTCAAATTTTGCTTGTAAGTTTTCTACCATTGGATTTTCTCCAAGATCCGTGTAAAAATAATGAGGAAACGGACGTTTCATTATTTTCCATTCCGTGTGCCTTCTTTTCCTGTCCGCCTCCCTTCTTCCATTATTTCAAATCCTCCCTTCTTTTTTCTTCTTTGTCGCACGAAGCTTCAGAAAGTCACACTGAAGGAGCTCTTCCTCTTTCCAGACCAGTCAAACGAAGTCTCCTCTCTCGCGCGACGAAGGAGCTCTCTCTCTCGTGACGCTGGCTCTGTCTTTATCACTCTCTCGCGCGACACTCTCTTGATTTACCTATCCCGATTCCCATCAACAGTATCTCGGTTTCCCTCTCTCAAGCCACACTTTTCGCAATCAATCTGCCCGTCCCTCTCTTGTTGTTGAAGGAGTGAATAGTTTTTTTTTTGCAACATTTAGTCAATTAAAATTTTCAATTTCGGCTGAAGTCATCGGGTTTTTTCTAATTAGGTTTGAATTGTAGTTCAGGTTTTAGTGAGGTTAATTTTGATGGACTTTATTGACTGAATTGGGGTTAATTGTGTGTAAATATGGCTGAATTTTACCTAGTCAGGGCTATTTAAGATGATTTTTTTTACTAAATAGGGATAATTAAGCTGGATTTTGCCTAAATAGAGTTAAATAAGCTGAATTATGGTCTAAATAGGGTCAATTAAGCTAAATTTTGTCTAATTTAGGGTTAAGTAATATGAATTCGGCCTAATTTAGAGTTAATGGAGCTGAATTTTGATATAGACATGCTTTATTTTGAACAAGTTAGGGTGTGTACGAAAATTAGAAAGTCAAAAGTAGTTTTTTTGAATATTCCAAAAATTAGTTTTTTCTTATCAAGTCACTACATGACATTAAACATTTTCACATTCATTTATTTCCTTTATTAGGGTTTTGATTCACATTTTTTTCCATTAAAAACTACTTTTTTAGTACCGCATTGTACCAGTTTGTATTGATCAAACGGTTTCTCCAATCGGTGCCTGCAAAAAAGTAAAAAAAATGTTTCTTGTTTTTAAAGTGAATCCAAATAATGTATAAAATATAAAAAAAAATTAAAAAATCCCTGACTTGATAAGAAAAAACTAACTTGTTCAAAATAAAACATGTCTATATCAAAATTCAGCTTCATTAACCCTAAATTAGGCCGAATTCATATTACTTAACCCTAAATTAGGCAAAATTTAGCTTAATTGACCCTATTTACACCATAATTCAGCTTATTTAACTCTATTTAGACAAAATCCAACTTAATTAACCCTATTTAGTAAAAAAAAATCAGCTTAAATAGCCCTAATTAGGTAAAATTCAGCCATATTTACACACAATTAACCCCAATTCAGTCAATAAAGTCCATCAAAATTAACGTCACTAAAACCTGAACTACAATTCAAAGCTAATTAGAAAAAACTCAGTGACTTCAGCCGAAATTGAAAATTTTAATTGACTAAATGTTGCAAAAAAAAAAAATTGTTCACTCCTTCAACAACGAGAGAGGGAAGGGCAGATTGATCGCGAAAAGTGTGGCTTGAGAGAGAGAAACCGAGATACTGTTGATGGGAATCAGGACAGGTAAATCAAGAGAGCGTCACGCGAGAGAGTGATAGCGACAGAGCCAACGTCACGAGAGAGAGAGAGCTCCTTCGTCGTGCGAGAGAGGAGACTTCGTTTGACTGGTCTAGAAAGAGGAAGAGCTCTTTTAGCGCGACTTTCTGAAGCTTCGTGCGACAAAGAAGAAAAAAGAAGGGAGGATTTGAAATAATGGAAGAAGGGAGACGGGAGGCGGATGGGAAAAGAAGGCACACGGAATGGAAAAGAATGAAACGTCCGTTTCCTCATTATTTTTACACGGATCTTGAAGCAAATTCAATGGTAGAAAACTTACAAGCAAAATTTGAAGTTTGCTTGTACAAGTTTTTTAGCTAAACTCTCTCTCTCTATATATATATATATTTGTACAAGTTTTTTAGCTAATCTCTCTCTCTCTCTCTCTCTCTCTCTCTCTATATAAATATATATATATATATATATTAACTGATCACTTTAAACATGTAATAATAACATTAGTTTTTTATTTTCTACATTTTCATTGTGCAAAAGTTTTAGTTTATATTAATATTTTAACATTAAGAACAGTGGTGAATTTTAGAAGATACATGAGATTATCGTGAAGGCACAAATAAGAAACAATTACTAGATTATAAATGTGAAATATTTTAGATCGTCAGATTTATATCCTTTTATATTATATGAAAATATCATATATTACTAATTAAGAAACTTGCAATTAAAATATAAATTCATGATCTTATGATACTTTTTAATCTTTTGTTATGGTTTGTCACCGTTTAAAAGTTAGAAATATTCATCAAATTTATATCTTTTTATATTATATAGAAATATCATACACTATATTACTAATTAAGAAAATTGTAATTAAAATATAAATTCATGATCTTATGATACTTTTAATCTTTTGTTCTGGTTTGTCACCGTTTAAAAATTAGAAATATACTTTCATTATTATCGGCAAGTTAGGGCACACAAGATCTGAACTCTTGTATGAATCCACGGTTGGTGGGTGATGTTTGAGTGTGGTTAGTGAAGAGGCCCACCACTCTCCTTTTTGCCTTTTGTCTTAAATCATCTATGGACTTCACATCTATATACCTCCTTGTTGCCTCTTCTCAATGTTAATAGATTTACTCTCTGTACAAATTACACGGTTTGCAAAGAGGCAGAAAAGTAGGCAAACAAGGCCCGCCCAACCCACCCAACACGCATTGGATTTATCACTGCCTAAATGAGTCAAAAGAAGTTCATGATAAGTTGATAAGCTATGATTAATCCAGTAAGAAAGAGTTCAATCACACAAAATGAGTCATTTTAACTAGCACTTCATATTTTGTTTGATTTGATGGTATGTAAAACATATGTAGAAAATGTGTACATGGTAGCAATTCAGTGCAACTGCAACTTGGTGCATTGTTTGGTCAACAACTCGATGAGCTGACGGTGCCCCCACTCCCATTTGGTTGTATCCTTCTTTGAGTAGTCACCCAATTATGACGCACTTTTCTCATCACAATTCTTTTATTCAGGTCCTAATGAACAAAATAAATTGTACAATTTGTTGAGAAATAAAGAACAATGAATACAAGTGGCACGCCCACCAAGCACTTGTATTTGTGCAAGCAAATCTTTTTTTTCTTCAAAAATATTTATTTCATACATTAAATATGCTCCATGTAAAAAAAATCTACCACTAACTATGAAATGTTCGAAGTCTAACAATATTTAATTTATAATTTGTAAAGAAGTTGCACAACTCAATCAAGAGTCGGTGAGGGATTAATATTGCGTACTATCTAGGCGAAAAGACAAATGAATGGTTATACTTTTGGATCCTTAAATTTCGGATGTCACATGCTCAACAAATTCACAATTTTTAATTCCATCAGATTATGATATTTCTCCAATATCATAACAGCTTAACAGGCTATGATAATGAAAAGAAAAGGTCGGGGAAATGAAAGAAATATTGGTGAGGAAAGTAAGTGCTGTTGACCCGTCTCACTCACATTCCACCAAATTTAATTACAATTAAACATTGTACTAAGCAATATTATCCACAAACGAATCTATAAAAATATATCAGACATGACATCAAACATAAAAAAAAAAAACGAGTTAAAAACAACCAAATTACATATAAATGTAACATCATTTGGTTGACAAAGTAATAACTTGAGTTCTTTTAACAGAAATAACAGAATAATAAATAGCTTATTACCTACCTTCTTACCGGGTCACCGGACCCGCTTAGCCACCCAAACCCGCTCCGCCAACTCATTTCTCATTTCAACAGCTTTTCCTTCCACCTCAAAACTGGCCACATCATCATCACATCTCTCATAACCATCTCCAGTTTCTCCCCCAATTTCTCTCTCCTCTTCGGACAAAGCCGACAAATCCTCTCGCATGAGCAATGCATTATGCAACATTGCACATGTACTTACACAAGCCAAAACCATTTTATTATCGGTTTCTTCTTCTAAATTCAAAAGTACACCCCAATTGTTCAAGCTTGATACGACCCGCCCCAAAGGAGACTGCATAGTTTTATGCACGGCATTGAAGCCCTCTTCTTTCTCTTTAGTTTGGTCAAATGGTACCATTAACCAAGGGAGTAGAGGGTAATTTCCTGCCCCAATTAAGAATTTATCAGCACTGAATAATTTCCCTTCATTCATATCATCATACAAAGACGAATTCTTAAGTACATCAAAATCACTTCTCTCGCCGCGAAATCCTGCTGCTAAATGTAATATCCTGAACGAACAATCTGCCACGATTTGAGCGGCAATTGACCCACTACCTGTTTTGAACCGCACACAAGTCAAAGCACCGCAGCAATTGGGGATTCGGTTATCCGTTAGTGACTCAAAATGCGAAGAAATTGAATTCAAATCGGTAGGGGAAGAAGGGAAGGAGAGCCAGAATCGGTAATTGGTGAGAATTACACGACAAAACCGCCTGACACAGAGTCTAACCGTACTATCTGGTAGGCCGAACCGGGTTGAGAGAGACGAATAAGGTTCACCAGTGGTTAAACGGGAGAGGGAAATGGCTAAACAGGTGCCGGTTGATAGAGAAGGGCAGTCAAGAAGCGGTTCGAGGAGGCCCGTCAGCCATTCAAAGGTGGATGAGCTCATATTGAAGGCCAGGGTAGAATCGTCCAATTGGCGCTTGCGCTTGACTTGCTTGAGAGGAATGAGAAGGGAAGAGGAGGAAATGGAGAGTAGGTGAAGGAGGAGTGGGGAAGCAAGGGAAGGAGAAGAGATGGAGGGATTGAGACATACCAGGAGAACGGCTTGGGCGACGGCGGAAGAGGCGGCGGCCACGGCCAGGCGTCGCCGGCGCCGGCTAGGCTCCATGAATGGGAGCTTAAAACAGTGAAGAACAAAACATTGTATCGTGCTGTCCTTTGAGGCGCTTGAAGTAACTGGTGACTTGGTGAGATGTTTCCTTAGACTAGGTGTATATCGTATTTAGAGGTTTATAAAGATAGAAAACGTGATAGATAAATGGTTTATTGTGTACGGTTATCGACCCGATGTAGGAACAGAGTGAGTATTATTGTATTTTACCGAGGTGGATTATATGCAGATTTGTCCTTGTAAAACTTCTAAATATCAAGTTTGATTTTGTAAAACAGCATTTACTCTGTCAAAATAAAATTAACAGGAAGAATTTACCAAAATAAAGCATCAGGTAGTTCCATTAATGGCATACCTTGGTAGACAAATATTTACTTATCACAATTCCAAATCTTACATTTTTTTTCTTCACTACAACAAAATAAAAGCTTTAAGCGCTCAAAAGCATTTGATATCAAAATAGGCACAAATTAATCCCTAAACAAACAGTTAATCAAGCATGCATTTTAGATGAAGGATTAGTAGGATTTCTTCTAAACATTCTAACATATTTTTTTTAACTACTCAAAACAAAGCTGCATTATTGGTCTTCAAACATCTTTAGATTTCGGTTTCACTTCAAGCTCAGAGTTTCCTCTTTGCAATCTAATCAAAAACAAATAAAAAAAACTAATTAATTAATTAACTAATAAGTAAATAAAATATAATCTGATAAATGTAACAAACTATAATAACATACCCATGCAAGTGTTGAACAAATAATTGGTTTTCTGCATTATTTTTTGGAATCGTATTTTCTTTCCGAACTGTGCATCCCTCAAATTGATCAACATTCACAATATTTGATCCTTGCGGTGCGAAATTTTGTGACGTGCCTAAATTCGCTGATTTCATCTCATTTCCTTAAAAATAATATAATTAACAACAAAATTATACTACTAAAACCAAAAAATTACTTATTTCCAAAATTAAGCTATAAATTGATCGTTTACCAGACTGATTTCCAGAAGTCTGACCTGCTTCAAGCTGCTGGCCTGGCATCAGATCCCCTCTAAATATCATCTAAAAAATAGTATAACTCCCAATAAATACGTCAATCAATATCAAAACAAAATATTTATATCTAAACTGATACATTAAATAAGAATAAATTTTAAAAATACATCAGCACAAACAGGCATGGGAAAAGGTTGAGACGGCTCGGCTGGAAAC
Organism: Juncus effusus; assembly: GCA_027726005.1. Taxonomy (NCBI): domain Eukaryota; kingdom Viridiplantae; phylum Streptophyta; class Magnoliopsida; order Poales; family Juncaceae; genus Juncus; species Juncus effusus. The sequence goes on along the minus strand of CM050890.1, from coordinate 10,966,870 downwards.
AAAGACTCAGTATTAGCACCGAAATTTGTAACGTTATTAGTCGGTACTAGATTCTGACGCGAACTGATCATGGCGCGATTAATCTGATCGTAAAGCTGTTGACTTGCCGAATCCGGGTTAGCGGGTCCTACATCCGACCCGGTTTGACTCATTCCTAATCCGGTCAACATTTGTGATGCTTGGAAGTGTGACATGTAAGTTGGGTCTAAATACATTCCGTTTCTCATTGATAGCATCTGTTAAAAATTGAATTTATTTTTGGAAAATGAGGGAAAATTAAATAAAGGGGAAATTATTTTTTAAATTAATTAATAATGGAGTAATTAATTTAATTTTGCCTGGACTTGGAGTTGGAGTTGTTTGAGATAATCGATCGCCTCATCAAGCATTGATGCCTTGTCGGTCTGGATTGACAAATTATTTTTTGTGAACATGAGAAGATAAATAAAAGGGTTAAAATTAAAATAAGTTACCTTGTTAGAGTTTGGTATGAGACTTTGTAAAGCCCTCATTTTCTCGTTTATTCTGCTTCTCCTTCTCTGTTCAGCAAAAGAAAAATAATGACAAAACCATATTAAGATAGTAAACAGGTACAACCTGGGATCTATTTTCCAAAACAAAAAAAATATTACAATAGTAAAGCGATGTTTATTATTTTTTTTTTTTTTTGAGACAACCCACGATCCATGGGTTGTTATATTTGCTAAATATTGAGCTAAATGCGTTTGCCGTGACTCGAACTTGGGTCTCTCCTAAAATCGGCGGGGTGTCTTACTGCTTGAGCTAGATGTTTATTATCTAAATTGCAAGGCTATTCTTTCAGTAATTACTTAGAATTAGCATGCCAATTGCAAACCATCCTATGCTGCTATTTCATATCATATATACTAAAAGATCCTTTTTTCGCATGCATTTAAAAAATGAGCAATATTCAACTCGAAAATTAAAAAGGAAATTACAAAATAGCAAAGCACCTTTTCTGACAAATTATGAACTTCAGCTGCACGGCTTCTCTTGCTTCCTGAGCTTCTAGACCTCGGCTTTGCCATCTCTTCTGAAACCCCAACTCCTTCCTACCAAAAGCCAACAAACCAAAATTAATCGCAAAAAAACCACTTAAATTCACAAAATAACACTCCAATTGTCCCAAAAATTACCTCGCATGGCTCAAAATCCTGCTGAATTCGCTCAGCGGAGTCCATGGATTCCCCTCCAGAGCTCGGATTGAAGCTCGAAAACAGCATTTTGAAATCGTTAAGATGGTTTTGGTCCTCCATGAAAAAAGAGGAAAAAAAAGAGACTTAAGTGTTTAAAATATTTGGGGGAAATTGAAAAATGGAATGAGTAGAGTAGAGAAGTAGTTTGAGTGACTTCAGATTTCTTTTGTGCCCATACCTATCAGTATCATCTCAGAATTGAGTATACCTTTTGGGCTAGCTTTTCTCTTTTCTTTTACCTCAGGAGAGAAAGAAAGAAAGAAAGAAAGCTGAGTGAGTGAGTGAAGAGGGTTCAGTACAGAACAGCGCAGGGGTTTAGTTTAGCTTAATATGTACGTGGAACAGGTCTATTGTGAACAGAATTGATCAAATTTAGCCACCTTGTATATTTGATGGCGTAATGGAAGAGGTCTATGGAGAACTGGTTTCATTTAGTGATTTATAGCCTGCAACGGGTTGTATTTATTAATGGGGCGCCTTTTAATATGACTTTGTGTTCTGTTCTGTTGTGTTGTGTTGTGTTGTGTGTGGGGTTGGTTTTGCAGTCTCTCGTGGATCTTTTGCAGAGAATGAACGTGTGAATACACTTTATATATTTTGTTAAATAATAAAATTTTCAATAATATGACTAAAATAACCTATATGATACTTGTATTGAGAATTTATAAAGAAAATATTTATAAAATTTTCAGGCATTTATATGTAATATTTACTTCAAATTATACTTTATTTGATGCTATATATATAAACAAAAAATATAATAATAACTATAATGATATGATATGCAACAACTTTATGTTTAAACATTTATATGATAGTTTGAGGTAACAAAATAACAAAATTCTTTTAAATATTGAAAAAAGAATAATAATAATTTTAGTCGCTACATGAAATGGTGTTAGAGCTAGACCACAATAGATCTGGAAGACCCAACTGGGGAGTTTGCTTGGTTCATTCATATTTTTCTGCAAAAGGCTGTAAGTACAAGACAAATTAATGACGCCTTTCTCCGTTTTTTCCCTTTTTATTTATTAGCCGTGCCGTGCTCTCATTCTCATCATAATAATGGATAATTAATTAATTATTATAACATAAACATAGAAAACTTACTTTTTGACATTATCCATAAGAGAATTAATTATAAATGAAATTATTTTCTAATATAATTAATATGATGTTTAATTAAATTCATAAACAGTATAAATTTCGAGGTTTAACATTTTTTACGGAGAGGTGTGCACAGTGGGTCAGCACTGAAAGCACAGATGTATCGGAAAAAGAGCTGTTCAGAGCGATGGATTGATGGATTTATTGTTTATTTATTGCAAACAAAGACTCTGTTCTTCTCCTTCAATTCAATGAAAGGTAACAAGTTCACACGCGTTCTGTGGGGTATATTTGCACAGACCTGTTCTACTCTTCTGGTACATACACCGTAACAGGGCCTGATTTGTACATAGCGTTTAGGCTCTCACGGAAGGCCTGTTAATGTAAGAACATTGGGCCGTGTTCACAATTCACAGAATCATTTATGTTCCATTCTAATATTAATGCATCTCATTTAAACATTCTAAAGTTGGAATTAGAAAATCTAGTGTAGAACATAATAAAGTTATGCAAAAATGTTGTGCCTATAAGATTTTTGCTTCCTTAGGCTGTACCTATAAGATTTTTTACTTTGCTAAAAAAAAAAATTGAAACTCTGATATATATAGCACCAATGCTAGCAAACTAGTGCATGATTTGATAACAAAAATTCTAGATTTCAAGGAACTCAGAAAATTAGTAATGTTGTCCAAAATAATTGTCATGTTAACCATCATGTTAATGGTTGGCGGCAATCTGATGGCTCCAGTTAGATCTCACGATTTCGCATCACGGGGTAAACCCACACCGACTGAGAAAACTGTTCATGTAACAGTTGGTAAGTCCATCTGAATTCATATGTCTGATCGTTCGACAGGATTTAGCAATAGGGGTTATTTTTTTTAAAATTGAAGAATACAGAGGTATATTCATGCAATTTCTGACAATTTAGGATTTTTGCAATTAGGTACAATATATTTTTGTTTGCAACTTGCTAATTTATATACTTCTCTTCATTTTTTTTCATACAATTTTTTCGTAATTCAGAAAATAAAGAAGACACTATTGATGCTGAAGAAGAGAAGCTATCATTTGCACCTAGGCGTACTTTGTTCTTTCCACCTCGCCTTCCACCGGTTCCTTTTGGCGCCAAACACCTGTGTATAAATAACTAAGAAATAAGAGTTCTCTTTATCAATAAAGAAGAGGGCTTTTTGCATGTATTTTTTAATAAATTGAACAGTATGCCAGATTATAATTTGTGTATATTACATTACAATCATCAATAATATAAGTTGTGTATATTACATAACTATCACCAATAATATAAGTTGCGAATATTACATTACAATACAATCATCAATCTTGCCCACATTGTTATTTTTCCTCTTCTTCCTCAGGTTCTCTCATGAAAAATAGAAACATTTGCCACTCAATGCTAGAAGTAGATCAATTATTACAAGGTGCATGGTATCTTTTTTTCGACTGAAGTTACAAGGTGGTATCGACACTATATTTTTCTTTGGGCCATGATAATAACCTGTAATCCCAATCAAGACCACTTGATAAATAATTCAAATTTGCATACATACTGACATACATATTCATACCAACAACAAGACAACATATAAATATAATAAAACAATATATATAACCGTAAAGCAAATAGTTTATGAATATTAAAACTGTATGTAGATATAATAAATGGTCTTTACAATGAGCAACATATAAGGAAATAAACAAATAATAAATAATATATACAAATGATAAATAATATATTATATATATAATATATGTTAAAACAATAAATATGTAACATTAAAAACAGCATGAAATTTATTGTAGTTTGAGAGCTGTAATCATAAATTGATGATCAGGTCTGTCGCGATTCCCTTTTATAGACATACTTATGTAGATTTAATAAGTCAGAACTATTTTTAACAAAAACAAATTATTTATATTCGGAAAATATAATTTATATCTTAATTTTTGATAATGAATCAAAAGTTTCTTTATTTGTTACAAAACGAATATAGTCAAATTTTAGCATCATTTAAGCATATAAATCTTCAACCTACCATATACATATATAGACTAATAAAGAACAATGATTTCATAGAATTTATTACCCTATTTACATAGGGGCAAAATGGGAAAAATGAAAAGTTAACGGTCAGATTAACACCAAACTAACTGTAGGGGTATTCATGATATTATGATGATATGTAGGTGATATTTCACCTTTTGCAGGGGTATATATGAAATTATGAGGTCTTTATAGGGGTACATGTGAAATTTGGCCTTTTTTTAATTACTTGTCCAACTTGAAATTTTAAATGAAATTAGAAGATTCCCCATCATTCCCCAAAGACAAACGAATAAAGGGCAGGGGCTCAATTTACAACAGCTAAATTTACCAATTTAAAAAGTCTCCCACTTGAAGGTAAAAGTAAAAAAATTGCTAATTATAGCTAAAACTGTAAACAATACCGTAACAAGTATAGAATCGAACTCTGTAATCGTGTTGCAAAACTGATATGCTAGTCGGTTTAGTTACAATGTTGGATATTCTCAAATTGGATTCCGTTGACAGCGTCTCCTATTTTCTGAGAGAGATAGAGAAAGAAAGAGGGGGAAAGGATAACAGAATCCTTGAGAAAGCAATCAAGTCTACCTTGATTGCCTTCATTAATTGCCGTAGTTGTTCTTCTCTTTTCCCCCCAACTTTCATCTCCATCAGGTTCTTTTCACCTACTTTTCTTTTTCCATCCTTTTTTTTAATTTTTTGTTTGAGAGAGACAGAAGGTGAACGACGAGCCAAAAATCGAATTAAGCAAAGAAAAGGAGTATCAGAAACAAAGGCACCCAATAACATCAACGGGGGTCAGAACAGAAAAAAAATAAACAACAACTTCCGAATACATTTTATCTTTAAGGATGGCCAAGAACCAATTTACCGGAGCACATGTTATCAACATAGATGACTTAAGAGAAATATGTGAAAATGAGTCGAGATTGGACCAAATTCACAAAATTCATTCAAATAGTTGTGATAAAGATAAGAAAGATTATGAGCCAAGTCATCTCTCCATTGGACCTTATTATCATGGCTCTCCAGCATTACATGCAACCAAAAAGATGAAATGGGCATATCTTAATTATCTTCTAACATTAAACTATGAAAAGAACCTTCATGATTACATAGATGCAATCAAAGGACTAGAAAAACAAGCAAGAAGCTTTTATGGAGATGAGATTAAAATGGATAGGAAGAGTTTTGTAGAAATGTTGCTGCTAGACGCATGTTTTATACTGATGACACTTAATGGAACAGATGGAATTGTGCCAGACTCTACGGCATCACTAGAAGGAATAGAAATTACAATGGATGATCAGAACAATGATCAATTGGTTATTGATGTTCACGAGGACGATCAAATCACTGAAACAAATGAATCACATGCGAATGGTGCTGAAAATAATTCTTACGATATTCATGGTCAGTTGCGTACTAAGTACATGTTGCGTGACATGCTACTCATAGAGAATCAAATTCCCTTCTTTGTTATAACAAAAATATATGAAATTGTAACAAGAGGAATAGGCTCAATTTCATTACTTGTGGAAAATGTCAGCCAATCCATAAGTAATATTTTCAATTGTCAACCGGAAGCAATTAAAGAGTGCAATCCAAAAGAAATATACCATCTGCTTCATTTGTGTCATATGTACTTCAAGCCTCAACCTAGAAACGAAGAAAAATATCAAAGTGGAGTCATGAGGAAGGTTTTCAAGGAAGGTACGCGAAACTTGTGTCTTGATCATGGGTATGAAACCCCAACAGTGAGAAGAGTATTACAATATCATGAAGCACGAATAAAGTTGGAGAAACGGGAGTTCAGCAATGATACTCCACATTCTCTCCTCGACATTAGATTTGTCAATGACACAATGGAAATTCCTTGCCTTAGTATTGATCTGGAAACTATCACTTTGTTGAAAAATTTGATTGCATTTGAGAAGAAATGTCCTCAATCTGGCAATTATTTTACGTCCTATGTTTTATTTTGGTCCCATTTCATTACTACACCAGATGATGTGGCTCTACTTAGCGAGAAAGGAATCATCAGACACAACTTTTATAGGAATAGCGAGGTCGTGGACCACTTTAAGTCACTTACAGATTGTGTTGGATTCGATTTGAATGGTGAGAATTATCTAACATCTCTTTGTAATATGATGGAAGCACATTATCAAATTCGGAGGCCTAAATGGAAGGAATTGTTTGTATCAATCAAAATGAAAATACTTGCTTGGACTCGCCATAGCAGATTTGAATTACCTATAAGGCTATCTTAAGGGCATGAAGTAGATATGAGATTTCAAGTTCTTCACAAGTTTTGAAGTAATATCACCTATCAACCTATTTTGATGTTGCTCATGATGCCAATTTTCTTACTGTAGCAGTGAAGTCTAAAATCAATGCTGGACTAAAACACGGGGACGAGTTGAAGACAATGTTGTGCACTAAACTTCAAGAAACATGTTGAATAAGTTGTCATTATTATGTTATTTCATTCTTTTACACTACTTGGAATTAAGGAGTTGAGAAGGTTAAACAAATGTAATATTATTGAATATATATTTACCATTTTAAATGCAAACTACAACATTATGTGTCGACAAGACAAGAAACTAAATGGGGATTGAATTCCTACAAACTTTAATTAAATTTAATACCTCCATGTTGGAAGGATCTGTACCGACTATTTCAACAAAGATAATTTTGTCTCAAATTCTCAATTAATATTAATTGTGCAATTTAACCTAATTATAGAAATTAGAAAAGAAATAATCACATAATTAAACAAAAAAACAAATATAAAAAGACAAGTGAAAACAAACCGTAATTTAAAAGAATTTTTGAAGATTCTTTTTTTCTGCTGTCTTCTTCTCCTTCCTATATTATCTTTCCGTAATCTTTTCTCTTCTGCTGGACAGGATCTTGAACTTGGAAACGGAGCAGCAAACAAAGTACACTCACAGAGGGTCGCAGTGTTGCATGGTTTGGTTTGTTGGTCGAATCGGATTCATGCAAGCCAGTTAGCCACCATCGCTTTGATGAGCTTGAAGTCCAGCAAGTCGCAAGTCGCTTCGCTTAGCTGAGCTCGCAGTGTCCCTGGGTTTCGTTCTTCACTGAGCTGAATGCAGGCCGTGCGCTTTCTCCGTTTTTTCCCTTTTTATTTATTAGCCGTGCCGTGCTCTCATTCTCATCATAATAATGGATAATTAATTAATTATTATAACATAAACATAGCAAACTTACTTTTTGACATTATCCATAGACAATTATAAATGAAATTATTCTCTAATATAATTAATATGATGTTTAATTAAATTCATAAACAGTATAGATTTCGAGGTTTAACATTTTTTATGGAGGAGTGCACAGTGGGTCAGCACAGAAAGCTCAGATGTATCGGAAAAAGAGCTGTTCAGGCCGATGGATTGATGGATTTATTGTTTATTTATTGGGAACAAAGACACTGTTCTTCTCCTTCAATTCAATGAAAGTTTACAAGTTCACACGCGTTCAGTGGGATATTTCTGCGTAGACCTGTCCTAATATTGTGGTTCATACACTGGGAAAGGGCCTGGTTTTCTTTTATAGTGTTTGGGCTCTGTTCAAACAAGGCCTTGTTATTGTAAAACTATTGGACTGGTGAAGAAGTTTGGGCTGTGTTCACAATTCACAGAATAATTTATGTTCCATTTTAATATAACACAAATCTCATTTAAACATTCTAAAGTTGGAATTAAAAAAAAAAATCTAGAACATATTGAAGTTGTACAAAAATTGCTGTGCCTATAAGATATATGCTTCCTTAGGCTGTAACTGTAGATATTTTATTTACTAAAAAAGTAACTGAAACTCTGCTATATAATAGCACCAATGCTATCAAAGTAATATATGACACATGAACAAAACTTCTAGATTTACAAAAAGTCAGAAAATTAGCAATGGCTTGTAGAATGCTTATCATGTTAACCATCATGTTAGTCATTGCCGGCAAGCTAACTCCGGTTAGATCTCATGTTTTTGCATCACGGGTGAGACCCATACTGACTGAGGAAATTAATACTGTAACAGTTGGTAAATCCCTCATTTTGAATTCTTATTTGATAATTTATTAATTTCATCTTCGATTTTGTTACTTCATTTGGTCATACATTTTTTTAAAATCAGAAAAGAAAGGTGCCAATATTGAAGATGGAGAAGAGAAGTTATTATATGCACCTAGGCGTCCTATCTTCTTTCCACCTCGCCTTCCGCCATTTCCATGGCAGCAAAATCCTGTATAACTAGTAAATAAGAGGCTTCTTATGAAAGAGGAAGAGGACCTTACATATGTTCAGTATTGTGTGTTTATGGTGTAATAGTGGCAAAAAGAAATATATTATAATGTTTTGTACTTAATAAATTGCTTATGTTATATTACATTAGATTATAAGCTCCGCATACTTCAGTACAATGATGATTCCTGCTCCCATTGTTTTTCTTCCTCGTTCTGTTAGTGCAAAATATTGAAATATTTGGATATTGACAAAATATAAAATATTTTAGAAACTGATAAAGTGAAATCCATAATTATATATATATTTTTTATATAATTTTTTTTGAATAAAATGAGGTGGGTTTATTCCGCACTCATTGGGTCACTAAATCATTTAATTAATATAATGTTTTACAAACATAGAGCGAGAAATATATAATCAGAAAAAAGAAAGCGTCCTCTTGATATCAGTTATTGAGTGGCAACAAAATATCAAGTGGATAATATTTATATAATTGAAGATTAAGTTGTTATAAAAAGTATTTTGCCTTCCTACTAGCAAAAATGTTGAATTGCCCAAATAGTCCTAGTAAAAATGTTGTTATGTTGAACTGCACATGGCATGGGAGAAACAGACGATAGTTTTATTCAAATTCAACATAAGATGTAATAATATTTATATAATATAAAATATTATTATGTGAAGAATTTGTAAGAGTATATACATAAAATAAAATAATATTATCTTTTATTCTTTTTCGTTTTATTATATTTGCTGGTTAATTTAAAATAATTTGATATTTAGATCCTCTTTCATAAATAAAATAAAATATTATGTATTCAGCCATATAATTATTTTAGGACTGGTTTTCAAGTTGGAATTGTGTAAGCATTAGGCTCGACGATGCTTCGTTCTATTATTTTTTTTTTTTTTAAAAACTGTCTCGTTCTATTTTTAGAGAGAGAAAAAAAATAGATAACAGAATCCTTGACACAACGCAATCAGGTTCCTCATGATCATTAATTGTCATAGTTTCCATCTTCGTCAGGTTCTTTTTCACCCATTTTTCTTTTTTTGCTATTTTTTTTTGGAGAGACGATAAGTGAAGCCGTGAAAGACTAGTCGCAAATTGGAGTCTCAACTCTCAAATACAACCTAGGAGTAAAAAATGGTACAAAAACAATATAACTAGAGAAAGAAACCAAGCAATGCTTCAATTGTCTTCTCTTCATTGATACATTTTCCGTAAAATATATTTCTCCTCTTAATTCAGAAAATCTATCTTAAAATATCTTAATTTTAGGCAAAATTATTATTTAGGTAGCCATTGCCTATCCAAATTCCATCAATAAGAAAAAGAAATACACAAGAGGGCCTTGAGATATAAGTGTTGAAAAAAACGCTACCGTATTTTTCAAGAAAAAAAAAGAGCAATCAGGGAACATGAAAAAGAAATAAAAAAACCAATAATATCAACGTTAACATCAGAATACATTTTCTTTCTTCATGATCCAAAGAACTTCAAATGATTTTATTTTTCTGAATTTACAGATGACCAAGATTCTACTCGCCGGAACACATGTTATTGATATAGATGACATAAACACTTATATTGAAAGGAAAATACATGAAAAAGAGTCAAGATAGGACCAAATTCACAAGATTCATTCAAATAGTCGTGATTTTGATAAGAAAGACTATGCGCCAAGTCATCTCTCCATTGGACCTTATCATCATGGATCTCCAGCTTTACAAGCATTGGAAAAGGTAAAATGGGGATATCTTAGTTACTTTCTTGAGTTGAACCATGAAAAGAACCTTCAGGATTACATAGAAGCGATCAACGGATTAGAGAAACAAGCAAGGGACTTTTACAGGGATGAGATTAAAATGGATAAGAAGAGTTTTGCAGAAATGTTATTACTAGATGCATGTTTTATACTGATGACACTTAATGGGACATATGAAATTGCAGATTTCAATACATCACTAGAGGGATCAGAAATTATGGTTGACAATCAGAACATGGATGAACTGGTAATTGATGTAGATGAGAATAGACAAATAATTGAAACAGATGAATGTCATGTAAATGGTGATGAAGATAATTCTTACGACATTCATGACCAGTTTCGTACTAAGGTTCTCTTGCACGATATGCTACTCCTAGAGAATCAAATTCCCTTCTTTGTTATAATAAAAATATATGAAATTGTAACCAAAGAAAAAAGCTCGGTTTCATTACTTGTGAAAAATATCGCCCAATCCATGAAATTTACATTTGACGGTTGTCATCCAGAAGCAATTCAAAATTACGAACCACCAAAAGAAATTTATCATTTGCTTCATTTCTGTCATATGTACTTCAAGCCTCTCGGAAGAGAGGAAGAAAATTATCAAAATCACTCATGAGGCCCCAACCATTTCAGAATTTTCTTCCTTTGGGTAGAAAAGTTTTCGAGGAAAGTAAGCAAAACTTATCTCGTGATCATGGGTATGAAACCCTAACAGTGAGAAGAGTAAGGCAATATCATGAAGCAAGAATAGAGTTGAAGAAAAGGGAGTTTTCTCGCAATATTCCACACTCTATACTGGACATTAGGTTTGTCAATGGTACACTAGAAATTCCATGCCTTAGTATTGATCCAAAAACTTTCACTTTGTTGAAGAATTTAAGTGCCTTTGAGCAGATATGTCCTGAATCTGGCAATTATTTGAAGTCCTATGTTTTATTTTGGTCTCAGTTCATTAGTTCACCCGATGATGTGGTGCTACTAATCAAGAAAGGAATCATCAGGCATAGCTTTCATAGAGATAATGAGGTCGTGGACCAGTTTAGGACACTTACTGATTGTGTTGGATTCGATTTGAATGACGATAATTATCTAGCATCTCTATGTTATATGTTAGAAGCACATTATCAAGTTCGAAGGTCTAAATGGAAGGACTGGCTTGTCTCAATCAAATTAAAAGTAGCCAATTGGACTTGGTATCGTTGATTTGAATTACCTGTCCTGAGGGGGGCATGAAAAAGATGTACGATTCAAATTCTTCACAAATTTTGAAATCATCACCTATCAACATATTTTGATGGTGCTCATAATGCCAATATCCTAAGTGTATCAATGAAGTCTAAAATCAATCCTGGCCTCAACCACGGGGAGTTGAAGACAATGCTGCGCACTAAACTTCAAGAAACATGTTGAAATAAGTTGTCATTATTATGTTATTTCATTCTTTTTTACACTACTTGGGATGTAAGGAGTTGAGAAGTTTAATCAAATGTAGTATTATTGAATATATTAATCATTTTAAATGCAAACTACAACACTATGTGTCGACAAGACAAGCAACTAAATGGGAGATTGAATTCATACAAATTTTAATTAAAATTAATATCTCCATGTTGGAAGGATCAGTATTGTCTATTTCAACAAAGAAAATTGTCCAAATTCTCAATCAATATTTAATACTAATTGTGCACTTCAACCTAATTATAGAAATAAAAAAAAACTAATGAAATAATTAAACAAAAAAAACAAATATAAAAAAAAGTGAAAACAAAACTTAATTTAAAAAAGAACTTTGGAAGATTTTTTTTTTTTTGTGCTTTCTTCTTCTCCTTCTTTCTATATCATCTTTTCTTTTTTTTCTTTTCCGCTGGACAAGATTTGAACTCGGAAACAGAGCAGCAAACAAAGTACGCTCACAGAGGGTCACAATGTTGCATGGTTTGGTCCGTTGGTATATCCACAATTCGTTCACTTATTCAATAATCACACTTGATTAATTTTCTTATTTACATCAACACAGTATCCAAGCATGAAGTTCCATTCTTCATTTCCCATCGTTATGTGGAGATGCAGATCCCTTTATATTTTATCAGGTTGGATCGATCATACTATAATTTACTGAAATTTAAACTTACAACCTCAAGCCCCATCAATAATAAGAAAGTACAAAAAACAATACAAGTACTTAAATTACGGCCATAGTCAACATCACACCATCTAAAAGCTTAAAGAACAAGAGTTAAAAAGTTAAAGCATGAGATACAAGCATTCAATCCAAAAATTAAGCCCTACTAGTCGCTTGACACAAAATATTCATATACCAACGCCACCAAAATCAGATAAACTAAAAAGAAAGCAAGCCATGCGGTAATTAGCGGAATCATTATCATATTCGCTCATTAATCATCATCAACTTCAAAGATTACATCATCGTCATCATCAACTACATTGATTACATCATCGTCATCATCAACGGGAGTGATTGATATATTCTGAATGGCCTTCAAACGCATGAGTAAAGATTTGACCAACTCATGCATTTCTTCATCACGCCTTGAACATACAATTTCAACAGTCTTCAGGCTGCAGCATTGAATCTCACTAGGTCGTCCAGTTAGCATCATCAAGTGTCTTTTCACCTATGATTAAACTTCATTCATTATTTATAATAGATGGTATCATATAGGGTTTTGAGATGTTCGGATTTCCTACCGAGATGTGTTGCAAAGTAAGCTTTTTCAAGTTAGGGGTTCGCTTAAGAAATGAATCAAGTGGATCCAAGTTTGTAAATATAGCACAATCAGCAAGATCCAAGCTCTCCAGCTTCTTGAAAACTGGCAAATCTCCCGCTGCTTCCTTCTGCAACATGTACTTCAGAAAGAACAAAAAAAAGGAGCAAAAAGTTGGTACGTTAAATATTTTATGAGAAAAGTGTTTTATATTTATATAAAATATGAGATCGAAAGAAAACTTACTTCGACACAGGAACCCGAAAGTTTAATAGTTTTTGCATTTGAAAGCCCTCCTAGCAACTTAACATCTTCATTAAAATAACCATTTTTCATATGTTGTAGAGTTACACTTGCAAACTCAAGAGATTTCAAATTATCAAATGCAATGTGACCCAAATCAACTTCACATTCCAAATTAACCAAACTCGGACTTGAAATTCTCAAGATCGTATCTTCAAAGAATGCAGGCCTCAGAATTGTTAATGTTTTCACGCTATTGGAGCTAATTTTTTCAGTAACATCCCAAAAACACCTCTCAAGCACTAATTCTTCAAGAATAGGGCACCCTTTGACAAGTCTCTTAATGAATTCATCTTTCAATAACACCAATCCAAGATGCAAAACTTTCAGAGAAGGAAGATTTATAATAGCCGGACAAAAAGAAGGATCCAAAACTCTACTGAGTTGGGGGAACACAAACAAGAATAAAACCCCCAGCGTCGAGCAAGTAAATAAATCCGAAAAGGAATAATTTTTATCCAATTTAGATAATTCAATGCTAACTGCCTCAGGTTTCAAAGAGACGAGATTATGAATCCATGTTTTAATGGTCCGACGGCTGATGACATCATCATTCCGGGTGCGCCACTTTAGAAAGAACGTTTCTATTTGCTCAGGGTTAGGAAAACATTTATGGTGAAGGATGGAATTCACGAAACATTTGAAATGATCCTCATCATTGAAGTCCGAGGAGTCTAAGCCGATATGGGGCACGGATTTCCACACGTTGATCCATCTTTTGGAAAGTACGCTTGTGCGTACCATTTCCTTGGTTTCCAAGAAAGAGAGAATGTGGTGAAGCAAACAGTCAGGAAGAGAGCTTATGTTTTTGACTGCGTGCATCTTTTTTGAGTCCATTCGTTCCATGACCTCACTACAACTGTAATAAGCGAGTTTATGTTATAACAGAGAATAAGAAAAGGAAAGAAGGAAAGAAAAAATCAAAGTCATGCACATGCTTACAACTGAAGACCCTTTTCACACGATAATTTAATTTGAAGGATAAATTGTGACTGATTGAATACGAAGTCAGAATTTTATTGTCTCTCAAACTCAAAATACAAATAAACTCATTTTTCTCAATAAGAAGAGGAGCAGATAGAGATAGAGAGAGAGGAGAGACTCACATCTGGAGAGAGAGAGAGAGAGAGAGAAGGTCGGAGCAGCTTCACCGGACCTCAGAGAAGGAAAAGTCGCCTAGGTCGTAATGCTTGACATTTTTAAGGTAATGGTTTGGATTTGTACTCTAATTTCTGTATTATGTCGGTTATTGAGATTAAAATCGACCAATAGTCGGAATAAGATGAAACCCTCGTTTTTGAGAAATGGGGTCTGAGTTAGAACGGACGTCTGAATAGCGGCGTTCCATCCATCTACTGGCCTTGCCGGGGAGAGGTTGAGTGAGTGTGGCCTCGGTTTGAGAAGTTGAAGAAGAAACAAGAGAGGGACGGAAATGGAAGCGGGAAAAGGGAAAAAGGAAGAAGCGGGAAAAGGGAGAAAGGGGGAAAGGAAGAAGCGGGAAAAAGCGAGAAAGGAAGAGAGACTAGAGAGCTGGTGAATTTCTTTTTATATACCATTTTTTTTTAAATAATTCAACATTTGCCACTATTTTAAAAATAATAGAATAACTATCATTTCCGTCACTCTCAGTGACGGAACAGATTCTTATCCGCCACTAGTAGTCGCGCGGAACATGTTAAATAATTTTTTTTTGTCACGCTAATAGTTAAACATCGATCATAGTTTGACAATTAGCCTAAAAATTAAAAAATTAGATTTTTCCCTTGTTCCGCCACTACTAATGGCGAAACAAGAGAAATATGCGTCTGTTTCGCCACAAATAGTGGCAGAACATGTTGATTTTCAAATTTTTTTGGGTCCAAGTCCAAGTCAGTACGTAAAATGATATTTTGGCATGTTCTGCCATAGATAGTGGCGGAACAGGCTAATTCTTCAATTTTTAGGCTAATTGTCCATCTATGAGCCATGTTTACTGTTAGTGTTGCAAAAAAAAATGATTTAATATGTTCCGCCTTTACACTAATTAATCATGTTTAGCCCGCCAAATTGGTCAATTTTAACGGAACTGAAAATGAACATGTTCCGCTATCGAGAGTGGCGGAAATATTAGTTACCTCATTATTTTGAAATTAGTGGTATTTGCTGATTTATTTTTCAAAAAAAATGGTATATAAAAAAAAATCAGAGCTGCTTTAGTTAACGGGCCGGGTAATGAAATGGATGTAAATACAATATCCACTATACTTTTAAAATCTGATTTGGGCTGATAATTTAATGGACTGAAAATTATAATAGGGCTGAAATTTATTAAGCAATGTGTTAGTGGTCTAGTTTTTTATAATTATAATGGACATGCTGCTTGTGATCCGTACACCGGGAAGAGGACTAATTTATTCACCTGTTCACTCAAGGCCTGTTTCTGCAAAAACATTGGGCCATGAAAGTTTCGGCTGTTCTCACATTGAACCATTTATAAATTAGATTTCAGTTTAATTTAATTTTTTTTCTTTGAAAAGGCAGTTAATTGTTTTTGTTGTTTTGTGTCTTTTAGAATTTTCTTATTTAAATGTTTGATTTAGGCTTGTTTAACCTATGCATTTGCTTATACATGTAAAATGATTAACTCAACATCACTGGTATAATAATTAATAGGATAAGCGCTAATGTATTCCAAATTTGGGACTAAAAAGATTAAATTCATAACATATTAAAGTTTTACAAATTTTTTTTGCCTATAAGATATTTCATTACTTAGGCTGCACCTATAAGATAGTTTATTAACTAAAGAAATTAACTGAACTATGCTATATATATCGCACCAATGCTAACAAATTAATGCATGACTTGAAAAAAAAATTCTAAATTTCAAAAAACTCAAAAAATTAGCAATGGCTTCTAAAATACTTGTTATGTTAACCATAATGATAATCATTGGCCACACACTGATGGCTCCGGTTAGATCTCATGATTTCGCATCACGGGTGAGACCCACACTGACTGAGGAAACTAATCACATGACAGTTGGTAAGCGTCTCATTTGAGTTCTTATTTTGATCATTTTTTTATTTCATTTTCTATTTTGTTGCTTCATTTGATCATACAATTTTTCTTTATCAGAAAAGAAAGGTGGCAACATTGAGGATGGAGAAGAGAAGTTATCTTATGCAGCTAGGCGCTCGTTCTTCTTTCCACCGCGGCTTCCACCGGTTCCTTGGAACCAAGCACCTATCCAATAACTAGGGAATATAGGAGACTTATTATGAATCAAGAAGAGGGGACTTAGAAAAAAGGAATGAAGAAGAGAGCTTAATTATTATTTTTTTAATAAATTGCAAATTACAGCATATTACAATAATTCTATTGTTATTTTTTTTTTAACTTCTTCCTCAGTTCTTCCCACAAAATAGAAACATTGTTCTCACAAAATAAAAATATGGTTTAATAGTATCTCATTTGACCGCAAAATTAAAATAATACAAAAACATGCTAAAAATGTCAAGATGGATGCATAAATAGAATTCAGAAAAGTATATATATTTTTTGTTGAAATCCAACTCATATTTGATGAATTGAGATACCTTGCTAAATAAAATTGCGTTTGTCAGAACTTGAACACATGATATTTTGATCCGCATGCAATTGACTTTATCAACTAGACTATAAATCATTAGCATGTTAAATATATCTAAAAGAGACAGATGTATAATCCAACTTTAGAATCACCCAACTCTAACACACACAATAGGGGTTAGTTACATTTCTTTCTAATTTTGTTTGCTGATTAGGATTTAAAATATTAGGCCGCCGCCCAAATAAAAATTTTAGGGCTGGTTCCTATCATAAAAGCAGCTTGGAATTTTTTGCTTTTGTTCTATAGAAAGAAAGAAAGAATAAACAAGAGAATCCTTGAGGGAGCAATCGACTCTTAAGTTGATTGCTTGCCTCACGTCCGTTAATTGCCATAGTTTTTCTTATTATCTTGCCCCTAGCTTTCATCTCCATCAGGTTTTTTCACTATTTTATATTTTTCTATCATCTTTTTCATTTTTTTGAGAGATATGGCAGAACAGGTGAACGACCAACGTAGAATTGAATAAACAATTTGAAGGACATGCATTGCCTACCAAAAAGAAGGCACAAGGGGCCTTGAGATTCAAACAAAAACTCTAGGCTGTGTTTGGCAATCAGATCCCAAATAAAATCCCGAAAGTGTAAATAAAATAATTATATTTTTATTACATTTTTATTTATATTTTTGGGATTGATTCGGAATCTGATTGCATGACACCTCAGATTTTTTGAGATTCAAGTGTTAAAGCTTTAAAAGGGAAAAAAGAACAAGAAAAAAAAAACCAATAACATCAACATAGATCTTTTTTTTTTTTTTTTTTGAAGGAAAATGGTTGCCAATTGGCAACTTTTTCATTTGATTACTCACAACAAATATTTACATACGATTGTTCTTCTCTTACAACAGAGATCTTAAGAGCAACAAAAAAATACAAATTGAGAATACATTAATTTTCTTCCTTCCTGTTCTGAATAACTTTTAATTAATTAATTTTCATTTCTAAATTCAAGGATGGCCGGGAAGCATGTAACCGGAGCACATGTTATTAATATAGAGGACTTGAGCACTTCTCTGAAAAGAGAAATATATGAAAATGGGTCAAGATTGGACCAAATATACAAGATTCATTCTAATTGTCCTGATCAAGATAAAGAAGACCTGCGACCAAGTCATCTCTCCATTGGACCTTATCACCATGGCGCTCCAGCATTAAGGGCAATGGAAAATATGAAATGGGGGTATCTTAATTATCTTCTTGAGTTGAACCCTGAAAAGCACCTTCATGATTACATAGAAGCGATTAACAGATTAGAGAAACAAGCAAGAAGCTTTTATGGAGATTGGATTAATATGGATAGGAAGAGTTTTGTAGAAATGTTATTGCTTGATGCATGTTTTATACTAATTACGCTTAATGGCACAGACGTTGCACCGGATTTTAGGACATCGTTAGAGGAAACAAAATTTACGATGGATGGTGATTACAGTGATCATTTGGTTATTGATGTTAACTAGAACAAATAGATCATCAAAACAAATGAATCTCATGCAAATAATGATGAAGATGATTGTTACGACTTACGAGATTCATGGCCGATCGCGTACTAAGGTTTTATCACGTGATATGTTACTCCTAGAGAATCAAATTCCCTTCTTTGTCATAATGAAAGTATATGAAATAGTAACAAGCGGAAGAAGCTCAATTTCATTACTTGTGAGAAATATCGTCCAATCCATTAAATATATCTTCGGTTGTCATTCAGAAGCAATTCAAATGTACAATCCACCAAAAGAGATTCATCATTTACTTCATTTATGCCATATGTCCTTCAAGCCTCGCCAGAGAGAGGAAGAAATATGTCAAAATAACGTCATGAGACCCTTTCCGTTTCAGAATTTCCTTCATTTGGGTAGATACGTTTTTGAGGAAAGTAGGCAAAACTAGTGCCATAATCATGGGTATGAAAACCTAAAAGTGAGAAGAGCAACACAATATCATGAAGCAAAAGTGAAGTTGAAGAAAAGTGAGTTTTCTAGCGATACTCAACATTCTCTTCTAGATGTTAGATTTGTCGATGGCACACTAGAAGTTCCTTGTCTTAGTATCGATCCGGAAGCTTGCACTTTGTTGAAGAACCTAATTGCCTTTTGAGCACATATATCCTCAATCTGGCAGTTATTTTACGTCCTATGTTTCATTTTGGTCTCAATTCATGACTACACCAGAGGATGTGGCGCTACTCATCGAGAAAGAAATTATCACACACAGCTTTCATAGGGATAACGAGGTCGTGGACCACTTTAGATCACTTACCAATTGTGCTGAATTTGATTTGAATGGTGAGAATTATCTAACATCTCTATGTTACATGTTGGAAACACATTATCAAATTCGGAGGCCTAAATGGAAGGAATTGTTTGTATCAATCAAATCGAAATTAATTGCTTGGACTCGCCATACTTGAATTACCTATAAGGCTTCTCAGGGGCATGAAATATTATATAAGATTTCAAGTTCTTCACAAGTTTTGAAGTATTATCACCTATCAACCTATTTGGATATTGTTCATAATGCCAATTTTCTAAGTGTAGCAATGAAGTCTAAATCAATGCTGGCCTCAACCACCCATGGAGTCTAAAACGATGCAGTGGCACTAAACCTGAAGATACATGTTGAAAAAGTTTTCACTATTATGTGATTTCATTGGAATGTAAGGAATTGAGGAATTTAAACAATGCAATATTATTGAATGTATGTTAAAAGCAAACTCTAACATTATGTGTGTACAGGTCAAGAAACTAACGGGAGATTGAATCCCTACAAACTTTAATTAAATTTAAATTGGCCATCCTCTTTTCAATGTACTTACTTTGAACGCTCCTGCCTGTAAGGGTATCCTCAGGCCCTCAAAGGATCAGTGCTGACTATTTCAACAAAGAAAATGAAAATTGTCTCAACTAATTCTAATTGTGCATTTTTAATCTAATTATAAAAATTAGACAGAAAAAGAATAATTAAATAATTAAATGAAAAAAATATAAAACCAACCTTTTCTATATCACTTTTCCCCCCTTTTTTCCATTTTCCTTTTGGATGGACATTATTGGAACTTGCAAGCAGAGTAGGAAACAAAGTACACATAGGGCTGGTTGCAGTATCACACGGAATGGTCCGTTCATGCAAGCGGAGTAGCAAACAGAAATAAAACATTGACTTAAATTACAATCATAGTCAACATCACACCATCCAAAAGCTTTAAAAATAAGAGATACAAATATTCAACCAAAAACTAGCGCCTACTAGTAGTTGATGAAAAATATTCATATAACAAAGTAGAAAGAAAGCAAGCCATGAGAGAACTAGCAGAATCATCACCAGCTTCACTCATTAATAATAGGATAAGCCCACACCCACTACAAAATCCACTACATTTTTCATCATAAACTTCTAGCATACGGGTTTTCAACAAAAAAATCATCATAAACTTCACTCACATCGCCATAATCACCAATGGGAGTTATTGATATATTCTGGATGGCCTTCACACGCATGAGTAAAGATTCGACCAACTCATGTATTTTTTCACCACGCCTTGAACACACAATTTCAACAGTCTTAAGACTGCCGCATTGAATCTCACTAGGTCGTCCAAATGACCTTCCAAATGCGTCTTGATATGTCTGTGCGCCTATAATAAAATTTTATTTCATTATTTCTAATAGATGGTTAAATATCAATATCATATAGGATTTTGAGATGTTCGGATTTCGTACCGAGATGTGTTGCAATGCAAGCTTTTTCAAGTTAGGTGTAAGGTTAAGAAATTAATCAAGTGGATCCAAGTTTGTAAATATAGCACAATTAGCAAGATCCAAGCTCTACAGCTTCTCAAAAATGGCAAATCTCCTGCTGCTTCCTTCTGCAACATGTACTTCAGAAAGAACAAAAAAAAAGGAACAAAATAACGGTTACATATAAATATTTTATGAAAAAAGGGTTTTGCATTTATCCAAAATATGAGATTGAAAGAAAACTTACTTTGACACAAGAACCCGAGAGTTCAATAGTTTTTGCATTTGAAAGGCCTCTTAGCAACTTAACCCCCTTCATCAAATTCAAAACAATAAGCTTTCATATGATGCAGAGTTACACTTGCAAAATCAAGAGATTCCAAATTTTCAAATGACATGTTATCCAAACTAGCTTCGCATTCCCAATTAACCAAACTCGGAATTGAAAACCTCAATATTGTGTTTTCAAACTTAGACCTCAAAATTGCCAATGTCCTCCAAGTATTTGACCTAATTATTTCCCTAACATCCCAAGAGCATTCCTTAAACACTAACTCTTCAAGAATACGACACCCAGAAATGAGTCTTTGAATGAATTCATCTTCCAATAACACCCATCCAAGATGCAAAGTTTTCAAAAGAGGAAGATTTATAATAGCCGGATTGAAAGCATGCGCCAATACCTATCTAGATTTATAATTGTTCCATGACCTCAATACAACTGTAATAAAGTAGTTTATGCTATAACAGAGAACAAGAAAAAGAAAGAAGGAAACAAATATTCAAAGAACCTGCTTAAAATTGAAGAGGAGAGACTCACATTTGGAGAGAAGGGTGAGTGAGACAAGGCGATCAGAGAGGAGGTCGGAGCAGAGGGCTACTTCACGGAGCTGTGTATCAGAGAAGGAAAAGTCGCCTAGGTCGCAATGCTTGAGCTTTTTAAGGTAATTGTTTGGATTTATACTCTAATTAATCTCAGTATTATATCGGTTATTGCCATTAAAATCGATCAATTGTCGGAATGAGATGAAACCTTGGTTTTTGGGGATGCTTTACTTATCTGATTTGGGCCTAGAAAATATAAGAAGGCTGAAAATACATATACGGATATATTGCATGGGCTTTTTGAAATTTTCGCAATCAATCAATGGAATGATATTGGAGATGGAGGGATTCATGGTCACGAAAGTTTAACTGGTGATTGAAGCAAGGAATTATAATATCTTTTGTATGGTTGAATGCCGACAATTACTTGTGATGACAGAAATATATCCGCACAAAAATATACGTACTGTCCCTACTCCCCAAATTGTTAGTAAGTTATATGCCAAAATCTCTGATCAGACAAAACTAATTAAGATAGTAAGTAGTATACAGTCCTATATTAGGCAAGAAGTTGCCTTTAACTCAATTATGAAAAAAAATAAAATTAACTAAATATTTTGATGAGGCATTGTTCAAAAATAAAAGAAAGAATCTTTCTGATGAGTTACCCATATGGAATCATTGTACTTCGTTAAGATCATATCATCATAAATTCATAACGCTCCATGAATCATGTACAAGTGTTAATTTCCAGGCAGTCAGACGTCCCACTCAGAAAGCTTAATGCTACCTACTCATAATTTACAACACACAAACTTTTTTCTCAAAAATGAAAAATATATTGGAACTTCTTTTCCCTCAAAAAGAAAAGAAAAATATATTGGAACATTCTTGAGAATTATGACGATTTGGTACAATTATATTACATAAAATATATATATAAGTGCAATGATCAAAATTACGAAAAAGAAAAAGAAAATATATATCCATAATTCGTTTCACTGATTCATCAATTACACTCGATTAATTATCTTTCTTACATTAACCAAACCATCCAAGCATGAAGTTCCATTCATCATTTCTCAACAAATCAAAACTCTTAATTCTATCTTACACAATTTAATTCCAACTAGCTTCAAACAATTACACATTGAAATGCGTGAAACTATTAAATCTTTATGATTTCATAATTACTCAAAGGCCGTAGCGAACATCAGAAATCTTGGTCTTGATCCACTTGAGACTGCTCCGCACCGAGGTCTTGAGGTTGGCTTCCATGGTAAAAACGTTGTACGACGCAATTCTTTTCTTGCGTTTCAACTCAGGATCTGATGAGCTGGCGAATCCGTCCCTCTTGCCACCGTTAAAGCTGTACGATTTAGTCCCTAAAGCACCTTCCAAGCCGCTCGAAAAGGATGAGTAATCCGGCATGGCATGGCTTTTCTCCATGTTGTGAGGAAGAGATAAAAAAAAAGAGGGAGAGGATGAGTGGATGAGAGATGGAGAAGTAGAGAGGGCGGTGAATGAAGGGATGGAAAGAGAGAGTGATGATGGCTTTATTAGTGGGGATGGAGATTAATGGCCAATTTAGTGGGGTGACCCACGTGTCATGTCGGAGGATTTGCTTTCGATTCACTCTTCTTGAGTACGATTTTTCATGCATGGTGTGAAGTTGTAGTCATCGACAGTGGCAATAGCAATTTTCTTTTTTGCAACATGATTAGTTAGTTTTGTTAGTTTTAAATTCTAAATAGATAAGATATTCTATTTTAAAAAAACGAAATTTCCGATCAAATTATGACAATCACATAAATGTTTGATTATAACTAAAAAACTATTAACTTTAAGAAATACATTATTATGATCATGAGAGAGTTAGATTATATATATTATACTTCATGATGTCCATATTATATTATCTGATTTATATTTTTTTAATAATTAGGTAGCCTGACTAATTTTAGATTTTGTGAAATCTAGTTAATCTTAAAAACATGTGATAAGATATGAGTCATGACTATTGACTATACAGCCAATAGATCTTGCTTCAACAGAGGAACCAATGAACCATGATTTCCTGGCTGGAGTCCGTCTTTTTCTTTTCATTGGAGAGATGAGTGGGCGGCTCAACGCAGTGAATTTAAAGAAAGAAAATTGAGAATAAATTAGTGATATAGTACAGGAGAATGAGTGCAACTTTCACTTTTGGCTTGTCCACTGACCAGCCTTTAGTGAGACACACCCACGCATCAGTGCCATGCAATCCATCAATCGCCCAAAGTTTTGTTGGTTGTCGTGCAATTCTAATATTTTCTTAATAATTTTGATTACTTAACATTAACCGGTACACACATGCTTATAATTAGGGAGAGAGAAAAATGACACAATTATGTTTTGTACAGAAAAAGGTTGTACTTATAATTGGGAAAGAGTATATAAGCGCGTCAAAACACTAGATTATGTTGATTATATTTCTAAAGATTAAACAAATATAAAATTATATATATATATATATATATACACACACTAGGCAAGCTCATCAGTTCAAATATTTTCCCCCGATCAAGCTATACTCTTTTTCAGCTACAAAAATTAAATCCATGCAATTTATATACATTTTTTTTTTTTGGACGAAATTCGTTGTTTGCACGCACAATATTATATATGTTTCTTTTGTTTCTTGTAATGAGAACATAAATTTCAAAATTCATAACATTTTCTGTTTATGAAAATACTATTGTATAGCTGGATGTGGGTGTGGGTCTGAAAGTGAGGAGTGGTCTCAAGATTAGCTATTTAATCATATCACAAGTGACAATAATCGCAGAATTAAGGGTTGATTAATAATAATTGGGTACTGAATGTCTCCAAATAGGGTCACATTAGTCCCTTTCATGTATGATGGCGTATTTGAGTACACAAGGAATCCTCTTTCCTCTCAAGATCCCCACCATTTGTCCATAATAATTGATAAACATAAATAAGTTTTTCCAAGTGCATGCATGTCATAAATGCTTGCATAATCTTTAAAACCTGTTAATTACAATTTTATTTTTCAAAATAAAGCCCAACAAAAACTTCGGCCCAGCTACAAATTTTAACTCCAAATTAAATTTCCTTATTTCTCTGGATTTGATTCACCGTATCATAAAAAGATTTTTATTTCCATTTAATCAATTTCTTACCATATTTTTTGGTCTATATTCTTCAAACAGCGTCCTTACCAAACAAATTTACATTATCTTACCACACACATGTCTCTATCTCATTGGTCAAAATTACAGTAATAACTCGCTAATATTAGCTGGTAAAATTTTACCGTCTGAAAAAAGAAGTTGCATTTACAGCCAAATGGCGGTTACATGCATTATATAAACGCCCTTTGATTTACCCTTTCATCTCCCTTTCGTGTCTAGGGTTAATTCGTCCGGCTCAGGATTTGCAGAAATCTGCTGAAAGATTATTTTCTCTCTTCAGATTTCGATTCAGCCATGACGCTCAACAGACAAGGTTCTTATTTCTCTCTCAACCATGATTTTTCTTTTGGTTTGTTTACCGTGAATCATTTCTGAATTTCTGGTGATTTATATTTTATTCTGTCAACAAATAAAAGGGATGATGGATCTCATACTGATGAATCGATATATCTTTTCATATCGAATATGTTATTGTTATTTTGATTTGAAATAATCGTGATCTGTATCAAAATTGTCTGGCCCAAACACAATCAATTCCAGCCCAGTTTTAGCCGAGCCTTTCTAATTTTTTTCCTTCCCAAAGAAAAATTCAATTTCTATATTTCATAGAATTATACTGACTGTGACAAATTACAACATTATACTTTATATCACGTGTCACAAACTGAATCCATAATGTCTCGTAAGATCCAGTTTGGTTTAATCTTTGTAAAAATTTGTATGTGTGAAAAACAATTGGTATTTGGGCGACCAATATATTAAGACGAGCTAGAATTTTATCTTTACTTTATTCTCTTTTTTGCTTCGGGAATTGGTCGGCTCTAGGGTTTGAAATTTCTTTAGATCGGCGATCAATCATGTCGTCCAAGCAAGGTTTAGATCGAGTTTTCTTACGTTTGTACTTGTTGTTATTGATTCGATTTGTTTTTCTGTGGTTTTGATTTCGATTTTGATTATAATTCTGATTTGATTTTGATTTCAGGTGGAAAGCTGAAGCCCCTCAAGCAAGCCAAGAGTGAGAAGAAGGAATACGATGAGGTATACACTTTTACTTGATTTGATTGGATTTTGTTATTAGATACGTTTGAATTACTCTTTGTTTTCCTTTTTTGAATAATAATACTAGGCAATTGTTCTTCTTTCCATTTCGCTTTTGTGAAAATGGTTTTGTTCATCTGATCTAAGATTTTTGCACATAATCTGAAATTGAATTTGCTAACAGACAATTATTTGTTGATTATTTCAGACTGATCTAGCGAATATTCAGAAGAAGAAAGAAGAGGAAAAGGCACTGAAAGAACTGAGAGCTAAGGCGTCTCAGAAGGGAGGTCTCGGTGGTGCTGGTCTGAAGAAGAGTGGGGGAGGCAGCAAGAAATAAAATAATTTGGGGTACTAATTTAAAATCTACAATATCATGATAATGGTATTTATTATCTTTGATGAATGGGGGTTGTTTAAGTTTGTGTTTAGGGGACCCTTGTGGTTACTCCTGAAATAAATTGTGTTCTGTATGGGAATTTAATGCTATTATGCTTTTGACTAGTAATTATTTGCACTTGTGGGTTTATGTGGTAATCAGTTTCTGCATTCTAATATTCTTTTGAATCATCAGTCTTTATGAATTCATACAATTTCAAATCTCTAATAGTAAAGATGAATAATTTGCAATTTCAATACTATCACCGATCAACTCGGTCTTTAAAATTGTCGAATCGTCATAAAATACTTCTTTTTATCATAATTTTCTTCAATCTTCCAAATCTCACCTCTAATTTGATTTTGGTCAAACTGAACGATTTTTGGGATGTCGATTTTACATCAGCTTAATTTTATGCCTTTGGTTTCATATGAACTAGTGGTAATTACGCATTCAAAAAAAAAAAAAAAATAGCGGTAATTAAGCTGAAGTTTGATGATGATGGCAATTCAAACTCTAGTTCATGACTGAATTTATGACATATTATCCATATTATTATTGGTTATGATTTCAGGAGATATAATGTCGTCACTATAATTTTTAGAAGTATGATTAAACCATGTACATTGTTTGGAATTTGCTTAATAGTTCTTTTTAGTTGAAAAAGTATTGTAGTTTCTCTGATTCTCTGAAATTATAATAACAACTCTAATTAACCTCGTCAAACTATTTAATTACAAATCATGATTTAGTAAATATTTTCTTTATTGTTAAAGTACATAAACATCTGAATGAGCAGTAAAGATATTTATTAGTAACTTACAACTAATAAATCTAACAAAAAAAATATCTCGCAATTGATTCCAAATTTTGGCATCAAACCCTATAATCAGAAGGAAAGTCTTTACCACATAAAATCCAACCTCTCGAAATTACAAAATGAATTGTAAAAGAGATTAGTAATAAGCTCCTAATCTTATCCCAATTATGCTTCATGTAATCAAACACAGTCTAATGACAGATGCATGTAATCAAATACATGTTAAAAATAATCTTTTGCATAATTTTTTTTGCCATGAATCGGATGAAATATTCGATGACTAAATATAAATCGTAAAACATAGTGCTCGTATACATGCAAAACAATTTAGATAAATTCGATAGGAAAAAAAAATCTGAATTCTAAATATTATTATAATAATAATAAAATAAATAAAAAATGAGTATCACATAAAACTTTTATGTGATGCTTATAAATCATTATTAAAGAAAATAATCATTTTGTACATGCAATAAATATTTTAACAAACTATTACAGAAAAACAGTAGTAGGATACTTATTACATACATTTTAAAATTCAATTGGAGTTTTTGAAGAAAATGGGGGAGTTCATACAGGAGATAAGTAGCATGTCCAAAATAATCAAAAAATTGGAGAAAACCAAGACCAAAAACCAAAATTAATACGACTAATGCGAGGAATTCAAGAGGGGACAATGGGCGGCCGTCGGTAGCTTTTCTTTTGGCCAACTGTTTATAATCCTCTGAAGAACCCGTCCTTCGTTACCACCAATGCTTCCCTCTAATTCCCCTTATCATTATATATACGCCCCTCCTCTTATTTCTCCAAACCTCTCCATCTAATTTGTTTCTCAACAATTTTCTACTTAATAACTTCCTCACAAAAAAAGAAAGACCATCAGGTCTGAAGTTCAGGTCAAGAATAGTAGCTAACATAGGATTATTATACTACTTAATTTCTCACTCCATTATTCACCAAATTATTTGTACCCTCTATCTCCTCTGATTATGGTAAGAGCCTTTAATACAATTTTCCATTTACATTTTGGTTTATTTATTTTGATATATTATAATCTTTTCCTAGAGTCTAGTGACGCTGTTTCTAAGGACGGTGGTGAGGCTGGCATGGTCTTTCGGGGTTCGACCAGTCAATGCGACGGCAACCATTTTGTACCATGGTGGAGCGCTTCCAAGAGACCGAGGCTTGGAGCGACTGGTGTGTAATGATTTGTTGAGACATGATAATTACATGCTTCATTTCGTGATAAATACGATTCGTTGTTTCATTTGATCATGCGCATGCTTACTCTTGTTCTATCGGACTAATTCTTTTTAATTTATGTTGATCAAGTGACAAAAATTTTATGCTATATTTTGGTCAGGTGAGGAAAGTGGCCATATTTTTTGATATACTAGGAAAATTGAATAATTTATGTTGCTTAATATTACTTGGTTCGACCATTATGTTGACAGTTGATTGGACATAAATAATCATATATGGGGTCGAGTTGTAGCATATATTGTGGCGTTGTGATGCTTGAAGTTATTTTTTAAGTTTTTCTGTCTTATGTTTTGGACAAGATCTTGTAGGAATAATTTCTTCTTTGTGTAATTTCTTATTTTTTATGTATTTATGTATTTATTTATCTTTAGAAGATCTTGTATGCATGACGTGGGTAGTTTTGTTGTTAATTGGTTTATTTAGATGAGATGCGCTATAATTAAAAAAAAAATTATAATGTTGAGAGTTGAAAACTTGAAAACAAATAGAGGTAATGGTTTCTCTTTGGATATTCCATTTTGTCAACATTTAAAAATTGCTAGCCGATGATAAAGACACATTTTGATTCTCCTTGAAGTAAAATTATATTTTCTGTTGGGTAAAATTCTGATTCTTCAAAGATAGCCATGTGGCAGATTAAGAACCAATCATTACTCCTAACTAATAAGGGGCAACACGAATGAGCGGCACAGTCACAGAAGATCCAGATGCATATGTTATGGATTGGGGAAAAAGTTAATTAATTAGCAACATGTAATTAATTAGAATCTAATTACATCACAACAGAGAGATTAATCTGTGGGCGTCATTTCTTGCAGCAAAAGTCAAAATTAAAAAAAACCTAGAATAATATACATTCCCAGGAATTTAATTCCAGGTCAATTGTAACCAGGAAACACGAAGAGACACCATATTTAATGTCCCTTCTTTTTTGCAGATCGTTGAGATTTTATCAATATATTGATTTTGTACCTAACTTATATCAGGATTTTCTACCTAAACTATATCTGAACTTTATAATTATAAATATTGAATTTATAACTAAACTATATTTGAACATCAAACCATATTACCAGATAAACCATTACAAGAACACCAGACAGAACAACAATGCAATGCCACGTCATAGTATTTGAACATCAAAGTCAAACCACCACCTCAATACGCCAAATCATGTATGGTACTCACCAAACCTATAACTAATTCTACCAAGATAGAACAAACAAACACCCCAAATCACGAAAAAATATTATGCACACAAACAATAAAACAAGCCCCATATCTTTAATCCCTCAACTAAGCCTTTCTAAGAGCCTGAATCCTCGCCGCCAGCTCATCAAAATCAGGCAAGTTGGGATGAACTCTCGCTCCGTTCACTAACGGGTCGGGCTGCAACGACACCGCCCGAACCGGAACCCTCGCACTCTCCTCCTCACGCACCGGGTCCGTAGGAAGCGAAACCGTTCTCCCCGGTCCATGGTAGACCTGGTCCACCGCACTCGTCCCCCTACTACTTCTCTCCTTACCGGGTTCGGATCTCTCCTTAACGGGTTGCTCAATACCCTTTTTGCTGTAATGCATGAGCAGTTTATCCATCACTCTCTCTTCATCGTCTCTTTCTTTGTGTTTATGTCGTCTGCTGTGGCCACGCGAAGGGCCACGCAGCAGATTGCCATAGTCGATCGAGTTATCCTCTTCATCCACCTCATCATACCCTCTTTGTCTGCTTTTACTGCTAGAAGTTCGGCCCAAAGATTTATCAAACTCTTTCTCGTAATTCACGCCATTTTCATATTTACGCTCATCATAATGCCTGTGTTTTCTATTTTTGCTTTCTGCACGGGCCAATAATTCTTCGTCATATAATGCACTTTCATTATTGTTTGTTTCAGGAATTATTTGCGGTTTTGGAATTTTACTTCTGACAGAAACGGGTTTCGGTTTCTCGTTATTAGATTCAACATAAGGCGGGGCCAGATTGGTCTGTTTCTCAACCCTAATGGGTCGGTCTTCCTTACCGGGTTTAATATACTGTTTGTCAGCTAAATACGGATCCGAATCAAAACTCTCTTCTTCTGTGTATTTACCCACTCTCGGTGTATTTGGTTTGGTGTAAGGTGGCGGAATCATTTTACTTGTTTCTTGTAAAATTCGTCACGAAATAGGTGAAAAAATGGAAAAGATTACACCTCTTGCAAATAATTACCTGGGTAATTTTTCTTTGATTAAATGGTGCGCCGAGTGTATCGAAGAAGGGGAGCATAGGCGGAGAGAATCGCCGACTGAAAGCTGCTATATGTACCCACTGTTTTCCCCGCCGCCAAGCTCTCCGCTCGATTCTCCAAATCCATTATTGAATACCAATAAACAGGAGATAAAAGTGAAGCCCTAGCTCGAGACATGAACTATAATCTTCTCATCACTATTCCGAGGTATTTTTTTATCCATCTTTTTTCACTTACTTGTTTTGATTTTTTATTCTGTTTGATGTTTTTAGTTGATCGGTTCGAGATCTGTGGAGTTCTGGGGTTCTTGATTGTTAGGTAGTAGTAATTAGTGTGGTTTTGCCGGTATTAGTGCTTGCTTGTTGAGTAAAAAATCGAAAGGGGACTTGAGTATGTTCTTAGGGATTCTCTTTGATTAGAGTCAGTTGAATTGTGATCACCAGTTGAAATTGAAGGGTTGATTTTGTCTCGAGTTTTAATCCCTACAAATTACAGTTTTGACTTGATTAAAGATACATGCTACGTCTTATTTGCAAGTTTAGTTTCTACTATACTATAAATCTAGAGAATTATTCATATATCAACCAAAATTATAACCATTCCTTCATGTAAGCGAAAATTACTTGATTAATAAACCTAGGGTTTTGAGGAAGAGAGATCAAGATTTAACCTCATTGGAACTTTTCTTAGATATTATAAAATGTTTCTATAACAGTAAAATACTTTTAAGTTTACACAAGTTACATTTACGTCCATTTTCTATTCTTATTCACATCTTTGCCTTCAATTTACTTCTAATAATCATAACTTGTTCTAATTTTGCAGGTATTATTGCACAGCTCTAGTTACTCGTTCTGACCTTTACATGCGATTCAAAATGTTGAAAGGCATGCCTAGTTCAGTCTAACTCTCACTCTAACTTTGCGTGTAAAAAAAATTAGTTTTTTAACTCTTTCTTTTGTACAAAATAAGGAAAAAGAAAATGAATAGTGTCAGCAATGGAAGTGTGAGCTCTCTTCCTCTCTCTCTCTCTCTCTCTCTCTCTCTCTCTCTCTCCCTTATTGAGTAATACTAACAACAGATTTAAAGTTCACTGAATTGATATAAAACAAACAGGGTCGCGTCTGCGCCTGGGAAGGTATTGATAACGGGAGGGTATCTGGTGCTCGAGAGGCCCAACGCCGGCGTCGTTCTCAGCACCACCGCTCGCTTCTACGCCATCGTCCGCCCAATCCTCGATCAGATCCCTCCTGACAGCTGGGCCTGGGTAAGAATTTCATCTCTCTCTATTTTATTTTTCATTTTTCTTTGATTTTTTCACCTATTTCGTGACGAATTTTAACACCTCTTGCAAATAATTACATTTGATTACTTATTCCAATACGATCAGGAATGGAATAAACACAAAATTTGCATAAATACCAGCAGAATTATTCCGATTTGCATAAAATCGAACATTAAGTACTTAATTTAATTTATGTAATGCAATTTAGGCGTGGGCTGATGTGAAAGTGACATCACCTCAACTTGCAAGAGAAGCCACCTACAAACTCTCTCTCAAAAATTCTACCCTGCAATGCACCTCTTCCAGGCAAGTCCCCGTTATTCAATTTCAAACTCATACAATTTACCAATATTCATAAAAAAAACTAGAATGTAATTTTTATTTTAACATTTTTAGGGAAGTTACAAACGCTTTTGTGGAAGAAGCAATACAGTATTGCGTAGCTGCTTGTAAAGTGGTTCTTGTTGATAGAGACAAAAACGATGCATTTAATAAACTCCTTTTACACGGTAAAATAAATCATTAATTTATTATTTACCATCATATTATTCCTAGCTGAAAAGTAATTCTTTGCTGCTAAATTTTTAATATTTTTAATTTATTCAGGTCTGGATATAACTATATTAGGCTCAAACGATTTCTACTCTTACAGAAATCAGGTATAACAATATCTAACATCAAAATCATTTCATTTTATCATATCACACACAAATAAATAAATAAAAAATAAAATAATTATCTTTTTATTAAGCTTGAAGAGGCAGGTGTGGGTCTGACGCCAGATTCGCTGTCCAGTCTGCCTCCATTCTCTCCAATAACACTCAACACTGTATCTGCCCTGTCCGGATCAACACCTGAAGTGGCCAAAACGGGTCTCGGATCCTCTGCGGCCATGACCACTTGTGTTGTCGCGTCGCTCCTTCATTATTTCGGAGCCGTTAATATTCCTTTTAAGGAAAGTAATAATAATGATAATTTGAATGGAAATGGAAATGATTGTGGGATTGATTTGGTGCATGTGATTGCTCAAAGCGCTCATTGTATTGCGCAAGGTAAAATATAGTGATATAATGATGGTTTATATGTTATTATTGTTGTGAAATTGAGGAGTTATTGATTATTGAAGGTAAAATTGGGAGTGGATTTGATGTGAGCTCAGCTGTATTTGGAAGTCAGAAATATGTTCGGTTTTCCCCACATCTTCTCTCTCCTTCCAAGGTCTCTCTCTCTCTCTCTCTCTCTCTCTCACACACACACACACACACACACGCATATTTTAATATTTTTAATATTATTATAATTTGTGATTAATATATGTGTAGGATTCAAGCTGGAGACCGTTGCCAGAAATAGTATCAGATATTATTAAACAAAAATGGGATCATGAAATCACTCCTTTCTCTCTCCCTCCTTTACTTTCCCTCGTAATCTCTTATTTTTCATCCATTTCTTTATATTAAAATTATATATATCTAAATATGTCATTTTTATTTGTAGATTTTGGGTGAGCCAGGAACAGGAGGATCATCAACACCATCAATGGTGGGCTCTGTTAAAAATTGGCAAAAATCTGATCCAATTAATTCTCAAATTATTTGTCAAAAATTAGCCGATTCAAATTCATTGCTCGAATCGCATCTCAAAAACTTAACCAAAGTTTCTGAATCTCACTTCGATTCGTACAAAAGTGTGATTACCACTTGCAGCTCCCATCCTTACCACAAGGTAATTCATTAACTACTTAGTTATTTGTTTTGTTTGTAAGGACCGATTTGTAATTTTTTGAATTTTAGTGGATGGAATTGATTAGTGACCAAATTGGAGAATCGATTGTTAAATTATTGTTGGAGACTAGAAATACGTTTATTCAGATCAGGCAATTATTGCGTGGAATGGGAAATTCAGCTGGAGTACCTGTAAGTCTAGTAAATAAATATTAAATATTCATATTTATTCAAATGTATAATTTTACATACAAAAATGCAAAATGACAAATTTACCCTCAATTATTTGTACAGATCGAGCCAGAGTCACAAACGCAAATTTTAGACTTAACAATGGAAACAGAAGGTGTATTATTAGCTGGCGTGCCAGGTGCGGGCGGATACGATGCAGTTTTTGCGGTCATTTTGGGAGACGCAAATCATAATCATAATAATAATAAATTAATTAATGTTTGGGTGTCGCGAGGTGTCCTGCCCTTATTGGTCAGAGAGGATCCGAACGGTGTTTGCTTGGAAAACGGAGATCCAAGAACCAGAGCTGTTTCCTCTGCTATTTCCTCCATTCAGATTAATTAATTTTATTTTATTATTTCATTTCATTTGGTTTGGTTTGTTGTATTACTTTTGTTGTTGTTGTTATTGTAATAATTGTCGTAGTTATATTGAATTGTTCGTCTGCTCACTAGAAATAAGTAACATGCATACATTTTTAAGTATGCTCAAGTAATAAGTATACTTGTATTGCTAGAAATAAGTAGCATGCATACATTTTTTAGTATGCTCAAGTAATAAGTACACTTGTATCTCTTTTGATCATTGCATGTTGAATTATTTCTTATTCGTCACAATTTTTTTTCACAAAAAAGAAAGGTAATTTACAAGAATGTATCATTGTATCAATTAATATAAATATTATATTCTGTAAAGCACAGTTATATAATACTATAGAAATTTAACGTTCTGACAATATAGATTTTATAATAACAAAAATGAGCATTAGATAACCATAATAAAAATATGAGCGTTAGATAACCATACAAACTTTTTTATTTCCTCTATGGCGACAATAGTGGGCCATGGCCCATGAAGACAATTTGGGCCTAATAATATCTTTTCCATTTTTCGCACTGGAGACGTCATCTCAAACAATTGAACTAGTATAGAGCAGCCGCTTCTCTCTCTCTCTCTCAATTCCTCAAGCTCCAACAATGGCTGCTATCCCCAAACTCTAAACCCCTAAAACCCTAATTTAATTAAACCCTGAAACGAACAGAGCGAGAACCAATGGGGATTCCAGCATTCTACAGATGGTTAGCGGAGCGCTAACCGCTTTCCGTAGTGCGGGTCAAAGAAGAAACTCCCAAGCTCGTTAATGGCGGCCAAATCCCAATCGACACCAGAAAACCCAACCCTAATGGGATCGAATTCGATAATCTGTATCTGGATATGAACGGCATCATTCATCCTTGTTTTCATCCTGAAAATGATAATATGGTTCACATTTCTTCTCCTTTTTAGCTCAATTTTTGCATATATGCCCTCAAAAAGGTATAATTATTTTTATTTTATTTTTTTCAATTTGTTTAGCCTCCACCAACTTCATACGATGAGGTGTATAAGGCGGTTTCTTTGGTGAGACCTAGAAAGCTTCTTTTCATGGCTATTGGTAAGTTTTTTTATTTCTTCATTTTACTTTAAAACTTGATTCTTTCTAATTTTATGCTTATGCCCTGAACTATATTGTAACTGTACTCCATTTTGGCACAAAATAATCTAAATTTTCATGAAAGTAGGGGCTTTTGGTAATTTTCTCCATTTCCCTTTTCTATCATTATATCTGACAGAGTATAATATATTTAAATTTCTTTTAATAGATGGAGTGGCACCGAGAGCCAAAATGAATCAGCAAAGAGCAAGACGATTCAAAGCCGCTAAAGAAAGAGAACATTCTGTAATTATCTCATTAAATAAATATTCTCAAATCATTTAAATAAAAATACAACTTATCTTTAAATCTGTTTACCACTTTGTTTAAATTTTCCTTTTTTCTAATTATCAGGCAGCAGAGGCAGAGAAATTAAAAGATGAATCTGAAAATTTATCGGTCTCAACTGAAAAGGCAAAGAAAAAACTGGACTCAAACGTAATTACGCCCGGTACAGAATTCATGGCTTCTTTATCAAACGCACTTCAGTATTATATTCAGCTCAAATTAAATACAGATCCTGGTTGGAAAGGAATCAAGGTATGCCAAATTTTCATAAAAGCCCCTGTAAAATATTGATATTTTTCTTGGTTTAATAGTATTAATTATTTGAGGGGGTATTTAGGTAATTTTGTCGGATTCAAATGTGCCTGGAGAAGGTGAGCATAAAGTGGCGTCATATATAAGGCTTCAAAGAAATTTACCAGGATATGATCCAAATACTAGACATTGTTTATATGGTTTGGTAAATATTTTTTCATAATATTTTTACTTTTTTTTATGTTCTTTTGTTTATATGGTTTTGCAGAGTTTAATTTTATCTTTTTTTAGGATGCGGATTTGATTATGCTTGCGTTAGCGACACATGAGATTCATTTTCTATTCTTAGAGAGGTAATTTTTGCAACTTTTCATTTTTACCCTTACAGAACCTCAAATATCGCATATTATATATTTTTCTTTTTTTCTTAATTATTTTGAAAGGATATTCGACCTAAGCAGCAGATTGACAGAAGGCAAAGTTTTGGTAACAGAAACAATTCAAACGATAAAAAATCAGAAAATAAGGAGAATAATCAAGAAAATTCCATTGATAAAATAATATTTCAGGTCGACATAAATACTTAATTAAATTATCTTTTTGCAATCCACAACCTAAAAAGTAAAATATATATATATATATATATATATATATATATATATATATATATATATTTGTCCTAAATTCTCTAAATATTTTTTTTTTGCAATTTATGCATATTTGGATTTTAAGGGAATATTTAGAGCACGAGTTTAGAATTCCAGAAGCTCCATTTAAAATAGAAATAAATAGATTAATTGATGATTATGTATTTATTTGTTTATTTGTTGGAAATGATTTTCTTCCTCATATTCCTTCTTTGGCAATTAATGAGGTTTCTTATTATATCAATATTCAAATAAATTATTAAAAGAAAATTTATTCGCATAAATCCAGATTTAAATATTTTTTGAATTAAATAAATTAATTAGGGGGCACTTGATCTTCTAATGAATGTATACAAAAAGGAGTTTCTAAGATGGGCGGTTATTTAACCAATTCTTTTGAGGTTTGCAATTTAAATTCCATTATTTTATGTCTTTTTTATTAATTTTAATTTATTTACAATTATAATATATTTTTATTTATTTGGTATTATTTTAGGTTAATTTAGGGCGTGTAGAACATTTCCTTCAAGCAATTGGATCACATGAAACTGCCATCTTTAGAAGAAGGCTTGAGGTACCAAATGTTAATATTTATACTCAGTAATAATGGTAATTTATATTTTTTTAATTAAATTATTGATTTGAGAATTTTATTTATTTACGTATTTATTTTAGGTCAAACAAGAAAAGGAGATTCGATTTGGAAAAGATCCTCCTGTTCGTAATGGTGATTCTGAACTAAACCCTGGAAATGTAAATTTCTGATTAATTAATTGATTAATTTTTTTGTTTGTTTTTTATTACAATTTATATTTTAATGGTATTGAAATTTATATTAATATTTTGCAGATCTGGATGAGTGGGTCTGAAGAAATAGAAACTGACTCTTCAATTTCAAAAAACTCATTCCAAAATGAATCTGATAAAAAAGACAAGGTTTAAAAAAAAGATTTTGAAAAGAGTTTTGAGATTTATATTTGAATTATTAAATTTATTTAATGGACAGGTGGCGACAATTGAGGAAAGGTGGAAAGAGAGGTACTATAATGAAAAATTTGAGGTCGAAACTTCAGAAGAACGGACCAAAGTGAAAAATCACCCTGTGAGATATCTTTCTGTTAAACGTTAAAACCAAGACCAAAAACCAAAATTAATACGACTAATGCGAGGAATTCAAGAGGGGACAATGGGCGGCCGTCGGTAGCTTTTCTTTTGGCCAACTGTTTATAATCCTCTGAAGAACCCGTCCTTCGTTACCACCAATGCTTCCCTCTAATTCCCCTTATCATTATATATACGCCCCTCCTCTTATTTCTCCAAACCTCTCCATCTAATTTGTTTCTCAACAATTTTCTACTTAATAACTTCCTCACAAAAAAAGAAAGACCATCAGGTCTGAAGTTCAGGTCAAGAATAGTAGCTAACATAGGATTATTATACTACTTAATTTCTCACTCCATTATTCACCAAATTATTTGTACCCTCTATCTCCTCTGATTATGGTAAGAGCCTTTAATACAATTTTCCATTTACATTTTGGTTTATTTATTTTGATATATTATAATCTTTTCCTAGAGTCTAGTGACGCTGTTTCTAAGGACGGTGGTGAGGCTGGCATGGTCTTTCGGGGTTCGACCAGTCAATGCGACGGCAACCATTTTGTACCATGGTGGAGCGCTTCCAAGAGACCGAGGCTTGGAGCGACTGGTGTGTAATGATTTGTTGAGACATGATAATTACATGCTTCATTTCGTGATAAATACGATTCGTTGTTTCATTTGATCATGCGCATGCTTACTCTTGTTCTATCGGACTAATTCTTTTTAATTTATGTTGATCAAGTGACAAAAATTTTATGCTATATTTTGGTCAGGTGAGGAAAGTGGCCATATTTTTTGATATACTAGGAAAATTGAATAATTTATGTTGCTTAATATTACTTGGTTCGACCATTATGTTGACAGTTGATTGGACATAAATAATCATATATGGGGTCGAGTTGTAGCATATATTGTGGCGTTGTGATGCTTGAAGTTATTTTTTAAGTTTTTCTGTCTTATGTTTTGGACAAGATCTTGTAGGAATAATTTCTTCTTTGTGTAATTTCTTATTTTTTATGTATTTATGTATTTATTTATCTTTAGAAGATCTTGTATGCATGACGTGGGTAGTTTTGTTGTTAATTGGTTTATTTAGATGAGATGCGCTATAATTAAAAAAAAAATTATAATGTTGAGAGTTGAAAACTTGAAAACAAATAGAGGTAATGGTTTCTCTTTGGATATTCCATTTTGTCAACATTTAAAAATTGCTAGCCGATGATAAAGACACATTTTGATTCTCCTTGAAGTAAAATTATATTTTCTGTTGGGTAAAATTCTGATTCTTCAAAGATAGCCATGTGGCAGATTAAGAACCAATCATTACTCCTAACTAATAAGGGGCAACACGAATGAGCGGCACAGTCACAGAAGATCCAGATGCATATGTTATGGATTGGGGAAAAAGTTAATTAATTAGCAACATGTAATTAATTAGAATCTAATTACATCACAACAGAGAGATTAATCTGTGGGCGTCATTTCTTGCAGCAAAAGTCAAAATTAAAAAAAACCTAGAATAATATACATTCCCAGGAATTTAATTCCAGGTCAATTGTAACCAGGAAACACGAAGAGACACCATATTTAATGTCCCTTCTTTTTTGCAGATCGTTGAGATTTTATCAATATATTGATTTTGTACCTAACTTATATCAGGATTTTCTACCTAAACTATATCTGAACTTTATAATTATAAATATTGAATTTATAACTAAACTATATTTGAACATCAAACCATATTACCAGATAAACCATTACAAGAACACCAGACAGAACAACAATGCAATGCCACGTCATAGTATTTGAACATCAAAGTCAAACCACCACCTCAATACGCCAAATCATGTATGGTACTCACCAAACCTATAACTAATTCTACCAAGATAGAACAAACAAACACCCCAAATCACGAAAAAATATTATGCACACAAACAATAAAACAAGCCCCATATCTTTAATCCCTCAACTAAGCCTTTCTAAGAGCCTGAATCCTCGCCGCCAGCTCATCAAAATCAGGCAAGTTGGGATGAACTCTCGCTCCGTTCACTAACGGGTCGGGCTGCAACGACACCGCCCGAACCGGAACCCTCGCACTCTCCTCCTCACGCACCGGGTCCGTAGGAAGCGAAACCGTTCTCCCCGGTCCATGGTAGACCTGGTCCACCGCACTCGTCCCCCTACTACTTCTCTCCTTACCGGGTTCGGATCTCTCCTTAACGGGTTGCTCAATACCCTTTTTGCTGTAATGCATGAGCAGTTTATCCATCACTCTCTCTTCATCGTCTCTTTCTTTGTGTTTATGTCGTCTGCTGTGGCCACGCGAAGGGCCACGCAGCAGATTGCCATAGTCGATCGAGTTATCCTCTTCATCCACCTCATCATACCCTCTTTGTCTGCTTTTACTGCTAGAAGTTCGGCCCAAAGATTTATCAAACTCTTTCTCGTAATTCACGCCATTTTCATATTTACGCTCATCATAATGCCTGTGTTTTCTATTTTTGCTTTCTGCACGGGCCAATAATTCTTCGTCATATAATGCACTTTCATTATTGTTTGTTTCAGGAATTATTTGCGGTTTTGGAATTTTACTTCTGACAGAAACGGGTTTCGGTTTCTCGTTATTAGATTCAACATAAGGCGGGGCCAGATTGGTCTGTTTCTCAACCCTAATGGGTCGGTCTTCCTTACTGGGTTTAATATACTGTTTGTCAGCTAAATACGGATCCGAATCAAAACTCTCTTCTTCTGTGTATTTACCCACTCTCGGTGTATTTGGTTTGGTGTAAGGTGGCGGAATCATTTTACTTGTTTTTCCTTTCGGATCGGGTCGGGTAAAATCCGACCCGTTATCTTTCAAAACCGATCCGATATTGTTGTGCTTCTCTGAATGGAACGAATAAGGAGATTCTTTTGTTGTTTCTTCTCTGTAATGGTTTTTCTTTGGTGTATCATTTAATGCATGGTCTGTAGTGGGGATTTTCTCTGTCTTTTTTGGGATTACGTGAATATCTTTTGGTTGGGCCCGATATTCTCTTTGTTTTGACCGTGATTCTTTCGGCTCGTCCCAAATTACTTTCGGTTCTTCTTTTGGCTTGTAG
This sequence comes from Juncus effusus, assembly GCA_027726005.1. Taxonomy (NCBI): domain Eukaryota; kingdom Viridiplantae; phylum Streptophyta; class Magnoliopsida; order Poales; family Juncaceae; genus Juncus; species Juncus effusus. The sequence continues at coordinate 10,926,194 of CM050890.1, read as the reverse complement.
CGTAATTCTTTCGGTTCGTCCCAAATTACTTTCGGTTCAGCTCGTAATTCTTTCGGTTTATACGGTAATTCTTTTGGTTTGTACCGTAATTCTTTCTGTTCTGGCGACAATTCTTTCAGTTTGTACCTTAATTCTTTTGGTTCAGCCCTTAATTCTTTTGGTTCAGCCGTTACTTTGTTTGGTTTGTATGGTAATTCTTTCGGTTCGGCTTGTAAATCTTTCGGTTTAGCCCATGAAGCTTTAGACCGTAATTCTTTTGGTTCATTTTGTAATTCTTTCGGTTTGGTCCGTAAATCTTTCTGCTCGGTCCGACTTTCAGGTTTCTTAGGTTCATCCTGTATAAAAATACATGACTGGTCATTTACTACCTATTTCGTAACTTTAAAATGCATAGAAAATTAAATCATTTTCAAACTTTTTATTTTGCTTACGTATTTAGCTTGAGCTGGATTGGCCAATTTCCATTTGAAAGACTCAGAATCAAATCCAATGGAGAACTCCGTTGCAATATTGTGCATCACTCGGATTTTCCTCTCGTCAGAAAATGTCTTCTCTTGAGTATTCTTCATAAACTGTAGTTAGAAAAATAAATGGCGAGTTCAAATTTGAACAGTTTCATCAAAACAAAGTTGGATAATATTTTAATGGAAGTGTATTGTTGTAATTACCTCTGAATTAACGAATGGTTCCATGTGACCCCCAAATTTTTCGGTAAAAATTTGTCGTATTTCACGTAATTCACGCAAATCGGGAAATCTTGCTGCAGCAAAAATTAAGGTTGAAATGGCTTCTTTCGCTTCATCAGGACATTCCCTATTTAAAAAATAAAAAATATTTAAATAAATATAAGGTTGCACTTGACAAAAACTTTGCTAAAAACAGTATATTTGCAAATTCCTTCATTTTTTTTTTGCTTAATTATATTGTTTATTTGGGGGAACATGAGAACATGTCATGTTGCATGGCTGTCTTAATTTTCATATTTCCCTATTTTCTTAATTAGGAAATGTTAAACCTAAAGTATTGCCACTAGAAGAAAAATAATACTGACAAACCAGTCAGTTACATTGAACGAACTCAAAATATAAACAGTAAACAGCAATTTGTCTTTTTAGGGTTTAATATATATATATATATATATATATATATATATATATATACACACACACACACACACACACACACACACACACCTAATTGAATGCTATATATATATATATATATATATATATACACACACACACACACACACACACACACACACCTAATTGAATGCTATATATATATATATATATATATATATACACACACACCCCTAATTGAATGCATAATTTCTATAATTGGAACCTCAAATTACACATAATAATATCATGTGCCCCTAATTTAAAATACAGAGAAAAATAATTTTAAATTACCTTTGTTTTTCAATAACCTTAAGTTGGTTTAATATATCCTCGCAATATTGCTCAATCATGTTATAGCAAGATTCTTGATTCATCTCCATAATTAATGTCTCCATCTGTTTAAACAAAACAAAAAAAGAAATAATTAGATTAACACATAATTATAAATTAATAATGATGTTAGGTAATTATAAAACTATATGCTTTTGGTTGGTGGAGATACCTTGGTATTTATATTTTACAAGTCAGACTGGTAAGTGGGAATATTAAATAGATGTCTAGAATTGTTATGAGACCTCATTAATATTCTTCAATTAGGAAATTTAAATCTAACTACCAATAAACCTTAATAATTTAGTGGTGTAACTAACAACTAGTGTTAATATGTCAAATAACTGAAAATTAATTAAATTAATATTTAATCAAGGTCCAACAGTTATTATGATGTATAACTTCCATTTCCAGCAAATAATGAAGACTCATCAAGCATTTTATTCTTAAAATAAAATAAATTAAAAAACATAGGATTGTAACAAAAAGCTCATAATATTCATGCATGTCAAAAACAATAAAATTTTATAATTTGACCTTCTGTCAAACTACCAGGTTTACGAATTTGTGGGAAAAAAACCCAATCAAGCAACAAAATTAGCCTTTGCTAAGTATTACAATTCTTCAGATTATCAAATTACATTTTCTTTATCCTTTAAAGAAATATTTAAAATCCGAAAAATTAATGAAAAATAATTCAAAAGTAGATCAGATATACTAAAAGTTAGAGAATAATTATTAAAGTATAATTGAGAAAGGGAAATTCTTTTAATTTGCGAGAAAGAAATTTGAAGAAATGCGATTCAAAATATTTCAACAAAAAAACGTCACTTCATCAAAAAAAAAATCGTCAGAAACAAGCTAAACTAGAATCCCAATACCGGAAAGAAAAAAGAAAGAAAGTGATATAAATTAGGAAAGACGAATAATACCCTAGAGAATGCATTAAGGTCATGTCCATGAGAGATGAGCTCCGCCACATCTCTCTTCAAATACCACACCACCGCCTCCTTCTTCTTCCTTATCGGATCCAGCCGCGCCCTTATATACTTCACAGAATGCTTGCTTCAAATTCAAACAAAACCTCAAATCAGCATTTCACAAATCCAAATCGTAACAAAAACTCAATAAATCAATCTCTACACTCACCATTTGTTGCTGAATTTGGAGCCAAACAGCCCGTCCAACATCTTTATTTTTATTTCCTCTCTCCCTCTTCCGCTTTTCTTTGAATTTGTGGGGGGTTAGGAACGGGAGAGAAAGGAATGGATTAGGATTGTGGAGAGGGGAGTGACATTAAAGCAAGGAAGGAAAGGAAAGGAAATGGAGGTGGTGGGGAAATGAGCTGGAGAGGAAGGAGAAACAGATGGGGGCAAGAAAAGGGAGTTATAAAGTTTCTGAAATTAATCCGTATTTAGTGCTGGATTAATTGGTTCGTTGTTATGTGCACTCACAAAATGCCCCAGCTATAAAGGCTTTCATTGGCTTTGTTTTTTGTTTATTTATGTTGTGTTTTTATAGTGTTTGAGTTAATTATTACATGTTTATTCCATTAGTTATGCATTGTATTGATTTACTTTCTGTTATATAACAATGTATTTAATAAATTTTATTTTAATATATTGTTTAATAATATTTTAGATACTTAGTATATAATATATTTATGCATGATAAAGATACAATCCAACTTTTTGAAGCAGGATGGTAGAAACTTGATTATAACTTTGTAATGATTATATTTTTTTAAATCTTAGAAATATACAAATTTACACAAAAAAATGTTTTACTATTAAATAATAATATTTGTTGCTAATTTACTGGAAAAAGGATTAAAAAATTTAAACGGGTGAAGCTTTTGGTGCCCCAAAGATTTCAAAGTTGAAAATAAATTATGGATCATGTGATGCTCATATTGGTATGGTGTTGCATATTTCGGAGCTCTTTGACGGATTGTTTACCCTCTCGGAATCATTTCGAACAATTTTCCATAACTGCCCACTTCTCCTTTCCTTCAGGTATACAAAAGATAAGGATAATACTGTAAATTCTACTGATTAATAAATACAAAAACTGGCGGTCAGATCGAGGTTCTTTTGGCCCGAAATGAAGAAAACATATTTAATGTGCACTTAGCTCTATTTCTCATTGTATAAAAGTCACTTAAATATGTATAAAATGACACACTACATAATAACAGACACAAATAGTCACGTACTATTTACTGAAGAGCATCGAAACGGTTTAACTCGTTACTAGAAAAAGCAGGAGTGACTCATTGGACGCACCTGACTGCACGAGGCGAGGGAACTTGTTCAAATTAAAGTTGGAACGGTTTTTGAGGGAAATTATATATACAAATACAATAGGTTTATCATCTTCTTATTGCTGAACAGTGGGCCTAGATGGCTAGATGCATAGATTCAGTAAATTTAGAATTGAAGATGATGAACACCGATGGACGAATTTTCGAGAGAAACGTCCATGGTATTGGTCCCCCACAGGACCACATCCTCTCCAGTGTGTTGATCCTTTTAATACTGAATAATTTAAACATTTTAAACATACATCGTTGCGGAATTTTTTTTATATTTTAACATATATCGCTAACGAAATTATTATCCAATGTAAAATAATCTTCTATACAAAATCAGAATACGAGAAAAGAAGATACTTTTTCACTGAAGATTGGAGAGCGAGAAATGAAACAAAAACTAACGTTGCATTAGGCAAGTGAGACAACAAAATGTGAAAGGTTGTGGCTTGACAAATGTAAAAAACGTCCTGTCCAATCCACTATGGTCCACCAGCTTTCTTATGGACCTGATTATTGGTCAGGAATTTCAAAATCCTTCTAGAGTTGGGTAGAAGTTTCTGTCTTCTGTAACAATTTTTTTTTACCCTAAAAAGGAAAAATAAAACGTTTGATGAACCCTGAGAGGTGGAACATATGATTCCTCTTTTAAAAATTAGGAGAGACAGCAAGCTATACCACTCAATATCACATGAAAATAGTACATGACATAGCTTTCTTCTTGCTGTCAAAAATAAATATGATGTTGGTTTCTTTTTTTAAGGATTAAGAGAGGATGTTGTGAAACTTGATCTTGATTTTCTGAAAGAATTGATTCCATGGACTCATGCATCAACAAGTAATGTGCTGCAAATTGCAGACATTAATAGTCCAAAAGCTGCATTATAGATATTCTTTGCTTTTTTTGGGCAGTTATAAATATTCCTAGGTTGCAATTTGAGTGATAATTAATTAACTCCATATCATTATTTGTTTATTAAAATCCAGTGAATAGTAAGTGTCTGAGTGTAGCGTAGTTGTATTAGAAACTTCAAGTCTTCAACAATGAGGTGCCAATTTGGCAAGTCACAAGATTACCTATCTTTCTGTTTTTTTTTTCTTTTGAGGAGTGCGTATTTTATATTATTATCAAATAATTTATATAAACCACTAGAGCGGCATATCTTACAACTGGTACCAACTTTATCAAGAGATTATATCAATCATATCTAAGAAAGAATTAAAATGACGGCTGGTTGTATGACAACTCCAAATTCCAAATGGATCCAAACCAAATTCTACATTTTCTCAACTCTCTTTTGTTTCTTTTCGATGGTGAATATGACTTGTTACCTAACTACTCAATGAAGATCAGAGTCCATCCACTCGCTTCCTAGTATATATTAATATATTGACTTATAATATAGTCTTGTGATAGAGTTTTATCATTTAACGAAGAAAAGAAAAATAGTTTTTTGGCGGCATATAATGCAAAGCATGACTAGCAAGCTAGTGCGGGTCTATGAAATTGCCGCCTCCACTAATAAGTAACATATTTCTAAAAAGATATAATTTTTATATAATTATGGAAATTCAGAAACATACTAATGATTTTTGTAGTACAAAATTCTTAATAATTTTTGCAAGGAGAAGGTTTTTTTTCCGAAAGATTAAGGAAAAAGGTTTGATATTAGCCCCTAATTATCTATTGATTGACAAGTAAATACAGTTTCTAATATTACTTTCAAATAGTATTTATGCATAATATTGTCCCCACCAATGCCAGAACAAAGTAGACCTATCATGTTAAATTGAAAGAAAAAATTACAATTCAAAATTACAAATGTAAATTCATCTTTGAAGAGAATAATCTTATAAACTTCCGAATAGGTGACTCGAGTTATCGATTTTATTCTTTCCAACAACATTACTGGAAAATGAACTCAACAAAAGCAAAAAACAAAAAATAACGTTTCATTATAAATGAAATCTGATTGGGTGTGTCTTGAAGAAAGCATAAAAGCGTTCCGTTCACTCAACTCCACTGCGCCCACTTTTTCTTTACTTTGGACTTGACCTGATTTTTTATTGGCTGGCTGAGTGCAGGAATGACAAGAGTTACAAGTCACACCAACCCAAATAAAGACTGACTTGTACTGATTTCACTCTCAATAGGCCTAAATTATTTCCTAACAAAACAAATATGTCTTATGATCATGAATTTCAAATTCTTCTACAGGAGGCAATATTGCTGGTCACATCAATTAGTTCAGATTCATTTAGGTTGCAGACCAAGCATCCGATCATTTGTTTATATCTTGTCATTTCTGATAATTTGTGGTCTGTAATTAAAGAAAAAGAAAGATAAAGAAAATAAACTGAAAGCCTGATTTTATGAATCTAGGAGAGGTGGGACACATCATGTGAAATTTTTTTATTTTTAGAAGAAAGCTGAGTAAGGTTCCATTCATAATCATTATCACATGCGAATAGTACATAAATCAGGCAGCTTTCTGCTCTCAAACTAAAAAAGAAATAAAATGGTCGGTTTCTTAGGGATTAAGAGAGGATCTTGTGAGGCTTTACTGTTTATTAGCTTTGCTTTCTAAATTATTTAATCTCTTGGAGGGATGCATACGATTAGTAACAAGTAATGCTCTGCTGTGCTGTGTACAATGACGATTAGTCATTGATAGTCTAAAGTATCTCATTTCTCTTTAACATTAATAGTAATATTGATCATCTATTGTTAAGAGTTTGTTACAATTGGTGCATAGTTGATGATAATGTAAGAGTAGTGATGGCAATGAAACGAGTATCTATTCATGTGACCAAATCTTATTTTATTTCTTTTTTCCTGTGTAAATAAGGACACTTTTATTTTGTTTTTGTTTTTCTCCCCTTTTAATTCTCTTCACGATTCATTGCAGTTGTGGTCTTCCACTCCATATTCTTCCATTAGTCCAATGGAGTTGTTTGATACAATATTTTATTCTATCATGCGCTACATAAGAATGTGAGTAATCATTTTATTTTGGCTAAAAAAGACTTGATCACCCACTTTAATAAATAAAATGATGCAAATCCAACAAGGACGGCAGAAACTCGGAAAAGTACAATACAAGGTTTCCAGCTGGGCTAAACAAGGAAAAAATAAATCCAGAAACGGAAGGAATAATTTACTTTTTTTTATTATTAAAAGAATGATTTAGTTATAATAAAACGATTGGAATAAACAACCCAATATCTTCATTACAAATTAGCCAATCGATAAACACATCATCTTTTAAATAACACTTAACTCTTCTGAAAAATTAAAAGAAACTAAACCTCAAAACTTCTTATCACACTCCACATAAAATATAAGTGCCTATAAACCAATGCACTATAACTATAATCCATTTATTCAACATCTAATATATAGACTTGTTAATTTCTAAATGCCAAAAAATCAATGTAAATATGACTCAAAATTTGGAATTTCAGTTAGAATTTGTCAATAAAAATACAAAACCGGAATTCTCACGAATCAATGGCGGCGTTTCGATGTCTGAAATGTCAATCTGCTCCATTGATTTTGATATATCATCAACTGAAAACGGTATACTGGATAATAAAATGTTAAATTAGTATTATAAGAAGTGAAATTTCAATTTTTCATATATTATGAGATATGTTAGATTAAAACCTTGAATCATCATCAAGCAAGAAGGAATTGCTGCCGACATTATTTGAGTCTTCGGCCATTAATACCCGCATATTTGATATAACCTAATAATATACTTATTATTTAGTATACTAATAATAATAAAAAAATTCTTTGAGGAAAAAAAGATTTTTTTAATAAGATCAAAAACTTACATCTTGTGCAACACTTTGTGTTCCGTATTTATCATCCCAATACATTGTACTAATCCTGTAGAGTTGCTGAATACTAAGCATCTGTAAATATAATAGAAAAATTAATCATTAATTAGTTTATAAAAATAACTTTATTGTATTTATAAAACAAAAATTGAGTAGCTTTCAGTCAACTTACGGGGCAAAGGTCGTGACTTATTTCATCTAAACTTTTCCTTGATTTTTGATGAATGACCTAAATAACAAAAAAATGGAAATAAAATAAAAGTAAATATAAATAATTAAAAATAAAAGCAAACGGAATTTAATATCGTACTGCGAATATAAAAACGAAATGAACTAGTACCAAAAAACCGATCGCTTGTCTGATATGTTTCAACTCATCCCATGCTGAACCAGCATACTGAAAATTACAAAAAAAAATATTAATATTTAAAAAAATTGAAATTAATGCGATATAATAATAGGAATAAAAGTTAAAAATTTATATTACTTCATCTGTAGCTCTATAGCACCAGTGTTCCAGCTCAGCAAGCCCTGTTTTAACATACTCTCCATTGCTGAATGAACAACACTCTCTTCTTAAGAGAAGACTGCAAAAATTGAAAAAAAGATTATATTAATCCATAACATAATTATTAAACTTCAATAGATTAAATTTAAAAACAAAAAAAGAAAAAAGAAAAAATTACCTATTAAATAATTGCACATTGATGAAAGAGAATATCTGAATGAACACCTTTCGCACCAAAAAGGGCGGAACCTTCACAATACAAAAAATTGTAAAACCAGATCTGCAAGTTAAAATAATTGGAAAAAAAATTTAATTAAAGTAAAAAAATACTCACATGATTAGCCTTCAAATTGTTCAAGAAATTGGTGAGACTCTTCACAATTCCTTGCCAATGAGCAATCAAAGCTTGTTGAGAAGCCGTCCGTGTTGGAGATCTTGAAGCTCCTTTCATTAAGCTTGCTCTTGAAACTCTCGGCGCCTAAACAAAATAAATAATTCAATAAATCCCAATTTTATTTAAATTTAAAAAGTAAGAATTAATTTGTTTGGTTGACTACCTGGATGCAGAGACTGAGAAGGGGGGAAATCTCCTTCTTCAAATTATCGCGAATCATGCCGTATATTTTTTCCACATAAGCAGTCAATTGCTGCTTGAATAACAAAGCGGGATATTTAGCCTCAACTTGTCTTATAGAACCAACTCCAATTACCGAACTCCCGTTTGCAAACGACAGGTCCACTCCTGCTGGAGTCCCCCTAAAACTCTATCACACCAAAAAATAAAAAATATAAACATTAGTTTTTTTTTTGTATATAAAATAATATTTTTAAAATTTAATGTACTTGAGTCATTCGGCCAAAAAGGGAAGCAGAAGAGCGCCGCCTTTGTGGGGCCATTCCAGCGGCCCCACTTGCTTTTAATGTCCTTTGAAGAAGTAATAATAAAGTCGAAGCGTTTGATAGCCAATACGCCAGCACGTCATTATTATCCTGCGTCTGTAAAAATATTAATATTAATTTTAAATCATTAATTAATTAATTGATTAATACCTCAATGGCATGGCCGATGGTTTGAATAATGCGGTCAAACACGCTGGTGCGTTCAACTTCAAAAGACCTCCAGTGTAAAAGGCATTTGTATATTATACATGCTGTGATTGGTCGGTTGCCTGCAAACCCTAAATGCTGAGCTATACATCTGATCAGTAGATCTTGATTTTCCTGCTTTGATATATATATCGTATTAATAATTTTATGTTAGTTTGAAAATAAATAGAATTTTAAAATGTAAATGTTTGGGAAAAAAAATAGACCTGTTGCTTTTCATTGAGGGATTTTTGTGGTCGGTCGTCTAATTCGCTTCGCTCTCTTGTAAGCTCCCTTGCGACAGCTGGCGTGCCGTTTGAATCCTGCAATTTATTTATTTATTCAAATGATTAATTAAAAATTTATTCAAAATGAGTTGTGAGATATTTTATTTATGTGATATAATAAAAGTGTGAGATTTGTTTTACCGAAGGGACAAATGAGTTGTTGCCGAGTATTGTGCCATCGTCAGAGCCCCTCTGTTACGATAATGTGAGTGGTTTAATTAATTATATAATAATAGTTATGTGAAATGTGTTGTTATTTAATGGACTTACATGCATAATTGATTTGGATCGGCCTGACAAGAATTTATTTGGAGCCACGGCCTGCTGGCGAAGGACTTTATTTTCAGACTCAACATTTGTGAGCTTTTCCTCTAACCTATTAAAAATCAAAATAATATGATAATTGGTTAATATGAAGAATAGGAAATTATAATTTTTATTTTGAAGTAGAGTAATAATTATTGGAAATAAAAGATTAAAAAAAAAACCTTTGAACGGTTTCCTGAAACTGACGTAATTTCCCATCAGATTCTTCTAATTTCTTTTGTTTTTCATCGAGTGCTTTTTGCGCTTGTTCAAACTTCTTTTCGAAATCCTCAGCTTTCTCTTTTTCTAATTGCATTGAAGCCTATATATAAAACAATCATACAAATAATGAGTTTGAATTTTTAAAAAAAATTAATACTAATAAAAACTTGAATTCAATTATTAAAATGCTTCTATACCTTGAGATTTTCAACTTCCTGAGTCAAAGAGTCAATTTTTTCTGTGTCTTGAACAAGAACTGTCTTTTCCTGAATGACAGGTGGCGCCTCTTCAACCGCCTTTTTAGCTAATTTAGCAGCTTCTGATCTTTCCTTAATCAGATTTGAATTTGTGTCTTCCAATTTCTTCTGAACTTCTTCCAAAGAGCTCTGAAGCTTCGCGATTTCCTGCGCTTTTGATTCTTCCAAATTCTCCTGTAAGAATTCAAGTTACAACATCATGATTGAAGTTTTTATTCTTTGTTTTTAATTGTTAAAAAAGTAGGGGTACAAATGTAAAAAGGATGAAAGAGTACCCTAGTTTTCCTTTCAAACTGGACCCGCCATGTAAGGTCTTCCACTTTCTTTTCAAGCTTATCCTTCGCTTCTTTGAGTGCTCCAGTTTCTCTTGCGGCCTGAAAAGAATTATTTATTCATAAAAAATGCACAAAGAAATATAGCAATTATGAGGTCTATTCTTTATTTATCATCTCAAAATAAATTCAAAAAATATGATTATTAATCTAGTTTCACACTGACCATTTTGAGACTTTTAAGCTCTTTTCTTGCGACTCTTCCTCTCCATCTGCACTGAGTAACTAAACACGATTTCTTCAGCTTTTTATGGTACGAATAATCTCTGTGACACCTCCACCTCGCCTACAATCCAAAAAAAAAAAATTACAAAAAAAAATCAAAAAATAAAATAAAATTCTTAAATGCAAAAAATAATTAAAAAAAAAAAGACGAAAAAAACCTGAAGGATTGTGGCCGCTTTGGTCTGCTTCCTAAACCTGAACTCGTTTCGGGCCGCCATGGCTCTAAGACCGGTTTGAATAACAAGAACAGAGGATTTTAAGCGGGAATATGATTTTTGCGCTTGGTATTTTCTCGCGCTTTTCTGAACTTTAATTGCCGCTGCTTCCCTTCTCATTCCCTCAAATTGCTTACACGCCAATCTTCCTGTAATTAATCAATCATTTAAAAAGTAATTAAAAAAGGGAAAATTTTATGCGTACCCGCAAATTTTCATAATATTATCAATGTTCTTACAAAATTGGCATAAATAAGAATAACCGTATAAAAACAGAGGAAATGACATGTATAACACTATAGCTCTCCAAAATATACCAAATATCATGTATAAAAACAGAGGATATGACATGTATAACTCTCCAAAATATACCAAATATCATGTATATATTTCCCATATTCTTAATTTTCTAGTAGGTATATGATATAAATGATAGTTTTCACTTTTACGAGGGTATTTATGAAATTCTGATGTTTTACTGGGGTTATTTTGTAAATTACCTCTGCAGAGGGCTTGCATGTAGATTGTGGCTTCTCTTAGCATCAAAAACTTTTTGCGAGTCACATGAGTGCGTATTTTATATTGAATTGTTTTTGCTGCAACGCTAAGTACTTCTGTTCTTCTCGCGTCCAGTTCAGCCATCTGACCGGCTCTCAGAAAAACCTTTGTTTTTCCAATCTGAAAATATTACGGAAATAATAAATCATGTGAAAAATGTGAGATAAAATTAGTTTTTATTTTGAAGAAAAAGGATGAAAATTACCTGAAAGCCAACTAGACCTTTCTTTTCAAGGATCTTCTTACAAGCAACCTTTTCATCATAGCTATTCAAACAAAGATACAAACAAAGTGTTAGATATCACATGTTATTTTTTACCCCATTTGAGTATAATACTACACAAAAGGAGAACTAACAAAATTCAATAATATAATCTTTTTTCTGATTTTAAATAAATAAATATACTTACTTTCCGACCAGAACTTCTGGGGCAAGAAGACCGAATCTATGCAAAAACTCATAGAACGTTCTTCTTGTAGGATATCCAGCGCAACTAATTCTTATCGCCTCAAGCACACCCTAAATAAAATAAATAATCATAAATCGGTCCTTTTATCATAATTAAAAATCAAGTGACAATTCATATTCATATAATTATATTATGTATATACTTACACCACAACGTAGTTGTTGCATGACATTAACATTCTCAAAAATCGCGGGCTTCAATACATTGTTGGGCTTCACGCAGCGGATGTAATGAGGCTCCGTTGAATTTAAGGTCTCCATCAAAGATGTTAGTTGCAACTGCATGAAAAAAAAAAGATATTCGGTATTATTTTGTAAGTTTTCCACATTGGTAGTATAATTTCATGTGTATTCTTGTAAATATTGAAAACAAATATCATGTATGCTCCTATATAAGTAAAAATATCATGCATACCCCCCGCAAATATGGGAAAGGTAAATTTGCAAAGAAGCCCTAGAATTATACCGATATTGCAAAAAGACCCCTTTATTATACCGAAATTGCAAAAAAGCCCCTGCATTATTGCCGAACTTGCACAGAACTCCCTACTATTAGTTACAAGCTAAAACCACATTAACGCAGAGAATTTTTCGCAATTTCAATAACGCAAGGACTTTTTTGCTATTTCGGTTTAATGCAGGCTTTTCCGCAATTTCAGTATACCCCCAATCCCGTTCATAATTTCTTCAAAATGCCAAAAATACCCTATTTTTCCCACACAAGGACACTTTAAGATCATTTTTATTTCCTATATTTTGTAGGAATACTCACGCTATTCATCATTTAGTAACCGTACACACGCCCATTTTTCCGCCCCTTCCAAATTTCAGACCCCCAAAAAAAAAAAACATTGACACAAACAAACCCCAACATACCTTAAAGCGGGACCCAATGGACGAGAACTTGGACGATTTACTCGACCCCGCGCCCTCCTCCGCCGGCGGGAACAGCCCCGCGACGAACGAACACTTGGAGGCGGTCAACAGGTCCTGGTGCTCGGGCACGACGTAGTCCTTGTTCTTGTCGAGGAACTGGTCAGACTGGTAGGTGACTTCGCCGGCGTAGTGGCAGATGGTGAAGTCCGTGCGCGACAGCTTCGGCTTCACGAACCGCTTGTGCGCCTTGAAGGTCTGGTACAGCTTGTTCGAGAACGTCTCGTGCGTTGACTTCGGGAACATACTAGTTAGAGCAAAAAATAAGAAGTTAACGTTAGAAAATGGCATAGAAAGAAGAGGAAATTTTAAATAATGTTGTGGGGTTTTTTTTGGGGGGTAATTTTCGATATTTTTTTTGTGATTTTTAATAATGTAGGGATTTTTTTGCGATTTAAGTGTAATACAGGGGCTTTTTTGCAGATTTTCCAAGAGAAAAATGATGTGGGAAATTAATTGGATTTACCATGCTTCATCGAGGAGAGCAACTATACCACCGGGTTTCTGCAAACAAAAAGAAAAATAAATGAGATAATTTTTTGGTGGAACAATTATGAAGTAACTTTTTAAGAAAGGGATTTTAATTTAGGATATATATTTATAAATTTTACCTTTTCAATAAGGTCAAGGACATCTTGATTATCGACGAATTCGATGTAGCTCCAGTCGATCTCTTCTTTGGTATATTCCTCTTGCTCCATCTTAAAAACGTGTTGGTTAAAATGCTGCTGCAGTTTCTCGTTCGTGTAATTGATGCAGAACTGCTCAAAACTGTTCGTTTTGAAGCTCTCAAATCCGTAAATGTCAAGCACTCCGATCAGAGATTTTGACGATGCGTCTTGCCCGATCGAACTGTTGATCTTATCGACCAACCTGTTATATTAAGATTTAAAAAAAAAAGTTAAAAAAATGATTTGTTTATGGGGAATTTTCAAATAGGCCCCTGTATTGTGCTGAAATTGCAAAAAAGCCCCTGCATTATTGCAAAAAAAAAAGGGCACCAAAGGTACAGTTCTGTTCCAATTCCAGCAATAATGCAGGGTTTTTCTTTTGAAATTTCAGCATAATGCATGGGCATTTTTGCAAATTACCCTTTATTTATTTATATATTATTCGAATGATTCAATTAATGAATGAATTAATTACCAGTCAAATAAACGGGAGTAAAGAGTTTTTGCTAATCCGTCACGGCTCACAGTTGCACCAAGTGGATCGAGACTTCTTTTTATTACTTCTTCTGGAGTTACCATCACACGTTTGAGTAACGCGTCTTCTAATCCAACTGGATCACACCTGAAATATAAAAATAAATAATTTAATTAACATAACAATAATTATAAATGCTTGAATAAAAAAAGAATAATTATGATGAAGCATACATGAGAAGCTCAGCGACTGTGCTGAGATGGAACTTAGATTTGTCGTCCTTCAAAACCGACGAATCGATTTCTTGACCCTTTGCAAAATCTACGTTGCCAAGGTGAAGAATTGACGCCACCACTCTGAATATCGCTTCCTACAAAAAATAAAAAATCAAAAAAGTGTAAAATCATTACAAAATAATGAAATATTAAAGATTAATTAATAATTTATTGTTAATACTTGGTCTTGTGTGCTGATTCCAACAATGTCCATGGCTCGTCTCGTAGCGAGGTACTCATGAGCCTCATTCACACTGACCAGTTCGTAGCATTTCGATTGGTTCAAATAATGAAATGATTTTGGATCTGATAATTTGTACTTTTGCAACTCCTGTTCAAATATCATCACATTAATATTTCCAACAAATCAAAATGTTGAATGATTCTTCTTCTTATAAAACTCATGATCTATCAGATTTATCCCTTGTTGAAGAAATTGAACAATTTTAACTTTTTGGAGGGTATGATTGTAATATTACCTCTTGAGGAGCGGCACAGAGAAGATAGAAACAATGATAGTTTCTTTCAGGATTGGAAACCTGACAAACTCTAGATCTTTCTAGAAGGTAGGTTCTGATAGCCGCGCCTGATATTCTACCGTGCTTATCAAATTGTATCTCCACAAACTTCCCAAACCGACTACAAAACCAAAAAAAAAAAGGAAAAATATAAATATTAAACATTAATTTCATTTATTCGTGATATGAAATAGTGTTATTTTATCTCACCTTGAATTATTGTTTCGGACGGTTTTCGCATTGCCAAATGCTTCCAGAACTGGGTTAGACTGCAATTAAACATTATTGTATATCTAATAGATAAATAAAAAATAAAAAGTTTATTTTGTAATATATCTCACTTCTAAGACTTGTTGTTCGACCGTGCGGCCTTCAGTTTTACCAGCACGCCCTCCAAGATAAGCTAAATATCGCATGAGCATTTTTGTGGTTTCAGTTTTGCCAGCTCCACTTTCACCACTCACCAAAATCGAATTACTTTTCCCCTCATTAATCATTGCCCTTTTCCAAACAAAATATCAAATTTAATAAACACATTTTCCCAATTAAAAAAATGTGAGATTGTGAATATTATTATAATATTTTATACCTGTAAGCAACATCTGCAACTGCAAAAACATGAGGACTCAGCTCGCCGAATTGCGCGCCTTTATATTGTTCCATCATTTTTGAAGAATATATATTTGGTAGCTTTTGAAACGGGTTTACCGCAATCAGGATATTTCCTGTGTAGGTCTGTAAAAAAAAAAAGAAAAGATAAAATCATCACAATTACAACAGAGATTCTAAAACTTAATAAAATGTTAGTAAAAGATAAACAAAAGGGCACTTACGTAAATTTCATTCAGCTCGTATCGAGTAGCCAAATTCTGTAGTACACCAGGTTCATGCAAGTATGAGAGCTTAGTCATATCATCAACTCCGCCAGCTGGCGCTTCCATATCTTTCGGATATAATTTAGCCATATTAACCGTAACCTAATTAGCAAAAAACAATTCATCAAAAAAGGTTATGTTATAAGCATGTCATAATCATGAAAATATAATGGAAAAATAACGATTTTGTGTAAAAGGGGAGAAATAGTTACCGTTTTGCCACTGGAGGTTTGAATCTCTGCATCTTTACCGTTGATTTTAAGGACTTTGCCATCTAGCCAAGCTAGTGCTGGATCTTCAAGCCACACGTGAGATCCTACAATTATGTTGACCGGAGTTCCCTGCAATTGGAAATTCAAAGCACGATTGTTGTATTAGCTGATGGAACTAAATAATCATCAGTAAGTAAACTTCTGTAAAATTCCGTAAATATTGATTCAATTAGCTCTAATTTATTTTGCATTTTCTCGATTGGTGACCTAAGCTTCACTCCTGATCGATTATTAACCGAATTTCGAGCATTGTTTCTCGATTTGGTACCGATTAGGCCATCTCCGAGCTTAATTACTCATCAGCCATGATCGCCTTGTGTTATTAATACTGCGATGATTAGATCATTGGCGTTTGGGTTCTCACATCCCTCCATTTTCGTTTCCGGAAGCTTTCTCAATCGAAGGAGTGAATCAAGCTATTTATTTCACATTTTTTCCGACGCAATTTTCCGGCTACATTTGATCAAGCGAATTAATTCTTCGAGCCCTGGCCCGAATTTACTTGTTAGGTTTTTATAATGGGCCAAAAATCAGCCCATTATTGTTAGAAGAAGTATTTTCTCTAGATCCGTTTGGGCTTGGTGAAGAAAAAACATCCCTAGTTTATAATGCTCTGTTTACATCACAAAGTTTCTGTTTTTTAAAATAAAAGTTTCTGGACAATGTAGCAGGAAAAATATTGCGTTTTAGTATTCAAAACACCAAAAACTAGCCATCTGAGTTTTTCCTTCTATTGTTTTTTTTTTGGGTTCAAAGAATACACAAAAAAGGGAACAGAAAAAAGTAAAATATAAGGGTTGAGATCTTAATTGGCGAGTAGAAAAGAAATAATAATGATGGAACTTACCATTGTTATTAGATCTTCAAATTTCCTTCAAAATTATTCAGAATTCTTGTGCAGTTCCTTAAGCGTCTCTTGATGATCTTAAATTCTTGATTATCCTCTGAATAAAGAGTAACTCTTAAGCTCTTCAGAAAGAGAAAATTTTCATAAACTTCAAAATATGGGATTGAAAAAGACAATTTATGGGGTCTATTAGATGGAGACGTACGATAGAGTAAAAAAGAGAAAAAAAGTTGAATTAGCTATAAATAGGGTTAGCTATTTTTCAATTCCGTTGTTGCTTTAGTTGAGTTGTATTTTTTCTATAATTAGGGTAAGTACTTCAAGGGTTGGAGAAAAAGAAGGAAAGAGAGAGAAAGGAGGAAACAGCAACATTCTGTTGCTACAAAATAGGGACAGAAATCTCCTCTCATTTTGCTGAACTTACATATTGTCATTGTCATATCGATCATATTTGGATTTAACTGTAAAAGAGGCAACATAAAATAAACATGTGAGATACAAAAATGAGTAACCAAGCTTTAAATTTAACAATAAAGTTTGTATACTTTTTATGAAATTGAGAAAGTTTGATTATAGGATATTTTTTTTATTTGTGATCATAGAATATTTTATTCATTCAATAACTTTTTAAGATGAGTACTTATCTTTTTATTAAAAAATGTGTTGTATATGGTTTACTGCCAAAGTTATGGATATATGCTCATTAGTCAAACTAATAGTTCAAAGGTTAAAAATAGACAAAAAAATAATTTGAAAAAGGAAAATGTACACGATCAATAATTAAAGCGTTAAAAAGAACCAAAATAAAATAAACGTGTGCGATACGAAAATAAAAGAACTCAATAATTGATAAAACAAAAACCAAAACTTACTAGCTCAAACGGTTATGCATTCTTGAACTTTAGAAAAATGTCTCAAATTCGAATTCCAATAAACACATTTATCACGGTTTGACAAGTCTCTCCACCTAAGGGTGATTTAAAAAAAAAAATTGATAAAACGAATTTCAACTTTGAAATTTCGGATTTAAATAATCCAAATCTCTAGTTCTATAAAACCCAGATTTAAAATCTCTTGTTATAAGAATTCCAACCTTCATTTCAAAAAACTAATAAAGAATTCAAACCTCAGATTATGTAAATCCCAAACTCCAATTGTCGGATTATGAATGTTATTCTAAATTGTCCCTGAACTTTTATAAGATGTTTGTGAGACAAACACACTCTTAGATAAGTTACGAACGTATATCAGTTTGTTAGTTGAGTGATGATCACGTTTTACTAATCATGAATAAGAGTTATTAATTCATTAACGTAAATACATTTTAGAAATCATATATATTGGATTGACCCACCTTGAGAGTACTATATGGTTCATGTCATTAGTTATTCTCAGTCTTTAATCGGGTGGTCATAAAAATTATGATTAAGTATATAATGAATCATGCGGAGGAAAAAGTTTAATCTAGATATGATTTGCTCCTCTCATATAATGAGAGAGATATCTTAAGGCCTCTTGGTAAATTTGATTGAAGAAACGCACGGCCGTGCTCGAGTGAATTAATAATGAGTTATTAATGTCATTTCATATTCAATCAAATTTGGGATCAAGAAATATTTATCGACCAACATAAGGTTGACACGTATCATGTTTTATGATCGATATAGATATCATGTAACAAAGGGATACAATACATAAACATAAATTAGGTTTGATTGAATCATCAATATTTACTTAAATTGGGTAATCATGATGTTTATTTTTTTTATTTTTATATACTGTTTTTCCATTTTATATATTATTTTCACTTTTTATGTATACACTGTTATTAGAAACTAAATTATATATCTTGTTATTAGAAAATAAATTATATACACTGTTGTTGGGATCCGTCATGCCCTAAGACGTCGTGCTCTGTCAAATCCCTTAAAGTATAGTATAATATGTGCTTTAAAAAATAGAAAACTATCATAACAAAGCATATTAATATACATCCTAAAATATGTGAAATATGAAAAATATGTGTAACCTGCAAAATTCCAGGTGTCATGTTAACCAAACAAAACGGGAATTATCATACAAGATGCATTTGCTTTTGTGCTAAACTATTTGTGGACCAAGAAATTAGAAAAAAAATGTATCTAAATTCTTAAAATTTCATTTATATATCTTAATGAAATTTGAAGTATTATGAATACACTCAATCTTTTTATTTGTCTCTATTTCGTCTATAAAATAAAATAAAAAATGTTATATAATTTCATACATTGAATGAGCAAATTTGATGTGTGCTCAGTGAAATCTCAGAATACCATGTTTGCAGCTGTAGTGTTAGAAACTGAAGTAACACACATTAATACATTCTTAAAAGTTAAAATGATGTTAACATTGCTCCGAAACGAAACGAGGATAACATCTAGTTTTAGTTATTTTTATTTTTAGTCTCGTATAATTCTAGTTTTGTACAAATACTAAGAGCAGTGAAAATTACCTTACATTCAACAATTAAATCTCGTAATAAAACCAAACCAATCAATATTTTGACGAGTGAAAATGTGCTAGTATGTGGTATTTTTAAAGAAAAAGTTAGGAGGTTTAAATTAGTATATATATCAGGCGCCCCGAATAATATCTATGCCCTCGACAGAATGCCTCAACTCCGCCTGTTCACAAACAGTGGATTTTTATAAGAGCGGATCGAGTATTTTTATTTTTTTTATTTTCTCTTTTCAGTTAGATTCTCTGTTGCGATTGCTTGAGCTCGTATATGTAAAATGAAAAGGAGATTTTTCAAAAGAAAGCCCAAGCTTTTCGACATTTTAGAAGGCCCTAAACTTACCAAAAAGTAGGATAAAATATTAGATTTTTAGTATTTTTACAGCTGACTTGAGTTACATTTCTTTGTACATTTTTGGGCATCATGCAGTACTTGTATCTCACTACTCATCATCCATTTCTCAATCTCTTACCCCAGAGCCTAGAGGATATAAATCCCATTATAAATTACACCTCAGTCTAGTAACCAAAAAGAAGGAAAATAACTAAACTAATTGAGTACAACATACACGACCATCACTCCATAGTTTCTTCCTCACAATTAAAATCCTCTCTTCTTCATTCAACGAAAGCCCATCATTTGTCGCAACAACTTCTGAAGACCAATCTTCCCATTTAAGCAGCCGCTTAGCATAATTTATAACATTAACTTTATCTCTAATGATTAAATAACCGTAAGGCCTCAAAATGCGGTCCATTTAAAGCAGTAAATCCTCAAAACTACATCCATTTTTCTCTATCTCAGAGAATATTAACCATAAGTACGTGGGTATGTAGAAAACGCCTCGCACCTTTAACAAAATAATATTAGACGCCTCGCACCTTTAACAAAATAATATTAGAAAATTTTCTTATTTATTTATTTAATTAAGATGAATTGTAACAAAAAATGCGTACATACCAGTTATGAATTGTACTAATTAAGCCTCGGTCATAAATTATTTTTAGCTTGTCAGATTCATTGCCTGGAACTACATTCATTACCCACACATCTTGACTAAATGTGCATTCTGTCCATTATATTTCTAAACGTATCTTTTTGAACTTCTATCTCATTTGCTTCCACTGTATTCAATTAGCGACTAATACTTTGTCCCTATATGTATGCATTGATGGTGACGAAAGTAGAACGGCCTTGTGGACGATTCTAAACTCCGGCAGCATCTAGGGTGAGATGAATTTGGTAACAGACAGCTTAATCACCTCTTCAAAAGAGAAGGCCATCATCGTCGGCGTACGTCGGCCAGATTCACTGATGAGATTTTTGGTCGTTAAAAACTTTTTGCAGCAATATTTGGGACTTTTGCGACCAAAATCTCGGTCGCGAATGGAGTTTTTTTTAGTAGTGCAATGGAAAGAAACAAAACTAACGAGTTAATTTTTCAAACAATTCTAGACATATTTACGGGTAGATACTTCATTCTTACATTTGTAACTAAATATAGAGTGATTGTTGGGTTGCAACGTTTCCTTACTATCTTAAGAAATTTTTGGTTTTTTTTTTCTTTTTTGTTTCAATTTCCACATATATGTATTTGGACGTATACACCAAACAATTAACTACAAGCAGCCATCAATAGATTCAATTCACCTCCAACTCAACACAGTTACGAAGAGATAAACCATAGTCATGGCATCGTTCGACAATGAAAGCTCAAACCCTGAATCATATGATGAAGACCGTGAACGAGCTGATATAATACCTTTCTGTTGTTTGTAACCACTCTCACATCAGTGCTGGTATGCATGACTGTTGTTTTTAACCCATTGCCGACGACTCCCAATGTCTATAAAGACGAATATTTTACAGCACTCATAACCAAGATTCAAGCCGCCATTTTTCTTGTTAGTTTTCCGCTCCTATATCACAGGGTATGGTTATATCATAATATGGTACTGTGCAAAAAAGAAAATATTGAATTGCCTTTGCATACGACTTCTGCAGCCAAAACTATTGCTTACTCCACCTCCATATACTTTGTGCTCTATATATTAGCTTGTAATACAGTGTAGTGTTTCCTTCACTGGCGACGGAATCTCAAGCACCCAATTTTTTGTCAGATTTGATATAAACAATGCTGGGAGTGCGAAGCAACTGTATACATAATTATGTGCATTCATAGGCAAGTGAATGTTATAATTGTGTATATGTGCTGTTTATATGTGTTTTAATTACTGTGTAAATATTTTTATTTTTTATGTTTAAATAAAAAAAAACAGATATTTACCTTGCCCATAGTTACTAATATTGTCTTTGGTGGATTTCAATTTACGAACATATACAAATACATTGTGTTCAAGAATGCAAAACTGTTCAAAGATTAATTTTTCATTACAAATTAAGGTCAAAAGTAAATTGTTAAGCACGCGGCAATGCGCGTGTAGCGTTTCTAGCATATCCTATCATATGACACTATTTACATATATGTACAACATAAAATAATATATGTTCACACACAAATACTCAAATAGACTGATTATCAGGCCACATCAATATCTTTTATTCCAATTAAAAATCCATCGCCCCAGACCCATATATACAATCAACTCCTTTAACCCACTTTAATCATCTCATGCTATGTTACAGAGACACGGATTGAATTTTCATTTTTTTTGTGTGTATTTAATATTGGCAATAATCATAATTGATTATAAATCATGAACGGCCTCTTTTAAAGTGGTTTAAAGGAGTTGATTGTATATATGGGTCTAGGGCGATGATTTTTAATTGGAACAAAAGATATTGATGTGGCCTGATAATCAGTCTATTTGAGTATTTGTGTGTTAACATACTTATTTTATGTTGTACATATATGTAAATAGTGTCATATGATAGGATACTAGGATCGTGCTCGCGCTTCGCTGCGAGTATTTAAATTTGCTATTTATTTAAAATTTATGTATAAATTATAATTATGTATAATAATTATGTTATGTAAGTTAGTTATATTTAAAATTATTTTGAATTATATCATAAGATATTTTATCAATTTATTATTCATTAAAAATAGTTTCTATATCACACCTAATTTTATAAAGATAGATAACTCTATACAAATAAATTTACATATATGAAATAAAATAACATAAATAATAAATTCATAAAAAACAAAAAATAATAATTCAAAAAATAATTTGGATTATTAATTTATAATCTAATTAATTTATGTTTGCATTAAGATTTTTAAGAATAAAATATCAATTTTTTTTATCTCTTTAGTTTTCTTGTGCCGTTATTTATTAACATATTATATAAGAAAAAAATCAAGTATTAATCAGACGATGAAGGAGATCTAAAAACTAAAAATAAATGATAATTTATTTCATAGATTTTAGTTGAAATCCCATAAGACTTAATTATAGATTATTAACTTTAAAAAAATATAAAAATAATTATTATAATTTAAATGAAAAAATAAGATTTGAATTTTTTTTTCATCCAACGGCCGAAATAAAATTGACGATAGGTCTCTTGAGAATGCTTAAAGAGAGATGAAAAATAAGGTGTAATGTATAATTTAATGAGCATATTATTTTCTTACATGTTCTTTTATATAGTCTTTATTTACATATTTTAGCAAGAAAAAAAAATTAGAACCATAACAATATGGAACTCAAAATAAAGAGAAAATTCCAACAAATTTATATTTGTTGATTTTAACATGAGAAATAAAATATTTCATTAAGAATTATAATTTTTTAAAGAAGAAAAGAAAAATTATTTATATTTTAATGAGTGAACTCTTCATTAACTATTGTTATTAATAATTGAATATAACTTTGAACTATGATTCATTGAAGCCATCTGATTAAGATCTGATGGTCATAAACAAATTTACAACGGTTCTCACTAAATTAGAGATGGAACACAAAACACATTTCTTTCCCACCAAAATGACTGGCGAAGCCGCCAGGGCTCTGACTGGGGCTAATGAGCCTCCCTTCCAACATTTCTTTCATCATTTTGGCAAGAATTTCCTTCTGATGATACCCGAAGACCCTTCCTCCTTTTCCTAGCCGATTGGCTAAAAACAAGAAGGGGTGGACCAGCTCGCCCTGGCCGGGAGAGGGGACTGATTGGAGGTACCCCCCAAATCAAAACATTCTCTTTTTTGCTTTGCCCGAGGTTGATGGTCTGGGCGTCAAAGAAGGGGAAGAGAGGAATGAATGAACTTACACTACTGAATCGTAGGAAATGACTGGGCAGATCTCAGTTCTTCTAGCATGAAAGCAGCTCGTGTGTGAGATAATAGACTGTCAAATAGATAAGATATCATTCATAAGAAATTGCGTGGAGAAAGCTCAATAACTAGGGAACGAAAGAATCAGAAGTGTCGCGCGCGTGGAGCCCCGGGAAAAATGCTTTGAGAAGGGTGCATGAATTAGAAGGCTTTCTTAACTGGAATTCAGTGACGCTTTTCGACGCTTATGTTTCATCAATGACGACATTGCTGGGCAGGCAATCAACCTGATATACGAGCTTTCTTGGGCTTGATGAAGACGGCTGACGATAAAGCAAAAAGAAATTGTCTCAGCTCTGACTGTCACTGATGACACGAACGAACCTTTGACATGTTGAAAAATAGGCAATGAACTCGATAGAGATAAACTACATAAATTGGCTGGATGATGATCGGTAGTCTTTGGTTCGGACTCCAAATAAATACAATAATGATGAATGGAAAAAAGAGGAAATCCTTTAGCTAGATAGGGGGCGGATGTAGCCAAGTGGATCAAGGCAGTGGATTGTGAATCCACCATGCGCGGGTTCAATTCCCGTCGTTCGCCCATCACATTATTTCATTTCCGGAATTCCAAAAATTCGATTTGGAATATTCCTATTTACGGCGACGAAGAATCAAACTATCACTATATTTTTTCTTTTTCCTAGTTCTTCTTCCAAGCGCGGGATAACCCCAAGGAGTTGAGGGTTTTTTTCTACCAATTGAGGCTCTCCCTTCACCGCCCCCGTGGGGATGGTCCACAGGGTTCATAACTACTCCTCTGACTACAGGACGCTTACCTAGCCAACAAGAAACTAGTAACTTTCTCTGATTCAAATAGATGAAATGGACCCTTGGCCTGTATGTAGTCAGAGAAAAGAAGTGGTTTGTTGGGGATTGATGGCATCGCATCTCCTTTGGCACAGAGAATTACAGAAATCAAACTCACTCTGAACAGATCTTCCTTTCATTACCGAGAACACCAAAGATAACTGCTTCCTTTCACCTTACTAGCTCCTCTCCCTCATTCTATGGTAATGGCAGCTCTCTCGCTCTAGCCTTGGGATATGTCTTGCTATCTCTTTGTTCTACCAGATGGGTTGAGTCATCAATCGCGGATATCTTTCTCTGGTCCTTGGGTGCCTTAGAACCTGTCACTCTCAAGCCCTACTTTTCTTTCACTTTTGGAAAGCTCTTCCTGAGTGACTATTGAATTGGACGACTGCCATAAAGAGTAGTATGTAGAGTGTGATGTGAAATAGGCTACCTTTTTTAGGTAAGATTGCTAAGGTTGTTCTGGATTCAACTTCTCTTGTCAACTCGTCCGGTGATGATAACAAGACTGACTCCGAGTTTATACACAGACTCTGAAATCCGAGAATCACGCCAGAACTGAACGGCGCTACTACCTAAGCAAGCCAGAAGACATCATATATAGTGGAGTTATCTAACATTTCTGAATCAACGAATACCTAGTGTTCAGCTTACATCACCTCCATCCGAAAACACATATCTAGTCCCATTCCATACTTTGATACACGAAGGAATTATCCATCTATCCCTGACTGCTCTTCCCATACCCAAAAGAGTATGTGCTGATATACTGGAATTAGGGAATCCAACAAATCATATGATTATGTTTTAATAGCCACACACATGTTGTCATAAAATATCAATAAATTTGAGAAAATGAATGGCTAAGATTTAACAAAAAAATTGATCGAACGGTAGAGATAAAAGTGATGATGTGGCCTCTTGAGAAGGCTCAAAAGTAGGTGAAAAATAAGGGGTTGGGGTTAATGCTAGAAACGCTACACGCGCATTGCCGCGTGCTTAACAATTTACTTTTTGACCTTAATTTGTAATGAAAAATTAATCTTTGAACAGTTTTGCATTCTTGAACACAATGTATTTGTATATGTTCGTAAATTGAAATCCACCAATGACAATATTAGTAACTATGGGCAAGGTAAATATCTGTTTTTTTTTTATTTAAACATAAAAAATAAAAATATTTACACAGTAATTAAAACACATATAAACAGCACATATACACAATTATAACATTCACTTGCCTATGAATGCACATAATTATGTATACAGTTGCTTCGCACTCCCAGCATTGTTTATATCAAATCTGACAAAAAATTGGGTGCTTGAAATTCCGTCGCCAGTGAAGGAAACACTACACCGTACTACAAGCTAATATATAGAGCACAAAGTATATGGAGGTGAAGTAAGCAATAGTTTTGGCTGCAGAAGTCGTATGCAAAGGCAATTCAATATTTTCTTTTTTGCACAGTACCATATTATGATATAACCATACCCTGTGATATAGGAGCGGAAAACTAACAAGAAAAATGGCGGCTTGGTTATGAGTGCTGTAAAATATTCGTCTTTATAGACATTGGGAGTCGTCGGCAATGGGTTAAAAACAACAGTCATGCATACCAGCACTGATGTGAGAGTGGTTACAAACAACAAGAAAGGTATTATATCAGATCGTTCACGGTCTTCATCGTATGATTCAGGGTTTGAGCTTTCATTGTTGAACCATGCCATGACTATGGTTTATCTCTTCGTAATTGTGTCGAGTTGGAGGTGAATTGAATCTATTGATGGCTGCTTGTAGTTAGTTGTTTGGTGTATACGTCCAAATACATATATGTGGAAATTGAAAAAAAGAAAAAGAAAAAGAAAAACCAAAAATTTCTTAAGATAGTAAGGAAACGTTGCAGCCCAACAATCACTCTATATTTAGTTACAAATGTAAGAATGAAGTATCTACCCGTAAATATGTCTAGAATTGTTTGAAAAATTAACGCGTTAGTTTTGTTTCTTTCCATTGCACTACTAAAAAAAACACATTTATCACGATTTCACAAGTCTCTCCACCTATGGGTGATTTGAAAAAAATAATTGATAAAACGAATTTCAACTTTTCCGAATTTGAAATTTCGGATTTCAATAATCCAAATCTCTAGTTCTATAAAACCCAGATTTAAAATCTCATGTTATAAGAATTCAAACCTCAGATTATGTAAACTCCAAACTCCAATTCTCGGATTATATAAATCAAAGTTCTATACAAAATTCTAAATGCAGCCCACAAAAATTCGTGCGGTTATATAAATTTCATGTCACGATAATTTCGGGCTATACAAAATTCTAAATGCAGCCCACAAAAATTATCCTTATCCCGATGTAGTAATTTCACCGGCCGACTTCGTAAATTTAACCCGTTAAATTTACCACCAGCCCATAATTATCACTTTTTACTTCCTCTGACACCACCCCCTCTTGCTTCAGCAGGCTTCACTTCATTCACACTTCACACTGTCTGTCGCCATTACTGAACTCGAGCGAGCTTCCGGAACTGCAGAAAAGAACAATGGGGACGAAGCAGCTGAAGGACGAAGGAGGAGCAACTTTCGATCTGAGCCGGAAGCTCTTCTCCTTCTCATCCATACTGATCTGCTTCCTCGTTTGCCTCTCCCTTCTCTGCCTCTTCTACGGCACCTCCTTTGCTCCCAGTCTCCGCCGCCGAGACGCCTCAGATCCTTTCTCCATCCACCTCATCTACCGAGGCCGTGGCGTCACCTTGATCCGTGCAAATTTTACCGTCACCTCCTTCCCAGTATATCTTCCTCTCTCAGTAAAACGCTTGCTTTTGAGTTTTGAGTTTTACGGGTGGTTTTGTAAATACTTTTTTTTGATATTTTATTGGGTCAGGTGTGTGATATGAGATTATCAGAGCTGATACCATGTTCAGACAGAAACCTCCTCTATCAGATGAGACTGAAGCTCAATCTTTCGCTAATGGAGCATTACGAGCGCCATTGCCCTCCACAATCCAGGCGCTTCGACTGCTTAATCCCACCTCCATCAAATTACAAGGTCTGATTCTTTCTTTCTTCCTTAAATAATTGTAAAATCAAAGGTTTAATTTGACATTATCACTTGAAATTTGAGTGAGTCAAGGTGCCGATAAGATGGCCGGCGAGCAGAGACGAGGTGTGGAAGGCGAATATACCGCACACTCACCTCGCGTCAGAGAAATCCGATCAGAGATGGATGGTTGTGAATGGTGACAAAATCAACTTTCCAGGTGGCGGGACCCATTTCCATTTCGGCGCCGACAAGTACATCTCTCAAATCGCACAGGTGAGATGATGAAATAGAAAGTTGGTTGTAATATGTTTCGTGTTGTAATAAATAATTTGCTGAAATGCCCGTGCATTATGTATAAGCCCCTACCGTTAGTTTAATACTAACAACATTATCTTTCAGATTCTAATCTATTTCTGAACTTCATAATAGCTCTCATTTCATAATCTTTTCTCTTCCATCTTCAACACAACTATGAAATAGTTCTCATTTCATAGTACAGAAAAACAGTACTTCAACCCATTTAATATCTTTCTTTTTTGCAATTTAGACACAATATAGGGATTTTTGTAAATTTCTATATAATAATTTCATTTTCTAATTCTACTTCTCATTTCTCAATCAGATGCTTAACTTTCCGAAATCCAAGCTGAACAACAGAGGCAGAATCCGCACCGCGCTCGACATAGGCTGCGGAGTTGCGAGTTTCGGAGCGTATCTTCTGAACCATGACATCATCGCGATGTCGCTCGCTCCGAACGACGTGCATGCGAATCAGATCCAGTTCGCGCTTGAGAGAGGGATTCCGTCTGCACTCGGTGTTTTGGGCACCAAAAGATTGACTTATCCTAGTCGGTCTTTTGACTTGGCGCATTGCTCGCGGTGCAGGTGAGAGTTGAAAAAAAATATTTAGGGGTAATTTGTGAAAAAGACCCTGCATTATTGGAAAAAACCTGCATTATTTCTGAAATTGCAAAAA
The DNA here is from genome assembly GCA_027726005.1 of Juncus effusus. NCBI lineage: Eukaryota > Viridiplantae > Streptophyta > Magnoliopsida > Poales > Juncaceae > Juncus > Juncus effusus. The sequence goes on along the minus strand of CM050890.1, from coordinate 10,897,606 downwards.
AAAAAAACAACTGCATTATTGCCGAACTGAAAAAAGCTTTTCTGCTGTTAGTTAGCATCTAATATCGTTAGTTTCTTACTGTAATTATTTGAAAAAAAACATTTCTTAACGTGATGTTTTTTCAAATAATTACAATATGTAAACTAACGGTGTCAAGTTCATACTAACAGCAGGATTTTTTTTTTTTTGGCAATTTCCAATAATGCAGGGCTTTTTTGCAAATTTCCCAATATTTAATGCGATTATTATAATCTCATTATGAACACCGAGTCCAATTTTTAAACTACATGCAGGATTGACTGGCTACAAAGAGGCGGAATTCTGCTGATGGAACTCGACAGAATTCTACGGCCGGGCGGATATTTCGTTTACTCTTCTCCTGAAGCCTACGCTCTGGACGAAAAAAACCGAAAAATTTGGTATCAGATGAATGACTTAACTAAAAGGATGTGCTGGCAAATCGCAGCGAAAAGAGATCAGACAGTGATTTGGGTCAAACCGTTGACCAACGGATGTTATAATAGGAGAAGTAATGGGACTAATCCGCAAATGTGCGAGAAAGATTCTGATCCTGATGCGGCTTGGGATGTGGATATGAAACCGTGCATTACTCCTTACTCAAAAAGTAAGTTTGAGTTGTAATTTTAGGGTTTAGGGTTTAGGTTTATTTTTGTATTTTTTGAAGTAATTTTTGAGGATTGAATTTTAGGGGTTCATAGAGCAAAGGGAAGTGAAATTTTACCATGGCCACAAAGACTTAATGCACCGCCACCTCGTCTTGAGGAACTTAAGATCAGCTCTCAGAAGTTTCTAGAAGATAATGTGAGTTTAATTTTTCAATATTCTTTTTCTAAGTTTCAATGAATTTATATGGCCAATTTGGTTCCATGCAGGAGATCTGGAAGTTGAGAAGGAAACAGTACTGGAAGCAAATGAGATCAGAAATTCAGAAAGATACGTTTAGAAATATTATGGACATGAATGCAAATTTTGGCGGTTTTGCAGCATCTCTTGTGAGTCATGATGTGTGGGTAATGAATGTAATTCCAGTAAATGAATCTGACAAGTTAAAAGTAATTTACGACCGAGGCTTAATCGGTACAATTCATAACTGGTAAGGTTTTTAATTTCACTTCATAATTCATCTTAATTAAATAAATAAATAAGTTTTTTCTAATATTATCTTTAATTGAAGGTGTGAGGCGTTTTCTACATACCCACGTACTTATGATATGCTTCATGCTTGGTTAATACTTTCCGAGATAGATAAAAATGGATGTAGTTTTGAGGATTTACTGCTCGAAATGGACCGCATTTTGAGGCCCTCTGGTTATGTAATCATTAGAGATAAAGTTCATGTTATAAATTATGTTAAGCGGTTGCTTAAAGCGCTTAAGTGGGATGATTGGTCATCAGAAGTTATTGCGAAAAATGATGGGCTCTCATTAGATGAAGAAGAGAGGATTTTAATTGTGAGGAAGAAACTATGGAGTGATGGTCGTGAAATGTTGTAGTCAATTAGTTTAGTTATTTTCCTTCTTTTTGGTTTCTAGACTGAGGTGTAATTTATGATGGGATTATAATTCATCTAGTTGGGGAAAGAGATTCAACGGATGATAAGTAGTGAAGTATACAAGTACTTGACGCCCAAAATTGTACAAAGAAACGTAACTCAGTCAGCTGTAAGATACTAAAATCTAATATTTTATCCTACTTAACCATGATATAACTTTGGGCTTCTTTTTTAAATATTCAGATAAGTCGGGGTTTATTTTGAAACTTCTCCATTTCTCTCTCATGTTACATATATCATCTCAAGGAATCGCAACAGAAAATCCAATTGAAAAGAGAAAATAATCAAAACAAAAAATAATAAAACATCTCGATCCGCTCTCCCAAAAATCCAGTGACAGTTCTAACTAGGCAGTGGAGCAGCACTGAGATGCAATGGCGGAGCTGAGGCACTCCGGCGACCGCGGCCGCAGCGCGTCAGGCTCGTCTCCGGTTAAGCACTCCTCCCCCTCCGCCGCCGCCACTCCGTTCCTCTCCTCGCCCACCGCCGCCTCGATTCACGATCGGGATCGGGAGGACCGAGATAAGGATCTGCACCGCGCCGCCTCCGCGTTTCTCCTCAGTCTCCCGCATCCCATACGATCCCTCGTTTCACTGGAGGATCCTCGGTCTCCGTCGGCGTCGTTGGCATATCGGATCTTGATAGCCTTCCTTTCATTTTTCCTCTTCGTGCTGTTTCTCTCTTTGCCGTCTATCTGGAGCCGCCTGGTGAGTTTTTTCATCAGTCTTTCTCGTTAGATTGCAAACATTATAGCTCTGGTTAGAAAGCGTCTGAATTTCTTCACTGATTCTATTGCAGAATGCACCTTATTTATGCAAAAAAGATGGGATTACTCTACGTTGCCCTCCTGTAAACGCTCTCTAAACTCTAAAACTCTTCCAATAAATGTTAATTAACAATTAAACATAATTTCCAATCTTTTCAATTTCTGTTTGGATTATATTAATCTCTGATTTGATGTGAATTTTGTTAAAAGGTAAGCGAGCCTCCATCTCTGTGGGAGAATCCCTATGCTGCTGCTACATCTTGGAAGCCTTGCGCTGAGCGCCGCCCTAATGAAATCTCAGGCAAGTTTATTTTATAAAATTAACTTATATTGTTTATTATTCAATTTTGAAAAGATGAAATAATTCTAATGATCATTCTTTATTGAAGAATTATTAAAAGTTGTACTTTTTTTGTGCAGATGTTCCTTCTGAAAATGATACGGCTGGTTATATATTCATTCATGCTGAGGGTGGTTTGAACCAGCAGCGAATAGCTGTAAGTTTTATTATGGCCGTAAAAAGTTAAAATTTCTCTTTGATTATTTTCAGTATTTTTTATTTGAATCATTTTAATTTGTAAAAATGTAGATATGTAATGCGGTTGCTGTGGCGAAAATAATGAATGCAACTCTCATTTTGCCAGTTCTAAAGCAGGACCAAATATGGAAGGATCAAACGTAGTTTTAAATTTAATTAATCTCTCTATTTTTCTATCCTATTCGTCTTTTTTTTTGGGTTTTACATAATTTTATTTTATTTTGTTATTTTGTTATATGATAGGAAGTTTGAAGATATATTTGATGTGGATCACTTCATTGACTATTTGAAGGATGATGTCAGAATAATTAAGGATATTCCTGACTGGTTCACCGAAAAATCAGAACTCTTCACGAGTATAAAGTACCGTATCAAAATGATTAATATTTTTATTCTAGCTTGACTCTGTATGAACATAGTTTTTAATTACATATGGTTTCTTTTCTTTTTCAGGCGGACAGTAAAAAATATACCGAAATATGCGTCGGCTCAGTTCTACATTGATAATGTGCTGCCTAGGATCAAAGAGAAAAAAATCATGTCAATAAAACCCTTTGTCGACAGATTAGGGTAAATTATAAATTAAAGAATACAGTAATATCTCTACTAGTATAATAATTTTATTTTGATATTTTGATATTGTAATATTATTTTTTGAAGGTATGACAATGTTCCAACCGAGATAAACAGGCTACGATGCAGAGTAAATTATCACGCGTTGAAATTTCTGCCTGAAATTGATGAAATGGCAGAAAAATTGGCGGCCAGAATGCGAAACCGTACTGGCGGCTTGAATCCTTACATGTATATTTTCTCACCCATTTCTTCATTATTCTATCTATTAAATAAAAAAAAACAATTATCTCTAATATATTTTTAATTTTTTTGGTAAAAAGGGCGCTTCATTTGAGATTTGAAAAGGGAATGGTGGGTCTCTCTTTTTGCGATTTTGTCGGAACCAGAGAAGAAAAGGAAATGATGGCTGCATACAGAAAAAAGGAATGGCCAAGACGTTACAAAGTAATTTAAGAATATTCTCCTTTCATATACCAAAATATAAATATTACCTACTTTTCCCAACTTATTATTATTATTATATTATTATTACTATTAGTATTTTGTTATTATTTTGTTATTATTATTATTTTATTTTGTTATTATTATTATTATTATTATTATATTTTTAGTATTTTATTATTATTATTATATTTTTAGTATTTTATTATTATTATTATTATTATATTATTATTACTATTAGTATTTTGTTATTATTTTGTTATTATTATTATTATTATATTTTTAGTATTTTATTATTATTATTATTATTATATTATTATTATTATTATATTATTATTATTATTATTATTATTATTATTTATTTTGGGGTAGAATGGGTCGCACCTATGGCAGCAAGCCCTCCGAAAGAGAAAGGAGGGCCGGTGCCCGCTCGAGCCGGGTGAGGTGGCGGTTATACTGCGCGCAATGGGGTACCCCAAAGAAACACAGATTTACGTCGCTTCTGGACAGGTCTACGGCGGTAAAAACAGAATGGCCCCTCTCAGACACATGTTCCCCAATCTAGTAAGTACAAGTAAATATGGGAAATTTGCGAGAATGCCCCTGCCTTATTGCCAAAATTGCAAAAAGAAAATACCATGGAGTTGTAGTTAATATCAGGGACTTTTTTTGCCATTTTGGCAATAATTTAGGGTTTTTTGCAATTTCCAATAATCTAGGGATTCAATTTTGGCAAAATGCAGGGGCTCTTTTTGTGAATTTCCCATAATACATTAATGCTACAATATATTATTAAAAAGATATATTTAACTCAAATATCTATTACCATGAATAATCATTTAGGTCACAAAAGAAGAACTGACGAGCAAGGAGGAACTAGACCACTTCAGAAAGCACGTAACATCTTTGGCCGCACTCGACTTCCTGGTCTGCCTCAAATCCGACGTGTTCGTCATGACGCACGGCGGCAACTTCGCGAAACTGATCATCGGCGCGCGACGATACACCGGCCACAAATTAAAATCCATCAAGCCTGATAAGGGACTCATGTCGAAATCCTTCGGAGATCCGTACATGGGCTGGGCGGGCTTCGTGGAGGACGTGGTGATCACGCACCAGACGAGGACCGGCCTGCCGGAAGCGACGTTCCCGAATTATGATTTGTGGGAGAATCCGCTCACGCCGTGCATGTGCAGAGCTTGATTGGTGAGATTTTGTTTTGTTTCCTTTTTTCGGGGGGTTTTGTTCCGTTCTGGTGTGGTTTAGTTTGTAGTTAGGTTTGTCGACTGCCCCCCACGATTTCTGTGCTTTTTCTTGAGTGAATTTTCTAATTAGCTATATATGAGTAGTTCTGATTTGCTGTCAATAATTCCTTTTTTGGACGTATGGTAAGAATATAATAAGCAAATTGGATGTTTTATAGAAAATTTATTGCACTCTTAGCGGTAGGAAAAAGTAAACTTTGAACTCCATCTATTTTAGAAAGAAAAGAAACTTAAAGAACTTTGAACTCCATCTACTTTAGAAAGAAAAGAATCTTAATTCAGTAACTTTCAACTCCATCTATTTTACATTAACATTCAGTTCTCATATCACACACAACACCTACAAGTAGACGCACTCGTAGTCTTTAACTTAAATGTACAACAGTGAATACAAAAAACTCTCAAAAGAAAATCAAGAACTCGAGGCAAAAACTACACCCACAATAAACTAACACAAAATCTCCAGCATATCTTTATCAGTCTTCAAAGCCGACTCTCTCACCACATGCAAAACATCTGTAAGCGACACAACGCCTCTCAACATCCCTTGCCGATCAACTACCCACACTCTGTGCACGTGTTTCCCCACCGCCATTTCTATCACGTCCTCTAAATTACTCTCAAAATAACACATCACCAATTTCTTACTTTTTTCTATTTCACTAGTATTAATTCCGCCTTCAGGAGTTAGACTCGCATGAAATGCCGCCACCTTATCTTTAAACTCGGTAACTGTAAGTCCGAGCCAAGATTGTAATTGGGATATTGAGCATTCACGCAAGTCTGTTACTGAAAATGTCTCTACAAGCCTTTTCCCTCTTCCCTGCAATATATGTAAATTTATTTTACATATATTTAGATGTTATTTTGTTTATTTGGGGTCTAGTGACCATATTAATATATTTATGAAAAGACTTGCTTACGTCTTGGAGTATTTCTTCATTACCGGTGGATTCAACAACTGGGACAGCTGTCAGTGCAGTAGCCCTCATACTTTTTATTGTTTCTATCACCTTCGCACTTTCAGTTACGGCAAAGACATTCTCATTTATAGCTCCTAGTTCTTCAACACTTGACACTAAAATATCCTTCAGTTCGCTAGAAGAAGATTGTAAGAATCTCAAAACATCCATCTGGGTCAGCATTTTATAACCAGGCGAAGCCTCGACCAGTTCGACTGGAGCTGAGTTGTCTACTTGGCTTTCTAATGGAACCAAAGCGCGATGCACTCCTTTACTGAAAGTTTCCATGCAATCCAAGATACTGTGAAAGAAACAAAAGTGCATTTAAATATGATATTATTTGCATTAAAATTGACAAAATTTCAAAACCTTGTGTTGGGATTCAGAGTCCACAAGCTAAGTCCCTCGAGTGAGTGTCCAATTACCGAAGAAACCGGCACGGCCATCAATTTATCCAAATCCATCTCTTTCCCCTCATTTTCTCCCTCATCACTCTCTGCAAGATGCACCAAGACATCAAGCATCATCACCATCCCAATGTAATGCTTCCTCACAGCCCCAGTAACCGGATCCGACTCCAGAATCATCGACCCTCCCGCACCGATCCAGTGACCAGGCGGCGCCGCCACCGGCAAGGCGGAGACGCCGTTGGCCTGAAGGGCGTTGACGGTTTGGGACAACGTGGCGCTGTAGGGAACCTCCACGAGCCGCCGTTTGGAGCGGAGCAGCTCTCTGATCTTGTGCTCTCTCAGCCAGCCTAGTGGGCTTGGCCGTTGCTTTTTGCTGCTGTCCGTTGAGTGGGATTTATTGCCTTGTTCAACTGAGGGTTCGTTCATGGTGGTGGGACAGAGATTTTGGGTTTTGGCCTTTGGGATGGGGGATAAGGACGAGAAGAGTGAGAGTGCGCTGGAAAAAAATTGAAATGGCGGTGGAAATGGGGGATAAGGACTAGAGAAGTAGGAACGCTTTCTTAGGAGACGATTCTTGTCTTTAGTCACATGGAGCAATTAGTTAATGTTCTGAAATCTTCTATATTTGAGAGGCCCATGGTCCATGGACCAATTACTCAATTGTTGTAGTGGGCCGAAATTTAATACAAGCTACAGTCAAATGGCTGTTTGGTTCTAAAATGATATAAAACTCTTCTAACAATATATTGCAATGATAACAGAAACATATTAATTAACATTCATATTTGTTTACATGATAGCTCTGCTTTACATAAACGAAGATCCAAATTATAAGAGAAACATTTTTCAAGATAAACTCCACTGAATCATTGATGTTTACACTTCTTATATGCAATCATCAATCAAGTCAAGCAACAAAAGCTTCTCCTGTAGCCATATCGCGTCTCACTGTGTAATAACATACCGGCTTTGCGTGGTGGTGGTGGCCGAGCTTTTACAAGTCTCTTCGCTAAAAAGATAATTATATTAAAGAAATTCTGTATACTTGCTTATGGAACCTTATATTAGTGATTTAATTAATAGACTTACCGACTTCATAAAATAGCTCATTCACATTTTCTGCACTCTTAGCAGAAGCTTCAATGAAGAACAACCCGTTTTCTTCTGCGTATTGCATGCCTTCCTGAAAACAAAAAAGAACCCGTAATATTAAAACTTTTTTTTTATAGTTTTAATACACAAATTATATAGGAACAACAATGAGAATAAGAAAAGAAAAAAAAATACCTCTGTCTGTACTTTCCTTTTTGTTTGTAAATCAACCTTGTTACCGACCAATGCTGTGATCAAGTATGTGTTTTCTATGTTACAAACAGGGGTTAGAAAATTAACACAATTCATATTTTCAATCGCCTAATTTTTTTATTTTCAATAAAATTTGAAAGCTACCTTGTCTCTGCAGTTCTTCGACCCACTTCTTTGCTCGAGTAAAGGACTCCTAGTAACTCAAGAATGTAAACTTTTTTAAGTTCAAAACCGTTCAAACATAATTATGGATAAGAAAAAAGAAGACTATATAATTGAACAAAAAAAACTAATGAACTCTTTTATCTGATCTAATTATTGGGTTAGGGGTTTTATGAACCCTCCTCAATTCATTAAAAAATAATAATTGAACAAAAAAATATCTTTAAAAAAACTTAAAAAAGGGTCAATACTCGATAGACAATTGAGTTCATTGTAAATAACTTTTTATACTTGTTTTTAGATGGTTTACAAACATTTTATGTCGTTTTGTCATATAAATAATCAATATACCAGTTGGACTGTGACAATTTGTCTTTCCAAATTTAACTTAATGATTTTTGTCTTTACAACATGAATTACCGAGCTCGAAATATCATAAACAACAATAGCAGCAGCTGCACCGCGATAATACATTGGAGCCAAGCTGTGATATCTTTCTTGTCCTGCCGTGTCCCATATATCAAACTTCACAATTGCCTCACTAAGCGAGATTATTTGAGAAAAAAATGCCGCCCCAATTGTGGATTCCTGAAAAGAGAAAAAACGTTCCTTTCAAAACAAAATTTATGCTTTCGCTATGATATTTTTCTACGTAAAATTCGTGCTTTCAAAACAAAATTAATTTGGAAAGGTGTAAATTACTTGGCAATCGTAATACTGCCCTTTTACGAATCGTAGCGCTAGACTTGTTTTTCCAGTACCCATATCTCCAAGAAGTACCTGATATGATTGAATTATGTCAATTTTTATTTTCGTGCCTTTCTTTTCTCTTTCAAGCAAGGCTGTATTATATAATGGTAATGAGTAAAACATCATTCATTACTAAATTTAACACCCATAGAACTGCTCATCCATATAAGGTACATAGAAATCGATAACTTAATTTTTGTGCTGAAAAAAACGAAAAGAAAAAAAGGAGAGAAAAGGGCAAGACATACCCACCAGCTTGGCTTGGATGATATTACTTCCTCCCCTATCCATTGAGATCCCAAGCATAAGAAGACGGTTCAAATATTTCAAATGTGTGAAGACTGAAAAAGAAAGAAGCATTGTCTCTCTTTCTTTATTATTGAACAAACTTCAAGCCCAACACTGCAAAGGGAAGAATGGTAGGTTTCCTACTGTTCAACGGACCATGGTTTGCTTTCTGACTATCAGGTGAGTAATTTTCAGAAATAACCTTGCGTCTTAAAACTTAAAGCAAAATGACCCTTTTACTCAATATCATTATGTTTCTGTTTAAAGTGATACTTGTATTTTTTGGGCTAACTTTACATTTGTGGGCTTAATGGGCCGATACTTACTAGGTACATAAAAAACGTGTACAACCACGGAATTGAATTCCTGGATTCGACCAGTAAAATCTGAGAATTGAATTCTCACTTTTTAATTACAGCCCAAGATTAGGGTGCTTATAAAACCCGGATTTTTGCTCAGATACATACAGTACGACACACGGCACGGCGGAGTCCCGTCCGTCCCTAGCGAGCGAAGAAGAAAGAATTGATGCTACGAATCACCATTAATGTCGCAATTCTATAGTTTCTAGCTTTGTATGCTGCGAATCAATCATCATAACTCTATTTAGCCAAACAATTTTCGAGAATCATGGATGTTCTTAGATGCACGCCGACTAGAAGCGTACAATTCGGGCCGCCTCTTGTGAGGAAAAGTAATCCTAGGGTTTTGCGCAATTCTGTTCGTTTTTGTACGGCGTCTCTGAAATTACCGAAGCTTTCCATTTCTCATCAAGAAAGAGATGCGTTTCTCTCAAGAGGTATGGATTTAACTCTATACTGAGGATTTTTGTAGAAGATTTTATTATTTGTTTGTGTATACCTTGCGAAACTACGAAATTTGAGTAATTACTCCTTGAAAAAGAGAAGTAATAAATATATAGACTCCAGGTTGATATCATCTTTGTTTTTTATTTACTAGCATAATTTAAGGTTGATTATTTCAATCAATTGTTTTGGCAAAACTTAGTAAGTTTATCTCAATTCTCACAAGCTAGTCCTATTCCAGTCAGAAAGAATCCTAAATCAACCATAAATCAAACAAAAATAAACAAGAACTCTCTTACAGAAACCAGTACCAAATTAAATCCTAGTTTATTTTCACTCCTAAATCACAATCCAACATTAATTGTTCTAATTCCAGGCAACCCAACATTCCTCCCCAAAACCCCACTAACCCTCTCAACCAAAACCCTCAAAACCCCTTTCATAACCAAAGCCTCAAAATCTTCCTCCTCCCACCAAACCCTAAACCCCAAACCTAAATGGTGGTGGCGGACTCTCTCTGCAATCCCGTACCTCTACCCGCTCCACAACGTGTGGCAGTACGCCGAATCGGTCTACCAACTCCAGCCCGTCTTACAAAACTACGAATTCCTAACCTACCGTTTCCTAGACACGGTAGCTTTGCTTCCCAGCTGGGTCGTCATGGCCACCTTCATGGGCACCTATTTTTTGATAGTAAGAAGGAAGGAGTGGCCGCATTTCTTGAGGTTTCACATGGCGATGGCTCTGTTGATGGATACGGGGCTCCAGGTTGGTTTTCTAAAAACGTAAATGTAAAAAATAAACTATATGCTGAAGTTGTAAAAAAAGTATTACTAGAAAGAGAAAAATATAGATTACTATTTAAAACATGTTTTTAGGTATTTAAAGTATAAAAACAAACAATGTTGATGTAGGGCTTTTTGGCAATAATGTAGGGTCTTTTTTTGCAATTTTGGCATAATGTAGGTTTTTTCCCCATATTTTCCTTCTAAAATTTAACCAAATAATTAATTAATTGAAATAATAATAATAAGTTGATTTGTGAAAACAACAGGTGTTTGGGGCGGCGGTGAATTGGTTGCCTAGAGTGGCGTTTAAAGGGGATTTTATGGTGGGGTCTTGGATGACGGTCGCGTTTTTGCAAGCTTATACGATTTTGGAGTGCGTGAGGTGCGCTTTGACTGGGAGTTATGCTAGCGTGCCGTATTTGTCTGACACTGCACGGATTCATGCCGATCCCAAAATGATGAGTTAATGGGTCGGGGTGAGAGAGGGAGAGAGATGATAGAGAGAGAGTGAGTTTTGGTAGTGTTTTGTTGAGCGTTTAGGTATTGATATTGTGATAGAAATTATGGATTATGGTTGAAATTTGGATCTTGTTTTGTTTTGTTTTTATTACTTTCTCATGCTGGTTTGGTGCTTGTGGTGACGTGAGGTTATTCGCTGATTACAAATATAGTTCGAAGCAGTGTAGAACTGAGTTTGTGACTTGCCTGGTTCCACTTGGGTTGATGAGGCGTGTTTGATTTGGTGCACTTGTAGAATTTGAATTTCCAAATGGGTAATATACATAATTCTGAGACGATATTCATTTTTGAATTTATAAGATTTTGGATTTGAGCACACAAATCCACGTAGTTTATAATATACTAAGAAAAAGTTTTTTATATAATGTACCAACTCTCTAATTAACTTAAATAATACCAAATTTGTCCTTGATAAATTTTAATTCAATCGGTTATAACTAATATAAAATAAAAATAACTAATTAATTAACTTGTAATCTTCGATTTCAAACCAAAAAACTATCTAACAGTAATTTTGAAAATCATAATTTTAAGAGAAATTATTCGGAGTGCTCAGCTTTTGGAGTGTCCAGAAACGTCCAACATACAGTTTTAACTATATGTATATATATCTTTGCACTTGGATATACCTTTTGCGTTTACAAATATACCTTTTTGAAAATATATCTTTTTGTAATTTCACTATACCTCTTGTGTTTACAAAAATACTTTTTTGTAATTTTATCATAACTTTTATAATCGGACGCTACTGGCGCTCCCAAAAACTGGCAATATCTGAATCCTAATTTTAAATATACCAAATCAAACATGCAACACGAACTAAAATACATATGTTTAACCATGGTAATTTTTAAACATAAAACACAACACACCAGCAAATAAAAAAATCAAGGTACAATTACACACTAAAAAAAATCAAATCCAACATTCAATAATCCAAAGCAACCAAACAAATCGAACAACCAACAAATAAAGTATACAACACACCAAATAAAACTCATCAATCAAACAAAGTATACCACACACACACACCCACACACAAATCCATCAAACAAAGTATCACCCACCCACACACAGAGAGAGACAGAGACAAACCAAATCTCATTATTACATAACAATCCCCCAAATACTCTCTTTATTTGCGAACAGCGCTTCCAATCAGCGCTTAAGAAGATATGACTCCATCAGCGATGGACAGAGCGGCCAGCTGTTCAGCAGGCACATTATTACTCTCATTATTACCATCATTACTGTTATTATTATTTCCCGCCTGTTGCTGAGCGGCGGCGACGGTACGAAGCACCTCCATGGCCTCGTTCACCTTGGCCTTCAGAGACTCTGGCGACTCAAGCAGGTGAAGCACCTCAGTCTGGTCCATTTCTAAGAGCATTCCGGTGACCTTTGCGGCCTGCTCTGGCTCCAGCTGCTCCACCAACGGGTACAAACTCTCTCCCAACATCTGTCAATCAAAAGAGCATTAAATATTATTGTTATTTTGACAAGGGAATATTTTCAAAAAGCCCCCTGCATTATCTCAAATATAAAACAACCGCTTTATCATTACTTATATATTATTTGAATATTATTTAGATGGGCAGGGTTAAAATGAAAAGTTAATATTAATTTTTTATTATTTTCCAAAAGATAGGGGCCTTTTCATAAAATACAAGAAAATTCAGGTGGTTTTAAGAAAAGTCCCCTTTAGTAATGCTGCAAATATTATTTTATGTTTTTAAGGGGGGATTTAGCAAATTACCATCCTTTGCTGGTCAGGAGTGGCGTTGGCAAGAGCAGATGCCAAAGTGCCGATAGGCACCGGCTGAGAAACAGCAGGAGCATCACGCATGGGCTGTGGGGTCCCCATGTCATAGGGCTGGAGCATGGGCCCAGCTCCTACACCAGGTGCAGGCAAGTCCTGCATGTTGCGTCCGGCCGGGTACCTGTTGTACATCCTTCCCCTCGGCATCATCTGGTTGTGCATGACAGGCATGGGCTGCTGGTTTTGGTGCATGGACCCAGCACGGCGCGCACCAGGGCGAGGGTCTTGCGGGCCCTGCACGAACGGCATGAAGTAGTTGGGTGGGACCGGCCCGCCTGGCCTCATTCCTGGCATCATCTGCTGCTGGAATCCAAATCCAGGCTGTAAACAAAACCGGGAATCAGTTTCCTGGATTCATGCTGAGCTTAAAAATTAGTATTAAATTAGATTTGTTGGTTAATTACCTGTGGGCCCATGAGGGGGGCGGGGGGTTGACCGTAAAACATCTGTTGACCAACAGGAGCGCCAGGTGGATACATGGGCATGCGCGGGCCCATTGGTGGTGCCATTGCCACAGTAGGCCTCAATTGCGCAAATTGTTGCTGAATTTGTAAAAAAAATATTAAGTAAATAATAAGAATGGATATGAATTAGCAAAGCTAAACGTTTAAATTAATGATGGTTTATGAGTGAATACCTGTAGTCTGGCTTTGCGATCCTCTTTACGCTGAGCAACTGCTACGTAAAGCGGTTTCCCGGAAACCATTTTCCCGTTCATTTCTGCTAGCTGAATAAATCAAATCATGAAAGAAAACAATTAAAATCAGAATGAATATATAAATTATAAAATCTGGAATGGTATCCAAATAAATGATTAGTAACTTACAGCTTTAGAAGCTTCCTCAGTAGTAGAAAAGGCAACGAAAGCAGATCCTTTACTAATACCATTCTGATCCCTCATCACCTTCACATACAAAAAAAAAAAAAAAAAATCCGCCATTAATAAACTAACAAAAATACTCAAAAATTACCGAACAAATAGAAAAAAAAAGGCATTCTACCTTGCAAGAGGTAATGGTACCAAACTCATCAAACAATTCCTTAAGCTGCTCGTCAGTAATCTCATCATCCAAATTCTTCAAGTACAAATTCAGGCCTTGATACTTATCAGCCGCTTCCTTAACACTCCTCTCAAACTTCTGCTTCAGCTCCATTTCTCTCTCCGCCTTTTTCTGCGCTTTTCCCACATACCATTCCTTATCCCCAAATTTCTTCCCATTTAACGCATCAACCGCCTTTCCCGCATCGTCAGAGTTTTCAAAGTTGACAAAACCGAAACACTTTGACTTTCCTTCCGCGTCGATCATAACTACCGCACTTGTAATCGCGCCGTATTGGCCAAACACTTCGAGTAATTCCTCTTTGGTGGTTGTTTCTGACAGGTTTTTGACGAACACGTTGTTGAATTTGGACTTGTCGAGCAAGTTCTCACGGTCTTGTTTACGTAAAAAGGGGCCCACAAAGACCGGCTTGTCGTTTAGTAACATGCCGTTGAGTTGACTTATCGCCTTTTGAGCGGACTCTTCGGTCTCGTATTGGACGAAACCGTAGCCTTTTGATTGGCCGGTTTGGTCGGTCATGATTTTGCATGACATGATGGTTCCGAATGAGGAAAAGGTTTCGTATAGTCCTTTTTGGTCTATTGTCCTGTCTAGGTTCTGAAAATAAAAATAAAAAAAAAATTAATGAAATCCGTAATTTTAATAGATGAATGGGAATTAAAAAAGGGAGGAGTGATTTTAATTTTTAATTTTTAATACCTTGATGAAAATATTAGCAGCACCACTCTTGCGAGTGGCAGGGTCGCGGTTAGAATGCATTATGCGAATAGCTTTGTTATTAAGAGGGGTAAAGTTTAGCACCTCCAATGCCCTTGTAGCTGTCAAAATTAAGTGTCACATCAGCATAGAATAATTAGTTACTAAAAATTGACTGGATAAAAAAAAACAGAAAAAAAAATAGGATACACATATGCTAGTAGACTAATGTTAGTGAACCAGTTTTGACTCAGATCAAAGTAAAAAATAATGGATGGATATAACCAAAAAAAAAAAATAGTTATTCATAAATAATGCAAAGAGGAAATAACACTAACTGCCAAACAATAATACGCTCTCAAATAATAAAGGTTTTTATTTTTCCTATCACATAATGTAATCAATTAATACAAAAAAGCGACATCAATTTGATTTTTTTTATACGAAAAGGGGAGAAAATAAATCATTAAACCCTACCCCAAAACCCGGCATTAGAAACTAACAGGCTTAATCTATTATAGATTGATCAGTAGGGTTTTGAACTTTTTTTCCTTTGCTGAACAGATTAATATAAGCATCAAATCAATTAAAACAATAATCCACACAATTTCCACAAACAGGCTGCCTGAATTGAAATACCAATCACCAAATTGGGATCAAAACAAAACACCGATTTGAGAAGAAAATCACTGACCGTCGACAGCATTGCTGTAATTGACGTAAGCATAACCGAGGGATTTCTTCGTGTTGACGTCACGGCAAACCCTAACGGAAACCACCTGGCCGACCTGGCTGAACAACTCATACACTTGCGAGTCCGTCACGTTCGCCTCCAGATCTCCAACGTACAGAGACACGGCCGGGAACTGGACGACTCCATTCCCGTTATTCCCCGCCGGAAACTGCACGACTCCGTTCCCGTTTCCCACCTGAGTCCCCGCCGCCGCCGCCGCCTGGTTCATCATCATCTGCATCTCGCCCGCCATCGCTGATCGATTCCTTTTTTAAAATTTTCCCTTTTTTAATTTTTATGGTTTTTTTGTTTCTAAAACAAAATCACAATACGACTAGCTAAATAAGGGATTATTTTTTTTTCGGAATTTTCTGATTTCGGAGGAATACCCTTAAGTAATTTATAGGGGGAAATAATGGTAGAAAAAAGAAACAGAAACAGGAGGAGATTTGGGAGGAGCAGCAACGACTGCACCGCGATCTGCCCCCGTGGATCTGAATGCCTATAATGTAAACGCGCCTCTTGGTCTGAGAGATAATCTGGACTGTAGAATTTGCTGAGGAGGAATTAAGTGGGCCGTCGGATTGATCGAGTGACGTGGGAGCGTGGGGGAGTTTGACCGGTCCCTGGCGGTTACTGT
Source organism: Juncus effusus (assembly GCA_027726005.1). NCBI lineage: Eukaryota > Viridiplantae > Streptophyta > Magnoliopsida > Poales > Juncaceae > Juncus > Juncus effusus. The sequence goes on along the minus strand of CM050890.1, from coordinate 10,881,508 downwards.
TTGATTTGCCAGCTGTTGTCCACTGGAAGCGATGGCCCATTATCTGACAGTTTGTTGTTTATTTTTTCTGTTTCCTTTTTGAAGCTTTTTGATTTGATTTGACTGCCTTTTTTGAAAGGTTCATTTTGGGCCGGTGAATCTTATACTGGTTTCTCTTTTAACACGGCTTAAGAGCAAAAATTCTAAAAATTTCAGAAAACGGTCCAGATTCAATTCTAATCTAAAAATAAAATAAAGAAGATCTTTTTTCAGTTTAATTTTAGGTTGACTTTGAGTTTCATTTCTTTGTTTCTAGAATTATTGAGTTAGAATAACTACTAATAGAGATTCATAAGCAACAGTCAAACACAGGTGATAATGTATAACTCATATTTATATATAGTCTCTTGCTAAAGTACAAGCATATTAATTATTCATGACCTGATAAAACTTCATAATTATATAATTTATAAAATGCGTAACTCCCTCACTACATCAATTTCTCTCGGTTTCTATTTTATTATTCATAATATATAAAACCACCCATCTTTTGTATTTTATTTTCTTCAAACCTGCATCTATCTCCACTTACGGGATTCTGCACCAAACAAAAAATCAAATAATATATCAGAAGTCAGAACACATTACATATATAAACATCTTTAATTATACTATACAAAAATAAATAAATGTACTCACGTGGAACAATCAAACTCCAAACTGATAGGAAAGGGAAGAGGACTGCCGCAAGCAGTAGGCAGGCTCTTGACAGCATTATCATTGATATTCGACATGTGAGAGGCGGCCGATTTCACACAATTACACGCGAACCGTTTTTCGGCCGTGTTGGACGGCAAAGTTCTGAGCTTCTTAACGCCATCACAGCATTCAGTGGATGGAGAAGATTGGCCGCCTGTTAAGTAACCGACACATGGCGCTACGCACATGTCTACGTCCATGCATGAGAGAGCGTGGGATTGGTGGGCCAATGTTAGCAAGGCGAAGAGAAGTGCAAAGAGGAGGATTGCTCCTTTCATGCTTGTGTTTATGGTTTGGTGATGGATTTGTTTTTGTTTTGGTGGTTTTGAGTGTGGTGGAGTGAGGAGAGTTTGAGGAGGTATTTATAGGGGAGAGGGGGGGATTTAGAAGGGATTGGTTTGTTGGGAGGTGTGATGTGATGTGAGAGTTCTGTTGATAAGGTTATAGAAGAGTTATTTTTTAAAATAACCTTAAAATAAAAAGAATTTGAAGAGAGAATATTTTCATTTGAACTTATATAAATAGCGCTTTGAAATTATTATTTCTGTTTTTCCGTTTGAAATATGAGGGTTGAAAATTAATGTAGTCTCTTTTCACTGATTTACCATGAAAAAAAGCTATTTCAAACAACTATAATTCAAAAATCAAAACAGAAAAAGAAAAATAATTTCGAACTACTAAGGTTCGAAAACAATTTGTATAAACTCAGAAAGGAATATGTTATATTTGTGAAATCGTTTTATTATAAGGTTATATCAGAAAACAAGTCAGGATAGAGGATGAAGTATGATTTGTTGAGAAAGTAGGATATAAAGTTGATCTTAGTCTACATGACGTGAGGTTTTCTTTCTTTTCTCGATATGAGGTTTTCTTTTGTTCTTTAGAAATACAAAATATAAAAGAATTTCATAAGACACAGAAGAAATTACTGAGAAAAAAAATAAAGAAATTGATCATCAGCACACTGTCACTGACTATCCAGAGCAAACAATATTTAATTCAACTGTTGTCAAACTATATTTAACCATATATTTTCTATATTTTGTTTTCTTTTTTAATAAAGCTAATCTTCCTCTATATACTGTGACATTTTAATTTTTACTATGTACACAACTAAAAGAGGCAACATAAATCCTGTAATTCATTAACTCAGTTTCATTGACCAAGTCAAATGCTCCATCAGGTCAGATATCTTTAAAAAACTCAGATAAGTCACCTTTACTTACATCAAAATCCAACAGTTTCGATACAATGTCCTACATATGATCACAAAACCAGAACAAATGATAATCTGTTCATACTAAAACATTTTTTGTATAACAATACTGACAAGAATTATTTATCAACTTATTTTTAATAATATTATAAGCATAAATGTACCTTGTAATGCTGGTCTTTAGCTAATAGTTCTGAACCAAGAAAGCGGCTCACATGCTTCTTAAACCTTAAATCATCCAAAACTTGCATTGCTCTTTCAATAACATCACGTCTCACTCCTAAATAAATAATTTCAAAATCATATTTTTATAATTCAAGAGTATATAACGCATAAATGTATAAGCTGAAGTATCAATCCAAATGTATACAAACCTGCCAGTTGTGCACAATGTAATCCTGCAAGAGAGAAATGTTTTATTTAACAAGTTGAAAAATGAATAGTTAAAAGTAAGAAATGTACATGAAATATTGTAAAATACTAACCGTAGCTAAGTGGTGCTTGGCCAGGCATAAGCCTTCAAAACAGAAAAGCTCAAATAAGAAACTTATAAATTTAATTCATAATAAAGTTTCTTCAAAAAAAATTCATAATAAAGTATCTAAAAAATAAATAAGAAAAAGGAAAATACCTGTACAGAAATACAATATCATCACTGCTAGAGCAACTATTGTCTGGTCTTACTATACCCATTGTGTAACATTTCACATGATTAGACTGAAATAAATTAAATAATCTTCATATTACCACATTTAAACAAATAAAAAAGGAATATGACAAAAAAGAGAAAAAAATTTAACTATTATTTTTTTTATATTTACCTGTGGTAGCAAATTTTCAGTGAAGATCTCAGTCAAATGTGTACACAAAAGAACCTAAAATTACGCAATATTACCAAATTAGTCGTTAAAAAAAATTAAGGTTAAATTAATTATTAATTATTAATCATTAAATTTAGTATATAACCTTTGGAGGCAAATCATACTCAGCAAAATGTGTGATCACACCTCCAAGCAGTCCAATTCCATCTATTAAACATAAGAAAAAAAATTTCAATTATATATATGATAAGTTTAAAGCAATGTACTGTATATGTATTCAGAAATATATATATCGAAGTTTAGGAAATAACCTTCTGTAAGAGTGCCCTTGCCAAATTCATCCAATAGACACAAGGATCTTGACGTAGCTTGTCTTCATAAATAATTATATTCAATTATTAAAATTAAAACCTCAAATAATGTAAAATTAATTAAGTGTATATTAATTTTGAAAATACATACCTAAGCATCAACCCAACTTGATGCAAATCAACCATAAAAGTAGACTGCTCTGTTGTCATAGCCTTGCAACCCATTGCACAAAAGATCCTTCAAAAATATAAAATAAAATAAAATTGAAAGATTTCAAATCTGAATATAGTAAATAAAATGGATATGATGCAGTTTATTTCTTTTACTTATATCATACCTGTCAGTTAAGCCAACAGTAGCAGACTCAGCTGGTACAAAGCTTCCAATATGAGATAAAAATACCACCAAAGCCACCTGAAAATAATAACAATAATAATAATCCCAAATTTGGATTATATCATGCTAGTTTAATTAATATAATGAACATTAATGAAAACGTAAAGTTTACCTGCTTAGTGTAAATACTCTTTCCTGAGTAGTTAGGTCCGGTAATGATGTTAATTCTTCCTGCAAGAAAAAATGTGCCAAAACGGAGAGACTATAATCATATATTAATTAATAATTTAATACAGAATTAATTATAGTAATTTGTGATTTTGAAATTGAATTTGAAATTAGTTTACCATCATTATGAATGCTTGTATCGTTTGGGACGAAAGTATCAACAGTCATTTCCTGCAAAACATGTCTAGATTTCTAATAGAATTAGCACAACAACTTCCGTTTATTTAGATGGAAATCTTTAATAAATGTGCAATAAATTAAAAGAATAGATTAATTAGATATGAAACATAATACCTGCCATTATGTATCTCAAGTAAATTATCCTCAGCAAGAACAGGCCTCACATAATTGTTCTGGCGAGCAACAACTGCTAGTGATAAAATGCTATCAAAAAAATAATAAAAAAAATGATTATCACTTCCATGATTTCCGTGCAAAAATAACATTTTTATAAGAGAAATAATTTATTTTATTTTATTATTTTACCAATCAAGCTCAGCTGCAAAATATACTGCTCTTGTCAAATGCGGTGCAAATTGGAGTATTCTAGACACCAAATCTCTAATAATTGCTCTCTCCATGTCTAAAAAACATGAAATCAGATCATATATATAATATAATTTTTTTTTTTGGTAACTATTTTAATTAAAATACAACTCAAAAGGATTTTTGAACCGTACCAAGAATTTTATGATAAATATCTCCAAGAAGATTGTCAAGTTCTTTTGTTTTTGGTGTATGATAGAAAAATCTTTTTTCCTCCCCTTCTTCTAAAAACTGCATAGATTTAAATTTCAGATTATTTTATTGTAGAATAATTATATTAATTATTTTTATGATAATCAAATTGGTCTTTACTGCAAATTCAAATCCTTCGAGTTGAGCTAATTTTTCTTCACTTAGTTTCTCATCGAAAATACACATCAAGTAACCTGAAGAATGAAAAAAGAAAAGATTAAATTAAATTAATATATGAACTAATATAGAAAAAATATGGATAAAAATTGACCAACCAATTTGATGTATATAAACGGCACATGGAGGCTTTCTATATTCATTCAAAAAAGGAAATGAAGCATTTTCAACAGAAGAAACCTGGAAAATACTAGTCAATTAAAATATTCTTTCAAGAACTTAAATTTGAATAAAAAACAAAAAAAATACAAGTATTGAATAGGAAATAATAAATAATTATTAAATATACCTGCTCTAAGAGATCAGGTAGCCTTTCATAAACCACTCTCAATTCATCTAACTGCAGTTAAATATCTATTTATTAAACTATTAACTTACTATTTATGCAGATTAGGCGTAAATAACAAAGAAAAATATTACCTCATCACATAAGCTTTCTTTCACTAGAGTCTCATAACCCTTTACCTTGGTTCTTTGAGGGTCAATTACACCAATCACCTACATATTAATAATAAAATTAAATAAATCCATAGGAAAAGTAACAAAAAATATAGAAAATATATCCAAAAACATGAAATTTGTATGAAATATAAACTAACCAGATCAAAAACATAAGCTAGTTCTGCAGTCAATGAGGAATTTGCCTGGCAGAAAAAAGAAATGAATAAAATTTTACTAATTTCAAAACACATATAACATAGAAACTAGAAATATGCAATTTGTTATACCTTATCAAGTAAATCTATTTGCAAGTTTTCTAACTTCTCAAGAAAATTCTCTGATAATCCTACTTCAAAGATTTGGTTTAAATGTAACAAGGCAGAAATACACTGCAGCAAAAAAAACTCAAAATTAAAATTCAATTTAAATCAGAAATAAATCTGAAATTTTTAACATGAACCTTTAAGAATGAATTCCAATCACCAGATGTACATAACGAGCTTGGCGAGTTGAATTTCTACAAAAAAAATGAAATAATGAATTAATTAAGATAAAATATTAGTGAAAATATAACTTTGAGATTTATTATAGTTGCCTTTAGCATGTGGGGAATGTCTCTGACAGACTTGAGAGTTTCACGTAAAGCAGATATTACTTCCTCACAGCAAAGAAAGAATGATATCTTTTTAACTTAAGAAAAACTATTTTTTATAAGATGATTAATAAATTAGAAGGAAATATTAGGATTTGTGGAAAAATGAATAAGGATACAGTGTTGAGGCGATTATTTAACATTGTAATGTCAAGTACTGGACGCAAGAACCAAGTCCTAGCATAAAAAAACATAAATATTGACAAATGTTAAGAAAAGTTGTATTGTGTTATATCATAAAAAAATAATTAACTAATTAATTCTGCTTTTAGATTTAGCACTAACCTAAGTAGACGCCTACCCATTGGCGTAACACACTGCAAAATCAGTATTAAAAACGTATCAAATTAAATACAAAACTGAATTTAAGAAAGTAGTGAACTTTACTTACCTTATTAAACATCCCAAAAACAGAAAACCTGCAAAAAAAATGAAAACAATGAGTGCTCAATACAAAATAAATAAAAATAAACAATACAAATATTAAAATTACCCTTCTTTTGACCTTCCAATTCCCATGTTACTCGCATGCTTATCCACTTGAAATATTTGCAACGCCTCATATGCAGCCGAATCAAGTTTCAAAAACCTCTCTCTGTAATTCCATTAAGCATTAACTAAACTCAAACCTCAATTTATTAACAATTTTCAAATAAATCAACAATGCTAAAAGATGAACAATACAATGAGATTTGAGCTAAGCAATCGATTGAAATTGTGTTTCCAAATTCTTTCTGTTCAAAAGAATCGACAAGCCCTTCGTTCTCCAAAATCGCGAGGAGACCGCCTGCTGCTCGCACTTGCACTTCGCTTCCAAGATCAATCATTGAATTCAGCTGCATAGAATTAAAGCACATGGAATTTAAAAATTTTTAAAATATAGAATTTTAAAATATTGTAAATAGAGAAAAAAAAACGAGGGGTTACGAAGCAAATTCTCTCTTTGACGGTCAGACCCTCGTCCATTCCTCCAACTCCTAAGTATATTAACCTGAAATGTGAAAATAAAATAAATAAAAAATAAAAGTGAATATGTAGGTTATATAAATAAAATAAATAAGGACAATATTGTTTTCAAAAATAGCAGTTATATAAAGTAAAAACCTGTTCCAAGCTTGTTCGTAGCTGAAAATGGAACTCTGTATAAGCTTCACATTAATTTCTTCTTCACCTTCTATTTTCACAAAAAAAAAGGAAAATAATACAATTAGAATATAAAATACATTACCCAGTGCATTAATTTTCATAATTTAATAAATTAGTAATATAAAAGACAAACCATTTCGGCGTAATGCAGATAATAAAGCTTCATCTGTTTTGGTGCTTGCATAAATAGTCCTAGGTTTTGCTTGATATTTCACTTCTCACCACACACAGATTTCCAAAGTTAGAAACAAATAATACAACAAAAGTTTTTACAGTTTAATTTTTTAAAAATAAATAAATAAATAGGAAATAAATTACTGAGATCAATGAGAGGAAAGTCTCCATGACCATCTTCCCAAACTTCTAATACAAAAAGATGGCGGATGCTCGAGTCATAATATGCAACACCAACTCTATTTTGAAATAAAATGCACATTTGAAGTCAAATAATACCTCAATTGAATTAAAAAGGATGATTATAGAGATAATTTTGTACTACACATGCATTACATTACTGAATGAAATTCTCTCATGAAAATTCACTGAGCAGATTTAATAGAAGGCAAATTAAAATACTTCTTAAAAATCAAATATTTGGTGGTTTGAATTAACCGTACAAGAGAAAAAATTGAAGAAAAAAGAATAGGTAACAAATAATTTCTTCAATAGTCTGCTCTTACCTATTACCCTGCATAATGCAAGCCATGTATACCTGAAAAATTAAAATGTGAATTTGTATCAGCATTGAGAAAAAATTACTGAAAACAGAAGAAATATTCCAGTACATTATATTTTCAACAAATAGCATATCACACAAAAATTGACAATATTATGATAAACAAGCTTGGAGATGAATGATTAAAGTAATAGAGTAACTCAATTTGAAGCCCTTAAGTTAATTCAAATCACAAATTAGCCATGCTTTATGAAAAGATGCCTGGTTGATAAGATAATTCTACAAGGATAAAACTGAGAGAAATTAAGAACAAACTGAATTCCGAAATGCATGTGAACTGATCAAATGAACATAAAGTATATCATTTGAGAGAATGTTTGCAAAAGAATCTGAAGTTCTCATTCAACGATTATTTCTCTCTCTCTTTTGACTGCTTAATTTCGTAGAACTAAATCATAACAAATCAGGAAGTATGATCATTACGTTTTCAATTAAACTAAAAGGTCGCACGATCTTTCCAGCGATGTAAATCTAAAACTGCATTCAATCTTACGTTCTGAACAAGCAAATCCTAATTCAGGCTCGATTTACAAAATTGTTAAATTCTGATAACGAGGCAAATCAACAGATCGGAATCAATCACAAACAGCAGTTAAGGAACAGAAGCATGACCTGAGATTCGTATTCTGTACTCTCCACCTCCTCCTCTTCCTCCTCCATTATCGACTACTATCTAGAGCTGAGTGTGACAGTGAGAGTGAGCAATCACGATCAGACAGCCGATTGGAAAAAGGTATATTTATAGGGGCAATTTTACAAACGAGCCTTGCCCTTTCCAAATTCTGAACCTGGTTGGCCCCACAAATCGAAACGGTTCCGTTGAGTTGACTGGGCCTTTTTTTTGTCTCTTTCGAAGTTTTGAAGGGCTCGACAGGCCGGAAATTCAATTTTCGGATTTCGTTAAAACCTGACGACAAAACATCGAATTCATCATGTACATTCGGGAGAACCAGGATTTACTACTTTCGGTACCTGAATATTTGTAAAGGGGCTTTTGTATATTGTACTATAATATATATAATGCAATAAAACTTCAGAATATATGTATTGGCTTGGCTGACTCAAAACTTATTTACAACTTTTCACTTATTAAAAATGAAATAAAATATTCAAACTTCTAGATGTTATCTCATGTGAAGTAGTTTATTTTACGCAATAAAAATCGGTGAATCTTATTATTATACGTTTGAGGAAGAAGAAAGTTTGTCCTTAATTCAAAGATATTGGATAATTTATTTTCTAGTGACATGAGAGAGAATTCAAATGTCAGAAATTTGATATTGACTATACGTGCTGTTCCAAGTATGAAATTTACGAAATTTTACAAATCTAAGCACTTGAACAATTATTATTCCAAGAAGGTACATGGCAATTCAAATTAAAAAAAAATCAAATAACTAATCACAAATTTTAATAGTTGACAGTTGACGCTATTCATTTAATAACAATTACAAACAGAAACAATAGTTCACTACAATCAAAATAATCACAACCCAAAAGAAGGCATAAATTGCATTGAACTCTACACAAAACCCTCTACTATAATTACAGACTTATAAAAATAAATAAATCTTCAATAAACAAATATAGATTTCACACAGAACTGGCCAAAACTGACTTGGATCCTCTTTCACGCTGAGTAAATCCAGATTCCAAAACTGTTCTTCCTTCAGAATCAACCAAGTATGTTTCCTACCATAGAAGATCACATAATCAAATAAAAACTAATTAGCAAAACATTAAAATCCAAGCTTTTATTTATTATGGCTGAAAAAATTAAAACAGATAACTTTTAAGAGTAAACCACTTACCATCACTAAACCATTAATTCTGTGCAAAAGGAATCCATTCTGCACATCACTGAAACATCAAACAAAAAAAAACTCATAAAAAAAACACTAAAAGAATAAAAGCATTTCAAAATTACTCATATATATGAAAAAAATATAAGTTCCAAAATTAGAGAACCCAAAAACCTTGGTGATAAATATATTTTATTTTCATCTTTCGGACTTGGGGCACCAAGGTAAACTACATGTTCATCACCACTATATCCAAGACAGCCCTTAGTGCTAATATAGGCATCCTAAAAAACGTAATTTAAAAAAATTATTCATGAAATAGTTCAATACATATGGATTAAATATTAGGAATTAAGGATGAAATTGAAAATTTACCACTCCATATGTTGCGAAAATGTCATGGAACACATCCATCAATTTTTTATTTTTTTTATTGTTACTATCCTCATTACAGATTGCAAGGGGATCAAATCCAACAACAATTCGCCTAGCTTGAATGAATTAAAAATCTCATGAGTAATTGTTTATGACGACATCAAAAAACAAACAAAACACACACAAGTAAAAACATACCAGTCACTGCTGGTGTATGTTAAGACTTTCTGAAGCCAATCCATCTGTTCTTTGAAATTCGTACTATTTTTCTCTAAATGAGCAAAATCCTGAAAGTTAATTATAATACTTGTTGATTATAAATACAAAATACAACAGGAAAAGATTTGGTTAATTGATTGAAGAAATTAATATTAATATTAACCTGTAAAAGCCCAGTATCTACACCAATTATTTCAAGCACTTGGTTGAAAGGCAACTTGAATTTCTTCATGAAATTACCAATTACTACTCGTCCTTTTGAAGCTGTCGTAGCATACCTATTCAGTATAAGCAAATTTTCAAGTCATAATTTAAAATTTAAAATCAACATGAGTGCAAAGTTTTAATTAAATGATAAATATCATTTTATTAGGAAATATAATAAAGAGAGAATGATGAACGTACCATGGGATCTTCAGTAACTCGATATGAAAAGTAGCCTGAAACAGGAAATATTTAAATTTGATTAGGAATTGAACTAAAATTGAGTAGATGGAAAGGTTTTAGTGCCGTAAAGTGTTGAAATTACGTTATTTAATAAAGGATCATCTTCTCCAATTTCACCAATATTAAGCACGAATTTCGGTTTGTATATCTTTGTTGTCTTCTCCATCTTCCTTGAAATAAAATTTTAAAATTACATGGTGAGCACATTAACCTAGAGCGCTGAAACTTTGAAAAAGAAAAAGAAATATGGAACATGATCAAATATTGATATTTGTTCTTGTTGACATTAAATCGAACATCAGACATGCAAAATTCTGATATGCTTATTTCAAACTCTCAAAATCTTGTTTCCATACAGAATGTCAAAAATCTAGGAAAACCAACAAACAAGCATTAAACATCAAAATCAGCAGCAGATCCATCAATTAGGCAATTAATTATCAAAATCCGAAGGATAGAATTGAACTGACCGACCTGTTTCAGGAGCCGAGATTGCAACTCAAGAGGCCGAGATCCACCAGTGACACTGATGAAGTAGTAATCATCAGAATCTTTTGTTACAAGTCTTAAATCTTCACCATTTGAGAGAGGCACCTTGACCTGCGTCTGGCTCTGGCCAATGTTGAACGCAACGAAAAGGAAGAAGCAGAGAACAGCTTGGGTTATGAAGGTGAGCGACCATGGCGTCTTCTTAGCTACGACGAACTCTTCTCTTGAATCTGATCTCATTTAGGCCTCTCTAGCTCTCTCTCTGAGGTGAAAATCTGGCGGTAAGTGACGCTGCTCAAGTCAGATCCTTTTGTAATTGTACGGCTGTGTTGGTCGGCTTTTGTTTGTACCTGTACCGTGCTGTGTTTGTTCTCTTTTATATTAGTTTTCAGATTCCAGATTTTTTGTTCTTTTTATTTTATTTATTTATTTTTTTTTTGTTTAATGGTATTCTCAGTAAAGAAATAAATGGATATTTCTCTCTAATCAATCAACCTATCGTAATTACTGTGGTCGTTGTCGATGTCCAGGCCCCCTTCTTACTGGATTACATTTACGCATACTCAATGTCACTACTTAATATATTTTATTCTTATATTAGTATTATTAATTAGCAAGGAACATAAGCATTGGATTTAATCTTATGCAACTCATTAACCAACATAGAGCAATAACTAATTTAGGCGATTAAACACTGAAAAGCAATTGTTGTAATCAACAATTGTCATTTCCCGGCCCTCAGCCAAGAGGATAAATTCTATTGCCTCTAAAATATGTTTAGCTACCAGATTTCCAATCACTCGCCACAATAGCCAAAATATAAAATACACACAAATACCAACAACAATTAACTGGTCCAAATCAGTCTGACTAGCATGGCAACATACCATTCCCAATTCTGTTTCAGGCATTTCCCATTCAAAACACACAAACAAACGCAGTCTATTCTACCATCTACTTTAGGAAGGCCTTTCAAAATAACTGTTAAACCCTACAAACAACAGCCAACTATCTTAATTAACCCTAAATATAAATATTAAATATTAATAACCCTTCATTCACTTTCCACCACATCTCCTTCCTGCACTTCATCTCCCATCTCTTCATCCTTCACCTCGGAAGGCCCGGCCTCCGAAGGAGCATTAAATGCTTCGGGTTCTGGAGCACTAAATGCTTCGGGTTCTGGAGCACTAAATGCTTCAGGTTTTGGCGCAACCTCTTTTTCACTTGTTTCTTTTTCTTCAGGCTTTTTCTCAGCAAGGGCTTGCATGACATCCTGACAGACCGCCTCTATTTGGCTCAAGTCATTGCAGAGTCTCACAGAAGCATTTTTATCGCCCATGTGAGCCTGCACTGCATTTGTATCTCCTTCTTGCACGACTCTGCACACCTGTTGATAATAATAACACATTGTTTTAATTACCCAACTCACAAGAAAATAATTTAGATAAAAAATTAAAGTTCAGAAAGTTAATCTATAATCTAGTTACCTTGTTATAAAGTTTGACAACATCAGCTTGCTCCGTATTATTTTCAGATGGGGATGCCGCTTGTTGCAGTGCTGAAAAGTATATCAAATTGGATGTTATTTATTTTATTTTACAAAATTGTAAAAATAAAAAATGTAAAGAAAATATTAGAGAATTTACTTACGAATCGGTTCAAGAATAGGCAGTTCAGTCAAAACTGAAGCAGCGGTAGCTGATGGTTCAAAATGTGCATTTTGAGTCCTTCTGTGAGTCTGAACCGTCTCTGGTTCTGGTATAGGTATTTTTGCCTTGATCTACACAATGCCAGACAAAAAGTTCATTAAATTCTGCTTAAATAACACCAAATTAAGAGAGAGAGAGAGAGAGAGAGAGAGAGTACCACAGCGCACTCGAGATTCATGGCTTTCTCCAAGAGCTGGTACCGCTTCCTTACGAATTCAATAATCTTTCTTTGCACATAATGGTACGGATATTCCGGTACAGCTGGCGTTCCTGCAGCATTCAAATTTCCCTAACAAAAAATAAACATAAACATAAACAAATCATCTATCACACTCAATGAATAGAAAATGAGAAGAAAATTCACTCACATTAGCAGCAGCAGAACTAGAGGCAGCACCATTGCCAGGTAGCGGCACCTCATTGGTAGCAGGAGCACCAGTTGTTGCAGGAAGTTTCATGTTCAGCTCTTTGCAAGCAAACTCAGCAATTCCTGTGGTTCTATCTTCCACAACCGGTACATATCTCGCATACCCATGCCTGTGTAAACAAAAACAAAAAAATTAAAAAAATTGATGTAAAATTATTGGAGTGAGAAAGAAAGATTAATTTTATGAGTTTATACTTTAAAAATGCGGATAGTAGAATCACGTCCTGATCGGTTTTCCATTTTTCGCAAGCCAACAAGCTGGGGAATTCATTGAATATATATGAAGGAAAAAGAGGGCCTGTAGGTTTACTTCTCATGAGCTTCACCTGAATATACCAAAGTTGCGATACTTTATTAAATGATTATATATGGCAATAAATAAATACCTAGTTCATGTACTAGTAATAGTATTAAAAAACAAAGAAGTGAATGGTAAGATTTACCTTTTCGTCGATCAACTCAATATTTGCCATTCTGATAAGAACATCATCAACACGTACATTTTCTTTTGGCACACCATCTAATAATTCGAAAAAGAAAAAAAAAATTACAAGTAAAATATAGTAATAAAAATATATAGATTTAAAAAATGGAAATTAGCGTATATGCTTAAACTGCCATTTTACCTGAGAAGTACGGGGAGTCAGTTAGAGGTTCAAGCAGGTGCTGCATGACAAGTTTTGAATACCTATAAAAACAAAGAAAATAAAAAACAAGATAATAAATGAATAGCGAAAAGTAATATGATCAAACAAACTAGCGTTTGTATAGCTGTAAAGAGCATAAAGAAGAAACATACGCATTGAGATCTGCAATAGTTTTGCCCTTGAGCCTAGGCAGAAATTCTCTCCATGAAAAATCCTGAAAGCCAAATCTACGAAAAAGAAGCGCAAAATCACATTAAATTTCACCATTATTGCATAAGGACAAGTTCCAACTTAATAATCCCAATTAACTCATAAATTAACACACATATTAAACAATACCTCATCAAAGTCTGCATAAAGAAGGTTCTTTGGTTGTGATTGAACCCCAGAATCTTGAGCGACTTTCCTTCACCTTCCATCAGCGGTGCCGGCTCTGCTCACCAAACAACACACACATTAATCACAATCACAACCCACTAATAACTACTCTAAACCCTAAACCCTAAATTACATTACCTCTAGTTCTTTTCTTTGAATATGCGGCCCTTCTAGCAGCAGGCCCTGGCAATTCCGCTTCAGGATCCGATGCGTCATCCTCGTCAGCGTAATCCTCATCTTCAGAACTATCTGGCGCCGCCAGCCCATCATCTCCAGTCGCAGCCATCTATATTACAATCAAAAACACGTGACAGGTGGCGGCATTTCATTGGTGGATGTAGTGTAGTGAGGTTAGTTGAGTTGTGATGTTGTGTGTGTACCTGTTTGCGGCTGCGTTTGCCTTTCCCCATGGCGGTGTACTCTTCGACCTTTTTAACCTCGTATTTGTCCTTGAGAAGCTCTTCCCAGTAATTCGCCCTGTCAGCGTTTTTCTCTGCTTGTTTTCTAGATTGCTCTCTTTCCGCTGCGGCTTTTGCCTCGTCCACAAACTCAAAACTCGCAACCTAAAATTCAGAGAAAATATTATTATTATTATTATTATTATTATTATTATTATTATTATTATTATTATTATTATTATTATTATTATTATTATTATTATTATTATTACTACTATTATTATTTTTATTATTATTTTTAAGAAGAAGAAGAATGAAATATATTTCAAGAAAGAATAAGTTAAAACAAAAAAGTTGATCAACTGCTACTGTAGAGCAATAATTAATAAAATACCTTGAAGCCTTTCATGAAGTCACTCTCTACTTCGTCTTCCAAAGCCTCTTCAGCAATTATTTGGTCACGGTCCAGCAATCTAACCAAGTCAAAACAATTATAAATCAGAAATCACGTAATAGCATGACAAAAATAAAGAAAAAAGAACAAGACAAAAGATACCTATCAATTGCAGCATCATCATAGTGGATCTGTTTCTTCTTCCCTTCTTCATCATCATCATCGAATAACTCCTTTGAGCCATGGCGAATAATATCGTCCAATTCCTCCTAAGCATGATTAAAATGATCAAAGGTTAGTTTAAGACTTCCAGTCAAATAAAAACCGAACAAAAAAGATCTTGAATATACTAATCTTATATTGCACGAAATAGCTAGATCAAAAAAATAAAGTAAATAAAAATAGGGTTGCAGACTACCTGATTGACAGCTTGGGCCTTGAGTCGACCAACAACAAGATGCTCTAATATCATCTTTTTCTTAGTAAGCTGCATCATCCTCTCTTCTATCGTGCCTCTGCTCACAAGCCTGTATATCATGACCTGCATCCAAAAATAATAAAATATTGTCAGAATAATACATATCCATTGTCACTTCTTGCATTGAATTAGAGAGAGAAAGAGAATAAAAACCTTGCCAGTCTGGCCTAAACGATGAGCCCTAGCCATGGCTTGTAGATCCGCATGGGGATTCCAATCACTGAAACACACACCATAATTTCAATATATTTGCTATTAACAACATATACTCTGATTTACATAAAAAACAAATAAAATGGAACTAAAAACTGACCTGTCATAAATAATAACAGTATCAGCAGTAGCCAAGTTGATTCCAAGTCCGCCAGCTCGAGTGGAAAGAAGAAAGCAAAATCTGTTGGAATTCTTGGCATTAAATCGGTCTATACGGATCTGCCTTTCGGCTCCAGCAATCTTCCCATCAATCCTTTCATAACTCCATTTCTACAAAAAACCAACAAAAAAAATCATAAACTGAAACTTAAAAGGTGGTGAATGTTAATTATTAATTTTTAGTTACCCTGAAAGACATGTAGTCTTCTAATAAATCTAACATATGCTGGAATTGTGAGTAGATAAGGACTCGGTGCCCTTGCTCTCTGAGCTTCAACATCATCTTATCCAATAGCTCCATTTTGCCGCCCGCGTCAAAAAGACGTCTAGATAAAAAAAAAATACAAATAATAAATTAAACTATATAAAATAAAAATAAAATAAAGTAAAAATAAGAAAAAAAAGATACATAAATGTACCTTAACCCTTCATCTGAATTGGCTGCTTCAGTCTCAGGCTCAACTCCTTCTAACATAAACCCATGGCAGCAAAGCTTGCGGAGTTCCATCACAACATTTATGAGGGATATCTACAGAAATATTCAAATATATCCAAAAATATTAACTAAGATATAGTATAGATTCAAAACTTGCACTTCAATTGAAAATTTAAATAAAAAAAAGAAAATAAAAAGAAATTACTTGAGCACCGCCACGGCGAGCTAATACTTCATAATTACGAGTAAGAATGGCCTTGTAATATTCTTTCTGTTTGGCAGTTAGTTCCACTCGTAAAATAAGTTCCTTCTTAGGTGGAAGCTCTTTCATCACATCTTTCTTGAATCCTGAGAATTATTCCATCCAAAATAAGTTCGAAACTGAAAATTCCAATATCGCTAGCCAAAAATAAAGGAAAAAAATATATATTAAGTTTGATTATTACTCCTTAAAAGATGGGGCTTGAGCATTCCGTGAAGCTTCTCAATCTGCCTGTCCTGATTTATATCACCAAATTCCGCCTGTAGTTGTGCTATACTTCCAAACTATATAAAAAAGAAAGATTCATTAATCAAATCATAATTATTATTGCATGCCACTTTTAACCATTGAAATGAAAATAATAATACTGATAGATACACAATGAAAACTTACAGTTTCACCTTCAAGGAAGTGCATGAGCATAAACAGTTCATCCAAGTTGTTCTGAAATAAAAAAAATAAAAAATAAATATTGATCAACAACCACATCTTTTTATGTATAACAACACTATAAATACTATTATAACCTATAGAATTTAAAAAGAGAGAATAATTTCTACAAAGTAAAGGAAGCAGGAACCTGAATTGGAGTTCCAGTCAAAAGCACACGGTGATTTGTAGGATAGTCTTTTAGCTGAATAAACAATTTTGAGTCTTTATTTTTCAGTCTATGTCCTTCATCCACAATCTATACACATTTAACAATACAAACATATAAACATACAAACATTAGTAAATATATATTTAGAACTTTTAGCTTTTTAATTAATAATATTTCTATATTTAAAAAAATGTTGTACCATGCATTCCCATTGAATATGTTTAAGAACAGAAGAATCCATGTTGATCATTTCATATGAGGTCAAAAGAACGTCAAACTTGATTCTTGATTGCTTGCTCTCATTTATACCAGACTGAGAATTCTTCTTCTTTTTGTTAATAAGCTTCTTATTATCTTTAGGGTACCAAAACTCATACTTCCTAATGACTTCACGGCCTACAGCTGGCCCAAAGTACATAACCTACAATATACCAAATAAATATTGACGAGCAATTTACTATATAAAATAGCAATAATAAAATATTAATGACCATTTATTTTACTTACAGTATTCATGTGAGGGGCCCAAGTTGCAAATTCACGCTCCCAGTTTCTCAATGTGGAAAGAGGAGCTACTACAAGATGTGGGCCAAGACTCTCTTCATGAAGCGAGGCCAGAAAAGCTATACTTTGAATTGTTTTTCCTGCAATTAATTACCAGTTCAAATGATTATTTTTCAGGTTACTCATTACAAGTTTCAAGTACCAAAAGAGAATGACTGTACTATGTTATTACCAAGTCCCATTTCATCAGCAAGAATAACACGTCTGTTGTTCAACCATGAAAACCTCAGAAAATTCAGGCCTTCCAGCTGATACGGATGCAAAGAACCTTCAACAAATTAAAAAATATATTTACATTTTCTTTCAAAACATACAAAATTTAATAATCAAATAAAACCAATAATAAAATCACAACAAATTACCTCCAGTGAGGAACTTAGGGCTGGCATCATAAGCCCTCATATCGCGCGTCAGAGCCTTAGTCTTGCTAGAAGCTTTCTTCTTCCTTTTGGACTGAATCGTATGATACCTCTCAATCTGAGGCTGGAATGCCGAAATATCCGACTCGGTTTCCCACGTGCATTCATCGTATCCCAGCTCGTTCCACTTCACTAGATACTCCGAACTCCCATCCTCAGTTTTCCTGGAAAAAATCACAAAATTTACATCAGCAAATAATGAATAAATAGGGAAATTTGCAAAAAAACATATATTATGCCATAATTGCAAAAAAGACCCCTGCATTATTGGAAATTGTTAATTAATATTCTAAACATGTGTTTTTAAATAATTAAAGTATGAAAACTAACAGTGTTAACTTCTAACTAAAGGTAGGACCTTTTTTGCGAATTCCAATAATGCAAGGTATTTTTTTAATTCGGCAATTTCCCTAATAAATATTAATGATTCACTGAACAAATTAGGGAATAAAATTAAAGGACCTGCTAGAGAGAATACGGTCAACGGAAGTCCACTCAGGCCGGACAGGGACCCACTCTTCGTCAGTCTTATCCACTCCGTCTGTGTGTCTATGGAAAGTGTTTAATCTTTGCTTCAGCCTTGGATAAGTCATTGCAGCTCTCGCAAATTCACTCTCAGCCACCCTTTTAACAAATAAAAAGTTAAAATGGAAACTAATTTTCAGTATTTCCAGGGTTAAAGTGATCAAAAAGCGTACCAAGTACAGTGAATATGCGAGAGACCCTTCCATTTGACCAGATAGTGTTTAACCGACTTTGACTTCGACCCAGACGCAGCGGATTTGTCGTCGTCTTCAACTGGGCGCATTTCACAGTCATATATCTTCTCCATCTCTTTCAAACGAGGATCCTGATAAATTCACAAAAATAAAATAAAATACACAATAAAAATCAGAAATAAAATATGGTGTGGAATAGAGAAACGTACACATTCAGAGCAGCTCCATTTATCGTCGATCGATTTGTAAGGAGGAAAAACACATTTCTTGTGATACTGATAAGTGCATGTGCGACAAGAGATCAGATCGTCGGGCTTTCCGCAAATTTGGCATTCATCTTCTTTCTGCAAAAGGAAAAATTGACAGTGTTAAATTTTATTAATTTATGTAATTATGGAAAAGCATCTCGTTTTTAGAAACTTAGAGACACTCTTTAAATGGAAAGTAAGTCAGAAATATTTTTAGTTTTAGAGACGTGTTTGACAAATCAAGTAAGAATTTACGATCCCATGCATGGATAAACACGTGTCAAGCACAAAATAACAGCCAGCAAAAATTAATTTACCAGATTGATTACTAATAAAAAAATCGTTACCAACTGGTACGTGACATGCCTGTACCAGTACCAGTATCGGTACCAGAACACAACTCCGAAGAATCGACTATCACCTAAACAAACTCAAACCCTAAGCTAAAAACACCAACATACGCAAATAAATAACCTAGACCAAATGCAGCAATATAGAAAACCAAAATCTACTATGAAATCAAACTAGTCAAAACAGCAAGCTGTGTTAAAGCAGTGTTAGTTTTACCGCATCTTCTCTCTCAAACTTCTCAAAGTTCTCTTCTATCTCTTCAGGCGACTCATCCTTCTCCTTATCCTTATCCTTCTCCTTCCTCTTCCCCTCGTCCTTCTTCTTCACCTCCTCTTTCTTCTTCCCCTTTGCGCCAGCTGAAGGCGGAAGGTACAGATCATCGTCCGACTCATCCAGAGTGTACAACGGCCGCTTCTCCGATCTGGCCCGGAGCCGCTCCGCCATGCTGCTCATCTGCACAAACCCTAGCAAACCCTAGTGGAATTCAAAGGATTCGCCGCAAATTCCAGCTGGGATTCAGGAGGTGTAGATTGAAAATTGGGGAAAGAGACGAAATTAGGGTTTTGTGTGTGAGGGATCAGTCGGACTGGACAGTTTTATAGTGGTGTGGGAGTGCTAGCGAGAGAATTTACTCCCCAGTGAAATGAGAAAGCATTTAAAAGCTTTCTTAAGACAGAGAGAGCGAGAGAGAGAAGAGGGAGGGAGATATATTTCGGGCAATCAGGAGGGAACCCGGCACGGCGCACAGCGAATGTGAGAGGCGCCCCAGGGTGTAGGATTGATTTCCTATAACCGATGGTGTGTGGTGGCTGTGTAGCGGGTCATACAATGTCGTTCGTTTCTTATTTCTTTCCTCCGAGAATTGTTCGACATGTTTTATATAATAATGTCATTGTCATTTTCAGAACTCATTACTCGTGTCATATTTTAAAATGTAAGAGCGAATACTTAAGCTAATTTTATCAAAATTTGATGACTTAATATAATAGATACCGTAAAAAATTGCAAGTACAGCATCGTATCACTTTATAAATGTCGTTACTAAACTAGAAGGTATACCCGGGGAAGGTGTTATCTCTGAAAACTATAACAGTTGATTTAAAATGTCCGAACAATGCGAGATTAGAAGAGGGTTGGATAGAGTTCTTATTTTTCATGATACACCAAAGAAATACGAACCCTCTCATACCTTTTCCTTTTAGGATTCTGTGATATTTGGCCTTTTTAATTCATCGGTTAGACGGTTATAGTTGTCCATGATAAAACCTTTCTCGGATGTATCTTCTAATTTAGTAACGACATGTATCAGATATGATATTCTTGTTACAAAATTCGGCAATATCTCATATCATAAGTCACGAAATTAGATGAGTTTATGTAAGTATTCATTTTTATATTTCAAAAGGTCACGAGTAATAGAAACTCAACTAGTAGTGAGCGATTATATTAAAAAATGTTGAACAATTCATGGATAAATCAAGATTAGAACATTATTGTATGACTCGCTCCATATCTGTCATACAATGCCGCTTGTAGAAAATCCAGGTCTATACCATCGGACACCTCTCTGACTCTCAGGATCGTCGTATTGCCGTGCCAATTTCCTTCTAATTGCCCGAAAACGTTAACCATATTTTTAAATGATTTTCATTTCATTGGGAATCAGATTCTCTCACTAGCGACACCTCTCGCACCACTACAAATATCTGCAATATGAGTAATCTCTCTCACAAAACCTTAATTTCATCTCGTCCCAATTTTCAATATGCACATTCTGAATCTCAGTTGGAATTTACGGCAATATTATTTATTTTTACTAGGGTTTGAAAAGATGTGTAGCAAAGTATCATGGCATTCGGCTCCGAACTATATTGGATAAGCAACATTTAGGATAGATTTCAATTTAATCCCATATCAAACATTCTTAGCATAATCGATAAACAATTAAATTAAAACTCACGATCAAAGATTTCATCCAATAGTGTGTTTTTGTTTTTTTATATTTAACCACCCTTCAATTTTATGATTAATGTGTTTGTACTTAACTATGCATAAAATGAATATAGAAATAATATAATACATGCAATATATAAATACTACAATGTTAAGTCTATAATTAATATAATTAAGGATAATATATATCTAACTACTACGTGACTAATTAAAACATGATTCTTACAGTGTATCTCAAATATATTGTACATTTAATTACTATATAACTCATTGATTCTTACATACTTTATTATTATTAATATTTATTTACTTATTTAATTATATAATTAATGAACAATAAGTATTATGTAATTAACAAAAAAATTATATTAAAAAAATGGGAAATTTACAAATAACCCCCTAACTTTTCTCAATATTACAAAAAAAACCCTACATTTTATGATTTACAAATAACCCCTAAGATTGATATTTTCTTTACAAAAAACCCCCTACCATCAACTTTTCCATCCAAAGTGTGTTAATTTTTTTAAAATGACCATTTTACCCTCAATATATAAATAACCATATTTTTCCATCTATTTTTCAAATAATTTGCTTTCAATAAAATATAATTCAATATAAATTAAAAAATATTGAAAAATTTAATATATATTATAATTTTTTGAAAACAAATCATTTCGAAGTGATTTTTTTTTCAAATAATTTTCTTTCAATAAAAATAAAAATTTGTAAAAATACCTGTACTTTATACCTAATTTGCCAAAAAGCCTTGCATTATTGGAAATTGCAAAGAAATCCTACCGTTTAGTTTAGGTAGTTTAATTAATCACGTGAATATTATTTCTTAAATATTAATTAACTTTTTGTTTCAATAAATATATTTCTTAAAAAATTATTTTTAAAAACTATTCTTACAAATATTTTTGAAAAATATTTTTCACAAAAATATTCTTTAAAAAATATTTTTTTTTAAAATATATTTTCGAAAAAAATATTTTTTTAGAAATTTTTTTTTCATAAAATAGAAAAATAGTATTTTGAAAATAATTTTTTTCATAATTTTATTCAGAAAATATTAGTCTATTACATATAATTTTTTAGAATTTGAGAAAAAATATTTTGAAGATTTTTTTTTTTGTAAAATAGTTTTTTAGAAAAATATTTTAAATAATATTTAGAATCTTTTAAATATTATTTTTGTAAAAAATAATTTTCATTAAAAATATGTTTATGAAGCAAAAAAAAAGTTCAAAAATTTATTTTTCTTAAAAATAGTTTTTAAATATAATTTTTTGAGAAAAATAGTTTTCTGAAACATAAATGTTAATTAATTACTAAAAAATATTTGTAAGTGACAAAAATTACTAAAAAATATATAAATTATTGTTTTTATTGAAAGAAAATTATTTGAAAAATCCCTTTCAAATAATTTTCTTACAAAAAATTTAAATTTTATATTAAATTTTTCAATATAAAAATTATTTAATTTAATATTGAAATATAACTTTTATTGAAAGCAAATTATTTAAAAATAGATTGAAAAATATGGTTATTATTGTGTTGCGGGTAAAATGGTCATTTTTAAAAAGTTAACCCACATTGGATGGAAAAGTTGATGGTAGGGGGTTTTTTGTAAAGAAAATATGAATCACAGGGGGGTATTTGTAAATTAGGAAACATAGGGATTTTTTTGTAATATTGAGAAAAAATAGAGGGTTATTTGTAAATTTCCCTAAAAAAATTATTATTAATATAATTAAAATATACTTTGTAGTTAATTACTATACAACTATATGAAACATTATTCTACATTAATACATCTTAGGAGGAGATTTGATAACTTATAAAACATTGTATTTTTAGTTTCAAGAATATTTTAGTATTGTTTCTCTATCTTTGTTTGTTGCAGACAACCCACGATCAATGGGTTGTTAGACTATTAAATATTGAGAAAAATACTCATGATTTGAATTGGGATCTTTTCCATAGTTCATTAGATGTCTTACCGCTTGATCTAATAAAACTTTGGATTCTCCATCTTACTTCAATATTTTTCTAAAATACTGGTTTAATGGGATAAAAAAATATTTTTCATTAATATACAATCTTATATTTCAAGAAATTGTCTTTTTTTCAAATAAACTGCGTGGAACTTGTAAAACGTAATATACTAGGAATCAAAGTTAAAAATGCATATGGATGTGTACTCATCCTATACATTTTCCTCTTTAAGTTATCTCCAAACAAATTGCTATGAAAATAAAGTAATATCTACCTCTAAGGCTAGGTTAGGTTAGGCCATAGATCCGTGGCAAATCTTGAGAGGGTCGTAATAAAAAATACATAAAAAATCTATAATTGGTCCAGTATATATATATATATATATATATATATATATATATATATATATAAAGAGGGGGGATCCCTTAATCTCTATTAAGATCCACCACTATCGATCATATAATGAACGACATGCATGATTTAGAGCTAAGTATCACACATCAAAATATTAGAGCTTATAAAATAGCGTAAGCAAAATATACAAGGCAAAATAAATACTATTGACGAAAAAATGTGGTTCTATACTAACAGATTGAACAAACACACGAATTAACTTTGAGATTGAGTTGAACCTTTTTACGAGTATTATAGCGTCTTGGTCCTGTGGGAATGGTGCTCATAGACATTGCGATACAATAAGATGACCACCCCTTGCTCAAAGATGACAAATTTATAGAATTTTGCAGATGATTATTTATTAAAATTGAATAGGACAAAGTGAGAAGGTCACTACTCGCGAGTGATTAGATTGATTTGAGAAGATGAATGCGAGATCTATGCGGCTAGGGTTTTGGTATTTGGTAAAGGCAGTAACTCGGTATATAACTTGCTGATCCGTCACAAGTAGATCAATGAATGAATTTCCTTAAATAAAAAGAAAAAATCAAAATAAATGAGCGGTGCAATTCATGATGCAAGACGCAATGTGCGAGGATTGGCTCTGTCTATTCAGTGAACAGATGTAACAATTTTGTATCCTATTACGTGTAACGAGTTGTCAAATTCATTGTTGCTCAATCAAGCAAATTTCAAAATCATAAAATATCACATTTCATTAGTTTTTGCATTTAGTTTTGAATGCTTGAAAGAACATGCAAACACAATTTGATTCACATTATGCAACTTTAAATGTTGGATAATATATTTGACAAGAAAAGAAATAATATGGATGAATTTGAAATGGTAAGAGGTTATAATGAAAAAAAATCCATAGACTGAATTACATTGATTTTTGGAAACTTTGTTATAATATCTATTTTACTTATAAAATAGACTTCTAAAAAAATATAATAATATTAAATACATATAACCTACATTAATCAAAGATTAAACACAGGGCAACAAAAAGATAAGTACAATACTGGGTACATCAAGGAGTGCAAGTAAAGTATTATTCTCAAGAGAATTAACCATCATATGAAAACTGGACAAATCAGCAGTTTGATGACGTGTATTACCATCATTGGCTTGTCCATGTGTTGCATATCAAACCCGTAAATTCAGTAACTGAACCCGAAATTCTGATTCTGGCTTCTCAAAAACCCGAAATTTTGTAAACAAATCCAAAATTCCAGTTAATAGTTCTTAATAAAACCCGGAATTCATATCCCACGCAATATTTTCTCCGACTCGAGCCTGGTCAGTTCACCGACTAAACCAATCGATAAAGTATTACTATCTCAAGTAATCAAGTTCTCCCCAAATACTATTCCAATCTTTCAAACCCTAACCATGGCGAACAAGATCAACTTCATCCTACAATCGCCGGACCTCGGCTTTTCTCCCCGCTCCCTGACCCTCTCAGGCGACCTCACCCTCTCCAATCTCAAGCTCTCTCAAACCCTAGCACTCAATCGATCCCTCCTCAATTCACTCTACTTCTCCTTCAACGGGCGCCCACTTCCTGATTCGACTCCGCTTTCCTCTCTCCCCTCTAATTCCACCCTATTGCTCCGCCTCCGCCTCCGCGGCGGCGGCGGAGATGGCGGTTCAACCTGCGCTGAATCTCGTGATTGTTACCTCAACATGTACGCCACCAAGAAGCCCGACAAGGTGGATCCGAACGAGACCCGTTTGTCGAAATGGACCACGTGCGCTCTTTCAGGCGAGCCGCTAGTTCATCCAGTTGTGATAGATCGGCTCGGGAATCTGTTCAACAAGGAGCCTCTTGTTGAAGCTCTGCTGAAGAAGACTTTGCCTAAGGCGTTTCGACATGTAAGAGGCCTGAAAGATATGTTTCCGATCAATCTTGAACTTATTCCAGGTTTTGAGGCTTCCAAGTCTGAAACTCGGTTCCAGTGTCCTGTTTCTGGTCTGGAATTTAATGGCAAGTATCAATTTTTCGCGCTTAGAGGTTGTGGGCATGTTTTAAGCTCCAAGGCTTTAAGAGAAGTGAAATCTTCCACTTGTTTGGTTTGTCACAAAGAGTTCAGTGAAGTAGATAAAATTGTGATTAATGGAAATGAAGAGGAGGTTGAGGTGTTGAGAGAGAGAATGGAAGAGGAGAGAGGGAAAGTGAAGGAAAAGAAAGATAAGAAGCGCGGCAACGAAGAGAAAGAGAAAGTATTAGAAAATGGTAAGAAGGAAAATAAGAGGTTTAAGGCGGTTGATAGAGCACCAGCTAATGCTACAAAGGAAATTTATGCGTCTATATTTACTTCTTCAAAGAAGGGCGATACTAGGGAGACTTACATGTGTAGATCACTGCCGTTAGGCAGGAACTGAAATTTTCGGTTTTGTTTGTTTATTTAGTTGATATGTCCGAACTTTTGTTTGGTGATATTTAAGTTTCATTTGTATTTCTGTTATTTTAATGTGGAATAATATGGGGTTGTGTAATGATGAGCTTGTTTATTAGTATAAATTTATTTTTAGTAGATTGATTAGTTCTGCTGTCTTTTCATTACAAGGTTTATATTTCAAAGATCCAGTATTATCTTGGATAATCTGAGTAGCATTTTTGAAAAAATTCTGGTCAAGTTTTTCGTTCTGTAGAAATTGGAGTTGTTTTTCAAAGTAACCATGCTGAATTTGTAACCAAATTAGTTCTATCCCATTTCACACATCTTGAAGCAAAAATGCTTTATCAATTTGTTGGTTTTCGCTTGAGTGCTTTGATTTTTTTTTTTAAATTTGTATTGCTATTATTTTGAGTCGGGCCTGATTTTGTAAGATTTTGCAACTTTGGGCCGATTAGGCCTATTTTCCCTTTTCTTGACGGGTATAATCTGAGTACCATTCTATTTTCTCCTCTTCGCTCCGTGGTTTTGATCCTCTTCCATGCAGCACTCTCTTTCCAGCGACTTCATTTTTCTAGGTTCTTTTGTTCTTCGGTTGTTTGAAATTACAATTTTTATTTTATGGTTGAAAGGTTCAACTGTGCAAACTTCAAATTTGAAATCATCTATTATTCTCATGACTTCAATAATGCGGTGCTTGCGATTAATTGTTCGAGGAGAAGGAAATTATGTTGTATACTCTTCATTGTCTGAGTCGTTGTATATGTGGTTGTGTTATATACAAATGAATTGAATTTGTAACAGTTTAAAAGAATAATAACAAGGCACTATTAAAAAAAGCAATCAAGGCAATAATTTTTATGAAATTATTTTTGTGCGTATATTGTTCAATAAAAGTAACGAGAACAAGATCTGACTGAATGCTTGCTTCTGAAATTCCTTTCTTTGTTTGACCGCAGCACACAAATATAGCACATTGATATATCTGCTTATGTTTTATTTTGTTCTCCAATTAATAAATTGATACCTTTATGAATCAACGACAATGTGTATGGATAGCAAAATGGTACCAACGAGATTTTCCACCAATAAGAATGCAAAATGATTTTTGAATGTATGTGAACCAGATTTAACATCTCTATAACCTATTTTATTTTGTGTGATCTCGCAGAACGAAATGGACATCATGGTTAATTTGCCGGACTTAGCGAATGACGTTCTTGAGCATATTGCCAACTTTCTCCGTCCGACTCATCTGCGCCGATTCGGTGGTGTCTGTCACAACTGGCGATTAGTTGCGAAGCAGAAACGGCCTCCTCCATCCACACAACTCCCATGGTTGGTGCTTGGAGAGGACGAGAAAACCAAGAAACAGAATGTCTTCAACTTGTCGAAGCAAAGGCACTGTACTCTATTGACATTCCTGAATTGTACTGTAAACAAGAGGGTTAATGGTCATGTACTAAATCCCCTCACTGGAGGGTGCTTCAAGCTACCTCCTTTTCCGCCCTATTCTGATGAACTCCCAGCATATACTGATGAAAAGGTTGTGGATTCGAATGGAAGGCCGAGCACATTTTCCTTCAAATACATGCAAACAAGGCTAGCATACAAGGCTATTTTGTCACATGATCCTAAAGAGAAACCTGATTTCACTGCAGTTATCTTGTTTGGTGAGACCTTTAAACCCGCCATATGGAGGCCAGGTGATACAGTTTGGAAAAGATTATCCATCGGGTGGTCATTACCGGTTATCGGATGTCATTTATTTTGAAGGAGATTTTTATGCTTGCTCCACAAAAGCTGAGCTTTTCACCCTTGATGTACGGTCTGATCTTAAAATGACAATGTTCTCTAACGTGAGATTTCCATTCATTTTGCCACATTAATTGGTGGTACCTCGTGGACTTCAAAGGAAAGCTGTTGCTCATGCCGAGGTTTAAAGAAGACAAAACCAAGTACTTTAGGATCGTATGGCTTGATATAACCAACTTTGCATCAGGTTTTTTCTTTTTTGTCCAATATTGATGGTCTTGCCTTGTTTGTGGGGGGTAATTCATCCGTGGTTGTTGATCCCAAGTGCATTTTGAGCAGCTTTCCTTGGTGCATTTCTGGCAGGTTTCCTAGCTGGTGCATCGGAAATGGTATATATACTTCACCGATGTTTCTCAGAGTGATTTTTGGCTCATGGATGGACATGATTTTGGGGTCTATGACATGGTTACAAGGATTGTGAGAAGGTTTGCTCCAGCTAATGATGCCTTTAATCCTCCTGAAGCACCACTGATGTGGTTCGCTCCTAATCCTTGATATTGTTTTGTTGTAGCATGTTATAAACCAATATGTTGTTACTCACAATTGCTTTTATTTTGCAAGTCATTGCTAACTAGTTTTTATTTGTCGTGATCTGCTGCAACTGTTATATGCAGCCATTTTAATGATATTGTAATTTAGTCATTTTAATCTGTTGATATATGCATACATATTTGTATTGGGCAAATAAAAGCTAATTGGACTGGCTGCAACAGAAAGCCTCTTTTCTCCTCATTGAATTATACTGTGTGTTAAAAAGATATCAAAATGAAGGTGCAATATCACATTATTTTTTTTTATTTAACGTAGTTAATATAAATAAGACAATAAGATAATGGCAATGAAATATATGAATTAACCAGTATGATAATTATCATGAGCATGCAATAAAATGTGACTCAACCAACAAAGGAAACGCAAGTAGTGTGTCCTTTCTAATCATCATGCAAAGTTATTTGTATCTTTTGTTGCGTTATAAAAACTTTTAAAACCCTTGTGAAAATGAAATATTTAGATTCAATTCCCACTTAAAACTAAAAAAAAAAAAGGAAGAAATATTTAGATTCAATTGGAGAAAAAAAAACAGTATACTTCGTATAAGCCATTGGAGGAAATCAATAATAAGCTAAGCTTCCAAGTTCTAACTAATTTGTGCTATAAATTTGATATCTGGGGCACTTTCTTATGTACCCTTCAAAAAACTCAAAATATCAAGTCTTTCAATACTGTTAATTAATAGGAAAGTCACTCTTCTATAACTTGACAATTATGATATGTAGTAAGTGAATATGATCCTTATTATAACCCAACACAATAAAATTGGGTTAATTGGGTCAATTTGACCTAGTACAGACCGAATATTTATAAACTTTACAGGCTCAGCCCGAGTTCCTGAATCTGATGACATGTCGATTCAAGAGATTCAGAATCGTCAGATCTAAATCGAACGGCTGAAGATTATCGTCACCAGAGAAACTTAGAAGAATGTTTACTTGCACTTGGTGTATTTTTCTTCTATTGGACCAGAACGAGAGCAAGTGGGTATTAAGACACGGTCTTTTGTAACCCATGTCTAGATAGCAAGTTTAAATCTAACAGTTTGTTAGCATACTTCTTCTTCTTCTCTCATTTCTCTCCCCACTCGAAGAAAATCTCGTCTGAACTCAGAAAATTATTCAATTTCACATCTCTTTTTGCTCGAATCAACAATGGACGCTGTAGATTCGGTTGTGGATCCGTTGAGGGAGTTCGCAAAGGACAGCGTGCGCCTCGTCAAGCGCTGCCACAAGCCAGATCGCAAGGGTGAGATTTCCAATCCTTCTGATCTTTCGATTTGAACTTGTAATTGATTGAAATTTGATTTTGGTTTTGATTTTTTTCGATGGATCTGGTGTTTTAGAGTTCTCTAAGGTGGCTGTGCGCACTGCGATAGGGTTTGTGGTGATGGGATTCGTGGGATTCTTCGTCAAGCTCATCTTCATCCCAATTAACAACATCATCGTCGGATCTGGTTAAGGTAAATCTAGAATTTTAATTTGGTTGATCGTTTATTGTTATTATAATGTGTGAATTTTACTCAAGATCTTATATATTTGTTAACATGGTAATTAATTATGTGATTTATCACCTCTAGATATTCGAACAAAAGGGATAACTTAGCATGAAGTAAACTAATTGAACTCCAATACAGTCAAATCCATGCATGTATACAATTGAAACATTTGTTCTTAGTTATATGCTCAATTTCATTCATATAGTCTAATTACCGTGCAAATTCATGTTAATTAAATCCTAAATTAGGGGGGTTTTTTTTAGGGTTTCAGACTGGTTTTTTTTTAGCATTTTAACCCAATCTTCCATCAGATTTAATCTTGTCGTCCATAAATGCGTTAATTTTGCAAGTTTATAGTTTGTCTATAAATACTAAATACACATTTGGGATCTGATCATCTGAATTTTTTTTTTCATTTTCAGATATTTGAGTATTTTAGAAGCCCCTATGGTGCAGTTTTTCTGGAAGAGCAACTTTCTCAGCTAAATATGATGAAAATTTTAGTTTCAGTTTTGGTTTCTGACATTTGACATTCATGGTTTGTAATCTTATTAAGATGTTTTTATAATAATT
The DNA here is from genome assembly GCA_027726005.1 of Juncus effusus. NCBI lineage: Eukaryota > Viridiplantae > Streptophyta > Magnoliopsida > Poales > Juncaceae > Juncus > Juncus effusus. Next base: position 10,851,039 of record CM050890.1, on the reverse strand, counting down.
AGGCTTGGAGTGAGTATTTATTTTTTATCAAGATATTTTTGCAGTTCTTTTTGTCTTAAAATTCAGAAATTGCATTTAGAAATTCACTTAAAATTTCAAAACATTTCTAAATCCCGATTTTGGGCCTTAGTATTTGGAAATTGGCCTTCCTTAGTTTTGGAAATGGCCTTTTTAAATTCAGCCCAAATGAAGAACAGAACAAATCATATAAATAATAATGTATTCGAGTCATATAAACCCAACATTTAATTCTTCATAGTCCAACCTAAACATGTGAGTAATGAGATCACATGAAATGTAGCCATCAATTTGTCTTTAATAGAAGCACAATATCTTTGTTGGATTCCAAGTCGCCATCTCAATTTAATTTCTGACATCACAGCTGTGAGGCCAATTTGCTTCCAAAATGAAATTATCTCCCATATTTCAGCGCATTAATTTGTGTCATAAGTAATAAAACAGTTTGGTCAATCTACGCAAATTATTTCTCATATAAGTGCATACCGGCATACGAGATCCTTACTAGCATTTGCACTTGCGGTTCTTAGTGAAGGAGCTGGATTTTCGTGTTTCTTGGAGTTCTTGATTTTCTTGTTTCCTGGAGTTCTTGATTTTCTTGTTTCTTTTTTTGTTTACTTTTTCATTTGATGTGTTCTGATCTTTGTAATCTTTTTTTCCTTTTTATATCATCCGTTTTCCTTTTTTCCTTATGTAAATTTTATTATTTTATAAAATATTAATGTTGACCAATAGATCAAAGAACACTTCCAAAATCAGAAGAAGTGAATTAGATGAGACATTCAATAACTGTCACCTAGTAGCTCAATAATATAAGGCCTAGCCCACACAATCAGAGAAGGACCAAATGTGACCAATATTTTATTTCCTGTGAAATCAAATCAAGCCGGAAATAAAACAGCCCACAACTTAAGTTAGGCCCAGCTCAACTGTGCACTCAATCAGAACCATACACGTCTCTCTAGTACAGAGACTTCCAGCCAATCAATCAGCTCGCACTCTCATTTTGACACCTTATCATTCTTAACCTTGCATACATGCTTCCGACGGACCACCAGACCGCCACTTTCCCAGGGGTAATTTTCCATCTAGTCCCTTTATTTTACGAAAGGCCTTTATTACCAATGGATATATGTTAATTATTATTACACAACTGGTTAAAAATTAAAACAAGAAAGAAAAAAGGCCTTTATTACCAAGAGGGAAATAAAAATAATTAACCCTCCTTTTTCTCTCCTCCGCCTTCAATCTCATCTTCTTCTTCTTCTTCTTCTTCTCGAGCCGCTCCGTCTTTCTCCCCATCGAAATATCTCCTATTCTCCCATCCGGCGGGAGCGTAGGGTTCTTCCTCGGTTCCACCTTTAAAACCCCCAATAATTTCGTCAATCGTAAAAGCCCTTTCTTATTATAAGATCCGATTTCTGCCTTCTATTCTATGATTCCATGTCGACAACAACCACGGCGGTCAACTCAATCCTCCCCAAGAGCGACGACACGGTGCAGATCCGAGAGGTATGGCAGGACAATCTCGAGCAGGAGTTCGATCTGATCCGTGAGATAGTCGACGATTTCCCCTTCGTCGCCATGGACACGGAGTTCCCCGGCATCGTGTGCCGCCCCGTCGGGACGTTCAAAACCACGGCGGACTTCAACTACGCGACTCTGAAGGCGAACGTGGAGATGCTGAAGCTCATCCAGCTGGGCCTCACGTTTTCTGATTCGTCGGGCAGTTTGCCGACGTGCGGGACGGGGCGGGGCTGCGTTTGGCAGTTCAATTTCAGGGAGTTCGATGAGGGAAGAGATGTGTTTGCGTCCGATTCGATTGAGTTGTTGAGACAGAGCGGGATTGACCTGGATCGGAACAGACGCAGAGGAGTTGATTCCAGAAGGTTTGCAGAGCTGCTGATGTCATCAGGCGTCGTGCTTAATGATTCTGTCAGCTGGGTTACGTTTCATAGCGGGTGAGTTTTTGCATTTTATTTGATAAGTATTTTGTTTTGTTTTGATTGTTTGAAGAAGGGGGTTAATTGCACTAATACTTTTTTTGAGACAAAAACTTCAGATTTTTTTGAATTTGAACTTTTCAACCCAAAAGACTTGAACTTTTGATGAATTGATAGCTTTTTTATGGAACTGAATTAAGTAATTGAGAAAATGAGTTGCAATTATGCAGGAAATTAGGTTCCATTTCCTCTAATTGATAGGAAGGTAAAAATGAGTGACGGTCATTGTCGTGTCTAAATTGTGTTTTTTTATTTGATAAAAAACAACTATCTAGATTGCAAATTGCAAACTTTTGAAGTTCGATTTTAAAAAAATTAAAATTTTGATTGGTTGGAGTAAAAAGTTGGAAACATTGTTTTGTCTACTATAATTAACCCTAAAAGCGATGTGAGCTCTTTTGTGATAAGCAATGTTTTTAATCATTTTCCGGTTCCCTAAATGGAATTTCTGTTTGCAACAAAAAATCAAATTGCAGTCCAATCCTTCTTTTGAAAAGGAAAGCTCTTCATTTTTTAAATTCTTTCATAAAATTATGACCATAGCTCATTGGTTACTAAAGCACAGTACAGCTGGAATCAGTCAATTCAGATAATCAATTCATGTTTTGAACCTCTAGACCAGTTTCTGATTCGAACTTTAACTAAACGAGTTGTCAAGTTTCCAAAAAATGAACTGTAAAAACTAAATATGTAGTAGGTTATTGGCTTTTAGTTATCTGATGCAAACTGAGGTACTAATGCAACATACAGTATTTCAATGTTAAGAAGAACGAAGGAATTAATTAGAAAATAGAAAATCATTAAACAAATAACTTGTTACAGCTGAGAGAGAATCCTCATAGTATATATTATGGAAAGCACAAGACAATAGAAATTTCTCTCTTTTGGAAATAATACTTTCTTCTTTCATTGCTTTCGTATTAGGTAAAAGACAAAAAGAAGTCTATAAATTTTATTAGAAAATTTAGGGCTTGATTAAGGCACAGCCAATAATTATCAGTCATCATCATCATTAATACATCAACTTGACACAACTGCCCTTTCAATATTTCAACAAAAAACAAAATACTACCTTAAAATTCAAATTCTACTTCTTTCTATCCATAACCTCCGTTTACTTAACAACCCTCTCATGACAACACTAACGCACCCAATTTATTTCAACAGGTACGACTTCGGCTACCTCATAAAGCTCCTAACCTGTCAGAACCTTCCGGAAACCCAGGCCGGGTTCTTCAACCTGATCAAGATCTACTTCCCGATAGTCTACGACATAAAACATCTCATGAAGTTCTGCAACAGTCTGCACGGCGGGCTGAACAAGCTGGCCGAGCTGCTGGACGTGGAGCGGGTCGGGATCTGTCACCAGGCCGGATCCGACAGCCTGTTGACTGCCTGTGCGTTTCGTAAACTGAAAGAAGCGTTTTTCAATGGGAGCACGGAGAAGTATTCTGGCGTGCTTTATGGACTGGGAGTTGAGAATGGGGTCAGTGCGCATTGAGTGGTAATGGGGTTTGTTTGGGAGGTTTAGAAGGGGATTTGTGGTGAATGAAATAAGATTGTTGTTTGATGAATGTGGATGGGTGTAATGGATTTATTGTGAAATGAGAAAGGAAATGAAGCGTTTGTTTTTGCTGTGATTTTTTTGAGGTTGTTTTGTTTGATATAAGTTGTTTTGATGAAGTGAAATTCAATGAAGTGAAAATTTGCATGTTCAGAATGAAATAAAAGAAAAGATGCGGGTGTTTGTAGTGGGGACAGTATTTTGGATCAGCTGCTGTCAGCAAGATAATGTTGGGCTATATGATAAATTTGATCATGTATTGGGCCAGAGTGTTGGAACGAAGAATAACAGAATATTCACGATATATATATATATATATATATATATATATATATATATATATATATATATATATATATATATATATATCAGCTTCCGATGTGTAATGTATAAATTAACATAAATGAAAAAACAAAAAAAGAAGATATTGATTTAAGCTCCATCTTTCTGTAAGCACTGGTTACCTTCTCTTATGTGACAATCTTTCTAGTAACCAAATGCAATGAACTACAATTACATAAAACATGACCTGCTACATAATATAAAATACACGTTTAAATATTATCATGATACAAAATGCAGATAATTTATATGATCACGTTTCAATATTTCAATATTATCATGATTTAAATTTTTGAAAACATATTGTATACTAGTTTCAATAAAAAAAGAATATATATTTTTTTAAATTGTTTTGTAAACAACTCTTGTCGATCACGGGAAAATCTATTATGATGTCAATTAAAATGTATGGAGTCTATTATTTACGATATGAAAAGTCATGAATAAATAATTAATCAATTCAAATTTCAAACGGTCCGATTTAAACTAATGACCTATACCTTTTTTTGAGATTGATTGAACCCAAAATTTGTGGGCTGATAGACTTTATTAAATATATTTTAAATAAGATTGTATTTACCGGGATCCGGATTTGTGATCTCTCACAAAGTTCTAAGACGCGTTTCCGCTTAAGATAGGAAGCTTTGGTAATGAGTTGTACTTCTTGAAATGGAGTATTCGATTCTTCAAATAATCTACAGAAATCAACTACTCTTATTGCTTCGAAAAAAATATTTATGTTTACGCGGATTTCCGCGTGATGTGCATGAAACATGAGCATTAACTCAATTCCGTTCTTTCTTCATAATTTCAAAATCATCGGAAGAGCAAATTAGCTCTCGATTTGTATAAGGATGTGCTCCTGAGAGGGAGAAAGAGTGGGAAGGTGGTGGAGGAGAAACTTTTATCTTGCTTAAGAATTCAATTCGAAGGACAGGGGAGAAGAAAGGAGAGAAGATAGTAAAAATGTATCTTCCAACCATAAAAAGTCTCTTATTTTATTTCCCTAAAAACTGGGGGCTAATGGAAGAGAATTTTTTTTGAAAGAATAAATGACGAAAATATCTTTATCTATTTATTTTTTTCTATGACAAATGCGCCTCTATCTAATATACTCAAAATACCCTTCAAATAAATGTTTGCCCTCAATTAACTCATTTTAAACATTGGAGATTTTTTGTCTCTTCTCTTCTTTTCCCATCCCTCCTTGTTCCGTCCCCTCCCTTCTCCCTCCAACCAAATCTCTCCAACACACCCTAAATTGTTACAGATAAGGAGGAAGAATATATGTGAAACATTAGTTTGAATTGAATCTTATCATCATATAAAATATTTTTGGATGTCGTACGTTACATATGTGAGTGTTTATATGCTGCACTAGATATGCAGTCACATACATATGCTTACAACGATTTTCCATTTCGAGCCAAGCGTGAGGGTGTGCTTCTTCCAGTCCTTCATTTTGAAGAAATTGCCGCACTTCCCACAATGGAGGCGCTTTAAATTTTTTGCTCCTTGAAATTATGGCATCCCAATTTCGCCTGCGATGTATACTCTTTCATACAAGTGAAGCAGTGCTTTTTTAAGTAAGCCGTCTGAGTGCTAGTAAATCTCATCCTTTACTTCTTGCTGCCGTGAATAATCTCATCTTTCTTGAAAGGTAGGTGGCAGACTTGAAAGACCGGCTACTCTGACTTGCTCCCCTTCTTGTCGGTCTTGTTCACCGGTGATCCAGCCACGGATAATCAAAATTTTATTCTCAAACCAGTAAGTACACTATCCCACCGTTATGTCATTTTTAAAACTTATGACAATAATACCCTTTTATTAACTCCACCTCTTTTTTTCTATTTTTTTTAATCCTATCCTAACATTTTCTCTTTCCGCGAGGTCATCTCCTTCTTCAACAAACATCACGTTTCTTCTCTTTTCAATTTATTTTCCCTTAAATATCAATACCTATTGATATTTATATTTTTCTCACAAATAAATCTCGAGCACCCCACAGTAAACATATGATGAGCCCAAACTATTGAGATATAACTAAAAGTATAAGCATAACAACTTTGAAAATGCCCATTAAAAATTGAATTAAAAATAAGATATATAATATTCATGTCATTAAAAAATAATAGAAAAATATACATATATGATATATGCGCTTATATGCAGCCACACACATGTATATAGGCACTTATACGCAGTCACACATGTATATAGGCATATACAGTCACATATGTGCAGGACTTTCAGTTGTCCAAGCCCGAAATTTGTGTATTGTCCTTATTGTTGTGTCAAAAATATTAAACATAAAAAGTAAAGAATAAAAATTAAGCCATTTTTATTAGTTTTCTCAAACTTAAGGATATGTTTTTCTTTATTATTTTCTTTGATTAAAATAAATCCATTTTCTAATATTTATTATACTTATAAATAATAAGATCAAGATAATATATAATACAGACGATGCTGCTAAAAAACACATTTTTATTTGCATTTTGTGAAGTAAAATTATTATTAACTCTTGATACCGACATATATTATGTAATGAAGATGACATTTTTTTTGGAGGAGTCAACCAATGAGGAGCTGTCTGGTTGTTGTGACGACTTCCCTTCCATGCTTTGGAGGTCTCATAGGTCATTCTCACTCAGATGTCCCGTGAGGTATTACGTGATAATTTAAATTGAATTTAACTATCATATAAAATATATTTGGATGTTGTGAGTCGCATATATAGGCTCTCATATGCTGCATGTATTGCACTAGATATGCAGCCACTATCATTATCTTATTTTCATCTCAAGCAATAATGATAGTTAACATATATATTGTCGAAGCATATGCAGAAACATATGTGGATGCTTATGTAGGCGCTTATATGATGCATATGCTGCATTTGTTAACATATGCGGATGCTTATGTAGGCGCTTATATGTGGATGCTTATGTAGACGTTTATATGCTTCTCTAGTTTACATGTATAATTATGCAAAACATTGATTTAAGTGAAGTTTTTTACATTACAAGTTCATTTTCATCCATATACATGATATGCAAATATTAGTCATACCAATGTAGTTGAAATTATTGTGTTCAGAACTGAAAACAATAATAAATTTTTGTTTGTTACTTTTAAAATAACCACAACTTTTTTTTTATGAAAATATAGTTAACATATATAATGTTATCAAAATATATACCGAAGCGAAATAAGATACACCATAGTATTTTTTAATTCTCTTATTATCGGTAGAATATTAAAAAAAAAAAGAAGCAGACCTAAGTGTGAGCCGCACTTGTCTCAAAAAAAAGTATGGGCCGCACAACATCATTACTCTTAACAAAGAAAATATAATTTGATTATTCTTCAACTATTATTTATGAAATGTAATTTATACTATTGGTCATTTGTGATTTATATTTCTGTAACTAAATAAGAGTGCATGTGTTAAAGCTGATTCATTATATTTTTGTCTGAAAATATTGCCCAAACTTTAAACTATTCACATTAAATTTTCAATATTTTTAGTGCATAATTACAAAATAAAAGAATTCTCACGAATAGATAATTCACTATAAAATTAAAGTCTTTTATTTTGTTGAAAATGGACGAATCCATATAACAAAAGGCTGAACCCTTGTCGTGGATCGTGACATCAATGTCACTCTGCCACTTAAAGAATATTTTTGGTATTTTTTTTTTTTTGAGAATACGCAATAGGCAATCGCCTATTGTTGCTTATATTATGAAAATAGAGCGTTCGTATTTACAACCAGTAATCACATTTCCAAATAAAAAGAAAAATAGAAAATAGAAATAAGAAGGATGTAAGACAGTTATAATTTTCCTATAACTCTACCCCGCTCGATCATATTATGTCATTAACCATTATTCCTTCACTCGAGCATCATTTTGATGATTCTTGTAGCAATAGCTCGATGATTAGAGGCAACTCCGTTGAAGATCCGGTTATTTCTTTCCAACCAAAGAAACCACGACCCGGTAAACCAAGTAAAATCTCAACGCTTTCTTATGGTTGAATGCATGTAGTTTTCAGTCTGTAGTCAGAAGTCTAGCATTGATGCCCCATTGTAAAGTATGGTAATATTTTTCGTTTGCGCTAGGTAGCTTCATACCCTGTTTGAATATTCACATTGGCTGAGAATGTGATCGGTTGACCCTGCCGCTTTTTTGCAAAGATAGCATATAGACGGGTCCATTATGCCTCGTTTCTGAATATTTGGGAACGTCAGAATCTTATTGTTTAAGGCTAACCAAGCGAAGATCTTTAACTTGAGGACACCTTTGATCTTCCACAATCTTTGTGCCCATACACATTGGATCTCTGGATTTATAACGAAATCATAAGCCGACCATGTAGTGAACTCGCCATTGCTAGTCCATCTCCACGTGAGGTGGGGTTAGGTGGATTAGATCTTTAATGAAGAAAGAAGAGATCGAGTCGGAAATGTTCTTGATACCATTTGCATCTACTATATTATATAGTTGTCTTAGAAGCGAGTCCAGATGTAATTTTCCCCATTTTGGATTGCCAAAGAGATTTTAGAAGTAATGCTTTATTCCTCGCTTCTAGGTTTGGTAGCTCTATGCCACCTGATTTCTTCGGTAAACAGACCTTGTTCCATTTGACTAGATTATGTATCGGAGTACCTTCTTTGTCTCCTCGCCAGAAGAAAGTCCGTATGACTTTGTTTATGTCATTGAGTACCCCTTTAGGTATTAAAAATGCTTGCATTAAGTAAGTTGGCAAAGCCGATAAAACTGCCTATATTAGAATCATTCTCCCTCCATATGAGAGATATTTGCCTTTCCACCCCGCTAATTTATTTTGAGTCGATTTGATCAGAGGCATGAAGCTTATTTTAGTTGGCCTTTTTAAAGAGAGTGGGAAGCCAAGATATTTTGTAGGAAGATATTGTTTTTCGCAGCCTAATATGGACTTAATCGCATTATTTAAATTATCAGGGATGGCGATCGGGAAGAAGTCACTTTTATTCTTATTTATTTTAACCGCAGAAATCATGCCATAATACTCTAGGGTTAAATTAATAATTTTTAGATTATTCGCATGAGCCTCACAGAAGATGAGGGTGTCATTCGCGAATTGTAGTGTAGTTAGCATTAGTGTTGCCGATGTAGTCATAATTGAAGTTAGATTCTCCAGAATTCGTTAAAGTACGTCCACGGCAAGTAAAAACAGAAGTGGGAATAATAGATCCCCTTGCCATAGATCCCTCTGATGGAAGAAAAAAGAATCCATGTGTCCATTTACTTTCAAGGAGGAGCTCGATGAAATCAACAGATTATGAATCCAAGTATATTTTTGGTATTAATTATATCATTTTTAATAGTCTTGTAATACAACATGGTTTGCACCAAAAAAATTCACCACAGAAGAACCGAACCCGCTTTGTTCCACGCCTTTTCTTTTTTATGTTAGATCTTGAACTAATGACAAGATCCATATAAATATAATGAACGGGATAAATATCTTTATCTCTTAATATTAAAGTCTACATTGACTAATCGTTACTCAACCCCCACTAAGCACTCATCAGAAATTATTTTTCCTTTTGCTTCTTTTTTCCTTACTGTAATAATTTCAGCTATTTGACTTTTCAGGAAAACAAAAGTCAATTTCCAAAAGAAAAAAAATGATGACCAAGTGTCAAGTAATTGAAGTAACTTGCTGTCGATCTATGAGCTAAGTTGATCGAGATGGGTGATTTCATTGATTTTCATTAATAGTTGATAATAGAATTACTCAAACATGAATGTGTAGTAGATAGTACATTTATTAAAAAGTATGTTTTATGATTGTAATGGTTCAGTAAAATATTTGAAATATAACAAGTGTTTCACTTCTTAAGGTCCCTAATAGAAAACACTGTTTTTATCTACTAATAAATGATAAACATAATAAGTTTGTTAATACTCAAAATATAATTGATTTCTAAGCGAGAATTTCACATGCCGCTGGTCCTATATAGGAACTTAATATGTGATGGGTCAACAAATTAAGTGAGTTATTTAATTTAAGAGAATGGTGAATTATTATTTCTTTTACTTTCATCACATGGTGTCTTTTTCAGGTCTGTGGGTCCTTAAACGGTCCTAAAACCGGCAGCCTAATCTTACACTTATTTTATTCTGAATTTTACTAATCCCAACGCTTAGATTATCATAAACAAAGGGATATTTTTGTTTAAAAAACAAGCAAATGATGGCTACTAATCACAAAAGAATCCCCATTCCAACCAGAAACGACAAAGAAAAAGACTTAACTATCGGTAACGCAGGCCCAAAGCAAAAGAAGGAGAAAAATAATAAAAAGCTTGCTTTTATTCAAAAAAATTAAAAAAGCTGGCTACTTGCGAGAATATGATGTGAAGAAGAAAAAATACTTTATATAAACAAAACAAGATAGACAGAAAAGAAAGAAAGATGAAATCCAAAAGCTGCTTTCTCTGCTCTCTCATGCTTACGTGGCACCTTTCAAACGTCTCATCACAAATACACAGCTGCACCTGGTGCATACTGTATTGAGTACAGGCCAAATACTAAATCAAACTTACAATTTGGTACAAAATGTCAGCATATAATAGTTTATACTTTATACTAAACATAAATAAACACAGTTTCATATCTCAAACCATTGATATTTTCCGTAAAATAAACTTGCTGACATGATAATAACCATCAACCGTACCAAATTATAATGCAGAATTAGTACGTCAAACTGAAATATAACACCCAAATTAGAATTTTTAAACAGAAGATCCATCCTTCTGAGACTCAGTATTATTATTGCCGTTAGCCATGGCAGACTGAGCCGTCAGAACAGACAGATTAGGAGAAGATGGTCCATCAGGATTAACAAGGCCATTAGCATTCTGCTGCAAACCTGCAGCAAGAAGATGATGAGCTGGCGCAGAGGCGGGCCCAGCAGAGAGGTGACTCGGCGAAGGGCGACACGTGGCAGATGAGATGGCTGACGCGAGAGAGATGGGCATGAGACAGAGCCCTTTGCCCTGGAGGTATTGCATGGCAGAGCCCATGTCTTCTTCCATTAGCTTGGCCACTTGCTGCTCCGTTACCGTTAGGCTGTCGTTGCCTGCGTTACCGTTACTCCCGCCTTGGCCCTGAAAAGTGGGAAACGGATTCCGGGTTTTTAGTTTTCTTTTCAACAACAACCATGCCATTATTGAGAGATAAAGGTTCGGGGTGTTTTGGTAATGTTAGACCCGGCACGCGTGCTTCTGACGGTTCTGCTTTAGCAGCTAATTGCTGTGGTACTCATAAATTGCACCCACAGGCTTGGGCCTAGCAGTGTTTTTTTTTGGTATGTTATTTTGTACATGTTAATTGTTGTGTTTTTGGGCATAAACTATAAATTATTATAATAAAAATAAAATATTATATAAATTAAATATTATATATTATAAATTAAATACTATAATAAAATAAAATATATATGAGAAATTATTTAGTATTTATATAACACTATGATAAGAAGATATAATATTTGTACATGTTACTTGTTATATTTTTTATATTTTTTGTATATTATTTTGTAAATGTTAATTGTTATATTTTTGTGCATAGACTAGAAATATTCTAACCAAATTGATAGATATTATATATCATAAATTAAAAAATTATAATAAAATATATATGGGAAATTATTTAATATTTATATAACACTATAAAAGATATATTGGATGATGAAACGGACCTAGGGTACAAATATTGGATGCAAAGAGATGTTTCCTCTGACCAGAAAAAGCTCGTCCTTATCAGTTATTCTATTATTAAATATTGTTATTATCATAATTATTTAGAGAAAGAGAGTCTAAATGGTGGGGGCGAGGATTAAAATATACGCAATCACAGGGCAGATTAGGCAATATATGGACAAATCAACCCAAAATTTAAGATTAGAGAAACAAAAATGGTCCAAATGTCACAATCTAAAATCTCTTTAAAGTAAAGCGGATAGAATTGTAAGAGAATGAGATTTACCTCAGAATTCATATTAGCCACTAGAGGCGCCACTGCAGCTGCACCGCCCAACCTACTCATGCTCAAAACCTACATAAAAATGTCACAATTTAGTCCCTAAAATTATAATTATTGTTTTATGGATTTGATCAAGAAGGTTTATGAGTTATTATGATTTACTTTGACTTGGAGCTGGAGAAACTTGACATAATCAATTATCTCGTCTAACATCGAGGCCTTGTCCGTCTGCAAGTTCCAACAATACATTTAATGCGCACGACCACATTTGAAAAATAATTAACCAAATAAAAAATAGTTAAATTAAGCTAAAATATTAACGAAGAAGGGCTTTGATTTGCTGTCTGATGTGCCTGCGGTTCATCGAGAAGAGTTCTTTGAGGAGTTGACGCTTCGTGCTTTGTGGCTTACACGTTGATCGAGCAGCGCATGTCTTCTACAGAACCGCAAGCACATCGTGCAACCCAACACTTTCGGTTTTTTATATTTTTTTAGACTAAAACAAGTCAAACTAAAAGTTAATTGGTCATTTTTCCATCTTAACCAATCAGGTTAAGACAAGTCTCCACTATTAGTGGTCAAATTACAAAAATAATCGTCAAAATTTTAATTATAACCTTGTTAGCGTTTGGGACCAACTCCTGAAGCGCCTTCATCCTCTCAGCGATTCTCTCCCTACGAAGCTGGCGAAAAAAAAAAGAAAGAAAAAAAAATTAGAACAAAACGAAATAAACTAAATAAAAGATAAAAAAACAAAAAGAAGGAATAGAATGCGAAGTATCGAGTTGCATTTAATGCTCCAGTCTAAGTGTCTGTTGCATTTATTGTACCGCATTCGATGTAACTCCATCTTGTTCAAAATGCTTCTTTTACGAGAAAAAAACACATTAATGGCAGCTTACTCGTTCAGCGATGCTGTGGGGATCAGTAGCCTGGCCTCTCCTCGCCCGGACCCTTTGCCTCGGCGGAGCGGCGGTTCCGCCGGAGGAAGCAGCTGCCGGCGCCTGAGCTCCGCCGCTAGGTGGTGCAGCTCCGAAGGTTTGAGCTGTCATTTGCCCACCTTGCTGATTTCACATATTTTTGATATAGTTAGTACAAACATAACACTTCAGTTGTAAAAATATACAGGAGATGATTAATCATTTTGTTCTCTTTTTTGTTTTTATTATTTTTTTGGTTTCTGACCTGAGCATGATGGAAAGGTTGTTGGCCGGCGGCCTGAGCCGCTCCTTGAAGCGCTCCTCCAAAGCCATTGTATAAACCTTCAGCACCCTGAAATAAGATTTATAACAATAAAAAAACAATTTCGAGCTTCTCAAGAAACTTAATAAGAATAAAATACGTATGTAGTCACTTGTCACCTTCTTACGATAACAACATTTACTTACAATATCTCCAAAAAATGTAAAAAAAAAATACACAACAAAGAAGAACAAACACAAAAGAAAGATTAGGAAACAAATATTTACAGTTCCATTGGGAGACTTAAAGGCTCCTCCATCAACATCATCCCTTGCTCGATCAACAAAACCAGAGCCTCCACTCCCGAGACTGAGCGGAAGGGGAAAGAATCCTGAAGCATCTCCTCCTCCTCCTCCCGATCCTCTTCCAGAAGGCGACATCAGCATCTGATGTAACATCATCGGCTTCCCGCCCGCCGGCGATCCTCCGCCGCTAATCTGGTGCTGTCTCAGCCGGCTCAGCAACGCCGACTCATCATATCCGGCGCAGTCGTCGCCGGAGCCAGCAGGGTTCGTTCCGGCGCTCATGTCCCAAGGAGATTTAGGGTTGGTCAGATCCGCCCAGCTGGAAGGAAGACTGGAGAGCATCTGATCGAAGAAATCGTCATGGCCGCCGCCCGCGGAGCCGGCTCCGGCGACGGCGCCGGAGTTGGAGGAGTTTCCGTTGAGAGAATTGGACATTTTGGAAGGAGAGTGGTTGGCAGAGGTTAGGGTTGGTGTATATCAATGGCGGCTTGTGTGTGTACTTTACTTGTTTTGGGTTGGAGAGGAAGAAGAAGGCAGGGACGTGAAGAAGATGCCTGGGGAATTTGTGTATCTCCTCTTATTTATAATCACAGTACAGTGTATTTTATTGGGTGAGGTAATTAAGTCAAAAGTTTGTATTAACTTTTGGCATACTTTCATGTAGCCCCTCTCAAACTCCATCAATTCCAGGTTCACCCCTTTTCAAAACTCAAAATATGATATATGTTTGTCTTAAACTTCACATATTTTTGTAAATATTGCATAAGCTAGTTTAGTTCGAACATTTATTTTCCAAATTTCATATTTTCTGGAATTCGAATGCAATGCAGTTAATGAAATAAAGGATCATGCTATAATATATATATTTTTTAAATATTTCTTAAACAACAATTCTTTTTTCTGAAATGGAAGATGAGTTAACTTATGGTATGTAATATAGTTTCTATGTATATAATCTGTTTAGAGATTTTTGTACTATGTAGAACTCTTTGTAAGTCTACTAAAATTTACAATAATATTATGGAGCATGACGAAAAATCCTGACGGCATCCCGGCGGAATTTGTTGTGTAAATATTACAGCTAATAAATACATTAATTATTACTTAGTTTTTTTAATTAGCTGTAATATTTGCAAAATAAATTCTGTCGGGATTTTCCATCATGCTCCAATTATTGTAAAATTTAATACTCTTTGCAAGTCTACTAAATTTTGAATGGTAAATATGGTAATATTTTTTTTATTTTTGATTGATCAATGAAATTATAGAAGTTTCAAGGCACATATCTCAAAATAAACAGTTACTTTTGAGGTTTCTGTCGGTAGTACCATGGAAAAAGTTTCTCCGATTTGGCCCATAGACTTAGCAGCAATGAAGGCCTCTTAAATTGGGCCTGATCTATGTTCTCCCTGATTACTTTTCCTGATATACCCTCTAAAAAAAATGAAAAAAAAAATGATTATTGTTTAAGAGAAATTCTTCGGAGTGACAAACTTTTAGAGTGTCCAGAAACGTCCACCATACGGTTTTAGCCATACACATATATATTTGTACTTGAATATAACTTTTGTGTTTACAAATATATCTTTTTGTAATTTCACTATACCTTTTGTGTTTACAAAAATATTTTTTTGTAATTTCATACCTTTTGTAATCGGACGCTACTGGGCGCTCCAAAATGCCATCACTCCATATCTGAACCCATTGTTTAAATGATATATTTTTGAAAAAACTCCTTTTCTTTTAACTTAAAAAAATTCCCTATATTTTTAGAATTTTTTATTCGTTGAATTTTCTACCACTTATGTTATTTTTATTAATCATCGAATTAATTATTTTAGAACTAAAATACTCATTATTATTTTTATATTTTGTTTTATTTTATCCAGAATAATGAATAAAAAGGAGACCATTTGCATGGCTCCACAAACAAGGAGAATATTTTCCTTTTTTTATTTTAAATCTGTCTTCACCCTTCTGTTCTATCAAGTAATTTTATTTATTTCAAATCAAGGTAAAGTAAACCCAAATTCTAGATTAATCCATATCGTCATAGAATTCATTCCATTCCTGATTTTTTTTTATAATATCATAAAATATTAAAATTCCTTCTTTTGAGGAAAAAAATATTAAGTTCTTACCTTCTCTTAGATCTTAATCTTTTTTTTTTTTTTTGAATGTCTTAATCTTTTCTTTCAAGTTCTGAAGGCTTTGAGAAATCGACACGTGGTATAAAACCAATAGTAGGATTTAGATAAGATTAATTAATTAATTAATTAAGGTTTAACACGGGCGTGGAGGAATAAGACTGTTAATAGTAAAAAGATACAAGATTAGTGATTAATTTCATATTACTCCTACATAAACTAAATATAACATGTACTCATTAAAATGAGGAACATGTATGTTACAAAAATATCATGTGTTCTGACAACTAAATACTTAGCTAAACATAAGAAATTAATGCATATTTTTTCTCTATCATTTAATTAAAAAAAATTGAAGTTATTTTTGCTCTATACTTCTTGCTATCTTTTGAGCGTATATGTTATATTATGAGTTTTACAAGGCCACCAGTGAAATTATGGGAACGGTTAAAGAAATGGAGAAAGAGGAAATGCAAGGAGAGTGGCGGTTAAGTCAAGCAACAGCATTAACTGCTTTAATTTGTCCATCAATCCATTTCTTCACCACTCTGTGTTACAAGTCCTAAACAAGATTTTCTGTGACTTGATGGAGTTTGTTGATAATTCTATTTTTTTTGTATTTGAATCATATTTGTATCAATATAATCTTTTTTATCGCATGTTGAAGTGAATTGATAGAATGACTTAATTGAGTGAAATTTAAGAGCTTGGAAACATGGTCAAAAGGTCAAACAAATTGACATGTCAAGATGATAGAATCACGAGCATGCCAAAATTACAGGTAATTATATGAAGATTTACAATCAACCAAAGATTATATGAAGATTTGTATCCATTCCACTTAACAACTTTTATGGCCATTTGTTACCCACACGTAACTTTCATAAGATTGTCCTAAAATAAGATATAAGATAAAGATAGCCGCCATCAAATATAAATATCTGGTAATTCATTGGGCCACTTTCTTTTCACTACAATATTCATTTTATTTGTATATTGTTACACTTTAAGTTTGGTAAAATAATAATTTATCTCATGAATTTAATTTGAATTTTTTATTAATTGAGTCAGCATTATCAGAGCAGAAGGAAAAGATTATGAGTAAAATTTCCATCAAATTACTAATGAACACAAAATAATTTCAAATTTGATACCAAACAAATCTAAAGAAAAACAAACACAAAACTACAGAGTTCCATCCATATTTCCCCTTCCCTCATTGCACAAAATATCTACTCAAAACTAAGTAAAACAAGAAAAAAAAAACGACATGTTGCTGCTATGAATCCTTAACAACCGATCTTTTCTCCCATTTTTTTACCTGCACCATGGCAAATAAATTCATCAATAATCTCACTGAATTAATGCATAATTAATCCTCTTCATTAGAATCCTCAATTCATGAACATCACAAAACGAACACAGCAAAAAATACAAGAAATTAACTGAAAAGAATAAGTACCTGAAATGTGGATCGTCCTTATGTTGAGTGACGAGCTTTGCAGTGTCTCTCCACCAGCAAATCTCTCTATCTTTCTCATGAAGCTTTCTCTCTGCAAATTCTAACGCAAACTCCAGTTCTTCGATTCTCTCTCTCTGTCTCATTTCTTGCACATCAAGTAATCTCCTCTCCAGTTCAAATGGACAAACTCCCCCTTCATAATTGTTGTAATTTTGTTCATCTTCATCTTCTTGTTTTTCTTCTTCGAGTTGTTGTTCATAGATATATTCATGTTGTTGTTCATAGATTTTATTATATTCGTCTGAAGCATCCGAAAAGCTATCGGTGAATTGGTTGATTTCATTACTCGTCTGTAAACAAAGAAAAAATGGAATAAATACGTATAAAAGTTACCTAATTAGTAAGTCAAGTGGTCAGGTAAATAAATTTTAACGACATTTATTATAGTCAGAGTCAAAATGGCAAAAATGTTGACATCTAAATACACAATACACATACTTAAAAAGTTAGATATAATTCTCCAAAAGTTAATGTTCTACATGTTTCAGAGAATAATTAATTAACATCCTTTTTTTTTTGAGGGCAATTATTGTTCCAATGGAGATTTGAAGCCACAACCTCTAGCTCCAGAAGCATTGGACTTTTATAATTAACATCCTTATAAAAGAGTAACTAAAGAAAAACCATCTTATAAAAGGATATAATTATATACCTCCATTTGATTTATTCGTAACGGTGGCAAGGTCTGCAAGGAGTTCTTGCCTTCCATGCTGTAATGGAGACGTTCAAGCTCCACCTCCAGTTCTGCTTCCATCTCATCTCTCTCATTCACTACTTGATCCAATTTACTCTCAAACTTATTAAATTCACAATTATCTCGCAAAACTGAATCGCTTGAATTTTCATTTCCTTCAGAAATTGTAAAGGAAACAGGAGCGGTATTGTTTGAATTTTCAGAGCTCGTTGGCTCATTCTTCTTCTTCTGAATCTCAGTCTTTATGTCGGTAAGTAATGTTTCCATCTCTTTTCTCAGTTCGACCATTTTGTTAAGTTCAGTCGTGCTTTTTGAGAGGAGAAGCATTAGACCCACCCCCATTCCGAGATTTAACGATTGATCTTTTTCTGAGAATTAAGAAAAAGTAAATTACTAAGGTCATTTAACCTGACATTATTTACTAACAAGTAACATTCACAAATTGATATCAGTAACTCCTTTTTTCTTTCAAAAGTTAGAATAAGCCTTAATGTACTTCTCATTTGCAAGTATGACTAATAGTTAAAGTATGGTTTACAGTTTCTTTAGTTCAGAAGAAAAGAAAAATGAAAGAAGGTACCTGATGAAGCAGAGACTTTGGAGCTGCTCTGTTCAGAAAACTTGTGCTCCAACAACAGTCTGTCAGACCTCTGTTCTTCTTCATCTTCTTCTCTCTTTACCTCCTTTACACTCCTCATACTCACAACCCTAATTTCCTTCTTCTCCTCTCTCTCATACTCATCCTCATCCTCATCTTCCTCCTTCCCTTTCCTCACAGAAGAACACGCATACATCGGAAATCTCAGTCGACAACCGAACTTCTTTGTGTGATTTCTTTCCGATTCAGGTTTAGGAAAGGAGGATGATGTGTGGGGATTCTTCTTTTCGATCTTGGTATCCATGGTTTTGTTTATGATGTTCTTCACTAATTTGGGGGAAAAGGTTTGACTATGGCTGTGTATTTATAGGGAATTGAAGGGTTTTAAAAGGCGGGATGATTTATTCCTTTGGGAATGTTTGGAGCCTGAAGCTCTCTGAAACAGTGAAACATGGCGTTTTAAATTTTGAAAGTTCAAAATATAGAAAACTCAAATTGTTTTTTGAAAGTTATAATTAAATCCCGTCCATAAAGAAAAGAGAAGCAAGATTTATGAGAAGGAAAAGAGATCATGAGATCTAAATAAATGAATAATAAATAGATAATGTATTTATTTTATGGAAAATAAACCCCACAGGGCGCGTTTTCTTTCGACGCTTTACGAATAATTGTGGCATAAAAATATTTGTATAGATGTGTACCGAGTCAATATATAGTGTGTTGAAGCCTATTTACACAGAATAAAGAGAGCATAAGATCATAGAAATAAGGATTGGTAGCGTACCGGGAAACGGTGCGGGGTGAGAAGTGATTGTCGATATGACCTGATATGCTGAGTTTTAGGCAATTTTGCATCTAATTAAGTCATTTTTGAATTTTTGAACGTGAGAAATTTGACTGTAATTAAGTCCAAGCTTAAACAATGGGAACATAATTGATAATTCAGTTGCATTATAATTATGTCATCTACTGATCTACCTATTCATAGATCAATTTTATGAACAGAGATTATCATTTGATTTCTTTAAGTTAGTTCTCAATATTCTTAGCTCTTGATCTTTGATTACAGTGAAGGTTTTTTTAAATTGTTTATTGTTGTAAGAATTTTTCTCTTTTTAAATTTTTTGATAAACTAAATATATCGTTTGTCACATCAAGAGCTGAAATTATAAGTTTGTTTTGAGAGTGTTAGATAACTCTTCATACATTTGTTCCGATCAGTCAATTAAGTAGTCTAAATTAATTTTCAAATTGAAATATTTTACATTCTGTAAAAAACAAGTTTCATTTATGGTATTGAACATTGATTTATTTGTAGACAAATATTATTATTATTATTCTTTTTTTTCAAAAGACAGTTCAACTCTCTGCCTTCAATTCATATAGTTGATCCAGAATTTCAAATAATTGGGAAGATCTAACTTATCCAAAGACATTCAAATGAAACGTGCATGAAAATTTGAATTCAAAACTTCAACGTTTCGAACTAAATTCTCCATTATTTGCATTTGATGCTCTCTTGATAAATGAACTCACCATTTATATATCCGAAATTTAATACTGCGTGTCCATTTTATTATCTGAACAATCTTACGTGAATCCCTCCAAAAACTCAAAATCTCATGTATCGTTACAAAATGGTATCATAATTCATCATGGACTATAATTGAATGGAAGAGAAATGAGTCCTAATTTTACTTTTGTAGGGGTGTAGGTGATATTATGATATTACGTGGGGGTATCCGTGAAATAATGCCATTATTTAGAGATGATGAAGTGGAAAAAGGGGACAGAGAAACAAAATGATAAGATACAGAAGGCACATTCAAAACAAATCATGAGCAGAATGAATATTCACAAGCAAGACGTGAAGAGCAAGACGTGAAGCATTTATACTGTACCTGCAGATAGAATTGAACCTCATGGTACATTACATTTATACAGCATACAGCTTCGTTTTGTTTGCTCAAAGCAATTTTAGGTTCTTCTGTGCCAGCCATGCATGACATTGCAAATACTTTTATTATGAATTGTGGAGTCCTGAATATTTTGGTGGAACTTGATAGACTTTAAGTATATAAAAAGATGATTGTCTCGAACTCCCAAAAATCTTATGATAATTCAGAATTGTTAAGTGCTACTATACTTTGATCACACATCAGGAGATTATTTTCATCTCAATTGGAAAGGTGAATGTGAATATTTTATATTGTTAAAATAATCGGGTTCACATAAGATCAACGAGAAAGAAGAGCTACCTTAGGGGAGCAGCCAATAATTGGGCAATTGAATGATGGCGCGAGTTAGTTATATTGAAGTGGGCCCAATCTCGTGCCTTCCTTCCCAATTAAATACGGGCCTAGCCAGATATACTGGTCCATAAAATACATACATACATTGACATTGCCTCCAAAATTTTTGAATCATGTTTTCCATACATCGGAAAGTTTAATACGGCCTAGATTCCGTGCGTAATGAACCAGCTACTGAAAACACACCACATCAGCCGCATTAAAGACGTGGAGTTTTCTCATTGGCCAAGATCATGTTCATACTAGACTCATTAACTTTTAACTATTCCTTACGGATGTCAAAAAAGGTAAATAGGCTATAAATTTTAATTACTTCACAAGAGGCACATGGGCGTTGCGCGATTTTTCCATAAGTTTTCTGGGGATGTCATCAGTAGTATAATGTTCATGATTGATACGAATTACTATAAAAAAAGAGAGACGGTGAAGTACTATTGTTCATATGGAGTGATATTTATATAAAAATGGTTTATTAAATATATAAAGCATTATAGTGATGTTCTGACACTATAAAATTTATGTCTGGCTAAAGCAGGTATAGTAAATCTTGTAATTATTACAATTTCGAATTTCTGAAAAGAGTCCAAGACACAAAAGTTCATCCATAATTTCATTTTATTATAAATATTAGAATAAATGAAAAAACTTATATCTTGCAGGAACAAAATATATACATTGTTCTAGGAGTCATTGAGTATTATTATTGTATTATGGTTTAACAATAACCATATAGACCTAATAATATATTTGTACTCCAATTTTGTTGGTACACAATAAATAACATGAATCATGACCAATTAAAGAATGAATTAATCCCAACCCCTTATTTTTCACCTACTTTTGAGCCTCCTCAAAATGCCACATCATCACTTTTATCTCGATCGTTAGTTCAATTTTTTTGTCGAATCTTAGCCATTCATTTTCTCAAATTTATTGATATTTTATGGCAATATTTATGTGGTTATTAAAACATAAGCATATGATTGGTAGAATTGGTGTTTTGTGTTTCATACCCGATTTAGTGAGAACCGTTGTGAGTTTGTTTGTGACCATTAGATCTTAATCAGATGGTTTCAATGAATCATGGTGCAAAGTTATGTTCAATTATTAATACCAATAGTTAATGAAGAGTTCATTCATTAAAATATAAATAAAATTTCTTTTCTTCTTTAAAAAATTATAATTCTTAATGAAATATTTTATTTCTAATGTTAAAATCGTCAAATATAAATTAATATAGACTATATTGTTATGGTTTTTATTGAAATATAGACTATATTTTATTTCTAATGTTAAAATCGTCAAAAATATATTAATATAGACTATATAAAAGAAGATGTAGAAAAATGATATATTCATTAACTTATACCTTATACCTTATACCGTATTTTTCATCTCTCTTTGAGCATTCTCAAGAGATTTATTGCCAATTTTATCTCATCCTTTGGATCAATTTTTTTTTAAATCTTAGATTTTTATTGAAATTATTACCACGATATCACATGTATCAATAGTTAATAAACGAGCTTACACTCATTAAAATATAAATAATTTTTCTTTTCTTCTTTAAAATATTATAATTCTTAATAAAATATTTTATTTTTCATGTTAAAATCATCATAAATAAATTTGTTTGAATTTTCTCTTTATTTTGAGTTTCATATTTTTATGGTTCCGATTTTTTTTCTTGCTAAAATATGTGAATACAGACTATATGAATGAAGATGTACAAAAATGATATGTTCATTAACTTATACCTTATACTTTATTTTTTCTCTCTCTTTGAGCATTCTCAAGAGACCTATTGTCAATTTTATCTCTGTTGTTGGATCAATTTTTTTTGAAATCTTAGATTTTTATTTAAATTATTACCACAATATCACATAAAGCCATATTGTTATGATTCCAATTTCGTTTTTTCTTGATAAAATATGTGAATATAGACTACATAAAAGAACATGTAATAAAATGATAAGCTCATTTACTCTTATTATATTCTTTTACCCCTCTTTGAAAATTCACAAGAGAACTATTATTAATTTTCTCTCCGCCGTCAAATAAAAAAATTTATCAAATCTTAGCTTTTAACTTAAATTATTATCATAATATCACATGATTAGTTAGATTAATGTTTAGTGTTATATCTCCGTTATGTAAGGACTATCATCTCAAATAAAATTTTAGAATATTGAAAACTATATTATATTATTTAATGTATTACGGGTTTCATAATAACATATATGTAATCCATACCATTTTAACATATAAAAAAATAATAAGAAAAATAGCAGTGAGAAAATGAGTAATGTTACATTTTCCTATGTAATATACATATTTTTCTCATATATTTAATATTAAATATAATTATTATTTTTTATTTTTTTAAAGTTAATCATCTATTATTTAATCTTGAGAAAAATTTATTTTTGGCCCTTCAACTATTCAATCAGTCCCTTTTTGGCCCCTCAACTTTTTATTGGTCCCTTTTTGATCCCTCAACTATTGAATTAGTCTCTTTTTGGCCCTTTCATCCGTTAAATACTTACGTATCCGTTAGCTTGACACGTAAGCGATGATTTGGCATATATTTATGACGTGACAATTGTGATATGACAATTATTTGAAAAAAAATAAAAAAATTAATCCCTCCTTTATTTCACTCATATTCTTTCTATCTTATATTTTTCTAAAAAAAATTCATATCGAATTAAACTTAAAGGGCAATTTTAGAAAAATATAAGATAGAAAGAATACGAGGGAAAGAAATGAGGGGATTAAGAATTTTTTTATTTTTTTCAAATAATTACCATGTTACAATTGCCACATCATAAATACATGCCAAATCATTGCTTACGTGTCAAGTTAACGGACACGTAAGCATTTAACGGATGGAAGGGCCAAAAAGAGACTAATTCAATAGTTGAGGGGTCAAAAAGGGACCAATAAAAAGTTGAGGGGCAAATAAGGGACTAATTGAATAGTTGAGGGGCCAAAAATAAACTTTTCTCTTTAATCTTATGTAGTTTCAACTAAAATCTTCAAAATAAATTATCTTGCATTTTTCTAATATATATAACAAGACACAATGACATAAGAAAATCAAAGACAATAATTTTGAATTCTCATGTATTATTTATGTACTATGGATTTATAAACTTTAATTTTGAATTTTCATAATTACAAATTATATATTATTAGATTGAAATAACTATCGCCGTGAGCGAGCATTATCCTAGTCTTAATAAAAAGCTAGTAGAAATTATAGCCATATGATGTATAGATTCAAGGGCCAAGAATACTTAAATGAGTGGAAGGCTGAAATTTGAGTGCTGTAGCTAAGGCCTTTTAAGATTATATACATAAATATCATACTTGCTTAAAACGATCTACATTAATAATTGAAATTCAATATGTTCATTAAGATTCCAGGGGTCTATATTTGAATGAGAACATAGAAATAATTTCAAAAATTCAACATAACAACAGTACACATATAAGTTCATATGTATAACATCAAAACAAATATTGGTCCACACAACACAAATGGAGCCACCAACTAAATAGGTCTCCTCTCAATGGAGTCCAACACCGACAAAAATAAAACAACCAAAATAAAAAGAACTTGATTATTCCAAAATTGAGTGAATAAAAATAAATACCCTAAATTAAATTCTTAATGGTTGACTCCCCGATCCAAAATGACCCGCCTTAAATTTCATCTTTTTCCTTACTTTCATGTCGGCAATTTCCTGGAAAGGATTTGGCCCTTCAAATTCTTCTTTTGATTTCCTCACCTTCTTTCTTTTCCCCATATCATATTCCTCATCCCTTTTCAAAATAAAAAAAATAATTACAAAAAAAAAAAAGATAAACATGTTAAACATTGAAATGTAACTTGTATAATGTTAAGATGATATTTAACATTTAATATTGTCATACCATTCGTCTAATACATAGCCAATGCTGTTTTGATTTGATGGGCCGTTATTTATTTCAACTCTTGGCTTTTCATCCCATCTTGGAACTGCACATTAAAAATAAATAAATTAAAGTTAATAAAAAAATAAAATATAATTAACTCGACTTTCAATCAGATAATCACCTTTGATTTCTGTTAATCCACTCATAAGAAGACCAATAGATTCACGTCCAAACAACCCCTCTTTCTCCTTCACATTTTCAGATCTTGACTCCTCTTTCAATTCACTTTCTTTCACTTTCATTTCGTCCAAACTACTCTTAATATTCCTCAAATCATCCTTCAAACCCTCAACATTTCCACTTAAATCCCCTTCTTTTTCCTTCACATTTTCAGATCTTGATTCTTCTTTCTTCTGTTTGCCTTTTTTACCGCGTTTCCTCTTGTGAGATTTATCCTCTCTCGTAATAAACTCACGGTCATTTAATGCTGATGTGGACGCCACGTCATCAGCTTCTTTGGAAACCAATCGCCTTCTTTTGGCCCTTTTGAGTTTTTTATTTTTGCGAAGCATTATAGTAGTGAGAAATAGAGTAGTTTGACCTAAATATGCGGTTTTCGCTGACCGTTTCAGGATTTTCTTTGATTTTATTTCTGATTTATGAGAGATTTTTTCCTCTGTTTTGTTTAAAACTGGCACCTCATTTGTTACAACTTTTTCCTTTGTAGATTCTCCTTCAATCTTTGGATTATCATCCTGAAATAATACATCATAAAAGTGAGTTGATAATTAATATTACTAAAATAGAAATATTACAAATCACAGATAATAAGATGGTAAAATCACTAAAGAAAAGTTAAAACTAACCTTAATCACAGCAGTTTCATTAACCAATTTCCCATTTATCTCAGTTTTCTTTTCTTGCAATTCAAGTTCATCAGGCTTTGCTAAATCATCCTTATCTTTATTAAAATCAGCAGAATTATTTCCCTCTTTACTTCCATTAACACTTATTACTGCTGATGTGACACCTTGTTCAGATTTCTTCTCCATATTTTCCTTCTCAGATTTCTTCTCCATATTTTCCTTCTCAGATTTCTTCTCCAAATCTTCCTTCTCAGATTTCTTCTCCACATTTTCCTTCTCAGATTTCTCTGTAACCTTCACTGAATCCTCCACTTTTGATACATCTTCCAATTTTGAATTTACAACATTGCCATTCATTTGCAAATCTACAGGTTTTTGCACTGGAACTTGGCTTCCATTTTGGGGCTTTAGAATTGCAGGGTTAGATATTTTAGGGTTAGCTTGAACCTGAACCTTAACATTCTCTGAATTACGGATTATTAAATTACTCGTGCCACCATTAACCTGAACCTTGACATTCTCTGAATTACGGAATATTAAATTACTCGTGCCGTTTGATTGTACATTTGAATTTGCATTAATTTTAATTCCAGATGCATTAGAAATATTATTGTTTTCCTTTTGAATGTGGTTGACCGAGTTTTTGACCGATGGACTTCTATCACGTACGTAAAACAACATATAAGCCTTCTGCGCCAATACAGTCTTCTCACTAACTTGTCGCACCTACAATTAATAAATAATCAATAATCAATACCGAATTTCATCAGACAATAATAATATATTAAAAAAAATTAATTAATAAAAAAAATATCAAACCTGATTATCATCAAGAGAATGCCACATGCCACTTGAAGTCCTCACAAAACAATAATAATGCCCCGAATGAGTGCTCCATCCAGCATGCACCAAAACTCCATAAAGTGTATACTTCAAATTCCCCTCCTACATTCAAAACACCCTCAAAAATCAAACCCTAAACCTTAAAACCCCCAAAAAAACTACAAAATACCAAAAACCCAACAAAAAACTCACATTTGGGTCACTAACAAAAGGCTTCAAATCCAGAACCGGATCAAACTCGACCTTTCTATCAATCTTCTGGCCAGGAATATAACTACTGAACCTCTTCAAATGGACAGTCAAGACATGTGGCGGCTTGTTAATGGTCAGCTGTTTCAAGGCTCTGACTTTCTGCTTGCATTTCTGACACTGGTACTGCTTTTCACCGCCGTCGAGTTTTTCTACCGCCGTGAAATTCGATAGGGCTTTTTTTACTGTGTCGGCTTTGGCGATTTCGAGACTCAGGTCGAGAAACGGGTCGTATTTGTTGGAGGAGTATTGGCACTGCATGCATTTCACCTGTGTTGGTGTGGAAATGAAATTTAATATCAGTCTGTTTATAAAAAAAAATATTTCTCAAATTGATAGAAGCCGGTCTTAACTTTTAAAGTTCTTAAGAAACCCCTCAACTTAAAACTAAATAATACTCAAATAAATATAAATAATGATAAATGGTATTGTAAACATACTTTTGCAAATTATTTATCTTCTATTTTAAAATAAATCAACCCATTCACATATAATTTCTCTATCATTTCAAAATCAGTCATTTTTTCCAAAACAACGCACCTAAGTTACAAGGGTTAGAAACCAAAAGGTCAAATTTATGGAGTTTCCATAAAGACAAGGAGTTTCCATAAACTAGATACATCTCTCTCTCTCTCTCTCTTACCAAAATATCCTCTATATAATTAAAAACGGTAAAATAAAAGATAAGATTTAAGGCAGCACAGTACTTACTTGACTTCTGAGCCGGCCGCCAAAGATCTTGTGGACCAAGCTTTTGTCATAAGCAGAAGGAGACTCTGACGGAACGCCAGATGGCAAGCAGCACTTGTGCATCGACTCTAACAAGTTGACCATGTACTCGTGCGCGTCTTCCTGTCTCGAGGTCCGAAAATTCCGCGATATGCCTGAAAAATTATTAAGAAAATGGTAGTGTAAGAAAGGGAAGTTTGCAAAAGCGACCTTGTGTTATGCCTGAATTGCAAAAAAGCCCTTCGTTGTTCGAAAATTCAAAGGATGGTCTGTGCTGTTAGTTTGTCTCTAATGCTATTCTTTGAATTTTTGAGGAATGGATACTTTTTTTGTAATTTCCGATAATGTAGGGGCATTTTTGCAAATTTGGCATAGTACAGAGGCTTTTTACAATAGAAAAGACACATAGATAAGAAAATAATAATATAAGAAAGAAAAATTTGCAGAAAAGCCCCTGTATTATTCCTAAATTGCAAACAAAAGCCCCTTCATTCTTCAAAAATTGGAAGAACAGCCCCTATGGTTAATTTGTCTCTGATGTCATCATGTGATTTTTTGAAGAATGGAGGGGCTTTTTTGCAATTTAGGCATAATGCAGGGCTTTTTTGCAAATTTCTCTGTAGGAAAAAGTAAGATTTGAGGGTACATCGTAAGTTCTTGACGAGGTGAGAAGGTGATAGGATTTTGCCGGTTGATTGGAGAGCAGACATGACGTGATTTTGAAGAGCACAAAGCGCGCAAAATCCAGCAGTCCGGCCTTTAAATAAAAAAGAATTCATTAATTTGTTGAATATAGCAATATATCATTAAATATCAGTATATGGTAAAATAAGCAGTAATAAAATGCACAAAGCAACCTTGATAATTAATAATATAAGCAGATTTAAGGTTCTAAATAACGTGGGAGATGATTTGTATTTAAAGATCACGAGATTCCCATAGATATATAACAATTGGAGATGAACAACAGCTGGCAAGGAAAATAATAAATATTTAAGATATGGCGGAATAACAGAAACTTACATGAAGATTTGTGCTTTCCGCTTTGAAGATAGGCAGCAAAAGGTTCTGTGTATGTAAGACATTGTAATACAGAATTGAGGAAACACGTGTTTCCAAGATTCGCCAAACCAGCGCCCTGAAATACAGCATTGGATTGGTTAATTACACAAAGATTTTAATTCAAAATTAATGAAAACAATCTGGAAAAATAGATCAAAATCAGTTCTCGGAGCTAAAAACTTGTGGAACTAGATAAAGAAAAGGTTTAGAGGGAGGAGAAGAAGATGAAAAATTAAAAGTCAAAAGAAAACTGCACCAGCAAAACCGCATAAATCCAATCTCAAGTGTGGGAAGAAGAAGAAAGAAACAAAAATCGCACAAATCAAATCAAATCAAACCGCCTCTCCTACTCACGATTCTTCTGAAGGTGATCCGAAACCCGAGCTCCTGATCCAATCCATGCTCGAAGAATTCATGCCCTCCCTCCATCCTCTTCCCAGGCGCTGCTCCATTCGCTTTCTCTCCACCGAAAGCCGCCTCACGCTGGACCATCTGCTTCCCGCTAGAGGGGTTTAGGGTTTCCAGAAAGAATCCACTGGCGCCCGCACTAGACACGGCTGAATACGGCTTTCTCGCCGGGTGAAACTCGATCCTCCTGTGAAACATCGCCTCCATCGCTCCTCCTGCGCCTCCGCCGCCGCGGCCGGCTTCCGATGAGGCAACTTCCGCCATGAAGAGTGATCTAATGGGTATCGGATCTGGATCCGGACCGGGGAACCAAGGCCGCGAGATCCAGAGAGAGGGCTCTCGTCTCAGCTGCTGCCGCCGCCGCTTGAGATCAGTCCGTTTTACACGTGTTTTACCCTCTGTGATGTGATGTTCTGTCTCGCAATTTGGCCGAAAGAGGGGAAATTGGAAGGGGAATAGAGGCTTATAAACCCTCTACACTGGTGGGACAGTGCTATTACGGATTAACGGGTGAGATGGTGTTTTCTTATTTTAGAATGGATTCAAGCCGTTGGATTGGATCTTTTATTTGTAGGGGTTTTGGGTAGTGGGGTTTATTCGGACAGTGGTTGTGTCCAGTTGGGATTGCTTGGCTTGACTTGAACTATCCATTAACTCGCATTTTAATTTTGTTTATAATTATAATTAATGAAGATGAACGATTAATCGGTTAATCTGATGGTTACATGTGATTAATCCAATGATTATTATTAAGTGGATGACGTGGCTTAATTAGGTTTCAGCATTGCTATTGAAAAATTACATACTACTAGGTATGTAATTTTTGGTAGACACCTTTTTCCTTTTTCTTTAATAGGGGGTGTGAACGCTACTTCCTTTCCTTTATCATTTGCTGGGGTTAGAGGAACTGGTATGCTAGTTCCATCTACCGAAGCACATGCGCCATGATTACCTGTATTATCATCGACTGTCCTATCAAAAAGTTGAGTGATCATGAAGGTGGTCAAGTTAGTATCACTGGCATAAGCATCACGGCGTACTTCGAATAACTGTTCTTTTCCTATTATGTTGTTTAAAACAAGAGGCAATCCTGTCATGTTATTTTCGATAAAGCTTGCATGGGTGCGACATGGAGTTTTGAAGTAGCCATCAGCTTGTGCCGCAAGGAGAAGAAAATATGTGCTCCCAGTGTTATCCTCCACATTCAATACAATTTTGTATCTGTATATTTTTTAGTTAATTTTATTTCCCAAAAAATCGCACACTTGAATTTTGATTTTATACAATGCTTACGAATAACTATGGCGTATGTATGTTTTCCCACAATGAGGACAAGAGGACCCTTCAGATACATTCACATTCGTAAAGCTTCCTTGGCAATGAGGACAACTTTTATACCACCATGGCTTTGATTCATCAATACTCTTAATTCGACAGACAATAGTATATTTCTCCATCTAATTTTTTGTATAAAAAAATCATTAGTAGATAATTTACCATCATGGTTAAGAATATAAAACAAATACAGGAAGAATTACATCGTGATTGTCCAACTCCAAGAGTTCTTTGATAGTCTTTCTGTTTTGTGTCCTTTGTTGCTCCAGTGGTATAGATTTATAGCTACGACCGATAGTTCTACGTATTGGCTTGGGACTGACTTGTAACCTGTGTAAAGGAAAAAAGAAGTTACACATCCTAATCACAAAAGGGAACGTTATATATTGTAGAAGATATAACTGACAACTTTTGACGGAATTCTTCAATTTCAGGCGATTCATCATTGATGTAATATCGTGATCCACATGATGTCCCAATAAGAATTTTCCCCTCAAAAGCTGTATTTTGGATGAACACAAAAGTGAGGTGTGCATTTGCATTGTTTGTACATAAGATTATTTTAGTTTTTTAATTACATCTCAAGATATATAAAATTGGTAATACATATTATTCAAATTTTTTTGATAGTACTCTTACATGGAGATGTACGAACTATTAAGCCAGACAAAGCAATTATAATATGCTTAGTTTCACTTTGTTGAATCAATTGTTCTATGGCAAAATCATATCCATAATCTTCCCAGAGAGCAACCACAACTCTTTGAGACCTGCAAATCAAAGATATAATGTAATTAAGAAATTGATGAATGAGTACTGGAATTTCAATAAACTTTTTTCACATGCGTTATCTGTAGTTAATGTTTGAAGCAAATAATTCTTTGTAATCAATGTACCTTTCATTTTCTATCTCGATGTCTCTTTTGTGGCCTTCAGTACCACCAGACCTAATAGCATCCATCAATCCAGCACAAGTAACAAAACCAATTAAATCTGTAAAAGAAGTTTGAAGAACAATATTGGTATGTACTAATAATTCTTGGCTGTTATGCTGCTGAATTTTTTTTTTTAATTGCTATGTAGAATAAAATTCTTATACCAGTAAGGCGTTCCTTTTGGCCAGCCCTTTGAGGAATATCTTCAAATAATATTGGGAAAAAACCTCTGATCGGAATAGGTCTCGGAGGGTTTGAAACTGGCTCAGCTGTTGTATGCGCTGTCAATATTATCCTCATGTCCCGCGGAACACTTTTGTATGTTTTGTAAGAAGTATTAACATTGAAACCACTGAATCGATAAATTTGTCCTTCAACGAGGTCGTACACGAATTTTTTTCTATTGAATACACTTGCTGTGGCATGAATGCACTCACCCTATGTTAAATAAAAAAGTCAACTTGTTAGAACAATATTAGAAAAAGAAATACATGGCTAATACTTAGATACATATATGTGCATAAATCTGTGATTATATGTGCAAATTATATAAATGATATGTGTACCTGCTCATCAATTAGCGAACACTCCAAGCTCATTATGGTGTCTTTGTTGGAAGGTATTGTAGCATCCCAGATTCTATAGAGCCTTGCAATCAAAGAGCCCGGTGGATAACCATGTTGTAGCTTTGATATTGTTAGAAGACTCATTTTCAGATCTCAAACTACAGTTGAAAATTGACAAATTTTAGTAAACAAATCACGTTAGGTATAAAAAAAAGTAATCACAAAGGTAAAGGAGATTATAAGAGACATAACTGAATGAATTGGGTGTAAGATGTTCAAAAACATCTTTATAAACCACATTTTTTGTGTATGATTCATAGCCTAGTTTTGGATTGCAAATTAATAATCGTAAACCTTCACGAGATGTTACTCTAGATACAGCAACGTACAATTGGCCGTGCGAGAAAACTGGTTCCGGCAAGAATATACTTATTTAATAACAAACATCGAATGCGATAAATGGAATGTCGGTCCTTAATAGCACACATAATTAAATAAAAATAAGTAACAATGACTTTCTGTGTAATATTGAACGTATACAAAAATAGCATTATTTGTGGAAAAAAAACATAAATAAATGCTGGTAAGAAAAAATAATTAAACGTTGGTCCTGAACAACGATGAAATTACATTCGTATACAATTTGCATCTTATTTATTTGAGAGGTTTAACGTACTTTTCATTTTTTCAGGGAAGTGTTATGTAGATATTTATGACATAATACAACGATAAACATCTGATGGTATATATAAATACATTCTTATGGTATGTAATGTATGGTATGTGCGCTCGAAGTTTCTCAGTTTCTCATCTACTGAATGCACACTTGTAATAAAATAACATATGAAATGAACAATCCAAGAATAAGCTCAAATCAAGATAGATTACAAATACATATAATAAACATATAATGCATACCACAGCTGAAGACAGATTACACGATAAACTTATTTACTACCAATTCAAACATTCTATTCAAGCCGTCAAGCATGAAGGTAACAACTGCGGAACTAAAATTTGACAAAACATATCATGCTCAAAGATTAGATATCATGTCTTTCAAAGATTCGTACAAATACAAAACAAGTTATATATAGATGAGGTAATATATACATTCTTTAACAGTAATATTTAAATCATAAAGAAATTATATATAATGTAAAGAACATTTTACTAAGTACTTATATATATCATATATGATATGATATTAAAGTATATATAATACATGCCAATATAGCCAAAAGAATATATCAAACCTTTATAATACAACAGTAGTATATACGATATAAACAAAAATATATATGTTGTCTCAAGCAACACCAAAAAGAAATGTATATATATATATATATATATATATATATATATATATATATATATATAATAAGCTATAATACAACGAAATGCGAATATATTAATTATGCGTGGTAATTTTCTAATCCTTCAAAAAAATTTAGTACCATTACAAATCCTCTTTCGAAATTCTTCAATTATTGAGGCGAATAGAACTCTGGCATACCTAAATAGTTTTGAAGAATCATATAAATGCAGAGAAAAAATCAGAACAAAAATTCTAAATAAAAATGGCATTTTGTACTGAGGTAAAACCTGTGAAACAACACCAACAATAATAATAAATAAACAATGATACCAAATAACATTATTATTACAGAATAGTCAGAAATGACAGAATTACCCTCAACCTGATGGAACTCGGCATCCACAGCTTATTTTTTGAACACTCGGTCGATCGAATAGTACCTGGTTCGAGTGAACCATGCAAAAAACGAATTACCTCATACTATTAGCAAATGAAACAAAAATGGTTAAACCCTAAACCCTAATGATAAATAATCAACTAATAATAATAATAATAATAATAATAATAATAATAATAAATAGCAATGAGACCAAATAATATTATTATTAAAAAAAGGTGAGGAATTACGAAATTACCCTCAGTTTGATAGAACTCAGCAAGATGGGTCCGATCAACACTCGGTCGATTTAATAGTAACCTTTTGGAGTGAATTCTGAAGAAAATAAATAACTTTATAGTATTAGCAAAACAAACTAAAATGATTAAACCCTAAACCGTAATGAAACATGATGAACTAACCTGTTGAGCAAGTTTGTAAAGCATTTTTGTACAAACGGCAGTAGTGCGAGTACGCAAGAGTTTTTCCTTTGGTTCATCTCTTTTCCAATCGTATCTATCTCTATACACCACAGTATTATATAAATAAATAAATAGATATTCAAGGAATAAACGAATAAATGAAGTAAGAACAAAATGGCTAAAGAAAATACCCTTTGCAAAAGAACCCTTATATCTGAGAGCACTTGATAAAGAAAAAACCTAATATAAACTTCCAATTCTTCAAATAACCCCTTCAAGTTTTTTATAAATTTGAGGAAAATATATATTTTTTTTGGAGAATTCCTCCTTAATAGTAATAATTCTCAGGGGACGATGAGTTATTTTCAGATTTTACAGGGGCGAATCTGCAAATTTCATTTTTATTTTGATTACCTCTTGGAGAGGTACTAACTGGTTTATAGTAACGGAGGTGCCCACTGGCAGGCAGAAATCTTGTGGGCACATTTTGTTCTTATATTCGCGCCTCAAATGGATGGCCTGATTGGAGAGAACTGACGGAGGGTATTCTAGTTAAAAAAAATTAATTTGCTAATCTTATTTCGCATTCTCTAAATCTTGAACCACTACCATTTCAGTCACTGGATGGTCAACCTGTATTAAAAAAATAATATAATTAGAGATTTAAATAATATACACTAATACAGCTATATTGATATTAAAATGGGAAAAAAGAGTATAGTACCTGAAGGCGAGCGTTCATTTCCATGAAATAAAATTCGTCGGAATTTCCGGCCACAATAAACTCCATCGTTCTAGCGCTATAATATCGCACTGCCTTTAAAAATAAATACAAAATCGGAAAAAAAAAAATTTCCTCTTTTTTTTTTTTTATTCGAATTTTAAAATTTTAATTGAAATTACTTTTGCTGCAGAGCCTGCAGCTCGGCCCATGTGAGCCGCAAACTGTTCTGCCTGTATGAATTCAATTCGGGGGTAAATGAGGAATAATTGAACAATTGGGAGGTTTGATTGGTGTGAAATTGGAAAAACTATGTATGAAATATATGAAAAATGGGATTGTGAATTACCTTGGAGAGACCAGTTAATCCATCCCTGACTTTGGGAATTACCAAAACGTGAACAGGGGCTTGGGGATTAATATCCCATAAATGCAAGGGCCTGTATGTGAAAATCAGGTTAAGTATATATTGTAGTTATAATATCTTCTTTTGCTGTCAAAAAAAAAAAAATCTTCTGACTGTTTCTAATTGAGCAAAAAATAATAATTAATAATTAAATACTAATAATAATTATTATTAATTACAACAATATTTTTAATATTAATAATAATAGAGTAACATTTATAATAATTATTTTTACCTTGGAACGGCAGCAGCAGCCGCCTTTCTCCCATCCCGCAAGATCTTCCGATCATTTCCTACGCACGATCATTTAGATCGTTTCCTGTTACATCAAACGATATAAAATTCTAAAAAAAAATAGAATACATCAAAAAGAATAAGAATATTAAAATGAAAAAATGACCAGAGACATACCTTACGACAAGGTCTCGCATCTTCCTAAAATTATATGAAACTGAATCCATTTCAACAATTCCGCTTTCAAAAGTGGGGCCCGCCATCTGTTTTAGCAAAAAACACATCAAAAACTAAACATGCAATTCTCCTGTACAAACAAAGAACAAATATTTAAATATTTCAAAAAAACCAACAAGTTTTACCTACCTAAAAGGGGTGAGGCTCCTGTCGGCATAACGGGCATGCCGCATCTTCGGTCTGCAGCCAGTCCAATAAACATTTGTGGTAAAAGAAGTGGCCGCATCTCAGAAATCCGAGCTTCTTTCTCTCTTCGTTCTGTTCATTATCTGCATATGCCTCCTAAAAATATTTCAAAAAAATGGAAAAAAGAAGAAAGATTTTATTAAAAATCTTAATCAGGTAATAATAGCAAGTACATTAAATTATTTAATTACTTTGTTTTACCTGACAGATCGTACAGATCTCTTCACATTCTTCTTCTTCTTCTTCTTCTTCTTCTTCTTCTTCATCAGAGAGAAGAGCGACCTCTCTGATTCTGTCCAGAGCCTCCGCCTCTGACAGCTTCCATTTAGGTTTGACTTGGCCCATTCTCTCTCCTAGACCAAGAAATCCCTGAAAATTAATTGTAATATAAATCATTTAATAAATAATTTTAGTTGGCTGTTGGCGTGCGTCTGTAGTTCAGTGGGTCCCGCTCGTCAGATTCTTCTTCTTCTTCATCATCTGGTTCTAGATATGCCTTGTGAGAAATCGCAGGAAATCTGGTTTGAAGTTACACGGTTCTGTAAAATTAGATCGAGCGATTAAAATGAACGGATGTTAAATTGAACACCAACTTCAATCGAAGGGCCTCCGTGCAGAGCCCCGTGGCCCGATGATCAAGCAAAGAGGGAAAAAAGTACTCTTCAAAGCGGGAAAGATCGTGAGGGAGAGAGAATGGAACAAGAATCGGAAGCTATGCCTTGTTGCGCGAGATCGCCGGAGCAAGCTCGCTTTTGCCAAACTGAAATAAAGGGTTTATAAGTACCTTGTCATCCTCATAAACCACAGTGGCAGGGGTCGGAGCTTCGCTTGGAACCGCGGCGAGCGCCGCCTCTTTGTCTGAGTTCGCCATTAGAGAGCTCTGAAGCCATTTGTATAATCAGGATTAGGCGAGTTAAATAGACGCTAATTTTCTCCTTGTTTTCTTTGGCTAATTACCTCTTTACCCTCATCTTTAACCCTTTTTATTTCCTCTCCATTGAAGGATGAAAGCGAAAGCGGCGAGAGAGAGCGGCCGAAGGCATGGGCGAAGAATCAGTGGAGAGGGAGAGAGAGAGACAGTGGAGCGGGATTGTTAGGCGGCGGGAGAGAGAGAGAGGCAGCAGAGGCAGTAGATTGGAAGGGGGCGAGAGAACAAGGCAGTAGAGAGAGAGAGGCAGTAGATTGGAAGGGGCGAGAGACTGAGCGAGCGTTATTTCACATTTCATTTCACAGTAAATCCCGTATATCACACAGAAATCAACACGATCCAAAAAATTAACCGCTCTCGTAAAAACACATCCTTCCATCGGGCAGTCAGAAATCACTGGCGACGTGGCTCCCCAGCAAATCCCAAAGCTGTATGCAAAAGAAGGGGGGCTTAACTAGGATAATTAACAGTTTTTTTTTCAATGTAAGCTTTAGAAAACATAATTAACAGTTATAATGGTGTAACAATTTTGTTCTTAGTGGATATGATAAAGGAAAAGAATCATCAATCAAAATGCTCAAAGTGAAGTCATATTGATAATTATCCGTTTTAGAACAAAAATTGCTGGCCATCTTACAATTATTATCTGAGTTGTGACAAATTTTAGTCTTCATCATAACTTCATGCTGCTAAGTGCTATAAAAAAAATGAAACCCGATAGAGCACGACGGTGCTGTTGCACGACTGTCACGATGAATCCAATAACAATATATATAATTTATTTTCTAATAACAATATATACATAAAAATTGAAAACAATATATAAAAATGAGAAAACTATATATAAAATAGGAAATCAGTATATAAAAATAAAAAATAAAAAATAAACAACATTATATAAAATGGCAAAACAACATATAAAATGAAAAAATAATATATAAAAATGAAAAAAAATAGTACATCTACAGTCTCATCGTACTACAGTCGTGTGTAAGTACCGTCATGTTTGTACATTTCCCAAAAAGAAAAATTATGTACCAAATAATTTATGGGCCAAACTGGATAGAATAATTACCGAGAAAACCGGGCCGGCTATTTGGCGCCCAACCAACCGACCTCGGTTTTGCCCCCATTTATCATTTCCCCAAATTTCCACTCTCCCAAAACAAAAATAAAAAATAAAGAAGTGAATAAAAGAAAAGAAAAAAAGAAAGAAAGCTTTCTCCATCATCTGACCGCTGTTTGAATCAAATACTAAGCCCTCATTCCATTCCACCGTTGTTCAAATCAAATCTCCATTTCTTAATTCCTCTTCCACCTAAATGGCCAGCGACCTTCTTCTTCTTGAGCCGCACGCACTCTCTAGGAGAGAATTTTTCAATTGGATTTTCTTCCAGCTAATTCTATTTGATTATAAAAATCGGTCAACTGTCGCTCCCTCTCCTTTTCTTCGTTTTTCAACTTCTTCGCCTTTTCTTCCTCTTCAGAACGATCGTTCTGTCGATCTGAAGCTGGATTTGGCCTGCTGTGGTGAGAACTAGATCATGACGACGCTTCTAAGGAGGCTTAGTTCGTTTGGTTCTTTTTACAAGAAGCCGCCTGATGGAGTTCTTTCGATTGCTGATAATATATATTGTGCGTAATTATCTCTGTATTTTTTTTCTTCTTTTTCATAATTTCGATTCATGAACAGAATCCTTCTTTCCTTGTCTATTTATTTATTCTTTTTTGCTATGATTAGTGCCCCTAGCTAAATTAATACTCGTCACAATTAAACAATAATCATATAGCTTTTTTGAACAAAACATTAAGCAAACTGTTTCTTGTACTTAGAATTCTTCCATAATTAGTTCTTTTTTCATAAACAAAATTTCTTCTTTTTTCCCTCTTTAATAACAATTTTCAACCTTCATTAAATTCCAGTGTTTGACCGATCCTACTCACTGGAGACGTTAGAAGAAACGGAGTTCAAGTCCTACATAGATAACACCATATCAGAGCTCAACGAACACAATCCAGACGGATCCTACATGGTTTTCAACTTTGGCGCTCAATCCAAAAACCAAAGTCAAATAAGCTGCATATTAACCGAACAAAACATGACTGTAATGGACTACCCTCGCGATTATGAAGGCTGCCCTTTGCTCCCAATGGAAACACTCCACCATTTTCTCAAATCGAGCGAGAATTGGCTCTCTCATGAGAAATCTTTCCTCTTAATGCACTCAGAACAGGGCGGGTGGCCTGTTTTGGCCTTCGTTTTATCCGCCCTTTTGATATATCTCAAGCATTATACCGATGAAATAAAGACACTTGACATGATTTATAAACAAGCTTCGAATGAGTTATTGCAGCTTTTGACTCCTTTGGATCCGATGCCTTCACAATTGAGATACTTGCACTATGTTTCTATAAGGAATGTGGGTTCTGAGTGGCCCCCACCTGACAGGGCGGTTACCTTGGATTCTGTGATTATAAGATTGATTCCAAATTTTGATGGCCAGGATGGATGCAGACCTCTGTTTAGGGTTTATGGATTGGATCCGAGTTTGCCTAATGATCATGACTCAAAACTTCTTTTTTCTAATCCGAAAGATAAGAAGAGTGTCCTTTTCTATAGAAAGGTACCTTTTGTTAATTAATTATGCTTTTCATATGTCGATTCATTTGCTATTCAATAGCGTATCATATTCTGTTAACTTATTTTTGAATGAAAATCAGGCGGATTCAGAGATAGTGAAAATAGGTTTCAATTGTCGTATCAAAGGAGATGTGGTTTTGGAGTGTGTTAATGTCGATGAGAGTCTTGAAAGGGAAACAATGGTTTTTCGTGTGATGTTCAACACGGCCTTTATCAGATCGAATTTCCTTACTCTTACTCGCGATGAAGTCGATTTATTGTGGGGTTCAAAGGACCATTTTGCTAAATTTTTCAGAATTGAGGTAAGTCATTGTGTTGATCTTCCCTGTTTAAATGTTTATTGTCTTTTTCATCTTTTATTTCTAACAAATACCCAATTTTATTGTACATCTACCTTTTTGTCTTTTCTTTTGAAGATGATTTTTTCGGATATGGATCTAGCATCACCCGAAGTCGAAATTAATATTCAAAATCAAAACAATGAAGGGGAGGAAGGACTTCCTCAAGAAGCCTTCTCCAAAGTTCGCGATTTCTTTCCTGTTGTCAGTTGGCTTGCGGATCACTCTAATTCCCAAAGTAAACAAGAAAATACCAAACCCCCTTCTCAAAAACCAATAGATAATATCGTATCTAAAGATAAGTCCATCTATGGTGCTAAATCTATGAATTCTGAAGTAAAACCAAACTCCAATTCTTCTCCCGTGAACTCAGAAATATCTGATTTATTGAATGGAGGCTTATCTTCAGTTAATATACTAAAATCTAATTTCCAAAAAATAGCAAACTCCGAAGTGAAAACCGATGCCACACCTTCTCTTGCTTCCATCAAATCTCAAGTTCATAACACTAGCAGCGTTTCACAAAAGCCTGAGTTTCCTCCTAAATCAAACCCTTCGGTCTTCTTAGAATCTGAAAAGGCAAACACTAGTCTGGCAGTGATACGACAACCATCTAGTGAAGTGTTGAAGGAGCAACTATCGCCTTCACGATTCTCATCATCTCCTTTTCTACTTGTTGACAAGACGGAGACCAAAAATAACAATAACATTACTTCAGCGCCATCGAAAGTTATCAACTCGTTGAAATCTAATTTAGTTTCTCAACAAGAGAAGTCCTCTCCAAATCTAGGAACGCCAACTAACGATACACTACCTCTATCTAATTCACTGACTCAATCCAAACCTTCTACCATTGCATCAAAGATTCCTCCGCCTCCTCCTCCGCCTTTGCTACCAGCTTCATCCGCTCATTCTCATCCATCCACAAAAGAAACGAACGATGATGAGATATCACCAATTGGTTCCTCAAAAAAACCATCAACAATTATTCCTTTACCCCCGCCTCCACCTCCAAAATCATCAACTTCCGCCTCTCCTCCGCCTCCACCCCCGCCCCCTCCTTTAAAATCAAACATTGCCGTCTCTTTACCTCCAACACCACCTCCTCCTCCTCCAAAATCCACAAAATCATCCGCT
The DNA here is from genome assembly GCA_027726005.1 of Juncus effusus. Classification (NCBI taxonomy): domain Eukaryota; kingdom Viridiplantae; phylum Streptophyta; class Magnoliopsida; order Poales; family Juncaceae; genus Juncus; species Juncus effusus. The sequence goes on along the minus strand of CM050890.1, from coordinate 10,810,451 downwards.
CCTCCACCTCCTCCAAAATCCTCAACAACTTCCGCTACTCCAAAATCCTCCTCTTCTTCCGCCCCTCCTCCAGGCGGAAAAAAGACCCCGCCAGGCCCTCCGCCACCTCCTCCGCCCAAGGCCGGAGGTAAACCAGGTGGCCCACCGCCTCCACCTCCTCCTTCAGGCGGCAAACCAGGCGGCCCTCCACCTCCTCCTCCATCGAAAGGCCGGCCCCTTGGCCCATCAAAAATCCCAAACTCTCTTACAGCCAAACCAATCAAGAAGGTCAATCTTAAACCCCTTCATTGGTCCAAAGTCTCGAGAGCCGCTCAAGGAAGTTTGTGGGCCGAAACCCAACCTTCAAAGTAAGAACTCTTTTGTCTATTTATTACGTTTTTGAATGTTTTTTTTTTCTAATTTGAAATGTTGTGTGATGATAGGGCTCCTGAGATAAATTTCACGGAACTTGAGAATCTTTTCGCAGTAAATCTGCCGGATCCAAAGGCATCGAGTCGCCGTTCTGCAGCAGCACCTAAATCTGAAATAGTTTCTCTGGTACGGATTTTTATAATGTGATAAGTAAATCTTATATGATATTTGACGTTGGTTTTACAAGATAGTTCATTATTTATGGCAGATAGAACCTAATCGAGCGAGGAATTGTGAAATAATCCTAAAGAAATTAAAGATACCGTTTAGTGAAGTGACTGTGAGTATGATAAACTCTAATCAAATGCATCTTACACAAAGCATAATTACTAATTCTTTTTTATTTACTTTTTTTACATTTTGCCTTTGATTTGTTCCAGAATGCTGTACTTGCGCTTGATGATTCTGTTTTAGAGGTTGAACAGGTAGATAACATTGTGAAGTTCTGTCCAACAAAGGAAGAAATTGCACTACTCAAGGTTCTTTATACTTTTCTTTATTTTTATATTATACCTTATATATCTTTTTTTTTCTATTCACATTTATAGCATCTTACACAAAGCTCTATTTTGTGAATTTTTAGAATTATACAGGCGACAAAGATAAGTTAGGAAAATGTGATCAGGTCAGTTTCCTTACTTATTTCAAAGTTGATCTAGCTTTATACAATAATCAAAGATCCAATGTATATATTTCAGACAGGATCTCATATTTACAATGATAAGTTTCATTATTTATGGATATAATGTATCATTTTAATAACTGGATTACGTTGGCTACTCAAATAATAACTATTTACTCTATTTTATGTTATATTAGTTCTTTTTGGAGATTATGAAAGTTCCGAGATTCGAGCCCAAAGCAACAGTGTTATCCTTCAAGATTAAATTCCGCAACCTGGTTAGCTATCTATTGTTGTCCTGTTATGAAATAATTATTATTAATTTAATAATTATTATATGATTAATTTTTCAGGTCGCGGAACTCAAAGGGAACTTGAGTATTGTGAATGCTGTAGTAGAAGAGGTATTTTACCTTATGAATGATCAGTGGCGAAGCTTGCCTGTGTATGCTGGGGGGGGGGGGGGGGGGGGGGCGCAGAAAATTTTCACCATAATTAAAATTGTACAAAATGTTGGGGTAGCCAATATACATAGAAATACATAACTTCCATGATTTTATTCACTAAATTCTTATAACATATACTACTTGTTCAAAAATCTTGAGGGACTCATGGCCCCCTCCAGTCCTGTAAAGCTCCGCCATTTCTTTCAAATTTACTTTCAAATTTTAAAATTAAATATATCTCTTTATTTGAATGCAACCATACAATCAGGTTCGGTGCTCTGTAAAGCTTAAAAGGATTATGCAAACAATCCTCTCATTGGGAAATGCAATAAACCAAGGAACAGCAAGAGGTTGGTTTGACATATTTTTATTTGATATTTTAAATTAAGTTTATCAATGATATTGTCTTGTCAATTGAGTTTATTATTTGACCAATAATTAGCATTTTACGTTATAAATATACCAAATATTTATTTGGAAGATCTCATTTTATTTTATCCAGGCTCTGCTGTTGGATTTAAATTAGATAGCCTCCCCAAACTTAGTGATACACGTGCTCGCGACAATAAGACCACTCTAATGCATTATTTATGCAAGGTATTACTACTCAAGATTACATTTATATGAAGTTTAGACTTCCGAGTATTTTCAATATTTCAAGTTTTTGTATTTGTACATCTTGTTTTCTATCTATTTAATTTTTGTCTAATTATAGGTTCTTGCTAAGAATTTTTTGTCTAATTTTAGTTTATTGCTTAATTATTTTGTTGTCCAATTATAGGTTCTTGCTGAGAAACTTCCAGAAGTTCTTGATTTTTCATTGGATCTCATACATCTAGAACCTTCATCAAGGGTATTATAATTGGTTTTAATTTCTGTCCTTTCTTCATAAAACGTTTCTTATTTTTTAATTCTTGCTCCAATTGATATTTATTTAATTAATAAAGATACAACTGAAAGACTTGGCGGAAGTAAGGCTAACAATACAAAAGGGACTAGAGCAAGTTGAACAGGAGTTATCCTCCTCAGAAAATGGCGATTCTACTTCCGAAACATTTCAAAACGTAACAAATATTGTAGTTTATAGATAGATATTATTATATATTTCTTATGTCCTTTTTGTTATAATGAATTATTCTTTTTACATCTCTTCTCTATTTCCCTGGCGATTTTTTGAACTTGGAATATTTTTTGCGACAGAATTTGAAGGAATTTCTTGAACTTGCTGAAGCTGAAGTAAGGTCCGTGACTGCTCTTTATAGTGTAGTGGTATGTTTCCTATTTCTCTATCCTTTTTTAAAACTTTAATTTAAAATAAACCCTGTTAAAATTACTATTTTAAGTTATAATCTTTTAAAACATCCTTCAACAATTTCTTGTTTTGCTTGTCCGACCTCATAATTTTATTTAAACGTCCATATATAAAAGAAAAAATTCGAAGTCTATACGTAAAAACTTTGGGAGAGTTCTAAATTCAAGTCCTGACAAAAACAATCTTGTGTAACACATATTTAGCAAAGTCTATTAATCCACAATCTTGGTTTGATCTAAAAAAAAGAATAGACATAAAAAAATATCATTTTTATCGTAAAAAAAGCATTTGGTTTATCTGTATTTTATTTCAGGGAAGAAGTGCAGATGCGCTGGTAAGATATTTCGGCGAAGATCCTGCACGTTGTCCATTTGAAACAGGTATTTTTTGTTTATAATTCAAATCAAGAATATTACTTATAATGTCCATAATTAATTTCATATAAAATCACATTATAATAGATGCGCAAACAACTTAAATTTTGCTTACTCTTTCGTTTTTCTTCTTTTTTTGTAGTTATTTCTACACTGTTAAACTTTGTGAAAATGTTTGAAAAAGCGCACATGGACAATTTAAAGAATTACGAACTAGAGAAGAAAAAAGCTGAAAAGGAAGCAGCAGAAAGAGAAAAAGAGAACTCGAAACAAAACACCCCTAAATCTCAATCAAATGTATCAAATCTGGTGACTAGATCACTGTCAGGACTAGGCTTGGGAAATACAAAGCGATAAAGACAATAATAATTTTAGGTCAATATGTTAACCTTTTGCATTTTTTCTAACTATATTTGATGAAAAAACAAACGTTCCTTTCCCTTTTTCTGGGGAGAGGGATCACAGTGTTAGCTGCCCAGATAAAAAATGTTTTTGGTTGTTTTCCTTTTTATATAAGTTTAAGGACTAAGTTTTTTTTTTTTTTTTTTGTCAATAGGAGCTTGTTTTTACTCCTATTTTTTCACTCATCAAATACATCCAACCGTACTTAATTTACTTTTTGCGGTTGCACATGATTTGATTGTGTAAATAGTTTGTAGTAAATATTGAGTTTTTTTAACAACTCGTGAGTCAAATGTACTCTCTTATGCTTGGTTTTTACTTTTAAGTATTGATTTTTTGGCATGGATTCAATTCAAACAACAATGTGCATGCCGAGTAAAGTGACTTCATGACTTCAATTATAGCCTGTTTACTTCATTACTTTCAACTAGGGGTGTCAATGGATTTCCAAAATCCGATAACCCGATCCGACTCCGTATGAATGGATTCGTATATGGATCTTAAAAATGTACCTGAAACCAAAATGAATCCGCATATGGATTTTTGAGATCCGTTATCTTATCGGGTTTGGATTTGGATCTTATAAGATCCGAATCCGAAACCCGATGTGAATCCGATAATGATATACATATATAAGTTTGTATATATAGTATAAAAAATATAGACCATTTATTTGTTACTTTTAGTGTTGCATAACTTAGGAAATAACAAAAATAATAAAAGGAAATATGTCAATGAGTATAATAGACAAAAAATTCAACATGATTCACATAACATATATGGTGTTAAACGAGAGTGAAAAAAATTTCATCTAAGATTTTTTATATACTCATGTGTAAATTATGTTCAAAACTTCATAATAGAATCCGAAACCCGATCCAAAACCCATTAGTTAATGGATTTGAATCCGCATATGGATCTTGATTTCCTCAATGGATTTGAATTCGCATTTGGATCTAAATGGATTCGCATATGGATATTGCATGGATCCGATCCGAATCCGATCCAGACACCCCTACTTTCGACTAAAATGTGATCAATGTGATGAAAAGTACTTAAAACCAGCACATAACTAATCAAGAAAAATCAACTGAAAAACAACAGTGTTCTTTTATTTCATGCATTCTACCGTCAAGCCTCTTCTCTAAACCGTGAAACCAATGACACATCAGTTTCACTGTTACAAAATACTAAACCTAAGTGGAAGAGTTGTTAAGAACCCACTCGACCAAGGTGGAGACTCCAAACCCGGTCGCGGCACGCTTCTTTTCGTTCCAAACCGGCCCCGCCATGTCTATGTGCAACCACTGCACCTTCTCATCCACAAACTGCAAATACCAAATATATTTATTTTAATATGGTATAACTATAAGAAAATACACTACTCAGGAAAAAAGGGAATTAAAAAAATAATCTTTTCTGAACATTCTGAAAACCCCTATATTTTTTATTTCCCTTCTTTAATTCTTGATTATTCTTTATTTTATTTTTATATGGAATAAAGTTTATAAGCAGTATTTCTATTTCGGTCCAAATTTTTTTAATTGCATGTGACATTAGAGGGATAAAAAACTATAGAAACAACAGTAGAGTCCACAAATATAGGGGAAAAGTTTCGAATATTCATAAAATACAGGGATTTAAAAAAAATGACCTGTTTGAGGAAAAGAGCGGCAGTGATGGCGCCACCCTGGCGGCCGCCAGTGTTGACCATATCAGCCACGCCTGATTTCATACCCTCCCAATAACTCTCCTCCATCGGCATCCTCCACACCTTCTCTCCTGCCCTCTCTGACGCATCCGTCACTTCCTTCGCCAGCTCATCGCTCGGGCTGAATATCCCTGTTAAATAAAGAAATTACGTCAAGATGTAAAAAAATTGTTGTGAGAAGGATATCATTTTATTTTTATTTTTTTTAGGAGGGGAATTGGTGACCTGCGATGCTTGGACCGAGGGCGACGATGCATGCACCGGTTAGTGTTGCCAAATCAACTATCTGGATGAGATATTAATTATGTTACTAAAATATAAATAATCCAAGGGGGCGGCATAGTGGACTGTAAAAGGAGAAATTAAATAAATAAAAATTTAATATGATATTTTGAGAGTAGGATGAATAATACCTTTTCAGCGCCTTGGTTACAGGCGTAGACTAAGGCATCGGCGAGAGTAAGCCTACCTTCAGCATCTGTATTATTCACCTGAAATCAAAAAAAAAATAAAAATATCACTGTATTATTAAATATGCTCAAAACATGTATAGTTCCTAATTATTAATTAGGAATTATACCTCAATAGTCTTTCCATTAGAGGCAGTTACAATATCGCCTGGCCTCATGCCAGTCCCACTAATCATATTTTCACATGCAGCCACAATAAAATGGACCTGAATTAAATTATTAACATCAGTAAGAAGAAGATTAGAGAAGAGTCAACAATTACGATTATGCCCCTATAAGAAAAGAAAATAATGAATATTAAAGGAAATAAAGAAAGTACCTCAACGCCAGGTGGCTTGATTTGAGCGATGGCCTTTGCGGCGCCAAGTGTTGCAGCAGAGCCACCCATGTCAAATTTCATTAATTCAATCAAGCAGCCCGGCCCAGTCTTTATGTTGTAACCGCCACTAAAAAACATACAAAAAAAGAAATCAAGACTAATTCTGGCTGCAATAAAAAAGTTCAAATTTGTAAAAAGCCCCTGCATTATGCCTAAATTACAAAAACACCCTCCGGTACTGAAAATTACAAAAAATACCCTATAAGAAAATTCATATCTATCTGTACCATCAACTAATACATACACCGTCGCAATTTAGGCATAATTGAGGGGTCTTTTTACAAATTCAACAACAAAGTTAAGGACAAGCCAGTTAATATACCTGTCAAAAGTCAGGCCTTTGCCAACAATGGCAAGCTTCCTTTTCGCGTTGCCACCTGGCGGCTTGTAGCACAAGTGGATGAAATGAGGCGGGTTGGCTGAAGCAGCAGCGACTCCCAAATAAGAACCCATCTTTAGCTCTTCACATTTTTTTACATCCAATATATTTGCTGTCATCACGTCGCTGTATAATGAAGCCACCTTTGATGCCTCCTCAGCAAGCACACCTTTAAGAAAAATAAAGATTTATATAATTATCATATCAGGTTATTGCTTATAATTCTGGTGCTGTTTTTAGGGGATTTTTTTCAATATAACCCCTTTATATTCTGGTATTTTTATGAAAAAACGCTAGCTTTTGGAATATCAAAAAAACTGTTTTAAATTTTTATTTTGAAAACACACCTGATTTTCAAAATACTAAAATAAATAATGTTATTTTCTATTTTAAAAAAACTAACTTTAATGTTTTATTTTAAAAAACACCAATTCATTTTGAAATAATAGAGAAAGAATATGTAACCACTTTAATTTATTTCAAAAGAATAGACAAATAGCTTGCATACTATTTATCATTATTTATACATCATTTGAATACTCTTCAGGGGATTTTTAAAAGTAAATTTTAAAGATAAGTTTTTTTTTCAACAGTAGGGGGTTTTTGAAAAAAAAATCAGGGGGTTTTATGATTACCACCAGATTTATTTCCACTTACCAGGAGTAAGAACATTTGCTGGCGCATTAACAAGTTCTTTTCCGAATATTACGCCAGAGCAAAGCTCAGTAGCAAACTTCAACTTTTTATCGAGTTCTGGTCCGCTTCCCAAACCGATTATATTGACCTCTTGAAGAACCGACTTTTTCGATTCCGATTTGAAACGGCTATCTTCGTACAATCCCAACACAGTGCCTAGATTGAAAAAACATTAAAAATAATTTAGAGATTTTGTGGTATTTTTAGTAGAAGTAATAAGGAATAATTAATTATTATCAGTTTCTTAGAATTTGTTAAAATTTATGTATTTTGTGAAAATTTTAACGTACTTGTGTATTTGTTAAAATTTTAGTAAATTTGTGTATTTGTTAAAATTTTAACAAATCTGTGTATTTTCTCATTCCTATAAATCTTCAGAAAAGAAAAACAAAAAAATACAAAAATTTAGAAGACAATGCTAATTGTATATTCTTGGTACTTCTTTTCTATATAGGAATGGGAAAATTCCTCAAAAGCACTAAAAACCTGAAGCGATGGAAGAAGCAGCCTTCGATTTAGCCGTCTCATTTCCCTCAATTTCAGAAACAAGCACAATGGCAACATTGCTAGCCTGAGCCGACTTAGCCACATTTGCAACCGCCTCACCAATTCCCCTGTAAGAACTCGTGCTGGGTTCCTTGATCTGTCCGATCCCAACAAGTCCTACCCTTTTGAACCCTAATCCGGCTAAACGGAGTACTACGGTTTGGCCGGCCTTTCCTGTGAAATCCTCCTCTGCTGAAGCTTCGGCTAGAAGGCCGTTGAGCTTTTCGTCGAGTTTTTTGAGGATCGGGTTGGAGAATTTCGAGTCTGTGTCTTTTGAGAAGTCCTTTTCTGAGACGGCTAGAGCGAGTATGTCGCCCTTCCAGTCGGCGAAATCGATTTCTTTGGCTGAGAAAGAGATCTGCAAAGAGAAAGCACGGGTTAGATTTGCTTTTAGTAATGAAGAGTTTGGCAGAATAAGTTAGATCCAGCAAAAGAAAGAAATGGGAAAGAGAAAATTGAAAAATTGCAAAGATCTGCAAGCGATCGGATCTATAAAACTAGAAAAAAATCTCAAACAAGATAAAATTTTAATTTTTTGCAGGCGATCTCAGTCAGTCATTTCATCAAACACCTGGCCTGCAAATAACTAATCCAAACAGCACAGGGAGAACAAATAGCAACCTGAGGCGCCTCAATGGCGTTAGCCTTCGTCAGTCCAAGAGCAGCACAGGCGACGGAGTGAGCCATCCTAGCACGATATCCAAATCTCCACGGCCTCAAATTACAAGAAGACGAAGAAACAGAAACAGAACAGGAGGGAGTACAGCAAGAAGACGAAGAGAATCGAAGAGAGAAGGTTCTGAGGGAGGAGAAGCGAGAGGGGGAGACGTGGAGAGAGATGCGGGAGGCGAATAAGGCAGCGGTAGTGGAGGAGGAGGAGGCGAGTGAGACCATTGGAGAAGGTATTTAAAGGAGAGGATACAGAATAAAGGAGGAGAGGATAGTACAGATATGTTCTATCGTCAGGACCCGCGTCACTTTTTCCCGTTTTTCAAGCTCTTTCCTGTCAGGACATGGATTGGATATTTTGGACGATATGATTTTGATATGATAATATCTTTTTGGTATTTTACTACGTATTCAAATCGATTACTATGTTGTCTTTTAGTTTTAAGTTTGTCTAAATTGCGCTTTTTTTTGTTAAAATTTCGTTCATTGCTTGACAGAGAAATGATATATGCTTTAGTTTTTAATCAAATCGATTCCTTGTCGGTTAAAACACAATTATTTAGTTGAGGAAATCTGGGTGGGAAATGCATGTATTATGCACTTTGATTTGAATGATTCAGATATTAATCAAAATGCTGAGTCATATTCAGTAAAATAATTTCAAATTGATAATTCGTCTTGGTCCCTTCGTTTGTTTCTTGGAGTTATCGGTAGAGTTTTTCGAGGGATCGAAGGTCCTCTTTGACCGACTCGACTTCCTCGAAGAATTTGTAGAGATTTACGTTGTCTTTTCCGTCTGCCGAGCCGATGATGCCTGATTCCATGAATCTGTTGCTTCAGGTCCACGTACTTTTTGAACGAGCTGGTCGGGAAGAGACCGTTCATCTTAAGAAATTCTGAATTGAGTGTCCAGAATTGGAATTAGAAGCAAAAAATGATAGGTAGGATTCAACAAATGCTTGAAGAGGAGATCAGTAATGTTTAGTTTAATTACTGAATATGACTGAATATCACATACTCGTAGGGTTTGGAGGAAGGAAGGAATAAAGACTCTCCTTAGCATATCAGTTATCAATTTGAAATTATTCAATATTTTACGGTTTCAAATTGATATGCTCAATATTCTCTTTATAAAGGATAAATTAACTATTTCATATTTTACGGAGGACACAAAAGAAAATTCACCTTCTAGTTCTTCTTTGACGGGACCGTGCATCTCTCTTCTCTCAAATCCTTCAAAATTAAACCAAGAGAGAAAGAGAAGACCCAACATCAATCTTCCTTCCTTCCTCCCAGTATGGGTTTACTGAATATGATTCATGATCCAAATTCAAGTCCTAACAAAAATAATCTTGTGTATCGCATATTTAGTAAAGCCTATTATTCCACAAAGTATGGGTTTGATCTAAAAAAAGAAATCCATACATAAAAAAAATATTATTTTTATTGTAAAAAAAGCATTTGGTTTATCTGCATTTTCTTTCAGGGAAGAAGTGAAGATGCGCTGGTAAGATATTTTGGCGAAGATCCTGCACGTTGTCCATTTGAAACAGGTATTTTTTGTTTATAATTCAAATCAAGAATATTACTTGGATTTACGTTTCTACCCTGAAATAGTACTCATGATATAATGCCCATAATTAATTTTATATAAAATCACATTATAATAGATGCGCAAACAACTTAAATTTTGCTTACTCTTTCATTTTTCTTCTTTTTTTGTAGTTATTTTTACACTGTTAAACTTTGTGAAAATGTTTGAAAAGGCGCACATGGACAATTTAAAGAATTACAAACTAGAGAAGAAAAAAGCTGAAAGGGTAGCAGCAGAAAGAGAAAAAGAGAACTCGAAACAAAACACCCCTAAATCTCAATCAAATGGATCAAATCTGGTGACTAGATCACTGTCAGGACTCAGCTTGGGAAATACAAAGTGATAAATAGAATAATAACTAGTGTGTTGCTCGCACGTTGCTGCGAGTAATTGTAACAAAAAAAATTATATCCAACAAATTACAATTGCACAAGAAAAAAAAACTAAATCATCTATTATTCACATCTAATATTAAGGGTGTTGCTAGTACAAATACAGGATTGAAATAAGTCCACTTCTAATTCAACCACGAACCACCAAAACAATAATAAATATAATGAATTAAGACAAATCTGTTCATTCATTCATTTATTGTACATATATTTCGAAGAAGTACAAAAGAGCAACAAAAAATTCATATGATTGAGAAACTTAATAATATAGATAACAAACAAATTATTATGACACATGATCAAACCGACATAGTAAACATTCATTGTGCCAAATCACCTGATAATTAAGTAAAAGTTATTTCGGCAACTAAATAATAAAGATAAGGTTGGAATTGAACCTGCACGACCAAAATAATTTAGCGATGAATTTTGCTACTCATCTCACCCAAAAATTCAATACTTAACAGATATTTTCAATATATGATTCTTGAAGGAATATAAAGAAGAGAATAAATACTATTAAGTCTCAACAGTCAGTACCACCAAAATAATAAACAATTTGGGCTTTTAGTGGCAAAGTAAGAATTTTCATTTAGCTTAAAATAAATTTAGCAGAATTATGTGGGTACGACATGGTATTATACCATCACAGAAGCTTAAAATAACTCATGCCTGTAAGGTGTTTTACAAATTGTTTCACAAAGAACATCCGGAAGCTGAGTCTTGTCTATCCAATTGCTACCGATTCAATCGAACCCTGAAATATAATTAAAAAAAAATACTTGGCTTAACTGTCGGTTTTGAATAATTAAAAAATTAGGGTTTTGATAATAAAAAATAAAATATTTTTTTTACAAAACTAGGGTTTTGATAAAAACGGACCTTTTCGAACTTCATATTGACATCCCTAAGAAATTGAATCCCGCCACGCCGAAGCATTAGTCGGCTCAATAACTATAAGAGCACCCTAGACGCAAACCTGTCAATTGCAAATCCATAGAATACATCTATATAATCAGTAATTAACCAATCTAAACAACAATTAAGCACATTCAGCCAATTTCACAAAAATTCCAGATTTCAAATCAGAAAATGAGCTCATCAAAATTAAAACTTAACTCTAAATCCAACTTATGTCAAAAATTAACCCTAAAAAGAATACATTCTGAAAACAAACGTTTTAATAGAACAATGAAACAAGCTTATTAACTCTTTTACCACTAATTAACACTGCACTGTTATGCTTCATTCTGAAACAACTAATCCATAATTCCCCACTTCGTCACTAACTAAACAAAGTCATGAATTTTGAGAATTGTCAAAATGCTGATATTTACCAGAAATAAACCAAGCAAGATTTTAGGGTCTTCAAAGTCAATCAGCTGCAACGTTACGATCCCTAAAGCAGTCTGTCTTTATTAAACTAAAATAACACAAAAAAAAATAACAAATCAAGTGTCGTGTTGTTATGTTCTCAATATACCCTTATCAGAAGATTCAGAACCCTAAAATATATCATTTTCCCCTAAATTCAATCATCCCCATATAAAACCCTAATATCCCAAATTAATTCAAATTAAATATTCTATTGAGGTAATCATGTTGAAATGTTCAATGAAATCACAAGATACATAAAAGAAAAAAGATCAAGTGTTACGTTACTCAATGCAAGCATTGAATTTAAAAACAAAACAACAGTTAGAGACCATGAGTGAATAAAATAGTATTGTTCTAAGACTTGCCCTTTGAAGGATCAAGGATTTGTGCATTACTACTAAGCTATGTCTTCTTAAGATTGCCAAATCAGAGAAACACCTCACATGCTCATAAGGTGATTGATATAAAGATCGACAAGTAGAACATCATCTTAGCTCATTCTTTTTCTATCAACAAACTTAGCATCAGAAATTCAACAATTGATCACAAAATCAACTACGAAAGACAAACAAAAGATTAAATTACAAACCTTTTGTTCATTTATGACGACCTCCACAAACCGCTTTGATACATCTGGCCGAAATTTGCATAGAAACCTCCAGCCTTCACCACCTCTGACGGTGGGAACACACCTCCTCCTTGTCGTTCTCTGAAGAAGATGAATCGTTTCTTTTATCGCTCCGGCTGCAACTATTGTAGTAGCTGCAGGGTTTCTCGCGTAATTTCGAGTCTAGGGCTTGAATTAGTGGTAAAGATGACAGCGACTGCGGAGTCGGCGGAGGCGTGCGCCGAGCGGTCGGCGGAGTGGGCGGAGTCCGCGGCGGCGTGGGAAAGAGTGGAGAGAGAAATTAAGAGATGTGAATGGGAGATCTCCATTTCTTTTTCTTTCTATTTTTATTTAAATTTTGTAGTCCAAGATAGTACACCATGCACTTCAACCAATAAAATATTGACACGTGTCAATTTGAGCTTGGTCTAGGACGTCCTAGGTACACCGCGAACTTTTATTAAACCACTGACGTGGCTTCATCAGGGCGCAGCATTCAACTCCAAAATATATATAGGGTATAGATTTTAGGTCAATATGTTAACTTTTTGCATTTTTTCTAACTATATTTGATGAAAAAACAAACGTTCCTTTCCCTTTTTATGGGGAGAGAAGATTACACAAGGAGGGGTCCAAGTGTATAGCTGCACAGATAAAATATGTTTGTGGTTGTTTTCCCTTTTATATAAGTTTAAGGACTAAAGAGTTTTTTTTTTTTTGTCAATAGGAGCTTGTTTTAACTCCTATTTTTTTCACTCATCAAATACGTCCAACCGTACTTAATTTACTTTTCGCGGTTGCACATGATTTGATTGTGTAAATAGCTTGTAGTAAATATTGAGTTTTTTTAACAACTCGTGAGTCAAATGTACTCTCTTATGCTTGGTTTTAACTTTTAAATATATGAGTTTTTTGGTATGGATTCAATTCAAACAACATTTGTAGTAAATATTTTCTTTAACTTGTGAGTCAAATGTACTCTCTTATGCTTGGTTTTAACCTATGTTACGCGGACGCTCTCCGAAATGAGCCGTAGGCGTGTCGGACACGGACACGGCTCGGACACGCCTCCGACACGTGTCCGACACTTCAAATGGCGTGTCCGACTATTTTATTGTTAAAAAAAATATGGACACGGCTCGGACACGGCGGGACACGTTTTGGACACGGCGGGTATAAAAAAATAGTGTACTTAGTAACGGTTCTTCAATAAAAACCGTTACTAATAGTGTAATTAGTAACGGTTTTTATTAAAGAACCGTTACAAATAATGGCAATTCTGTAACGGTTCTTTGATGAAAACCGTCACTAATATACAATCTGTAACGGTTTATAATAAACCGTTACAGATATTGGCAATTCTGTAACGGTTCTTTGATGAAAACCGTTACTAAATGCATAAAATCTGTAACGGTTTATAATGAACCGTTACAGATATTGCAATTCTGTAACTGTTCTTTGATGAAAACCGTTACTAATATACAATCTGTAACGGTTCTTTGATGAAAACCGTTACTAAATGCATACAATCTGTAACGGTTTATAATGAACCGTTACAGATAGTGCAATTCTGTAACGGTTCTTTGATGAAAACCGTTACTAATAGTGTATTTAGTAACGGTTTTTATGAATTAACCGTTACAACTTACAAAGTAGTCCAAAATCGTTACAGATTTTAAAAAACCGTTACTAATCAAGTTATTATCAATTTAGTTTATGTTTTTTATATTATTTATATTTTTTAAACATAAAATAAATATATTATATTATATATATATAAGCCGTGTCGTGTCCGGAGGTTTTTTTGAGATTGCCGTGTCGCCGTGTCCGTGTCGTATCGGACACGACACCCGTGTCCGTATCCGTGCAACATAGGTTTTAACTTTTAAGTATTGATGTTTTTGGTATGGATTCAATTCAAACAACAATGTGCATGCCGTGTAAAGTGACTTCATGACTTAATTATAGCCTGTTTACTTCATTACTTTCGACTAAAATGTGATCAATATGATGAAAAATACTTAAAATAACTGTGTTCTTTTATTAATCAACTGAAAAACAACTGTGTTCTTTTCTTTCATGCATTCTACTGTCAAGCCTCTTTCTCTTAACCGTGAAACCAATGACACACCAGTTTCACTGTTACAAAATACTAAATCTAAGAGGACGAGTTGTTAAGAACCCACTCAACCAAGGTGGAGACTCCGAACCCGGTTGCAGCACACTTCTTGTGATTCCAAACCGGCCCCGCCATGTCTATGTGCAACCACTGCACCTTCTCATCCACAAACTACAACTACCAAATATATTTATTTTAATATTGTATAACAATAAGAAAATACACTACTCAGGAAAAAAGGGAATTAAAAAAAAAAACTAATCTTTTCTGAATTTTTGAAAACCCCTATATTTTTTATTTCCCATTTTTAATTCTTGATTATTCTTTATTTTATTATTTCTTCTTGAAAAAAATAATATATGGAATAAAGTTTATAAGCAGTATTTCTATTTCGGTCCAAATTTTTTTTAATTGCATGTGATATTAGAGGGGTAAAAAACTTATAGAAACAACAGTAGAGTCCACAAATATAGGGGGGGGGGTTCCAAAAAATGACCTGTTTGAGGAAAAGAGCGGCGGTGATGGAGCCACCCTGGGGGCTGCCAGTGTTGACCATATCGGCCACGCCTGATTTCATACCCTCCCAGTAACTCTCCTCCATCGGCAACCTCCACACCTTCTCTCCCGCCCTCTCCGCCGCCTCCGCCACCTCCTTCGCCAGCTCATCGCTCGGACTGAATATCCCTGTTACAAAAGATGAAAAAGAAAGTAATTTAACTATAGTTAAAAGAAAAAAAATACGGTCAATATTTAGTTACGTGATCTTACCTGCAATACTAGGACCGAGGGCAACTCTGCACGCACCGGTTAAAGTTGCCAAATCAACTATCTGTATAAAATATTAATATGTTAATAAAATATAATAATCAAAGATTGCGAATTGGACTAGAAATACTTAGAAAAAGAACAAAATGTCTCTTATTTTTTAATATGACGATTATAAGATAAGATACTACCTTTTCAGCGCCTTGGTTACAGGCGTAGACTAACGCATCGGCGAGAGTAAGCCTTCCCTCAGCATCTGTATTATTCACCTGAAATTAAAAAAATAACTTAAAGAAATAAAAATATTTCCTTATTAATAAATAGGCCAAACATATGTAGTCAGTTACTAATTATTAATTAGGAATTATACCTCAATAGTCTTTCCGTTAGAGGCAGTTACAATATCGCCTGGCCTCATGCCAGTACCACTAATCATATTTTCACACGCGGCCACAACAAAATGGACCTGAATTAATTTTTAAAAATCAGTAAGAAAATTAGAGAAGAGTCAACAATTACGTTTATGCCCCTACAGTAAATGAAAAATATATACCTCAACGCCAGGTGGCTTGATTTGAGCAATGGCTTTTGCAGCGCCAAGTGTTGCAGCAGAACCGCCCATGTCAAATTTCATTAATTCAATCGAGCAAACCGGCCCGGTCTTTATATTGTAACCACCACTTACAAACAAACAAAAAAAGAAATATGCCTAAATAACAAAAACACCCTCTTTACTGAAAATTACAAAAATACCCTTTGCGGCTAATCCATACCATCAACTAATACATAACACCGTTGCAATTAAGGCACAATTGAGGGGTATTTTTGCAAAACAAATCTCGCCACTAAATATACCTGTCAAAAGTCAGGCCTTTGCCAACAATGGCCAACTTCCTCTTCGCGTTGCCACCTGGCGGTTTGTAGCACAAGTGGATGAAATGAGGCGGGTTGGCTGAAGCAGCAGCGACTCCTAGATAAGAACCCATCTTTAACTCTTCGCATTTTTTTACATCCAATATATTTGCGGTCATCACATCGCTGTATAAAGAGGCTACTTTTGCTGCCTCTTCAGCAAGCACACCTTCAAATAGAGAAAATAAATGATTTCATGTCAGGTTATTTCTTAGCTACAGTGTTTTAGGGGATTTTTTTCAAACCCCTATATGTTCTGGTATTTATAAAAAATTACACTTTGGAATATTAAAAAAACTGTTTGTAAACTTTCCATTTCTCAAAATGAGTGGACTTTCGGAACACTCAAAAAAAATTAATGTCAATTTTTCACTTTACAAGAAATCCCAACTTTAATGTTTTATTTAATATAAATTAACTCACTTTGCAATAATAGAGAAATAATATGTACAAACCTTAATTTGTTTCGAAATAATAGAAATAATTTGTAGAATGTGCTTACATACTATTTATCATTAATACATCATTAGAATACTATTCAGGGATTTTTTTTTTAAATTAAAATTTGAAGATAATATTTTTTTCAACATTACAAAAGTCCGATGTTTTTCACGAATTCGAGAAACACAGGGGATTTCTGAAAAAAATCCCGACATTTTATGATTACCACTAGATCTGTTCCCACTTACCAGGAGTAAGAACATTTGCTGGCGCATTAACAAGTTCTTTTCCAAATATTACGCCAGAGCAAAGCTCAGTAGCAAACTTCAACTTTTTATCCAGTTCTGGTCCGCCTCCCAAACCGATTATATCAACCTCTTTAAGAACCGAATTTTTCGATTCGGATTTGAACCTGCTATCTTCATATAATCCCAACACAGTACCTAGATTAAAAAAATTAAAAATAATTAGAGATTTTGTGGTATATTTAGTAGAAGCAAGAAGGAATAGAATTTGTTAAAATTTTAACATACTTGTGTATTTGTTAAAATTTTCTTAAATTTGTGTATTTGTTAAAATATTAACAAATTTGTGTATTTTCTCATTCCTATAAATCTTTAGAAAAGAAATACCAAAAATACTCAAAATTAGAAAAATTGCTAAAATTTGTGCATTTTGGTTTTCCTTTTCTACATAGGAATGGAAAAAATCTTCAAAAGCAGTAAACCTGAAGCGATGGAAGAAGCAGCTTTCGATTTAGCCGCCTCATTTCCCTCAATTTCAGAAACAAGCACAATCGCAACATTACTAGCCTGAGCCGACTTAGCCACATTTGCAACCGCCTCACCAATTCCTCTGTAGGAACTCGTGCTGGGTTCCTTGATCTGTCCGATCCCAACAAGTCCTACCCTTTTGAACCCTAATCCGGCTAAACGGAGTACTATGGTTTGGCCGGCCTTTCCTGTGAAATCCTCCTCTGCTGAAGCTTCGGCTAAAAGGCCGTTGAGCTTCTCGTCGAGCTTTTTGAGAATCGGGTGGGAGAATTTTGAGTCTGCGTCTTTCGAGAAGTCTTTTTCTGAGACGGCTAGAGCGAGTATGTCGCCCTTCCAGTCGGCGAAATCGATTTCTTTGGCTGAGAATGAGATCTGAAAAGAGAAAGCACGGATTAGAATTGCTTTGTTTTAGGTTTGTAAATGAAGAGTTAAGATATAGCAAGTGTTAGATAGAATTAGTTAGATCCAGTGAAAAGAAGAAAGAGTGGACAAGAGAAGATTGAAAAACAACAACAAAGATCTGCAAGCGATCTGATCTATAAAACTAGACAAAATCTCAAATAAGATAAAATTTTAATTTTTTGCAGGCGATCTCAGTCAGTCATTTCATCAAACACCTGGCCTGCAAATGACTAATACAAACAACACAGGGAGATCAAAATCGTGCGAGAACTGAGAACAAATAGCAACCTGAGGCGCCTCAATGGTGTTAGCCTTCGTTAGACCGAGAGCAGCACAGGCGACGGAGTGAGCCATCCTAGCACGATATCCAAATCTCCAAGGCCTCAGAAGAAACAGAACAGGAGGAAGTACAACAAGAAGACGAAGAGAATCGAAGAGAGAAGGTTCTGAGCGGGGGAGACGTGGAGAGAGATACGGGAGGCGAAAAAGGCAGCGGTAGTGAAGGAGGCAAGTGACACCATTGGAGAAGGTATTTAAAGGAGAGGATAGGTAATAAAGGAGGGGAGGATTGTGTACAGATCTGTTCTATCGTCAGGACCCGCGTCACTCTTTCCCGTTTTTCAAGCTCTTTCCTGTCAGGACAAAGGATTAGATATTTTGGACGATATGAGTTTGATATCCATATCTTTTTGTTTCTTTTTATGGGTGAATTTTGGTATTAAACTTCATGGTAGTCAAGTGTTTTACGTATTCAAATCGATTACTATGTTGTCGTCTTTTAGTCTTAAGTTTGTCTAAATTGCGATTTTTTTGTTGAAATTTTGTTCATTGCTTGACAGAGAAATGATATATTTTTTTTCTGATTTTAATCAAATCGATTCCATGTCACTTAAAATACATTAATTTAATTGAGGAAATCTGGGTGGGAAATGCATGTATTATGCACTTTGATTTAAATGATTCAGATAATCAAAATGTTTGATATGCTACTTATTGTTCATTTTGGTACTGAGTCATATTCAGTAAAATAATTTCAAATTGATTGCTAATGAGATTCTTATCAAGTAAATTGATAGTGATATTCTTACATATTTTCATCAAGATATCTACCAAATTTGTATAGAACTGTAGATTCTTGTAAAATTTGATTCCCCTCCAAATTAATGGATAAACTTCTTATCTCCCTTATCTCTCTAGCAAAACTCCCAGTAAAAACTACAGAATAATTTATTAATTAATCATTTGATTCAATACATGAGAGGAAGAAGAAAACAAGAATGCAGATTTACAGGACCATACTTTCTCCACTCAATCTCCAATTTCTCAATCTTCTCGGCGAAGCTTCCGACATCTCATCTTTACAACTTTCCAAACGATTCAGATTCCGTTCCACATCCAACAAAGAAAAAGGATCCAAAAATGTCAGTCTCACTTCCTCAAACCGTTCAAACCATCCCGATCCCTTTCTCTCCCTGACTTTCACTTCGCAGAGATCCAAACCTCTTCACCAATCGAATCAAGATCAAAGCGATCACAATTCCGGCTAGATCCGCGGCCGCGTCCTTGACAGACCCGCCGGCAGATCTCCAGATGCCGATCTCATCGCCGGCCTCCTTAGCGGCCCCGGCGGCGATGGAGGCTATGGTTCCCAGGGCTGCGCTCCTGCGGCGGAGGAAGGCGTGACGACTCCGGCCAGCGAGGGCGGCGACGATCAGAGTAATGAGGAAGCAGGCGAGGAAGTGCTGGAGTTTGTCGGCGGCCAACCAGTCGTCGTTCCACTCCATTGGCGCGGTTTTGCTTTGAACTTGATCCAACCCGTTTCTTTCAGGTTTGAGATTAAATTTACGACTTTGGTTTACTGACGGTTTTACTGTTTTAAGTTTTACTTTGGATTAAATATTTCATCACAGGCCGGCCCATTAATAACATTATAAAAGTTGAGAAACAAATAGGGCCCAATAAATTGCAACAAAGCACGGGTCCCTAAAAGTTACATCCAATGAGAAGACACCACGTCGCCTAATTACATACGTGGCATATTATCATTGGCCAATCCATCCAGTCGTATACCTGTTCCACCTACTAGCACCTTCTCATTCTCATACACCATCAATAAATCAGACAAGAAGATAGACTAAAAATTGAAATTACCAAGAGGATTTTCCCCAAATAGTAATTCAAATCAATCCTTTACACGGTTTAAATCAAAGAGAAATCAGCTAAAATCACATGTTATTATTACGACTTAGGCAGCGGTTCGCCTGCCAAAAATGATTGAAATAATCTGAATCCTCTTTTAGGTTGAAATAACGGAACTTCGTGTCCAGCTCCCCTTACTGAGGCGAATGTCAGCCCTTCATAAACTTCAGACCAACCGCCCACCTAAACAAGTTAAAAAAATATTGATCGCAAATTATATTATTACAAAATAATTTTGTTATTTAAATTTCACATAAATAATTGGGAAGAAAAGAAATAAAATATTTACTTGTCCGGCTGAGTACCAAGGATACCAAGGGACTTTGATCTTGAGACGGAGATGACCAATGGAGAATCTTGTGGCTGTCACTGGAACTACTGAATCTGTGTCGCCACTGTAATATAAATAAATATATCAAATTCTCTTTTTAATTAATTGTTTATGTTTGTGATTTTATGTTAATAGAATTTAATTTAATTTAATTTAATTTTCATACCTAAAAACCCAAATCCTGATTAGGCCAGACTTAATCAGCTCCTTATAAGTCGGCAACATGGATAAATCAGTATCTAGCCATTCCTTGATAAGTACATCACTATTAAAAAATTCAATAAGAATAATAATCTCACTACCATTAAATTCCAAGAAAAATAAAGAAAATATAAGGTAAAAAATAATCACAAGAACTACAATTATACCTGCACGCAGTCCATTTATACGGAATGCCAGTAATATTTGCATGCATGGCTTTCTGCACGTCAATCCTATTATAATACCTCTCAGCGTAATTCTCAGTACAAGGATCATAGCCATACGACCTTCTTCTAATCAAACTGCCTTTCAGCCTAATCACAGCTTTAGAATCAGAACCACTTGAATTTGACTTGGCGCAAGAGGGTGTGTAAATGCTGTATTGGTCTATATCACCAAATTCATGATTCATCGCGTAATTTACGGCTCGATCGCAATGTTTTGAAGTGTTTGTTGAGGTGAAGTTACATGAAGTGATGATTGAACGGTATGTTTTGTCTGAAATCATTGCGTGGGTCCACCAGTATGAGACTGTGCCTAAGTTATCGTAATAATTGTCTGTCACTCCATTTCCCACCTGTCAGAAAAAAATGATGTTTGAATATTATTTTATTTTTTAAATAAATAACATTATTTCGTTAAAATGGAAATAGTGAGTACTGCTTACAAGAATTCCCTTGAGGTTTATGAAGGGTTTTGATGAGCCTTTGTTGTAGTCGAGGACTTTCTTTCCTAGATGAGGAACATAATGTCCTAAAATACAATGAAACAATAATTAATGTCATTATTACAAGATTAATGGAGTGTTTGCAACATGATTATGATGTAATAAGCACAAAATTAGGTTTTGTATCTTACCGGCATAGCTCTCCCCTGATATATAAAAATCGCGATATTTATACTGAGGGAACCTTTCCATCCAGCCAATCAAAAAGTTCAAAGAATCTTGAGCTGTATCACAATTCACAATCATTTACAATAAATAAGCATAAAATAACTCATACCTAACCTAGCTGGTGATGCATCAAAATCGAATTATATTTTTATTTTCTATTCTTTTGATAAAAAAATACTTTTAGGTTTCAAGTATTATTACGAACCTGTTCTTTCGTCTCCTGTAGTCTTAAGATCAGAGCTAGTGTTTGTATATGAGAATCCAACACCGGCTGGAGATTCCAAAAACAATAGGTTTGCTTCTGTAGTATTAAAAAATCAATTTGAAATATCACTGTTATTTGCACAATTTAATGATCTTTTTGTGAAAATCAATAAGGCAATTTTGTACACAAGTACCTCTGTTCCATGAGTATTTATTGAGATATAGAGAGGTTCCATTTTGCTTAATCCGAAATGGTCCGATTTCTTCTGATGCTCCATAAGCAACTGAAGAGCAACCTGGACCTGATACAAATTAATAAGTGTTACTTTTTCATTTATGATATAAAAGTTAAATCAATTTTTTCATCAGAAAGCGCTAAATTTTACTGAGCATTTATGTTAAATTGCAATGTTGTTAAAAAGTGGATCCCACAATTATTATTATTTTTTTTTATAATATAAAGTCAACACTACTTGACTGAAAGCAAGGAAAATTTGCAAGTGGTCTCCCATGTAGATCAAGGACCACATTACACTGCATTTTTTTTTATTTTTTTTTTTGTGAAAGATCACCTCAAACCGCATTTGAATATGATATATCTTTGAGCTTCCTAAAGGTTAAAGGTAGCATTCATGACCTGAAAAAAACTTTTTCAGGTGCAATTCTTTTTTACTTTTTGTTAAATGATTACATTTTATCTTTATTCTGCATTTAATTTTCCTAAGATTCTTAAGAGTAATGATTCAAAACTCAAAAGACATATCATGGTGCCCATACATGCATGAAGCACTTTGTAAAATGGCACTACTGTTCCATTACATAACTTTTATAAATTGGGCAAATATGAGAGACAAAGAACGCCAGCAAACCAACCAAACTGTCCAGGCTCGCGTGACTGATATTTGCATTAGCAAATGAAACAAAAATGATAAAGAGAAACAAGAATGAGAGAAGTTTTAACTTTTTTCACCCAGACTTAGGGCAGAGCAGAAAGAGAGATCTACTTTTCCAAAAAGAATGATGAAGAATTGAAGGGGCATTTGTTTTGTATCAGATGGCTTTATCTAATGTGATGATGACAAGAGACGAAACAAAGGGAATAAGATAAAGATTTGCAGCTTTGTATCTCTTTTGCCTTGCCTTGCCAGACATTTTGCACTCCCAATACACCATTACTTGCTAAAACCAATCCAAAGATATCATGTAATAGCCTTATCATTATGACTTATGAGGTTCCCTATGTACTAATTAATATAAATATTAAAAATATATCATCATTCTATCAAATTAAAATACTTCTACCTAGAATTAATGAAAAAATGGCTAAGGCCTCGTTGCACAAGAAGCAACAAATAGATGGCCTTATAGAACCTAAACTCCGAAAGATCAAAAACTTTAATTTCCAACAGGCAACAAAGACGAGCCATAATTGGTGGTTATTATGTTTCTTAGGTTCCGACCCTCCTAACTACAGACAAATTAATTAGCCCTAAAGTATATAAACAATATAATTAGTGGTGCTCCCTAAACTATATAAACACTATTATTACTGGTGCTAATTAAACCACATTTCCCTATACAACTAGAAAACAAAACAAAAAACAGATGACTATAAACTCAGGGCCCGAAAAAAGGAAGGAACCACGATTGGGCTGTTGGTTTGGTGTATTGTACTGTCAAGAGAATAATAATGATCAGTCAGCACTCACATGATACCACTGAACCTTGCAAGTCAAAAAACTGTACCAATATTTCCTTCGTCAAAAAAGAATCTAAAAATAGCCAATGAGGAAAAGCCACGCCATTAATTCGCTGACATGGCATGTTCTCATTGACTCGGTCGGACCCATTCACGCATGGTTGCCTTAGATTATTTATTTCCATTAAGATATATTATTCATCTATTTAATATTTAATTCAAGATTTATTTTCTGAGATGTGTACTGTGTTTCTTCAGCAGGGAAAATTTAAGGCTTTGCGTATTTATTGTGGCCCTGTGGGTAGCTATTGTGCTAGTTACTATAACTTGTTAGAACTCAGCAGTAAGAAATAACTAGTCCATATTTTAGAAGAGGATCAGTCACCTCAAAATTTCAAACACAAATCAGGTTAAAAATCTGATTTTTTTTTTAAGAAAAAAGAAAAACAAAGGGTGAAGCTCTATCAATGAGATAACAGACCTACTTAAATGTTTTTGGACCATATAATTTAGAATTTTATATGAATCGAAGTGAGATGTTATCAGAATTATGCTCGAAATAAACAACAATTGATTGTCAAGCTTATTTCAAACGACAGAGTTTATATTGGGAACCAACAATAAATGATAAGCTATGTACATTGGAAAAAAGAAAGGTTATAAAAATATATTTTGCCCAAAAAGCTCTGAGAGTGAAACAACAAAAGAAATCTTATGAAAAGACGAAATAAATTCCATGCTGTCTATTATTTGTTTTGTTAATGTTATTTTTTGGAACACCAAAAAAGGTACTTGACTGGACTTGATGGATCATAGGAAACTTTTTGGAAAGGCATATGTTTAAATTTGCATAGTCAACTCTAGTAAAGTCTTTCTTATAATCATTCATCTCTATAACTTTATGTAACAATTAAAAAGATCTTACTTTTACTCATAAATCACCAATTATACCATGAAGAACTGATCATTATGAAACAAAACATAAAAAATCATGTATACAAACATGAAAAAGAATGAGAAAAAAATTAAAATAGAATAATAATATAAAGCAGTAAATTACCTCCATTAAGCCAAAGAACGAGAGGCTTCTTGTCAGCTTCACCGATGGCTTCAGTGAGCCAATAGAAGAGAGCTCTCCCATGCTCCTTATTCACAGTTACATAACCTGAAAACTGTTTAAACGACACTCTTGGCTGGCCAGGAAGCTCAGTTATTCTATCCAGCTCTTGCTCATTAATGGCCGATGCAATCTGATGTAGCATCGCACAGAAGAAGAAGAAGTGCAAACCATTCATTGCTTTTCGACTCCTGATTTCCATTGTTTCTCTTCAAGAGAAGGATATAGTGAGAGAGAGATAATGGAAGGACGTTTTTCGTGTTTCTTCTTGTTGTTGTGTTGTGGGCCAAAGAGCAATAATGTCGAGTTTGAAAAAATAAGAGGGATTTGGATGGGCTCTGAGTCTGAGGTGGCGAGATGAGAAATTATGATATCATTGATTTGAGAGCAGGTTTTGTTCTTATAGTCTTCATGCGCATGGAGCTCCTTTCGAGACGATAGAATAATTCTACGCAATTAATAAAAATACGAACGTAAATATAGACTAGAATTTATTTCTTTTCTGTGAAGCCGACCTATAAGTGTCTCGCCATTAATACTCAGAAAAATAAAAATAAAAGCTTCTAGGAGAATATATGGAGATATAGAAAGAGAAATTAAGATAAGAAAGAGAGAGGAAAGAGAATTAATAGAACTTGTATTAATGAATGGAGACAAATTCACAATGACAATGGTTCTCTTATATATAATGAGCAATTACTAAGGAAAATTATTTATCTAAATCAAAAATATAATATACAAATTTTCTAAAATGAAATGTCCAAGTACTAAAGCAGAAACAAAATATTTTCCATTCTTCAAATTTTTCCTAGATTGTTAATACTTTAAAAATTGTGAAATATAGAGGAAAATCAACAAAGATAAACCATAAATGCAATATGAATTGCATTTTTTTCTTTTTTGGCAATATGAATGGCATGGTCTGTGTGAGTGTGGGTGGCTGACAGGGTGAGTGTGGTCCATTGAATCGAAAAGCAAGGAATCATGTGAGGTGTGAGAAATCGAACAAGTTATTTACTTAGCTGAAAATGTGTGTTAATGCAATTATAGACTTTAGAAAAGGACTTTTGTTTTTATATATGTTTGACGAGTAGAGTACAGTACAGGTCCAGGGCTGCAATGGCGCAGTAACAGAGAAATAATTCTACTAAGATTTGATTGGATCATTGGAGCATTCATTCATCCTGCATCATTCGATTTTTTTTTCATGGATCGTAGAAAGAGAAATTATTCGAATTTTATGTTTAATATTATAACTTGATGAACCTAATAGAGCTAAGTGGAGAAGCTTTATAGAGACGGTACCATCGTCTCTTCTAAAATTTTGACATAACAGTATAAATTAATAGTGTATTTGTGAAGAAAATTTTGAAATATATGTATGTATTTGTCTTCCTTGTAGAAATTTTGTACAGTTATAATTAATAAGAAAAAAAATTTTAGTCCCCATGAGCTTAAATATATATTAGTCTATTGCATGACACATGTTAGTTCGTTGTCTTTTATTTTGGTTCCAAAATCTTAAGTTTGACCAATCAACAGTCAATATACAGGAAAAACAACTCTCTTCAATTTTCTATCTCCTGTGAATATTGTCTGCTATCATTTAATTTCCTTTATTAATATTTTTTTGTACTTAGCTTATTTATCATGATCATGCATTATATATACAAATAAAGAATAAGACATGATATTTGTTCCTGTCTTTAGGTGCTTGTTTGTTTATAATTACCTTGCCAGGTTTCGTGTTTCCAATTAATCATGGTACTATTCAAATCTCTACAGTGGAAGAACCCATTTGGCATCTTATGTAAACTCCATTATTGCAACTCGCATCACATAAATAGCTAGGTTTATATTATACAATTTTTTCTGTCTTTTGTATTTTTGGTTCTTGTTTAAACCGGGATATCTGGGTCGGATGATATCCTACCTATTTAATTTGTTTATGCATTCACTATTTATATTTTATGAGTTTACAACTTAGGTGTGAAATCAAATCATTAGGTATTAATTAATTAATCTACATTGATTAATTAACAATGTAAAAAATCAACTAAAAATAATGGTTCATGAATGAGAGACCTTGGTTCATTGGTTTCTTGGTTTGCATTTAATGGACCTTTGCGCATGGAATTGAAGGGATGTACTTGGCTGGAGGCATTAATGAACGATTATAAATACAACGTTTCTCAGTCAGTTTTTGTCCCCAAAATTTACAATATGGGAAATTTTGTCCAACTATGAACTATTTTTTGTTAGCAATTTATCAACATATTGTTAAGAATTCAGCAGATAAAATTAGAAAAATTAAAAGATTTATCTCGGGCCACATGTGCAAGCACAGAACACAAGTCCTGTAGTTCCAAAAGCTTATATTTCATTAGAAAAGATTGTAGATTCTGTCTACTTCTTGATTTGTATATTTTCACTATAAATTGTGAATAAGACGAGCCTAAACTGTAGACTTAGTTTCTGAGGTACACTGTAACTCTTTGCTATGTAATTCACCTAAATACTCTATATTTGCAAGAAGAAAATGAAGAAAAGAAAGAAATAGGGTTCCTTGTAATTAGCACAAGAATCTTTCGTTATATTGCAAAATCAATT
This sequence comes from Juncus effusus, assembly GCA_027726005.1. Lineage (NCBI taxonomy): Eukaryota > Viridiplantae > Streptophyta > Magnoliopsida > Poales > Juncaceae > Juncus > Juncus effusus. The sequence goes on along the minus strand of CM050890.1, from coordinate 10,783,396 downwards.
GGAATTTGTTACTATTGACAAAAATCAACTGCACTCTGTCTGAATTGCAGAAGCCACTAAAACAGTTTATCTACATTAATCATCAAGCGTCTTTTGTCTCAATTGTGAAAGTTATATGAGCGTTTCTTTTGCAAATTTCAACAATGTAGCGGCTATTTGCAACTAATCATATAAAACATAACTTGGGCCAACCCATTAATCTCACAACACAGCCTATTGGCCCATATTAAAGGCTTGACTAACACGTTGAATAGGCCATAATGCATTGATGGATTCTTTATGAAAATAGAATAAAATAGGCAAATTTTCATATTTAATCATCTCAATTTCGACTCATTTACCTCACTAAAATTAATTCAAAGTTCCAACTTCCGCCTCAAATAAAAAACGAGACATCAAATCCTGTTTCATAATTAAAATGTTAACAATACTAAACAGCATAAAAATTTGAGGAATTCAAAATCCTGTTCTTTAATCTGAAGGTGACATCTGCCAAATCCGTTTAATATCACAGAAATAAACAAGCTGAGCTGAAAATCAAGTTGTTTATCATACTGGCAAAATTGAGATGGCTCATGGAAACTTACTAATTAAATAACTATCATGACAAACAAAAATTACACAAAACAAAATCTCACTGATCATCACAGAAGATGATCATCAATATCTATTCCCCATATCTCCAACTCCTCAAATCAACAAGAAAATTGACCTAATTTAAACCTCAATCACCATCTAATCCAAAGAATCACTCTTATCAAAACCATCTCCCTTACAAACCTCCTTATTCTTCCCTTTATCACTCTGGCAAATCCAATGAAGTCCCTCAATCAAATCATCATAAACCTTCTGATTAATTCCACCTCTCTTCTTCCTCAACTCCTCTAACAACTCAAACGCCTCATCAGCCCTTCCTTCTCTGCACAAACCCTCCATTAATGTCCTGTAAGTCAACACATCAGGCTTCTTCCCGTTTTCCACCATGTCAAAAACTACCTTAATCGCCTCCTCAAATCGACTCTCCATTGCTAAGCTCGAAGCCAAAACCATGGAGACTCCGCCTGTCGGCACGAATCCTTTCTCTCTCATCTGTTGGAAAAGCTCTGTTGCGCGGTTAGTTCGACCTTTCTCACACAATCCTTTGATTAGATAGCCGTAAGTCAGATCGTTCGGCTCGGAGTTGTACAACGGCATTTCTCTGAAGACTATGAGAGCGTCGTCCATTTCTAAGCAGCGTGAGTAAGCTTTGATGATTAAGTTGAGGAGGTAAGTATCAGGGATTATTCCCGACATTTTCATCTGTTTGGCAAGAGAGCGAACTGCTTTGAGATATACATAAGAAACAGGAGGCTTGCCTAATCGCTTGAGAATCGCTGAAAGAAGCATGGAGTAAGTTTCAAGGTTGGGAGCGCAGTCTGAAGGCGAGTTTTGCATCTTCTTGTAGAGATCGAATGCACGAGAGAAGAGGTGTTTACGGGAGGAGCAGAATCGGATGCATGTGTTGAGTAGTAAGAGGTCAGGCGGACATGCTCCGGCGAGGACCTCGTCGACCAACGACTCGGCAGCGGAGAAGCGACGGGAGCCGATGGCGGCGGAGAGAGCAGCGTGGTAGGAAGAGGCCGAATGGCGGTACCCGGGGCGGAGCGAGGCCCAGCGGAAGAGATCGAGGGCTAAATCTGGATCTGACTCCGCCCGCACGGCGGACGCTAGATCGTCGGCGGTGAAGCCTGGTGAAAGGCGGGAAACCCAGGAGTTGAACTGCGATTCGGATCGTGTGAGGCCACGAGGGGAAGGTATGAAAGCAGGAGTGGATGGAGTGTCTGGAGGAGGGAAAGAGGAAGAGGAGGAGAGAAGGTGGCGGGAGAGGAGGATGGGATGCCGGCGGCGGTGGAAGAGGCGGAGCAGGAGCCGGCTCGACGAGTAACTCATCTCAAAATGAACTCGATCAAACTCAGAGTGAAGGGATAAAACAAAGACGAGTCCAAACCCGATCCGACCCGCTAGTAATATTCACAGGTAAATATTTTACAAGTACTGAGCAAAAGTATATTGAAAAAGCACTTATTGCTCTGCTCTTAGCAAAATGAGTCTTGTGCGTATCACTACTCATTTATCGTCAGAATCCAGAAAAATCTACCAATTGAGCTGCATCACATTCACGCATGGCGGGACAAGGAAACAGAAGATAAGGCCACTCAACTCATCTCTCTCTCTCTCTCTTCCGAGCCATGGCTAGCACAACCAGTTTCTTCTACCGCCCTCTCCCGTCTCTCTCCGCCTCTCCGACCACTTCCAAACCCGCTTCGAATCTCCTCTTCTCCGTCGGATTCCTCAATAAACCGATCGGATTGATTAGTACTTCTCCGCCGTCGCAAGGACGAAGTACGGCCGTGGTGGTGCGTTACAGAGGCGGGAGCCGCCGTGTACCGGTCTCCGATGATGAAGGTGGGGAAGACGATGAGACGGTCTTGATTGAGGCAGATAAAGAGGAGAGGGAGTACGACCCGAATCTTGACCTTGAGAGAATCGAGTGAGTTATTATTGATTGTAATTTGGTTAATTAGGATTTATCTCACGTTATTCACTGGATTCTGCGATGATAATGTGAAATTTCGTTTTTTCTGTGTTATTTGCTCATGAACATGGTTTTTATCACTTAAATTTTCTTTCCAGGTCTCCAACAGTGAGGCTTTTGGATGAACAAAATAATATGGTTAGTTCAAATTTTATTTTCTTTCATTTTACTTGTACACTCTATTTCTATATTGTGAACTTAAACACATTAAATCTTTTATAGATTGGCGTAATGTCTTTCAGAGAAGCTGTAAGGAAATCAGAAAATTCAGGACTGATATTGGTATGTTTTAATTCAATTTGACTTCTCAAATTAAATTAAATTAAAGTCCTACTTAGTTTGATTTTTATTTATTTAATATTTTTATTTTTTTGGATATAGGCAATAGTTTCAGTAGATGCAGACCCGCCAGTTGTTCGCCTTTTTGATGAAAGTTATTACAAGTAATTAATTAATTATATTAATTTCTTAATTTTTGAATTATTCAAACCTAGTAGCTGATTTCGAATTTATTTCAAAATGTTTTATTTACTTTTCTTTACAGGAAACATAAATTTGAAAAGCAGAAAAAGAAGAAAATCCAACAGAAACAATCCAGTACTCATTTTTCTATTTTTATTTTCCTTTAATTTCCCTTTCTGTAAGATATTATTTATTTTATATAATCTGTTTATCATGAAATGCAGGTGTGCGCACAAAGGAAGTAAAAATGGGGTATTTATTCTATCGATCCTCCAAATATTTTTCATAAGTTTAAAAAAATATATATCAAGTTATAAAAAATAAGTTCACAAAGTTTGTTGGCTGAATAATACTATTTTAATTGCAGGTATAGAATAGATTCTCATGATTATTCAGTGAGGCTAAAACAGGGCAGAAAGTTTCTTAAAGAAGGTCACAAGGTTACTAACATTTGGTTTTGATATTTATTTTATTAATTATTATCTTATTCTGTGTATGAAATAATTTTTCCATTTATATTTTTAGGTTAAAGCAATCGTAAATATGAAAGGTAGGGAAAATATGTATAGAACCACTGCAGTTGAGCTTCTTAGACAGTTCCAAACCGATCTTGGCAAGGTATTTATTATATTAATTAATTTATTCTCATTTTAATTTGAAAAAAATACACAATTTATTTTCATCTTTTTATTAAATTTACTTATAAATATCATTTATTTGTATTTGTAATTCGATGTTTTTATTTAGATGGCAATAGAGGAATCAAAGAACTTTGAGGATAAGAATATATACATAGTTTTAAAGCCAAACAAAGCAAATATACAAAGAGAAGCTCAATTAAAGCAGAAAGAAGAAGCACTTAAGAAGAAGGAATCTGAGGAATTAGAGGAACCAATAGAAACACAGGAACCTGTAGAAACCCATAATTCAATAGAAACCGAGGAAAAAGAGGAATCAGTGGAAACAGAGGAACCGATAGAAATAGAGGAAAAAGAGGAAGCTGTGGAAACTGAGGCTACTAGTACAGAAGAAGTTTCTGTAAATGTATGATCAGATTAAATTGAACGCTCGATTTGAGAAATTTTCATCTGATTTGATTTTGAAGAGGTATTTTTTGCAAAACATATGGGATCAATGAGATTTCCATTTTTGAGGGTGTCAAATAATTCTGGAAAGAAAAATAATTTGCAAATATTTACCGGATTTGGAATCAGTTCATGTTCAATGATAATCTTGTTAAGCTTTAGGCGACTGAAAGATAATTAGTTGAAATATTATTAATTAATTATTTATTTGCGGATAAATGTAGAGTTCACCTTTTTATTGGAACAGAAATGTGAATTTTGTATCTCTTGGGGTTTATAGTGTAATATTTTTTATGTGAACTTATTATTTGTGATGATAGATCTGTACTTGAATAGATTCATGGATTGCTTTTTATTTTCAATTATTCAAACATTGCTAGTTAATATCATGTCAGGAACTTGAAGCTGCTATTATTTACAGATAAAGTTAAAACAAAAATATCTGGATAACTTAACCACTGAATAACATTTATACAGGCTGCATTCATATTTTAACATTTGTTGCACTAATAATAAAAACTAAGCAACATAATAATGCTTTCCCATAACTATTTTCTTTCCTTTTGCTCCACTTCTATCTCCATGTGAGATTAAAAAAAGAGGGCGGCAGCACAAGCCCATTAAAATAATGAAAAGGAAAAAGAAAAAAAAAACTGATAGCATACATGCGCACCATAAAGTGCAAAACCATTTTAATTAATATTAAGTTAGAAATTAAGAAACCCGGCCATATTATATACTTAAATCTGGCACAGTTTCTTCAGTTCGGTCCATTTTCAAGCCGTCCTGTTTGAGTTGAACAAGTTGTGTTTTCAAACTGGACTCTTGCACCTATATTCAAAGCCAAATAAATTATTAAATATATTTCTTCAATATTTATAATTATAATTAATTTATAGGACTAACCTGCAATTTTGCTACAGTTGCCACAAGTTCTCTCCCTTGATCCAGCATTGCCCTTTCTTTGGATGAAATGAGAGCTAATTCCTCAACCAAAGAACTCGCATTTTCTACCTATAAAACCACAAAAAATAAAAATAACAAATTAACATGAATAATAATAACATTAATTAATTAATTAATAATCTATTTATCTTACCTTGGGTAATAAGAGAAAAATGGAGGAACCCATTTTCTGCATAATATCAACAGCTGAGCTGACTGCATTTCTCACCGTTAATACATCAGCCTGCAATAATGTATCAATATATAAATAAACTTCTTATAACAACAACAACAACAACAACAATAATAATAATAATAATAGTAATAACAACAACAATAATTATTATTATTACTAATAATAAATTAATAATAATAATACCTTGGCGCCTCCAGTAACAGGAAGTCTGAGTGTACAAGCTTTAAGAGCCTCAATTGCATTTGATAACAAACCGCAATGCTCTCTTTCTAAACCCGCCCAGCTATCCAAATACTCAATCTAAATTAATAAAATAAAATATATATTAGAACTTAACTAAAATATATATATCAAAATTTAAGGATATAATAATAACAATAATAAATTAATATTCTTACTTGATCATTTAGTAAAAATTCCAATTTCGTCTCTTGCCTCAATTGCTGAACCTCAAGTCTTTTAATCGCAACTGAATCACGCAAGAGAGACAATTCGCTCCACATTCCATATAGCATCCCCTGTTAAAAAAATAATTACAAAATCAAAACCCTAGATATTAAATCAGATTAAATAATTATTTTTAGTTTTAAAAAATGGAAAAACCTCAGAGATTAATTTCTGACTCAAATGCACATCATCAACGCACGCATTGACAAACTTCCACTGCAGATCCCTGTTATGCAGCAATTTCAACTCGTGCAATTCCTCCATTTTACTAAACCCTTTCTTCTTCCCTTTCCTCGCATCACTAATTCCACAGCTAGAATTAAAATTACTACAAGTAAAAGAACTAGAAGCAAAGCCGCCTCGCGAGCTGCCCCCACTAGAAGACGAACTAGACGTACTGGATCCACAAGGAGTCGAAGGTCTCCCTCTTAACGGGCTTTTCGCGACCCGTTTCGACCCGAAACCCGTTAAGGGGGAAGAAACGGTCCGGCTCGCACGTGTCAGCGATTGGGACCGGGTCGGGTTCGGATCCGGACCCGATTTGCGGTCTGACTCGACCGACCGGCCTGAAGAAGAAACGGGTCTTTTTAGCCTCTCAAGATCCACGCTTTTGGATAATGAATTTGAGTAATTTGATGAAATTTCGGTCGTGGAGTTTCTTCTGAATGAGGACGAAACAGGCCGTTTTATTTTTTCCCCCAAATCCATGGATTTCGACAGGGAATTTGATGAGATTTGATTGAATTTCTGTGAAATTGGGAGGCCTCTTGATGAAGGAGGTCTTTTGGGCAGATCATTTAATGCTGATTCAGTTGAATTTTGAGCTGTCCTCAATGGAGAAATTCCTCGTACTGGTACTGATCTTTTCGTACCGTCCAAAACAGGGTTTTTAGGTATAGTGCCGTTTATGCCAGTCCGTAACGGCGAAGCGGGTCGCGAAACGGGTCGTTTGATCTTGTCTTTAAGATCCGTGCTTTCGCTCAACACAGTTCTTCTTGGCGAAGCGCCTCTAGAAGAAACGGGCCGTTTTGACTTATCCATCAAATCCACGCTTTTAGACATCGAATTAGGGCTCAGTTGCGATATTAACAGTCTGTTCGATATACCATTTTCCGTCTTGGGCGATCTTTTCGGCGAAACTCCTCTCGAATAAAGAAACGAAGATCCCGATTCAGATCCAACTTTATTAATCTTATCCGTTAAATCCACGCTTTTCGACATACTAATCGACGAAACGGTTCCGCCTCTCATAGAAGGCCACCTGTGCTGGTCGATCATTTTAGAATGAGGAGTCGTATTCTCGCTCTGAGTCAAAGGCGCTCTCTGAGAGGGTCCAGTTGTAAAACTCCCCTTCTTTTTCATCACTGGAGAGGATTCCAGCTGGAAAGAAGAAGAGAGGTTTCGCATGGAAGGCCATAGAGATTCAGGCGGTGGGGCCCGCCTGCCAGCTGGACGAGCCTCTGCTGACGTGTCAGATATTGGGGTGGAAGGGGTCGAAGGGGAAGAAGGAGTGGAGGGCCGTCTCTCTGCTGAGTGGGGCCGTTTAGGCAGAGAGAGAGCAGGGTTTGAATTTGGTGTTCTTGATGTTCTTGCATTTGGAGAGGGGAATCTTGGGGGAGTGGAAGGAGTTCGAGCTGGAGGCTCTGGTTTGTGGTGGTTGCTGGAGAGGATCTCTTTCAATCTTGGCTTGCGGGGGCTTGGATTTCTGATTGAGTTTTGGTTACGATTTTGATTTTGATTTTGATTTTGAGTTTTCTTATGAGTTGTTGAGTTGGTTGAGTCGGATTTCGGCTTTAGAAGCTTGATTTTGCAGGTGTCCATGGGTTATTTGTTCCTTTTGGATGAAACCACATTGGTGGTGGAAATGGAAGGCTGAAAGGGGGGTTTGATGCTTCGAATTTGTTAAACCTGCTGCAATGGGGAAATTAAGAAAGAAAAAGGGAGGATGAGTTAATTAAATCTCAAAGGCATTCATAATTCAGAAGGTATAAATTAAAAAAAAAAAGGATATCACAAAAAGTTGAGGCAAAAGGTAAAAAAGATTATTTCTCAAAGCAAAAAAAAAAAAAAACATTAGAATGCGAGAGAATAATACAATGTGGAACAGATGATGTGTAAAATGAGGTAATTTGCGAATTTATTAGCACGAATTTCACAAAAAAAATACCTGGAAAATGAAAACGGAGGCCAATTGAGTGTAGGAACGCGGACTGAAATCATGGATCACGCAATTCAGATATAAATGCCCCATTTAATTGAGGAATAGGAGAGAAATTAGGGGTTTCGATTGAAGATTTTGGGAAGGAAACGAGAAATGGAAGGCGAAGGGCGAGCTTTTGGGGGAAGGAAGAATGCCAAGAGGATTTTCTTTTTCTTTTTTGGAAAAAACAATAAATGGATATTTTACTTATTATGAAACTAAGTGTAACGGGTCAGAGTAAAGCCTCATTAATGAGTCGCTACACGTAAGACAGCAAGAAAGAGGAAACGTGAAAATGGAATTAGCTCTAATGGGGTGCACATCTTTGGAAAAAGTCACACGAGATGGGTAGTGCCATGGTCAGTCGGGCAGGGGCTTCTTTGAAAACGAAAGGAAATAAATTGGGCTTCTATGTTAGATTGTGTAAAAATGAAAAATATTTTTATCCTACTACAGGAAAAATTAAAAGAAGTTTATGAAATTATATGATTATATATATATATCAGAATTCCCAGGTAAATTATCAGAAATCGCATGAATTTCATGGAATCTGAATCAAATAGAAGAATCAGCTTCGATGTAAGATAAAAGAGAAGAATCTGAATTCTGACCTGAAAATGGGTTAAGGATTGTCAGAGCGAGCTCCGTTCAATGGCGGAAAGAGAATTTCAATTGGGGATCTTGGCGCTGAAGCGTAATTAAAGCAATTCAATCGATTAAAGGAAGAAGGAAAGTAATCGAAGCAATTATTCCTCCTCTTTTTCTTTTTCTTTCTAATCCGTAATTTACGATTGCACTTTTGCTTTTATTGTTTTTCCTTTTTTCCCCCTTCTTTTTTTCCTTTCCTTTTTTTATTTTATAGCATTACTTAATGGAGAGAAAGGGGGCGCTGAAGGAGCATGTTTTTCTTCTTGCTTGGCGTACCCAATATGTCACCTACTTGCTTTTCTCATGTAGCTATTGACTAATAAAGTTAATAAAAAACAATACTGCTACACAAAATGATGGAAAAGCCTGACAATAATCTATCTAATAGAATCTATTGTGTAACTATTATAGCTAATTAAAAAATAATATTTATATGATAGACTTTAGCGAGCTGGCATCGGGCTCTCCCGTCATGTTATGTAGCATTTTTTTTTTATTCAAAAATATTATTATAAGTTATTAGTTTTGTGATTTAGCTAAATTTTAGTTTTTTTTATGTAGCATATTATAAAATAATTTTTCAAAAATGATGTTTGAATGGTCGAGTTTAGTAAATAAAATATTTTTTAGTTTCGGTGGTAAGTTTGAAAATAATACTTATTCAAACTAGCATTTAATTATTTTTTGTAAATTTGTATATAATATTATTATTTTATGAATAACTCAATCACTTAATTATTTTATTTTAGTTTTCAAACAAAATAGTTTAAATCTATCTATTCGAGTTCAGCAAAATGTTAAGTTATTTCTAGTTCCTGTAATTTATTTTACATCAAGAGTTCTTAGTTTTTTAACTTGTAAAGTTAAATATGATGGAGATCCATTTGGGTAAAATATGATACGTTCCCCCTAATGAATTTCTTAATTTAATGCAAAGTTGACCGTACAGAGACAGTATAATAGCCTCCTTGGTGGACCAAGACAAAAGAGTAAGATGACTCCCTCCTAGATACTTTTTATTATTATCCTTTATATAGGGGTACAAAAATTCACAACTACACATAATCCATCCAAATCTATACAAAATTTAATTTCTGAACTTTTGAGGGGTTTATGCGCAAAGCGTTCGTTACCTTTTTGCGGAAGGTTGTTACGTGGGTCAAGCGCGCACATGGCTGGGGCTGGATTGGAAGGTGCGATACGGAGGCACCACATCACATCTTGACGTGATTCTGATTCCGACTCTTCCGTGAATAGGTGACGTGGCATGGTCCAATGTGGATTGCTCCAATGAAAATAGGCCATGTCATTAGTTTGATTATATTTATATATTGTATTTTTTATTTGTTGGGTCTGTACTGTATTATCAACTAGTGGGTTTTTTTAATAAACTTATTTATGGTTGGAATAGAGAAGAAAATATGAACTTATTGGGATTAAAAAACTAGGTTAAAATAAATATTTATTTTTGCCATGTCATTAAATAATTAATGTTTTAGGTGTTGTGTCATCATTTAACAGTGAAGTCTATATTAAAACAAATCATTCAACCGTCAAGTCAGCGTTTAACTAATCAAATGACTTGATGATCAAAATAAAAAGATGTAAAAGTTTGACTGAGCGCAACAGAGACTTGTTTGAATATTATGCAAAAATAAGTGACAAAAATGAAATTTTACTGTAACGTTACTATGTGAAGTTCAATTCAATCATGAAACATAGAGAATAGTACGTCTCAGACTCTTAGGTAAGGATCAATATCTAGACAAATAATACTTAGAACATAACATAAGAAAAATCTTCTTCCACTATTCCACACATAACTAAAGTCTGAAACATAACATAAGAAATATTAGCAGCTGGAATTTTGTAAACATAATTTTTACATAATTCAAGTTTTAGAAACAATATTTCGAGTTCTTTCCATTAGTTCAAATATTTTTTAGGCCAATTGTGAGTTGGACAATAATTAATAATTAGAAAAACAAAATGTATAACACATAATTTTACATTGAACAATGTATATATTAATGTGTTTATTCTGATTTTAAATTAAATGCAAGGACATGAAATGATGGAATTCTAGTAACGATGACCTATCAAGTTAATTTGACAATTATGCATGGTAGGTGAAATAGGTGATGTTGTTGCATTCATCAAATACAAGGCTATACCGCCACGTCAAAAACCAAGTGATAATACAACTTGATCGGACTCAATACCAGCTATCTTCTGACGGAAATAATGAAAAATCAAATTTGTGTTATTTTTGAGACAAATTAACATCACTGACATCATGTTTATGCTGTAGAGGACTTTTTGTTACAAACTAGTGGCGTACTATAATTTCCCAAACAAAAATCGTTTTCTTAAATTGAAACACAACAAACAATCTGGTATGAGGGGCCATGGCTTAGAGTTGGGTCTACATCTAAACAAGATTCCGATACCGACGGCTCTATATTTCATGAGAAATTATCTGATGACATGGCGTGATCCACTATAGATTTTCATATGAGAGCATGCCATGTCACAAGTTTGATTACGTCTAGTGTTTTGATTCGTTGACAAGGATTGAAATTGAAGAAAATTATTGCCAAGAAAATGGGTGAAAACATATGGAGGTAGTACTAGGACAAAATTGAAGAGTTATCCAAAGATTAATATCTTTCCCTGAATAATGAGTTTCACAAAAATTATTAGCTAGGTAACTTTCTTATCCGAAGATCAATAATCTTTTCCCCAGACCCAAAATAAACTTTATAAAATTCTTTTTAGTCGGTAAGGTTATTGCACTCCTTTTTTTTAAACAAAAGAAATAATTTGAGAAAAATGATTTATAACTGTGTACATAGTTCGTCAACAAAAAAAAATTGAACGCAATATTATTATTATTATTATTGTAGTTGGTAAAATAAAAAAATAGCTGTTGTTGTTGGTATTATTATTATTATTATTATTATTATTATTATTATTATCACTCGCTGGCTCGCTGCATCACAGTCACAGATAGGATACTTCGTTCCCCCGCACGAGAACATAAACAAAACTCGATCCACAGAAATTGAATCCAACGGGCCCACGTAGTTTCATCCTCCACGTGGCACAACTCCCGCCATCTACTTCCCAATTCGTCCTCCTTCAGACTCAACCCTCACACTACTCCAGATTCACATTCACACACAACTATTTAAACCCCAAAATCCCTTGGTTCCAAACAATCTCCGCATCCAAATCCAAGCTCTCTCTGATGGCGGCTCTCTCTTCTTCTTCTCTCTTAACGCCTTCCAGCGTCTCTCTGGTCGGAAGGAGGGCGCTATCAATGGCGGTTGTATGTGTAGCGGGCAAATCGCCGAACGGATTAATGACGTCACGCGCTTCGGGTCGGAATTTAGCGTCTCGGTTTCATAAGGATCCGTTTCACTGGTCGAAACGGCTGAGAAGTTTGGGGATTGCTTACGCCACGTCTACTGCTGAGAAGAGCATCCATGAATATACTGTCAAGGTATTATTGTTTTTTTCGTGATTTTAGGGGAATTTTAGTGAAGATGATGGTAATAATTGATTTGAACGAAAAGTTGGAACTTTGCTGAAGGGTTAAGTTTGATTGTGTTGTATATTTGAAGTATGGTATGATAGAGATTCCTCATTCCACTGAAGCCTATCTATGGTTAACTTTAAGCAATGCTATGATGGTGTTTTAATAGATTAAAAGTTAAAACAAAGCATTTTATTTGGAGCACAAAAAGCATTTTATTTGGAGTACAAAAGCTTAACATGAATAAAATAATTAATAATGAAAATAGGGAAATTTGCAAACAAAGGCCCTCCGTTATGCCTAAATTACAAAAAAAGGATTATGAGGAAATTGAGAAATATAATTTATTTTACTTTAATTTTAAAAGTATAGAGTTTGAATGAATGTAGGACATAGATGGAAAAGATGTTCCTCTCAACAAATTCAAGGGAAAAATTCTACTCATTGTTAATGTCGCTTCAAGATGGTAATTCTAAATTCTAATTAATTCCCTTCAAATCTATAGAATTTAATTAATACATCATTTTAATTAATGCAACTTAAGTTAATGAATTTACTTTTCGTTATTGTTTAATTAAAAAAATTCAACAAATGCATCGCTTCAAACAAAATATGCTTAATTTATATTAATTAGACTTCATAGTAGTTAATTAGATTAGTTGTACTTCATATACTTCGCATTAAATAGTTAGATTAATTGTATTTTCGATGTGTTAATTCTTCTACTTTAGTTCCAAATAAATCCTTCTCATGATTGCAATTAATCATTCTTTGCATATTTAAACAATTAATTATACTATCATTTTAATAAATTTTAATCAAACAAATATTCTAACTTTTTAACAACAAAATTCCAGTATATTCCAAACAACCGAGCAGAGCATTATTTTCACAACGAATTTCAGATTATTTTTTCCAGAATTTTACATTTCTTGTTGACAATTGGCCACCTAAAAAAATATTTCTTAAGCAAATCTTTGATTTATTGACGTAATATATTTTTTATTTAAATGCAGTGGCTTGACTACATCAAATTACACTGAGCTTTCACACATCTATGAGAAGTACAAACCCCAAGGTAATTCTGACGATTAATCTCAACAATTTGAAAATCTGTAATATAGTAATATACCATTTTAATTTGATAAAATGAAAATTTTATTAATTTGTGTTTTTAAAATCCAGGATTTGAAATTCTTGCTTTTCCTTGCAACCAATTTGGCGGTCAGGAACCCGGTTCTAATTCTGACATTAAGCAATTCGCCTGCACAAGATTTAAAGCAGAATTCCCTATTTTTGACAAGGTATGATAATAAAAATTTAATAAAAAACAAAATAAAAAGAAGTTAAGACAAATTGTACTTAAAAAAATGGGTTTATAATTGTATTTTGACAGGTGGATGTAAATGGGCCAAATACAGCACCAGTATACCAATTTTTGAAATCAAATGCAGGTGGATTTTTGGGGGATTTAATAAAGTGGAATTTTGAGAAGTTTTTGGTAGATAAAAATGGGAAAGTAATTGAGAGATATCCTCCCACAACTTCCCCTTTTCAGATCGAGGTATTATTATAATTTTATTTTTATTTTCTCAAACTGTATAATTTGGAAATTAATTTTAAGAATCAAATAAAGTCAATAGTTTTAGTAACAATTTTTTTTTCAATGAAAGAGGGCCTTAACGGGCCTGTTTATCAAAAAAAAAAAAAATTTGAAGTATCGATTAAACTTTTTATCTTGATCTGATTTAATATTTTATATATATTTTTGTATAATTTTGATTTGACCTAATATATTTATATGTTTTTTTGTAATTTTGCAGAAGGATATTAAAAAATTGCTGGCTGCTTAAGCTTATGAGATTTTGTAATGGACATGTAAATATTTTTTAAACTAGAGATTATGGTGTTGTACATTAACAACTCAGTTTTATTTAATATTCCTTAATAGCATCTAAATTTTTTGGGTTTTTTAAGAAATAATTTCCCTTTTATTTTTTTCAAAACACACACAAAAAAAACGTCGGTCCACGTAACCAAATTTGTAAAACTACTTACCATTGTATTATTTTATTAATCAGTAGGTACTAAACAACCTGATGTTATGCATGCCAGAAAGGCGACAAAACTAGAAACGAAAAAAAGTTTAAATTGTACATGAAAATGACAGGAAACATTTGTAGTGTTTGTCACGTCATCTTAACTTAATGATCGTCTTACAATACATCAAAACTCCTTTCGGCCCTAACTTAATTAAATCCACTTTAATTATTATACATAAAATTTCGAAAGCTCTTTATTTTCAGATGAATTGAGAATCGTGACATAGGTGAGGAAGCAACTCTAGTAATATAATAACTAAGAAGGTCTAGGAGAAAATCTTCTGTTTCAGATTACTTAAAATAATCAACGAGTCAAAAGAAAATGTAATAGTCAAGCGGATAAGAAAATATTAGTTAAAAGATTCTTTATGAAGCTGTCAACTCACGTGATAATACTTCTCTATCTTTTTTCTCCTTCAAAATCTCAAATCTTATCAACCCCTTTCTTTTTGGCCTTTTAAACCGTCTCATCATCATAAGATATTATTAGGTGAGACGGGTCTATCATGAGACAAACAAGTTATAATTTGCCACGTACTAACATTTTGCTGATGTGGTAAACCGGTTCATCATGGACCGGGTCTGTCTAAATTTCTTTTCCAAAATATCTCCCCTAACCCCACCAAGCAAGCTCTCTCCACGTCATAATCCAATCACACTTTTAATTAAAGTTAAAAACATAATTATGAATATGATTATGGAGGATAGTGGTAAGCTTGTTTGTATCGTCATAAATCATGCATAATAGCTTAAAATCTTTGTAATTTAATATAATGAATATTGAACTTCTAAGTATCTTGTATATTGTGTTCAATTTTTTAAATTGTGTGGTTGAATAAATCATACAAAAGAAGTAAGTATTTATTTTTATCATCAAACGGTGAACATATAATCTTAATATACATAACATCTTTTTTTTTTTTTTGAGATAGTCAAATACATAACATCCTTATTATAAGAAAAATATCTTATGAATTTATGTGTAATATAATAATACTCCGGGAATTATTCTGTCCTAATACATGTGCTTATTCCATTGCACATGAAATTTAGAAAAATTGTGATATTAGATATTACTATTTGTTTAATGCAACACGATGAACTCATTAAGTATAACTATTTGCATCATATAACAACATTCAGATTGCTTAATTAAATTATCAGTCATATACTCCATGAAAATTGTAAATCTCGTTGATTCTAATTCCGATTCAGCCGCTTTTGAGTCGGAATCGACAAGCTCCAATATGATTAATAGCCGATTCTGCCAATTCTAAATCGCTACTTAAAGACCGACTCCATTTCTGATTTCAATTTTCCGAATCTTGAAATTATATCAAGTTTCTTAATTACACTGTTTCACACACATATATGATGTATATATGACAACTGAAAGTTTACTTTTCTTATAACAAATCATATTTGGCAAATTACCGTCAACTATGACTTTTGCATATCTAACTGTTAATAAAGAATGGTCTTTCTCTTTCAATAATTTCAGTTTTTCCTTAATTAACTGAGCAAAGTGTAAAACATTAGGGGATAAAATCTTTGACTTGATATATATCCTAATAAACGATATATATCCTAATAAACTACTCCAAACCACCAACTCATGTATATAACATAATTAATTATCTACTAATCTCCCATTATCTTCCTTAATTCTCCATTTAATCCCATCCAAATCCAACTACGCAACCCTACATGGATCCTTCTATACTACGTGTAATCCACATTTATCGCATTTTTTCACTATGTGGCACCTCAAATATCTCTACACGTGTGCAGTCAATATTCTGGCGCCTTGACGTATCTTTGCAGTTAGGCAGCAACCTTTTTTTTTTTTGTCTTTCTTTCCAGCCTCTCTATCGTTTCTTCTCCCCTCTCCTTAAAACCATGGCGGTGTGGCAATCAAAAGCTTCAAACCAATCACCATCAAACCAGACTCAAAACGAAAATGGCAAAAACATTTGATTTATTCATATTCTCCATCCTTGTATTATCCTTCCAGCACCCTCAAACTACCAAGGCTGAATCTCAAACCAAAAATATAACATTAATCGAAAGAGCTGTATTATTGACCTTCAAATCAGCCATTACTGACGATCCAAACAACTCTCTAGAGAATTGGGGCTCGCCAAATCATTGCAATTGGACTGGCATTAAATGCAATCCAGTGAAGAACCGAGTCAGCCAGTTACACTTATCTGGTTTAGCACTACAAGGGAAAATCCATCCTGAAATCTCATCGCTCTCATTTCTCACAGTGTTAGATCTATCCAACAACTTCTTAGCTGGTACCATTCCTTCTGAGCTCAGCTTGCTTTCAAGACTCGGCCAGCTGAGTCTTTCAACCAACCTTTTAACTGGTACCATTCCGTCCGAATTAGGGTTTCTTCCAAAACTGTCCTATCTCGATTTGGGAGGAAACGTGCTCACAGGTTTTATTCCAGAAACTCTTTTCTGTAATTCTACCTCCATCCAATATATAGACCTCACAGATAACTCTCTCACCGGCGAAATTTCATATCCGACTCAATGTAAATTACCCAACTTGAGATGCCTCTTGTTATGGTCAAATTATTTGAAAGGATCGATTCCAGAATCTTTATCTAATTCAACAATTCTCCAATTGATTGATCTTGAATCAAATTTTCTCACTGGCGGTTTACCGTTGAATATTTTTAACAAACTTCCGCTCCTTAAATATCTTTATCTTTCATACAACAATCTATCTCACTCAGACGGTAAATATTATAATGCTAATCTCAGTCCGTTTTTCGCTTCTCTGAAAAACTGTTCACACTTACAAGAACTCGAACTAGCTGGAAACGATTTTAACGGGATAATCCCGCCTTTTATCGGTGAACTATCACAAAGTCTTAGCAAAATCCATTTAGAAGATAATAAATTTTCGGGCCCAATACCTTGGAACATATCATCTCTTGTGAACCTGACGTACTTAAACTTATCAAACAACTATCTGAATGGATCGATTCCTCCTGACATATCAAGATTACAAAAGCTTGAGCGATTTTATCTCATGAATAACTTACTCACCGGCGAAATCCCTCCGTCCATTGGAGAAATCCCTCATCTTGGATTGGTCGACTTTTCAGGCAATGCTTTGTCTGGAACAATACCTGATACGTTCTCTAACCTAACACAGCTCAGAAGTCTCATGCTTCATCATAACCAATTGTCCGGTTTTATCCCTCCGAGCCTCGGAAATTGTATTAACTTGGAGATATTGGATCTTTCTTATAATAAACTTAACGGAAATATTCCAATTGATTTAGCGGCATTGAATAGTTTGAAACTCTATCTAAATCTCTCAAACAATGCATTAGAGGGCCAAATACCGCTCGGACTTACAAAAATGGAGGATGTACTTGCACTAGACCTCTCGTCGAATAACATGTCCGGTCTGATTCCTCCTCAGCTTGGTAGTTGTGTCGCGTTGGAATATTTAAATCTCTCAAACAACCATTTTTCAAGCCCGCTTCCTAGTTCAGTAGCGGCTCTTCCGTTTCTTCAAACTCTCGACTTATCATTTAATTTTCTTTTTGGGGCATTGCCGAAATCTTTACAAAACTCGGCATCTTTACAACAGTTGAATGTTTCCTTCAACAACTTCTCAGGTGCAATTTCAAATGAAGGAGCCTTTGAAAATCTTGGGTTGGACTCGTTTTTAGGCAACTCAGGATTATGCGGGTCTATCGATGGCTTACGTAAGTGTGGGACTAAATCTAAAACACGTAGCCACACATTCTTGCCTATAGTTGCTATTCTAACAGTAACAAGTTGTGTGTTACTTTTTGTTTTGGTTCTCATAAGGTCTAAAAGAAAGCCTATGCTAGAAAGTTGTAGCCAAAAGAAAGGTATGCTTGATTTAGAGGAACAAAAGGAGAATGATCACCACCCTAGGATCTCATACCGACAACTTGTCGAGGCTACAAGAGGTTTCTCCGACTCAACTCTGATCGGCTCAGGGGCCTTTGGTCAGGTCTACGAAGGAATTTTACCTGACAAAACGAGGATTGCGGTCAAGGTTTTAGACCCGAAAAATGGTGGGAGAGAGATAACAGGAAGTTTCAAGAGAGAATGCCAGGTACTCAAGAGAACCAGGCATAGAAACCTAATTAGGGTAATTACAACATGTAGTAAACCGGATTTTAAAGCTCTCGTTCTTCCATTAATGCCGAATGGAAGCCTAGAGACCTATCTGTATCCACGTGAAGGATCGAGCCAAGGGTTAGATCTAAATGAAATGTTGAACATATTGGGTGATGTAGCAGAAGGAATGGCGTATTTGCACCATTATTCGCCAGTCAAGGTTGTGCACTGTGATCTAAAACCGAGCAATGTTCTTCTAGATAAGGATATGAAAGCAGTTGTATCGGATTTTGGAATCTCTACATTGGTTAGAGGAATTGGAGATGATAAAATTGGAACCTCTGAATCGACTCCATGCAACTTAGTGACCGGCTTATTACAGGGTTCTGTTGGTTATATCGCACCAGGTATACACACGTCAATATTAGTACATATTTTCTTATAAATCTATCATTTACCATTAATTTATAATTATTTCCTATTTTGTGAATGCAGAATATGGATTAGGAGGTAATCCTTCAACAAAAGGAGACGTGTACAGTTTTGGAGTGCTTCTGCTGGAACTGATTACTGGCAAGAGACCGACAGACGTGATATTTCAGGAGGGAATAACTCTCCAAGAGTGGGTTAAAACTAACTACCCTCATGATATAGACTCGATTATTTCACGAGCCAGATTAAGAGACCCACCATTATTGTCAAACCCGACTTATTACAAGAAGGTAAAGAGAGATGTTTTGAACGAGCTGGTCGAGCTGGGTCTAGTTTGTACTCAATTTACTCCTTCTATGAGACCCAACATGGCCGATGCTGCTCATGAGATAACCATTTTGAAAGAAGATTTGGAGAAACACGGGATGTTTGGATTGAGTGATCAGTCGGCTTCCAATTCCACGCAGGATTCCTCGTTCTAATAAATTAATAAGATTAATTAATTAGATCATGATCTTCGTTTTGATATGCAATCATGATTGAATTTTTAATTTTGTGCTAATTCTTTAAGTTCTTAATTCTTTAATGGAGTTTCCACTCGTAAGTTGGTTAGGTCAGGTACTCAGGTTCTGGTCTATTCTGATAGATTTGTAGATTAATAAAACATTCATGAGTCATGATTTGTGTACAGCCGCCCATAGTTTAAAGATGGTTTATTATTTTATGCTATATATTAGTACATTCTTTCCATCATGTGCAAAAGTTTAATTTGTCTCCATTGTATGAATGCAGACTATTTGAAGACATGGAGTTTATTTTTGATGAACTAAGAAAGTCATAGGTGCATATTAACTTAGTTTTTGACTGCATGACTACTCAGCCAAACACCAAAATAAAAAATTCAGAGGTGGATACTTAAATTAATCACATAAAATTAGCCCCAGAACATTTTTTTCAGCATGTACGAAAGTTTAATTTAATCCAGCTGTATGAATGCAGTATTTAGAGGCAAAACTTAGTTATATCAACAACATAAAGGCATGGTGTAAACTACATTTGTGACTGCATGACTAGTTCAACTCAACCTAAAACCAAAAATAAAATTTTTTTAGAGGCCCAATACTTAATTAATCACCCCAAAATTATCGATTTTTTTTTATATACCATTTTTATCAAAAATAAACTAATAAATTCCATCCCTTTCAAAATAATGTGATATCTACCATTTCCGCCACTATCAGTGATGTGAATTTTCAGTTTTTTCAAAAATTCCTCATTTGACTGACTAAACATGATTAATTAGCGCAAAGGAACACGGGAAATTTTTTTTTTTTTTTTTTTTTGAAAAAAAATCAATTTTTTTTTCTGTTCCGCCAGTGAAAGTGGCGGAACAGGTAAATTTTTTCCCTGTTCCGCCAGTGGCAGTGGCGGAACACATTTTTTTCACTAATTAATCCCGTTTTTGAAAAATTATAAAATCCACATGTTCCGCCACTACTAGTGGCGGAAATGGTAGTTACTCCATTATTTTCAAAACAGTAGTAAGTATTAGTTTATTTTTGAAAAAAATTGTATATAAAAAAAAAAATCAAAATTATCACTAAAACAAAAATCGTACAATTTGATGTTTGTGTATGAATGCAATAAATTTAGAGTCATGAAATTTGTTTTACCAACAACTAAAAAGTCATAGGTGTAAACTAATATAGTTTTTGACCGCGTGACTATTGTTTCAACCAAACACCAAAATAAACAATTCAGAGGCCTAATACTTGCACTAATCACCACATAACTATCCCCAAATAAATAAAAAAATTCAGGTCTAGTAGTTCAACTAACTACCAATCAATATCCATTTCATTATTGTTTCCCTAATCAAACAATACAATTACACATGCTAATCATCAATTTAAAACAACAAATTCATGACCGTATCAAACGAAAATCAAATAAAGTCCAATTTTAATTTAACAAATCACGAATCGCTGTGTAGTTCTAATTGAGTGGGCATTGGACTGCCAGATAAGAATGATTTGATTAAAGTGAGGGCCTGTTTTGGTCTGTGATGCGGGACTTCATGACCGGCTCCTCTTACTGAAACAAATGTCAGGCCTTCATATACTTGCGTCCATCCACCCACCTATTTTACAAAATAATAATAATTATAATATATGTTAAATGTATAATGATAAGCTAGTAAGTGATTAATCTGTTTCTTAAGAGGGGAATTAACATCAAGGATTTTGATTTTTCTTATTTGAATTTCTTCAAGAATGAATGTTTTTTCTGTAATTTTCAATAATGCAGGGTCTTCTTTGTAATTCTCAGATCATTAATCTAGTAATCCATATTTTAAATTCGTACTTATAGATCATGATATATGACCAAAATGCATTTTTGTATATACTACTGGGCAAAATTAGCAAGAAAATCGGTGAATAAATACAAAATTAGGTTTAGTTAGGGTTTAAGAAAAAAGAATATATATACCTGACCATCACCATCATCATCGTGCCAAGGATGCCAAGGAGTAACAGTAGTAAGATTGAGAGAATCAACATTATACTGAGTTGCCGTAACTGGAATTACCGTATCTGTATCCCCACTGCACAATATATTCAAAATATTAATAAATTTATTAAGATTGAAGTAATATCATAAGAATGATTAATTAATAAGATAATATGGTACCTGAACATCCAAATACGAAGGCCGCATTGGATAAGTTCTTTGTAAATGTGAAGAACTGATCTTTCTGAGTCCTTCCAGTTCTCATTTATTGTGTTACTGCAAAACATACAAAAGAAAACGTTTAAAAAAAGAAATTAGGATTAAAATTATGAATCATAAGATTTTAATTTTTACCTGCAAGTTTCCCAAGTAGAATTTGCGACAATTTTATTAACGTGAAGCGCGTTTTTCACTTCTTGTAAGTTAAAATAAACAGTCGCGACGGATTACTACTGGAAGGACGTGCAGAAGGTCCAGCCATCTGCTGCTCAGGTTATCAAGGAATCACTTCAATTCCATGGATAATTAAGCCCATTTGGGGGCTTTTAACTGACGTTGTTTCCGTATCTGGCTACAGGAGACGCCCTTCCTTCGTTTTATCAGGCAAGATTTGTTAATCCATTCAAAAATCAGGATTCTGAATCTCGAATTTCAAGCGTAGTGATCTGATTTTGATAAAATTGTGTAAAATGTAGGGCTTTTAGGGGTGGTCGCAATGCTGACTCTCTCTCTTCACAGCAAGCTCCACGTGGCGTTCGCCTTGCTGGCGATGATCGGTGAATCGGCTGGCGTGGCGATTGCTGATGTCACCATAGATGCGTGTGGGGCCCAGAATAGCATCATTCATCCCGCTCTGGCTTCTGACGTACAAAGCTTGATGAGTTTTTGTGCTGCAATTGGAGGTCTTGTTGGGTATTATTCTATTAGCGGTCTTCTTGTCCATGCTATTGGATCTCAGGTTTATTTATTTTATTAATCCTTCTATTAATTGAAAAATAATTAGATTAATTGTTGATTGATGTTTAGTTGTTTGATTAGGGTGTGCTTGGACTACTAAGTATCCCAGCTGTACTGGTTTTCTCAGTTGGGTTGTTGCTAAGTGAAGATCTTTCGCCTAGTTATTCTTTCAAACAGGTAAAATAAAACACCTTCATAGTTTGTTTGTTTTTTCATCTTTTTGCATAAAAAGCTTAGCCTGATTCTTCAATGGATACTTTTGTATATCAGGTATTGGAGAAGTTTCTAGAAGCGATCAGAACAATGTGGTCCACATTGAAATTGCCTGAAGTTTGGAGGCCATGTTTGTACATATATTTATCTTTAGCTCTAAGTCTGAATCTATAACTCATATTAAAAGAGGATATGTGAGTGCTGTGTTGACACTTAGCCACTCAGCATCCGACATGTGGCTGGATTCAGTTCATCTCTCAATCAAAACATGACAGCTGTGTCTACATAAAATTACTGCAAGATTTATTAACAGGATTCGGTTCATATTAAAATTATTCGGTCCATATGATCCACGTTCTAAACAATTAGTTCTTCAATTGAATTTAAAAGATATTTTTCATACATAAATTAGGTTTACATAGACCAAGAGATATATTAGCTATGAGGTTTACATAGACCCATTTCATGTTCAACTTTCAGCAAAACACGTTGGTCTGTGAACAAATTTTCTACCAGTTTTTATGTATATGAACCCGTTTCTTCTACACCTAGTTTTTTATTAAAACATTGGCTCATGTGAAAAGAGTGCACAAAAATACCTAATGGGCTTGGGCTTAAATCATGGTAATTTCGGTGTTTGTAGTGTCACTTACTATATATTTACGTAGCGAGTCATTTTGTTGTAATGAGAATGACCCGTTTAAGTATTGGTGCATATTTTGCATTAAATTGTTACTTATTTCAAAGAAAATTGGTACATATTTGAATTTTATGCTATTTCTATCCTAATATGTTATGATTTAAAGTAATGCAAAAAAAAAAAAAAAAAAAAAAATTAAAAGGAATAATTAAATTTAGAAATTTATACTAAGGGTTAATTAAATTGTTACATTTTTTGAAACTATTATAATGATGCCCAAAAATATATAGATAAAGTTCTTATAATACAAGGTTATTTTGTTATCAACTTTGTGCACTTACATGTTATGATCTAAAATAATGGAAAAAAAAAGAGAATAATTAAATTTGGGCATTTATAACAAATAGGATGATATATTGGTTATCAACATATATTAAAATAAATTTCAATAGCATTCGGCTAAATACATAGATTAATATTTGGATTAAATAATATAATAATGGTTTATAACCACATAAAATAGGAAATGAGAATATTTGATTGCCACGTAGGATGATGGTTGGAATAAAGAAGAACACATGTTTCATAAATTATACTCTATTTCATGAATTAGAATAATTTCACTTTTCCATACCTTTAATCTGAGATATTTCATTTCTATTCAGTTGGAATAGACCCTATATTGCTCTATTCCATCTTATTTCACGTGAGCCGAATAGACACTTAAAGAGCTGATATTAAGTTGGACCATATGTGTACATCTGATTCAAATATAATCCATTTCACTTATTTATTCACGAATAGACCGGGATCATGTAAATTATAGTTTTCGAAGGCTCATAGTGTATGTGAACTGCGTAGAGAATATATTAGAGCCGAAATAAATATGTCGATCATTGAAAGTGGTATACTAAAGATGAATGAAAAATGTATCAATCAATATACAATAGAGTAAATCGATAGTATACGATGTATAATATACACTAAATATGGTTGTAATTTCATCAAGTCAATCGGGGCGAATTACCTAATATTTCTAGGGTTGGGAATTTGGACCGGATGAATCACAAATACTTAATTTGGCCAATAAATAATGAAAAGAGCATGATTTCGGTGGTTGAAGTAATTAGATGCCGACTTAAATGAGAATTGACATAATTAGAGGCCATGCATATTAAATTAGAGTAAATGAATTTCATGGTTTGAATATACAGTTTTGTTGCTCGATTTGGCATAAAAAAATCAATTCGCATTTGAAGATACAGTCTCCGGATTGGCTGGAGCATGGGTTTACAATTCGGTACTCTTTACTATTGAGCCCGCATGTCAGATCATGCATTAAAAATATTTCATAAGAATGCATTATTCAGCTGTAAAAGAACAATTAATTCTTTGGATGTGAACTCTCAAGGCTTCATCTCAACCTGGTGGGTACGAATTAACTATGAGTTCTGCCTACGGGATTGTTGCAAGAAAAAAAAACTATTAGTTCTGCATTTTTTTTTTCTGAGGCCCCTGAATTTTACTAAATTCAATTGAATAAAATAAAATAAAATAAAAATTCAACTGGATGAAATTCCATACAGCACCATACAATATGCTTATAAAAATCATGTGTGAGTTTATGTAGCTCGATTTGCAGTCAGTATTCAGGGAGAGTATATATTATTTTGAATTTACCAAAATATTTGTGAATTTAATTATTCTTGTTTCTTGGACTTATTTCATGAAATAAGAGTCAAATAATTTGAAAAAAAATATAGATTATTAATTTTATTATATACGTAATAATGTAACACATTTATAATGTTATATATATATTTTTCATGAAATAAGAGTCTGATATTTTTCATGAATTAAGAGTTTGATAATTTGCAAAAAATATAGGTTGTTAATTTTATTATATATGTTATACTGTAAGACATTTATAATGTTTTGTGTTTATTTTCTTTGGTGTAGAACTGAACTTGTTTCGCACATAGTAAGTCTCATCATGGTAAATGATTGGTTATTTTATACAAATAACAATTTAACAGTTAATGTCTCATCATGCTAATGTTATTAATTTTTATTGACTAAAAAAAATGATTATTTTTGGCAAATGTGTAAACAACTTGAAGAAATGAGCCTTTGCACGTTTCCTCAACGGATAACAAAATACTACAAAAACACCGATCTACAGCCGCAAAGCAATCCGACACCTCCGACGCCTCCCAAACGGAGCAAGAACTGGGTTTGTCGGCGTCAAAATCCAATCCAATGTCTCCGTCCTCTCTCAACAGAGCAAGGACTGGGTTATCTTCTACTTTTTTATTGGTTCTGCCAGTAGAGGAGTAGCATGTTGAATGAAGCAAATGGAAGAAGTGCCTTCTCTAATGGATTGATTTCACATGATGAGGAACTTCATTGTAATTTTGCATGCTTATTACATGGGTTACTGAACAACAAGTTAAGTGACGAAAGGTTGAAGAATATAATAATCGCTTCAGTACAAATTGAGAGGGAATTTGTGTGTGATGCTTTGCCAGTTGGCATGAATTCGGTTTTTGCGACTCAATACATTGAATTGTCATTTGATAAACCAAACGTTTCATTTGAAACCTACATTTATAAAACAACTTTACTTTAAAAGAAACACTCAAAATTGAATTTAAGTTAAGGAAAAATGAAATTAAAATTATGTTCATTTGTTAATAGCAAGGAGTAGAATACCTTTCAAATTGTGTTAAGTTGAAGTAAAACTGACAGTTTGGTTCAATTGAAGCTTAATCGGACCATTTTTGCCCTTACTGATAAAATACATTTTTTTAAGTCAATAACTATCAATTAATAGTTCAGAAAATATTGTAGAGAATTGGTTTTAAAATTTTAAGAAAACATTGCGGCAAATTTATTGCAGTCCTTAGAATGCCTACCTTTTTTTTCTATTTACTTGAATCGAAGCAACAATTGAAGTATTTTAAAACAATATACAACATCATAATAATTCAATCAAATTCCTCAAAAAAAAAGATCAACTAAAAATAAATTAAACATATAGAATTCAAATACATGATCTAATTTCAAACCCAGTTACAGAATCAAAATGAGGCAGCGAAAGATCCAACTGGAAAGAACGTAAATGTTTGAAATTAAAAATATACCACCACACCTATCCCAAGCAACCATTCAACCAACTTAATAGAAAAAAGAGCAAACTCAAACCCTAATCAGCTTAGTAAGCATGAAATTTATACGAAAAATGAGTTGCCAGTATTGCACGATAACAGAGATATTTCAAACTATTTTATCATGAAATAATATTGTTTCTATTTGGAAAGAAATTGCAATTTCAAATATGGTTTACAATACATTTGTTTTGACAACTGTTGTGTATCTCAAAATATAATTATTATTATTACTACTATTATTATTATATTCATTTCTTTATTATTTTAGGGATTTACAACAAGACGAGGAGAGGTAGAAACACGGGATCAAGGACAAAAAATGGTACAGTTCACTTCCGGTGTGAACGATTTTGAGGATTTGACGTGCCGATATTGTTCAATACCTTGATTAGATTTAAAAGGGATATTATGATTTGCGTTAAAGTTTTTTCAGTTCAGTGTTTTAATGTGATTTTCTTTGGTTGTATTTGCTTGAGGATGATAAGCAGAAATTATTTGTGTCCCCTTAAACTTGTTTGTTTTAATTTGATGCATGCATTTGAGCTTATTCAATCTCTTTGTTTATGTTTGTTACTTGTTTACATTATTATTAATAAAATGTTGTCTCACAATACAAAAATGCAACGCAGACATCAACACACATGCACTGAACACGTGCAACGCACGTGCAGCTACTAGTATTCAAGAAGGCATGTTTTATTGGTACACCGGACTCCTCCAAAGGCCTTTCTTTTTCTGAGGTAATTAATTTTCATCAGTAATAAATCCAAGGAAAATAACAAAAAATAAAATAATAATCACAATTCTTCTAATAAGGAACATTGGATCTATATTTGCAATAGGCTCAGTGGGATCACTACTTGGAGTAATACTCTATCAAAATTCTTTAAGGCTTCGTTTGGATGGAGAATAAGAGAGGTGTAATTTAATCTAAGCGTAAGGATTTATGTCTTCTTATTCCTCAATTTTAGAAAGTTGTTTGGTAAGATGATAAGAATAAGAAAGATAATAGTGTTGAATTTAAAATGGAAATAATTTGTAATGACCAAAATGCCCTTATATCGTAACATGATAAGTAAATGAAAGACTTCATTATTAATTATATTATATATTATGTAACATTTATATATTTGTATATAATCATGTTATTCATTTATATTTTAAATTATTAGTGTCTAGTATATAATTAATATTTATATTAAATTAATGAATTGTAAAGTTATTTTCAATGATATACTAAATCTATAATTAACAAGAATCGTTAATTAATAATTTAATATGTTATTCAATTAATAATTTATTATTTTATTTATAATTATATAAGAATAATATAATAATTAAATAATATGATAAATTTAATTCAACCATATTGTATTAAATTATATTAAACTAAAATTAGAATTAAATATACTTAATTAAATTAAAATTAGATATACTTAATTAATGATATTACTTCATATTAATTTTATTTTTTAATTATTTTTTAATTTATATATAAATATTATTAATAATAAAATTGTTATATATTAATTATTAATAATATATTATTAATACTATTTATGATTTATTTTATAAATTATAAATTTATTGTATTTATTTACTTAGATTATAATTAATTATATAATAATTAATATTAATTAATTATTTAAATCAAATATTATTTTAATAATAATAATAATAATAATAACAAATAAAGGTATTATGGTAAAAAATTGGAGGAATAGATGAGGTATAATCTTATAACCAATAAAGGTAGTTATAATCTTATACCTACTATACCTTCTTATTCCATCATTTTAGTTTGGTGTTTGGCAAGGTATAGAAGGATAAGTAGACTTATATCTTGCTTATCTCTCATCCAAACGGGGCCTAAAAGACTATTCGTTCAAAAGCCTTCTATTTTGGAGCCAGTTACTCTTAAGCCTTTCAGGCTTCCTAGACCTGGCCTTGGTACTTCGTTTAAATCTAAAACTCAGTCTACCGAATTATTTCTTCGCGGTAATCGATGAAGGAGTTCCACAAATGGTCAACCGTTTAAAGATGATTCCTTTTTTGGTAATTAGCGCGAAATTATACCCCTCAGGAATTGAAGGCACATTTTTCGATCTGGCCATATCGATTGACAATTTTGGGGCGATGACATCATCGTGGGGAGGCGGGATTTTGCTGCATTTGTTGAGAGTTACAAGGACTGAGTTTGGGAACCTGTGGGTTGCGATATTGGTTAGGAATTTGATGAGGATTTTGTCTTTGGTGTTTTTGGATTTGGCACCGAAAAGTGGTTTATGCGCAAAGCGTTCGTTACCTTTTTGTGGAAGGTTGTTACGCGGGTCAAGCGCGCACATGGCTGGGGCTGGATTGGAAGGTGCGATACGGAGGCACCACAATTATTATTATTATTATTATTATTATTATCACTCGCTGGCTTGCTGCATCACAGTCACAGATACTTCGATCCCCCACACAAGAACATAAACAAAACTCGATCCACAGAAATTGAATCCAACGGGCCCACGTAGTTTCATCTTCCACGTGGCACAACTCCCGCCATCTACTTCCCAGTTCACTCAACCCTCAGACCCCTCCAGATTCACATTCACCCACAACACAACTATTTAAACCCAAATCCCTTGGCTCCAAACAATCTCCACATCCAAATCCAAGCTCTCTCTGATGGCGGCTCACGTGATATTTATGAAGCTGTCAACTCACGTGATAATACGTGTCTCTCTATCTTTTTCCTCCTTCAAAATCTCAAATCTTATCAACCCCTTTCTTTTTGGCCTTTTAAACCGTCTCATCATCATGAGATATTATTAGGTGAGACGGGTCTATCATGAGACAAACAAGTTATAATTTGCCACGTACTAACATTTTGCTGATGTGATAAACGGTTAATCATGGACCGGGGCTGTCTAAATTTCTTTTCCAAAATATCTCCCCTAACCCCACCAATCAAACTCTCTCCACGTCATAATCCAATAACACTTTTAACTAAAGTTAAAAACATAATTATGAATATGATTATGGAGGATAGTGGTAAGCTTGTTTGTATCGTCATAAATCATGCATAATAGCTTAAAATCTATGTAATTTAATATAATGATAACTGAACTTCTAAGTATCTTGTATATTATGTTCAATTTTTTAAATTGTGTGGTTGAATAAATCATACAAAAGAAGTAAATACTTATTTTTATCATCAAACAGTGAACATATAATCTTAATATACATAACATCTTTTTTTTTGAGATAGTAAAATACATAACATCCTTATTATAAGAAAAATATCTTATGAATTTATGTGTAATATAATAATACTCCGGGAATTATTCTGTCCTAATACATGTGCTTATTCCATTGCACATGAAATTTAGAAAAATTGTGATATTAGATATTACTATTTGCTTTAATGCAACACGATGAACTCATTAAGTATAACTATTTGCATCACAGAACAACATTCAGATTGATTTATTAAATTATCAGTCATATACTCCATGAAAATTGTAAATCTAGTTGATTCTAATTCCGATTCAGCCGCTTTCGAGTCGGAATCGACGAGCTCCAATTCTAAATCGCTACTTAGAGACCGACTCTATTTCTGATTTCGATTTTCCGAACCTTGAAATTATATCAAGTTTCTTAATTACACTGTTTCACACACATATATGATGTATATATGACAACTGAAAGTTTACTTTTCTTATAACAAATCATATTTGACAAATTACCGTCAACTGTGACTTTTGCATATCTAACTATTAATAAAGAATGGTCTTTCTCTTTCAATAATTTCAGTTTCTCCTTAATTAACTGAGCAAAGTGTAAAACATTAGGGGATAAAATCTTTGACTTGATATATATCCTAATAAACTACTCCAAACCACCAACTCAGGTATATAACATAATTAATTATCTACTAATCTCCCATTATCTTCCTTAATTCTCCATTTAATCCCATCCAAATCCAACTACGCAACCCTACATGGATCCTTCTATACTACGTGTAATCCACATTTCTCGCATTTTTTCACTATGTGGCACCTCATATATCTCTACACGTGTGCAATCAATATTCTGGCGCCTTACATAACGTATCTTTTTCAAACGGCAGTTAGGCAGCCACCTTTTTTTTTTTTTTTGTATCTTTCTTTCCAGCCTCTCTCCCGTTTCTTCTCCCCTCTCCTTAAAACCATGGCGGTGTTGCAATCAAAAGCTTCAAACCAATCACCATCAAACCAGACTCAAAACGAAAATGGCAAAAACATTTGATTTATTCATATTCTCCATCCTTGTATTATCCTTCCAGCACCCTCAAACTACCAAAGCTGAATCTCAAACCAAAAATATAACATTAATCGAAAGATCTATATTATTGACCTTCAAATCGGCCATTACGGACGATCCAAACAACTCTCTAGCGAATTGGGGCTCGCCAAATCATTGCAATTGGACTGGCATTAAATGCAATCCAGTGAAGAACCGAGTCAGCCAGTTAGACTTATCTGGTTTAGCACTACAAGGGAAAATCCATCCTGAAATCTCATCGCTCTCATTTCTCACAGTGTTAGATCTATCCAACAACTTCTTAGCTGGTACCATTCCTTCTGAGCTCAGCTTGCTTTCAAGACTCGGCCAGCTGAGTCTTTCAACTAACCTTTTAACTGGTACCATTCCGTCCGAATTAGGGTTTCTTCCAAAACTGTCCTATCTCGATTTGGGAGGAAACATGCTCACAGGTTTTATTCCAGAAACTCTTTTCTGTAACTCTACCTCCATGCAATATATAGCCCTCACAAATAACTATCTCACCGGCGAAATTTCATATCCGACTCAATGTAAATTACCCAACTTGAGATTCCTCTTGTTGTGGTCAAATTATTTGAAAGGATCGATTCCAGAATCTTTATCTAATTCAACAATTCTCCAATGGATTGATCTTGAATCAAATTTTCTCACTGGCGGTTTACCGTCGAATGTTTTTAACAAACTTCCGCTCCTTCAAAATCTCTATCTTTCATACAACAATCTATCTCACTCAGACGGTAAATATTATAATGCTAATCTCAGTCCGTTTTTCGCTTCTCTGAAAAACTGTTCACACTTACAAGAACTCGAACTAGCTGGAAACGATTTTAACGGGATAATCCCCCCTTTTATCGGTGAACTATCACCAAGTCTTCGCCAAATCCATTTAGAAGATAATAAATTTTCGGGCCCAATACCTTGGAGCATATCATTTCTTGTGAACCTGACGTACTTAAACTTATCAAACAACTATCTGAATGGATCGATTCCTCCTGACATATCAAGATTGCAAAAGCTCGAGCGATTTTATCTCATGAATAACTTACTCACTGGCGAAATCCCTCCATCCATTGGAGAAATCCCTCATCTTGGATTGGTCGACTTTTCAGGCAATTTTTTGTCTGGAACAATACCTGATACGTTCTCTAACCTAACACAGCTCAGAAGGCTCATGCTTCATTATAACCAATTGTCCGGTTTTATCCCTCCGAGCCTCGGAAATTGTATTAACTTGGAGATATTGGATCTTTCTTATAATAAACTTAACGGAAATATTCCAATTGATTTAGCGGCATTGAATAGTTTGAAACTCTATCTCAATCTCTCAAACAATGCATTAGAGGGCCAAATACCGCTCGAACTTACAAAAATGGAGGATGTACTTGCACTAGACCTCTCGTCGAATAACATGTCCGGTCCGATTCCTCCTCAGCTTGGTAGTTGTGTCGCGTTGGAATATTTAAATCTCTCAAACAACCATTTTTCAAGCCCGCTTCCTGGTTCAGTAGCGGCTCTTCCGTTTCTTCAAACTCTCGACTTATCATTTAATTTTCTTTTTGGGGCATTGCCGCAATCTTTACAAAACTCGGCATCTTTACAACAGTTAAATGTTTCCTTCAACAACTTCTCAGGTGCAATTTCAAATGAAGGAGCCTTTGAAAATCTTGGGTTGGACTCGTTTTCAGGCAACTCAGGATTATGCGGGTCTATCGATGGCTTACGTAAGTGTGGGACTAAATCTAAAACACGTAGCCACACTTTCTTGCCTATAGTTGCTATTCTAACAGTAACAAGTTGTGTGTTACTTTTTGTTTTGGTTCTCATAAGGTCTAAAAGAAAGCCTATGCTAGAAAGTTGTAACCCAAAGAAAGGTATGCTTGATTTAGAGGAACAAAAGGAGAATGATCACCACCCTAGGATCTCATACCGACAACTTGTCGAGGCTACAAGAGGTTTCTCTGACTCAACTCTGATCGGCTCAGGGGCCTTTGGTCAGGTCTACGAAGGAATTTTACCTGACAAAACGAGGATTGCGGTCAAGGTTTTAGACCCGAAAAATGGTGGGAGAGAGATAACAGGAAGTTTCAAGAGAGAATGTCAGGTACTCAAGAGAACCAGGCATAGAAACCTAATTAGGGTAATTACAACATGTAGTAAACCGGATTTTAAAGCTCTCGTTCTTCCATTAATGCCGAATGGAAGCCTAGAGACCTATCTGTATCCACCTGAAGGATCGAGCCAAGGATTAGATCTAAATGAAATGTTGAACATATTGGGTGATGTAGCAGAAGGAATGGCGTATTTGCACCATTATTCGCCAGTCAAGGTTGTGCACTGTGATCTAAAACCGAGCAATGTTCTTCTAGATAAGGATATGAAAGCAGTTGTATCGGATTTTGGAATCTCTACATTGGTTAGAGGAATTGGAGATGATAAAATTGGAACCTCTGAATCGACTCCATGCAACTCAGTGACCGGCTTATTACAGGGTTCTGTTGGTTATATCGCACCAGGTATACACACGTCAATATTAGTACGTATTTTCTTATAAATCTATCATTTTAACCATTAATTTATAATTATTTCCTATTTTGTGAATGCAGAATATGGATTAGGAGGTAATCCTTCAACAAAAGGAGACGTGTACAGTTTTGGAGTGCTTCTGCTGGAACTGATTACTGGCAAGAGACCGACAGACGTGATATTTCAGGAGGGACTAACTCTCCAAGAGTGGGTTAAAACTAACTACCCTCATGATATAGACTCGATTATTTCACGAGCCAGATTAAGAGACCCACCATTATTGTCAAACCCGACTTATTACAAGAAGGTAAAGAGAGATGTTTTGAACGAGCTGGTCGAGCTGGGTCTAGTTTGTACTCAATTTACTCCTTCTATGAGACCCAACATGGCCGATGCTGCTCATGAGATAACCATTTTGAAAGAAGATTTGGAGAAACACGGGATGTTTGGATTGAGTGATCAGTCGGCTTCCAATTCCACGCAGGATTCCTCGTTCTAATAAATTAATAAGATTAATTAATTAGATCATGATCTTCGTTTTGATATGCAATCATGATTGAATTTTTAATTTTGTGCTAATTCTTTAAGTTCTTAATTCTTTAATGGAGTTTCCACTCGTAAGTTGGTTAGGTCAGGTACTCAGGTTCTGGTCTATTCTGATAGATTTGTAGATTAATAAAACATTCATGAGTCATGATTTGTGTACAGCCGCCCATAGTTTAAAGATGGTTTATTATTTTATGCTATATATTAGTACATTCTTTCCATCATGTGCAAAAGTTTAATTTGTCTCCATTGTATGAATGCAGACTATTTGAAGACATGGAGTTTATTTTTGATCAACTAATAAAGTAATAGGTGTATATTAACTTAGTTTTTGACTGCATGACTCCTCAGCCAAACACCAAAATAAAAAAATTCAGAGGTGCATACTTAAATTAATCACATAAAATTAGCCCCAGAACATTTTTTTTCAACATGTGCGAAAGTTTAATTTAATCCAGCAGTCTGAATGCAGTATTTAGAGGCAAAACTTAGTTATATCAACAACTTAAAGGCATGGTGTAAACTACATTTGTGACTGCATGACTAGTTCAACTCGACGAAAAACCAAAAATAAAAATTTTTAGAGGCCCAATACTTATTTAATCACCCCAAAATTATCACCAAAACAAAAATCGTACAATTTCTGAGGGATCTTTTAAAGAAAAAATGTTTTTAAAATAAAATATGTATCATTGAGACTCACATTAACAGAGCATTGTCAGTATCCTTTGGTACTGTAATTTTGCATTAACAGAGTTCTTTTAAACAGAATATGATTTAACCTAAAGTATGAGACGAAATATAACAGAGATGAAACTAGAATTATAATATAACAGAGTTCGTATATTTATGACAGGATTACAATTTTCATGCATCACGCTATGTCTGAGATGGAATTAGAAATCAAGAGAGAAGATTTCGGCAACACAGAATATCACAACCTACTCAAGTTTTTAATTCAAAGCAACACAACACTAATCACCAAGCCAACACATAATCATCACAGAAACTCAGTCTCTTTGAAATTAAAGTATGAAACCATAAAGGAGATCCAAACTCAAATTGAACCTAATTCAATATCCATTATGTATTTTTACAAGCATCTCATCAAACATTAGTACATTCATTTATATTTGATAAAATACGAAACCAAACAATTCACATGAAATCAAATGGGCGACGCTCTGACAATGGACCCGGATCATATATTCATCACCTTGCCAAAAGTATAACTGTATAACCCCGGTCCATCTTTCACCATCATCTAGTCCCCACACCCCTAATCAGTCTAGCAAAGAATCCCGAAGCTCACGTGAAATTTTACAAATTCTCATTAAAAGCACTAAAAATACATAACACAAAAAATAGTCCAAAATAAATATCAAGTGAAGGAAGGCGATTTGCAGCCAATTTGCAACACAATGGATCTGCTACAAAGAAGCTTTTTTCCCTTAATAATCTTCAATTATTCTCTATGAGTCTATACCAAAATATTAAATTGATTAGCCTGAGTAGCATTAAACATCAATTATTCATCAAAAATTTATTTATTTAAATTGCTGTACACAGTGAACTAACTAATAGTTCATAACTAATAAGGTGTAAAAAACTCAATCAGATGAAAGCCTACTTCAACCAATCAACCCAAAACAGTACCAGACCTCCATTTTTTCTCTTTTTGAATTGTGGCAGCCTCCAATTTTCATAAATGTACTATTTTATCCTCAATTAACCCAAATTATGCATAGTTAAACCCTAAAACATCCATAATTAACACAATTCATAGTAATGCATCCTCAATTAATCAAATAATCAATCAAATTCAGAAAGAAATAAGAAACCTTCAATAGCTCCAATAATGGCGTAAATATGGCTGCGAAATAAGAAACCTTCAATAGCTCCAAAGCAGATGACGTCTTCCGTCTCGTCAAGATCACAACAATAAAGGGGAGATTATCTGAATTGTGCTTCTATCATGTGGATTTGGGCGAACTCGATTTGTCAGGGAGATTATCTGATTCGTGCTTCTCTCATCTGGATCTCCAGAGAAAGAACTTGATTCGGGCGAAGGAGGAACGTTTTTGTGTGGATCGGCAGAGATAAGAGAAGGTTGTGTGGATGTGGACGGAGGAGGAGGGAGTCAGATCGATTAAAGAGGAGGGTAAAAGAGTCATTATGCGCATTTTCTGTTAAATTTCACAGAACCGTCAAATTTGGGCAAATTTGATACTAATTGGGTTTAACAGGGATAAATTTGATATTTCACGATCAACAGGGATGTATTTGATATTTTGGGATTTAGCAAGGATATACATGAAATTCCCCCATTTCTAAAAATTCCAAAGAGAATCACTACAAATGAAGTTACATTTCTGAAAATTGCTATGAAAACTGAAATTGCAAAAAAATGAAAGAAAATGGAAAATTGCAAAATCCTGTATGCAATCTGTAATTACCAGAAATATCGAAATTCAAAAAATTGAAATTCATAAGAAAATACTTGCAATTACTGTATAAAAACATGAAAGTCAAAAGAAAAAAAAAGGAAAGGTCATCATAAATTTAAGGGAATATAAAAGGCAAAAGAGATATATAATTTCTGAAATTAACACACAATTAAAGTGAATATAAAAGGCAAGGTGTGAATTTAAGGGAATACAAATTAACAAACAAGATCCAGGATTTAAAAGAATGAAGCAATTTCTTCTAAAAAGGAAATATCTAGGTGTGAACTGTGATTTCTGCAATCCATACAAAGGAAAAACGCTAAAAAGAAGCATAAAACAGCATAGGAGAATTTAACAGATAAAGAAATCGAGAATTTAACAGATAAAGAAATCAAAATTTGGCAACAAGTACTCTAAATTTATTACCTACTGTTAACAGGGAGATTCGCTTTCCATTCTTGCGTTTTTCCTTCGTTTGAGTGGGAATTCAAAGAAACCCTAGTTTTGGGAAACAGGAAAGGGAAAATGAAATGGCTGTCGTATGGCCTTCTTTCGTATGGCATCCGTCGATTCGTGAGGTAGTAATCCAGCCGTCGATCTCGTTGGAGAGAGTCTGAGGTGTTAAGTTGATGGCGATTTCTTTGAGCCGCGTTTTAGGGTGAGATTTTGACTTCATGGTGCTAAGTCGAGGGCCCCGACGACGTTCCAATATGCCGGCGACGCTTCCGTCGCGTGGGGTTCGCTGCACGTCCAGATGGAGATGAGATCGAGAGAGGGAGCGATAACGAAGGCAATCAACCTGTTTGGATGCGTTTCTTGTTTTTTGTTTTGGGGGGAGGGGGTAAGGTTTTAGATTTGGAGAGGGGAGGAGAGAGACAGAGAGAGAAAACATTTTTTGTTATTTTTCAGATTTTATTTCCTGATTTATGAGTTTATATATAGGCCAAAGTTTTTTTTTTTTTAAATTTGAATTCTGCTTGGGCGGGCCTTTTGGGTGTGAATTTGAGTTATGAATCAAAACCGGCCTGTGAATTTGAGTTATAAATCAAAACGCTTATATGAACAAAATCATCCCTCAAATTCACAGGGGACATAGGATGACAACTATACAACTTTTTTTGTAAAATTTTACGTCATACAACTATTATGATATCGGTTGCTTGCTGGTTGGTGCATGATAAGGTCCAGTTTCCTTTGTAGTTAATATTTTCTTTTACACTGAATTGTTTATAAGTTATCATTTTTTTTTACAAATAACTAGTTTAGCATTTACTCATATCGTAAAATTAAATTAAATTAAAATGTAGTAGACATACCTTTTTTTTTTTGCTGAATTTCTATTTTGCATAATCATTTTTACTGTAGTTTCATTCCAGATTACAAATGCATGACGGTAGCCAGTTGTAACATAGACCTTTTACTATATTTAGCCCCACATTTCAGTCACTTAAAAGTTAAAACATATCATTTCTTAATTCAAAAAAATTATAACTTCGTTAATTAATAAACACTTTGGAAAAAAATTAACTCATATCAGCCGACGCGGAGCGAGGGACGCTAGTTGAATTAAAATTTGAGTTATTTGACCAACAAAACTTTACCTAGACTGAATTAACGTCACAATAGTGGCAAATAATACCTTTTTATTTCATCAAGTAAAATAAGTTGTTCTTATTCATCATTCACAGACGAGGCCTGCTACTCAAACGGCCCATTTTTATTTTCTCACATAACTAAAGTTGCCCAACATGCAACAAATTGACTTTAACAGGCCCCACTAGCCTATATAAAGCCCGAACCCAATTGCGTATCTGATAATATTCTATTTTATTGATGGAATTGGAGACCACTCTACAGCTGTATAAATGTACAAAACCATTTATATGTCGTGCACAAAAAAATAATAAAATGGTATATTGGCACCTTCAACAAGGTTGAGATGGCAAGGCTTGAGAGAAACAATCTCCACCGCACCTTTCAGCTGAGCTCGACCTCCACGTACCTATTCCTTCAATACTTGAATCAATTTCGTCTCAGAATATAATGAAGGAAAAAATATCTCAAAGCATTTTTGTTTGTACTAACGGATTTAAACCAATGACTTGAGCATACGTCGTGAGATAGGAAATAGTTCGTCCAATGAGAAGTGTCCACATGTATTGCCAGGAGCTTCCAGAAGATTGCTAATTAATTTTGCCAAAAATAGCATATTGAGTGTCATACAAATTGTTGACTGCTAATTATTTTTTTACACTAAACGTACGTCATACAATTAGTCAATAATTAATATTGAAAAATTGCAAATGGTTATGTTGAATCATCAATTGTGCCACAAGTCAAGAAATACAGTTGCGAATTTAACAAGCCATTAACATCGAAATCAACAACATTTTCCCTAAAATAACAATTCAGCCTTTGAAAAGATTTTACTTGATATAGGAATTAGCTGAAAATAGCCATTTTCCAACAGTATTGTATCTGTGAAGGTTGGAATATGGCTTTATATTCGCCCCTTCTAAAAAGAAACATGAATCAACACGACCAAGACCTCTTTCTCGGTACAAACATGATAGCAAACAAAGCTAGTAAAGGAAAAAATACAAGCAATACGAAGTTTGATGAATATGATGATTTACCATATGAGGAGTGAGAAGGAAATAAGGGCATAGATAATGCATTAAAGACTACATTAACATGCTGCTTTCTTGTATTTGTAGCATTGATTGTGCTTCCCAACAAAACCAAAATTCCTCAGCCACTTTTCGAAAATTACATGTATAGTCTCACATTTACCTTCGTTTATGGCGCCATTATTGACGGAGTCGCCGTCTGGGCAATATCCGAACCCATCAGAGGAACTGGCATCTTGATTAAGATAGTTACGTGGGCATCTATCATCCCTATATTTCTCTTTTTTTCATTTATGATCGCCTTGCTTCCGTATTATTTCGACTGAGAGTGATTTGTATCACCTCTCACAAAAGAAATTTATTTGGCGCTTGAAATTACTCATGCAGAATCCATATGAGAATTCTGCTTTACCATGTAATTAAAGATATATTATTATTATTATTATTATTATTATTTTATTTTTTAAAGTGGACTACTTCACATACAAATAAATGATTCTCATTTGATCGTTTTTATGTAATTGGTTAGTGGTTTCTAATGGGAGCATTTTTCTTTGAATATGTTGCATTGATTATTGGGCACTCATCTCCACATACTTATTTTTGTCAAAACAATGATTAGTATGATTTGAAATTTATGTAATCGGTAATCGTTTCATACAAATTGTTGACTGCTAAGTATTTTTTTACACTAAACGTACGTCGTCATGCAATTGGTTTACTGTTTTTCTCGCGTTTCTATATATGCTATATACTGTATTTATTTTTTTAAATATATACTATTTTACGAATGAATTTTTATATACTGTTTATTTTCAGTTTTTATATATCGTCGTGATATATCAGGTCCTATTTGATAATATCATCTGTTTAGTTGTAAATATTTGATAAAATTTTATATACACGCCAAATGATAAGATTCTATAAGCACTTTTACTATTGGATATACCCTTATAATCTTTTATTATTATTTATGATGCTGAGATTTGAATTTACGTTTTCTGTATATGTTACAATTCACATTATGTTTTTGTGTAATCTTTGGCTTTGAATTATGAGTTCAGAATGCAATTTTTCTTATTTTGTATGCATGCTTTTTGTTTGACGGCACAAGGAGGGGGGACAAAGCTTTGCCAGCCCAATTAGGGCCGATTAGCATTTGGAGAATGGATATCATACTTATCATAATTAATTGGTCACGCATTTTTTTCTTAATAGTAGTTGAGTCACACTTTATTAGTTTGGTCACGATCCATAACTATCATTAAAGAGCACTAACTCAATTAATCTTCTCTTTAAATATTAAGGACTTCCTGGTATGGTTGTCTATTTTGTCGTATCTTTTAAAAATAAGATGAAATGCATCTATTTCTGTCTTACATGTTTTAAAATTAAGATGAAATGCAACACCACTGGTACCTTTATAAAATTCAGTAAACTCCTTGAGATATCAGTGGGAATCATTTTGAGGTAAACTACACCACTATTCTTTTTTTTTTATAGGATGGACTCAAACGTGTCCCTTATCGATTTTTAAAAAAAAAAATTCCCTTTTTGGATTCTATAATCTCTTCTTTTTGGATTCTATAACCTCTTAATTGGTGTCGCGGTACCCAACCGGCAACCACTCATATTGGAGAGGAGCTTTGGCAACTACACCACTATTTTTAAATATTAAAATATAACATAAAACAATCTAACTTATGAAATTCTAACTAAGAAATATTGATTAACGGTATAAATTCTAAATTTTCATCAATTACCCTAATCATACTTCTAATTGAGTTTCGTTTCTTGAAATTATAAGGGAAGGACAGCTCAATAATCACAAGAGAAAATGTGTTGTGTCTTCTTCATATTGATGGTAAGGTATGTGGAATCTTCATATTACGAACAATAAACTTTGATTGGGATAGTTTTTAAATTCAAGTCTATAAATTGAAAATTTGATTGATTATATTTGAGAGAAAATAAATGCATAATCTATTATTCCTATGTTTCTCCTTTTCACATTTATTAAGATAGTATATGTATTGAAGGATGATTAATCATATAAGGATTTATACAATTGCGTGTTTGCTGCTTTGACGAGGTTATTTCTGTTGCTGTCTTGCATAGTGCTGATTTCTTATGTTTATCACAAGTTCAAAAAAAGAGAAAAAACAAGAGAAGGGAAAGAAGCTCAATGTCTCATGTTTTGACCATTTCAATTAACTAGGAGAATTTCCGCGCTCCGCTGCGGTTTTTATCATTTTTATTGTTTAATAATTAATACATTAAATTTATTTTATGAATTAATAATCATAAAAAATCTATATAAATTATTTTTAATAGTCATTATGAGAAAACATAATGGTGCGTTCGAAAGTATAACAATTGGGGTCGTGAATGAAAGATTTCATCATCCTTGTTATATTTTTCATTTTTTTTTTAAATTGAGCTATTGAAAAATCATATTTTGAAAGAAAACGTTAGAAAAAAATTACCTTAGAAAGAGTCACACACATGGAGCCCACATTCTTTTTTTTTTTTGAGAAATGATTTATTTATTTTCTTTTTTTTTAATTATTTAGGGAGAGAGAAAGAGAGGGCCCACATTTTTTTTTTGAAAATTATTAATCTATTTTTTTTAATTACTTGAAGGAGAGATAAAAGGAGTGACACACGAGACCCGCATTTTTTTTGATAAATTATTATTTTTTTATTTTTATTTAGGAATGAGTCATAATGTCATTTGACATTGTGATATTCAATCAAGTTGATTGAAGACAGGAGATATTGAAAGTCATTATGAGAAAACATAATGGTGCGTTCGAAAGTATAACAATTGAGATCCTGAATGAAAGATCTCATCATCCTTGTTCTATTTTTCATGTTTTCACAAAAAAATGAGCTACTAAAAAAATCATATTTTGAAATAAAACGTTGGGAAAAAATTACCTGAGAGAGAAAGACACATGGAACCCCCATTTTTTTTTTTGGAAAATGAATTATTTATTTATTTTTTTAATTATTTGAGAGAGAGAGAAAGAGGGCCCCACCTTTTTTTATTTTGGAAATCATTATTTTTTTTTATTTGAGGGAGAGAGAGAAAGAGAGTGACATGTGGGTCCATTTTTTTTTTTTGATAAATCATTATTTTTAAAAAAAAAATTATTATTATTTAGGAATGAATTATGTGTAGCGAGTGTTCGGTGGTTATTGATATTATAACTCACAACACATAAGTTATACAGTTTAGTTTTCAAAATAATTAATTATATTTTTATTTTGGAAATCATTAATTTTTTTTATTTGAGGGAGAGAGAGAAAGAGAGTGACATGTGGGCCCTTTTTTTTTTTTTGATAAATCATTATTTTAAAAAAAAAATTTATTATTATTTAGGAATGAATTATGTGTAGCGAGTATTCGGCGGTTATTGATATTATAACTCACAACACATAAGTTACACAGTTTATTTTTCAAAATAATTAATTATATTTGATTTGACATTTCACACTAAATCAGGATAGAACGCAGAACACCGAATTTCGACCAATCATATTCTGACACCATCTAACTACACAGAAACCGCCATAAAATATCAGAAACTCTAAATGATCGAACGGTCCATATCAAACCACATCACCCCATCCAACGGTCACGGAAATGGGGTGACGTGGCCTCTTAAAACCCCTCCCTTGGATGCTAGAATTTGGGGGGGGGGGGAATTGAAACTGTCATCAATTTTGTTTTGAATGCTTGCTTGAGTGTCATCAATTTTTCTTATTATTTCTTTTTACATTTTGTCGGGAGGAAGAGGAATATTTTGTTAATATGTGATAATGTTAAAATTTTATTGGATAGACTTTCAAACCATAAATAAATAAAATAAGTTCACTGGGTCTTATTGAAAGAAAG
The DNA here is from genome assembly GCA_027726005.1 of Juncus effusus. NCBI lineage: Eukaryota > Viridiplantae > Streptophyta > Magnoliopsida > Poales > Juncaceae > Juncus > Juncus effusus. The sequence continues at coordinate 10,740,798 of CM050890.1, read as the reverse complement.
AAAATTGAAAAGAAAAGAAAAGAAAACTAATAATACAACACTGACTTCAACTAATGAACTACAGCTACTCCAACAAATAAATCTTACTCCATTGTCTCTCTCGTTTAGCCCATGTTTAGATTAATTAAACACTCACCTGAACTTAACTCCAATTAGAAACTTTTGACTTTCGGCAGTTTGGCTTCAGTTTAGAGAGAATGACGATCAGGTTGTGTAGTTAATCCGTAACGCCGTTTCGTACTAATCCTATGATTCTTTGTAGTGTTTAATCCAAATCAAAGGACACTCTCTACGATTTACAAAAATTGAATCATTTGATCTGAAAGAGAAGAAAAAACTGTTCGTTCTTTCCTATTTGAATCTCAAATGGGCGAAGAGAGACTGGAGGATGAGACATCTGCTTTGGCGGAGCATCACCAGCCCCGAGCGAGGAGAAGCAAGGATCCGTGGACGCGGTGCAGGGTGAGCCATCGCTGTCTCCTCTCCGCTGGTTCAGGATGCTCGCTTCGGAGCTGCATTGGACCTTCGTGTACGGCGTGGTCACGGTGTACGGGATCAGCTAAGGTTTGGGCGGAAGCATTTGGAAAGTCGCCACAGATTATTACTGGAAGGACGTGCAAAAAATCCAGCCATCTGCTGCTCAGGTTTATCAAGGAATCACTTCAATTCCATGGATAATTAAGCCAATTTGGGGGGCTTTTAACTGACGTTGTTTCCGCATCTGACTCTGTTTCTTCACAGCAAGCCTGATGAGTTTTTGTGCTGCAGTTGGAGGCCTTGTTGGGTATTCTATTAGTGGCCTTCTTGTTCATGCTATTGGATTTCAGGTCTAATTTTTTCCTTTTAAATATAATTTAATTTCTTTTAAATGTAATTTATTATTATAATGCTGAATGATATATTTTCTTTATTTATTTAGGGTGTACTGGTGTGTTGGTTTTTTCAGTTGGGTTGTTGCTGAGTGAAGATCTTTCGCCTGATCATTCGCTCAAACAGGTAAAGAACTTAACAGTTTATTTCGTATTTTGCATCAAAAACTTGGGTTAAAAAGTAGCCCGATTAATTTATTCTGAAATTTTTGTATTATCAGGTATTGGAGAAGTTTGTACTCAATTTACTCCTTCTATGAGACCCAACATGGCCGATGCTGCTCATGAGATAACCATTTTGAAAGAAGATTTGGAGAAACACGGGATGTTTTGATTGAGTGATCAGTTGGCTTCCAATTCAACGCAGGGTTCCTCGTTCTAATAAATTAATAAGATTAATTAATTAGATCATGATCTTCGTTTTGATATGCAATCATGATTGTAATTTCAATTTTGTGCTAATTCTTTAAGTTCTTAATTCTTTAATGGAGTTTCCACTCACAAGTTGGTTAGGTCAGGTGATCAGGTTCTGGTCTATTCGGATAGATTTGTAGATTTATAAAACATTCATTAGTCATGATTTGTGTACAGCCGCCCATAGGTTTAAAGGTTCATTATTTTATGCTATATATTAGTACATTCTTTCCATTGTGTGCAAAAGTTTAATTTGTCTCTACTGTATGAATGCAGACTATTTGAAGACATGGAGTTTATTTTTTATCAACTAATAAAGTCATAGGTGTATATTAACTTAGTTTTTGACTGTATGACTACTCAGCCAAACACAAAAATAAAAAAATTCAGAGGTGCATATTCAACCAAGAACCAAAATACAAAATTTCAGAGGCCCAATACTTATAGTTAATCACCACATAATTAGCACCAAAATAAAAACCGTACAATTTGAAGTTTATGTATGAATGCAATATATTTAGTGTCATGAAATTTGTTTTACCAACAACTCAAAAGTCATACGTGTACGTAAACTAACATAGTTTTTGACTGTCGTGACTAATTCAATAAAAAACAAAATAGAAAATTCAGAGGCCCAATACTTGCACTAATCACCACATAGCTATCCCCAAAATAGATTAAAAAACTGAGGTCTAATAGTTCAACTAACTAGCAATCAATATCCATTTCATTTATTGTTTTCCTAATCAAACAATACAATTGCAAATTATACATGGTACATCAATTTAAAACAACAAATTCATGACCGTATCAAATGAAAATCAAATAAAGTCCAATTTTAATTTAACAAATCACGAATCGCTGTGTAGTTCTAATTGAGTGGGCATTGGACTGCCAGATAAGAATGATTTGATTAAAGTGAGAGCCTGTTTTGGCCTGTGAAGCGGGACTTCATGACCGGCTCCTCTTACTGAAACAAATGTCAGGCCTTCATATACTTGCGTCCATCCACCCACCTATTTTACAAAATAATAATAATTATAATATATGTTAATAAATGTATAATGTTAAGCTAGTAAGTGATTAATCTGTTTCTTAAGAGGGGAATTAACATCAAGGATTTTGATTTTTCTTATTTGAATTTCTTCAAGAATGAATGTTTTTTCTGTAATTTTCAATAATGCAGGGTCTTCTTTGTAATTCTCAGATCATTAATCTAGTAATCCATATTTTAAATTCGTACTTATAGATCATGATATATGACCAAAATGCATTTTTGTATATACTACTGGGCAAAATTAGCAAGAAAATCGGTGAATAAATACAAAATTAGGTTTAGTTAGGGTTTAAGAAAAAAGAATATATATACCTGACCGTCACCATCATCATCGTACCAAGGATGCCAAGGGGAAACAGTAGTAAGATTGAGAGAATCAACATTGTACCGAGTTGCCGTAACTGGAATTACCGTATCTGTATCTCCACTATACAAAATTTTCCCAAAATAAAATAATAATAAATTTATTAAGATTGCAGTAATATCATAAGAATGATTAATTAATAAGGTAAGTTTGCTACCTGAACATCCAAATACGAAGGCCATGCTGGATTAGTTCTTTGTAAATGTGAAGAACTGATCTTTCTGAGTCCTTCCAGTTCTCATTTACTGTGTTACTGCAAAACATACAAAAGAAAATGATTAAAAAAAGAAATTAGGATAAAAATTATGAATCATAAGATTTTAATTTTTACCTGCAAGTTTCCCAAGTAGAATTTGCGACAATTTTATTAACGTGAAGCGCGTTTTTCACTTCTTGTAAGTTAAAATAAACAGTTGAGTGCTTCTCTGTGCATGGATCGTATTTCGCCCCCAATTTCCCAACCTTCTATTAAAAATAAAATAAAACTTAAAATAACAAAATAACAAAATAAATCTTGAAATAACAAAATAAAGGAATATTAAATATTTAAATATAAAACTTACATGTAGTCTTTTGAACAATTTATTACGGGAAACCGTGGCATTTGAAGGGCAAGTTGGGGTGAAAATACTGTATGGATCAATATTCCCCATTTCTTGACTTGCCACATCGAGTATATTATCGCATTTTTCTGACGTGTGAATGAACGAATCTTGGTCGCAATATAAGTTAAGAAGTTTATAAGTTTGATCGGAAATTATTCCAGCTGCCCACATGAATTGGAACACTCCGTAATGGTCGTTATAATCGTCTGTTAGTGCATTTCCCACCTAAAAATATTTTTTCCATTTTTAGTAAAAAATATACACATAATATTTTGGTATCATCAAATGCAAAATTGAGGTTTAATTACATAATTTAAAAATAAAAATATACCATGTAACCCTTGAGATTGATTGGACTGTTTGAGTTTGCCTTTTGAGAATGCACAATAGCTTGAGCTAATTGTGGTACATAATGCCCTAATTAGGAAAAAAATTATATATTAATATTAATATATTTGAAATACAAGTGAATAAGAAAAGAAATAAATAAGGTTAAGAATTTAATGTGTTCTTATTTTACCAGCATAGCTCTCTCCAGTCAAATAAAACTCCCGCCCCTTAAACTGCGGATACCTTTTAAACCACTTTTCCAGAAATATCAACGAATCCTCAGCTTTATTCACAAATACAAAATTACTATTACCAGTCAAAAAATGTTACAATTTAACAATATACTGTAGTTTCTATATATGCAGTAATAAATTTAATGCAATACCAGTTCTGTTGTCTCCATTGGTTAAAATATCGTCAGAGATGTTAGAATAGGAATAACCAACACCAGCTGGAGAATCCAGGAAAAGGATGTTGGCAACTGAAAAACCGGGAAATCAAATTCTCATTATTACTTATGATTTGGGATTGTAAGAAAATTGAGTTAGATTCTCTAAATAAACAATTGGATGAAAAAAGTAATTACCTTTATTCCAAGAGTAAGGATTTAAGTACACACTTTTTCCGTCTGGATTTATATGAAACGGCCCCACCTCTTCAGCCAATCCATAAGCGACTGAAGAGCAGCCAGGCCCTATCAAAACCAGGATAATAAATTATGATTAATTAGTCAGTAATCTTAAAAATCAATTAATGCGCAAGCAAGCGCAATAGAAGTACACATCACATTAATAGATCTCAAGACCTTTATTTAATTTCTCAAACATCTCTGTGACCCAATTCAACTAGCGCTTTCAATACAACAAGGGATATTTCCAGTAACACAAGATCCCGAATTTGAACCAAAGCAGCTCAAAATATCAAAGATTCAAAAATTAAAACAAAATTAACATAAATGCCCAAAAATACCTCCATTAAGCCATAACACGAGGGGTTTGGAATCGGGATCCTCAGCCGCCTCAAAGAACCAGAAGAAGAGAGCGCGCCCATTCGTCTCATTAACAGTGATATATCCAGAGTAATGCTTGAAGTTCACATTGAAGGCTTGGCCAGGCAGGCGGACCACTAAATCATCGCTTTGCGCATCCAAGCGGGATCCATCAATGGAGGTGGAAGTGAAGAGAAGGAGAAGGGGAAGAAGGAAGAGAGGCGAGAAGTTGCTTCTCATTCTCGCCATTGATGATTGATTGTTCGTTTTCCGAGTCTGTGCAGCTGATTTTTTATCGGCCTTTTTGCGTCAGAAGTCAGTACTCAGGCCATTGGTTGGAAGTTTGGTGCGATTCCGTATATAAATTTTTGTGTATCTTTCTGTGTAGAAAGCACTTAATAGTGAATTCCTGTTCACGAGAACTCATTACACTGATTAATGTAGCAAAAAATGCGCATGGAACTTAAAAAGTAGTGATATCATTGCCGTATTGGTGGATATAAGGGTCCACTACTAACAGCTTTTTTGTAAACTTGTTAAAAGTGTCGAACTATTGATCCAGCAACCGGCCCTAATCAATCTTGAAAGTCTAAATAAGGAGGAAAAAAAAAACTTTCATGTTCTCGTTATTTATTTATTTATTTTGGACTTTCAAAGTTGATTGGGTCCGGTTGCAGGTCTATAGACTTTTTGTTGATCCAGTGAATTATATTTCAGTTTTTTTGAGAATTGGATCATTATATTCATTGACAGACCAAGCCTGTCATGTTAGCCGAACGGGCCAACGGCCTAGCATTTTTCTTCAAGCCCAAATTGACTTAACCCGCAAGAAGCTGACTTCATTTTCAGCAGGCCCCACATAAACCGAATCTCTGCTGATGTAACAACTGTTCCTTCTTTCGTGCTTGAATTGAATCTTCAAATCAAATGAATGAAGAAAGTGTAGAAGAAGAGACAACTGCTTTAACGGACTCATCTCCAGTCCCAAGCGAGAAGCAAGGACCCCTGGACGCGGTGCACGGTGAGCCAGCATGGTCTCCTCTCCGCTGGTTCAGGATGCTGGCGACGGAGCTGCATTGGAGCTTTCTGTACGGCGTGGTCACGGTGTACGGGATCAGCCAAGGTTTGGGAGGAGGTATATGGAAAGTCGCGACGGATTACTACTGGAAGGATGTGCAGAAGGTCCAGCCATCTGCTGCTCAGGTTTATCAAGGAATCACTTCAATTCCATGGATAATTAAGCCGATTTGGGGGCTTTTAACTGACGTTGTTTCCGTATCTGGCTACAGGAGACGACCTTACTTCGTTTTATCAGGCAAGATTTGTTAATCCATTCAAAAATCAGGATTCTGAATCTCGAATTTCAAGCGTAGTGATCTAATTTTGATAAAATTGTGTAAAATGTAGGGCTTTTAGGGGTGGTCGCAATGCTGACTCTCTCTCTTCACAGCAAGCTCCACGTGGCGTTCGCCTTGCTGGCGATGATCGGTGAATCGGCTGGCATGGCGATTGCTGATGTCACCATAGATGCGTGTGGGGCCCAGAATAGCATCATTCATCCCGCTCTGGCTTCTGACGTACAAAGCTTGATGAGTTTTTGTGCTGCAATTGGAGGTCTTGTTGGGTATTCTATTAGCGGTCTTCTTGTCCATGCTATTGGATCTCAGGTTTATTTATTTTATTAATCCTTCTATTAATTGAAAAATAATTAGATTAATTGTTGATTGATGTTTAGTTGTTTGATTAGGGTGTGCTTGGACTACTAAGTATCCCAGCTGTACTGGTTTTCTCAGTTGGGTTGTTGCTAAGTGAAGATCTTTCGCCTAGTTATTCTTTCAAACAGGTAAAATAAAACACCTTCATAGTTTGTTTGTTTTTTCATCTTTTTGCATAAAAAGCTTAGCCTGATTCTTCAATGGATACTTTTGTATATCAGGTATTGGAGAAGTTTCTAGAAGCGATCAGAACTATGTGGTCCACATTGAAATTGCCTGAAGTTTGGAGGCCATGTTTGTACATATATTTATCTTTAGCTCTAAGTCTGAATATTCAAGAAGGCATGTTTTATTGGTACACCGACTCCTCCAAAGGCCTTTCTTTTTCTGAGGTAATTTAATTTCCATCATTAATAAATCCAAGAAATGAAAATAAATAAATAAAATAATAGTCCCAAAAAATTTCTTCTAAATAGGGAACCATTGGATCTATATTTGCAATAGGCTCAGTGGGATCTCTACTCGGAGTAATACTCTATCAAAACTCTTTAAAAGACTATCCGTTCAAAAGCCTTCTATTTTGGAGCCAGTTACTCTTAAGCCTTTCAGGCTTCCTAGACCTGGTGCTGGTGCTTCGTTTAAACCTAAAACTCGGCTTACCAAACTATTTCTTCGCGGTAATCGATGAAGGAGTCTCTCAAATGGTCAACCGTCTAAAAATGATTCCTTTTTTGGTAATCAGCGCGAAATTATGCCCTTCAGGAATTGAAGGCACATTTTTCGCTCTGGCCATGTCGATTGAGAATTTTGGGGCAATGACATCATCATGGGGAGGCGGGATTTTGTTACATATGTTGAGAGTTACGAGGACTGAATTTGGGAACCTGTGGGTTGCGATATTGGTTAGGAATTTGATGCGGATTTTGCCTTTGGTGTTTTTGGATTTGGCACCGAAAAGTGATCAGAGTTGTAGGATTCTTCCAGCTGAGTTAGTTGAGGGAAATGAGAGTTTTGGAAATGAAGTTTTAGTTGAAGATGGTTTTGAAATGGTTTCTCTTGTTGAAGATATTGAGATTATTTTGTTGGTTGATAATAGGTGATTTGTTGGTTTGATCTTTTTTCCCTTTTGACACAACACATGTATTATTTTTTGTAAAGAAATTTATTCATTGATTTACAAAGAGTATGCATTGAATTCATTTAAATATTTTTATTGTACACTAGATATTTTTGTTTATCAGGATATTTATATCTACTGAACTTGTTTAGTATTAAGTTCGAATGATTTTTCTATCATGTTGTTCTTACAATTAATCTAAAATAAAGTTTCTGAAAACTGATATTCATTCAAAAGTAAATTTGTAATTAATATTTTCCTCACAAAATTTGCAATATTTAATAATTATTTAGTTTTTCTTTCCATGAAAAAAATATCATTAGTTTATTTTTCTTCCAATATGGATTATTTAAATTAAATATTTTATCATCATTAATAATATATTTTTTTAATTTCTTCCAATATGGACTGAATTAATGTCACCATAGTGGCAAATAATACTTTTTTATCACATCAAGTAAAATAAGATATTTTCATTTATTATTGACAGACCAAGCCTGCTCCTATAAAACGGCCCACTTTCACTTTCCCACGAAACTCAAGTTGACCAAAGATGAAAGAAATTGACTTTGCGGGCCCGTCATGAACCGAAAATCAGTCAGTGGATCCCACATCTTAACCTATATAAAGCCTGAACCCAATTGCGTCTCGCTTCTCTTCTCACTTCTGTATGGACTTCGGAGTTCCTTCAAGCGAACGATAATCTCTCGCTAATCTAGGTTAGAAATTATTAACTTTTCCTCTCCCGATTTTCGACTAAATTTAGATCTGTTCGTAATCTGAATTGTATCGTTTTCAATTGAGAATTTAGGGCTGCGGATTGGTGGAATTGATTCCATAAAATTTATCTGATTCCATAAAATCGAAAAACCAAATTAAAATACCTCAGCGTAGTGCGGGCATTAACCTAGTATTATACAAGTGAGATTATTTTGAAAATTACATACAAAATATTTATACTGTTATATATAATTTTGAACGTTATAATTTCAATTCTACAGTGGTGCAACTGATATTTTGATATCTTGTATGGATGAAAATGAAACTCTCCATGTAAAAAAAAATATTAGAGGCTATTTTTTATTTATTAATTTTACTAATGAAAATGAAACTGTCCATATAAAAAAAATATAAGAGGCTATTTTTTTATTTATTAATTTTTTACTAATCACACTAAAATTATTAATTTTTAACTTTACATTTAAAATTACAAAAGATATAAGATAATATACATTTTAAATACTATAATTAATAATAGTACGTAGTGAGTTTTAAAAATATAAACATAGTGAATTTAATATTCCACAAAGAAGGAGACATGTGTCTAACTCTCCATCGTCTATCTTCTCCTCTCATGGCTAGGTGCTGCGGTGTGTTGGAATCGTCGACTTAACTAATCCTTCCAGTTCATCTCTCCTTCGAATTGCCTCATTCCCTTTGTCTCATATATTCCATTCGACACGATTTCAGACAGACCCGGCAGTCCGCCGGCATCATATCTTAATCTTCCCCTTCTCCCTCAATTTTGCATTTCCAGGGGGGCGTCCGGTGCACAGATTCCCTAATCGAGCTGATTCAAACGAGCCGAGCTAGCTTGAGTCATATCGAGCATCGAGCCGATCTCGATCTTGCAAACGAGCTCAAAATTGGCTTTCGGTTTCGAGCTGAGCCAGCAAATGGTCCCAGCTAGGCTTAACTCGGCTTGGATTTTTATTTTTATAAAAAATCACGTCAAATATCACTATATTTGAGTGCTAAATAATATTCAAAGTATTTCAAAGCGAAACGAGAGTCCCTTTAGTTGTGTTGAAGTTTATGTAGTTATGTTTGAATTCTTATTTAATATAATTCATTAATTCTAGAACACGCCAGACTTGGGTTCTTTCAAATTAAAAAAGGAACCTGTGGGTTGCGATATTGGCTAGGAATTTTATCTTCGGTGTTTTTGGATTTGGCCCTGAAAAGGATAGGAATTATAGTTGAGGGTGAGTTTTGGGAATGGAGTTTTGGAAGAATGTGATAGAGTTTAAATGTTTCTATTGTTGAAGAGAGTGAGTCTATGAAAATTGATGTTAGTGAGATTATTTCCTTGGTTGATAATAGGTGATTTGTTGGTTTGATTTTTTTCTTTTGACCCGACACATGTATTTATTCTTTTTTTTTTTTGTAAAGAAATTTATTCATTGATTTACAAAGACTGTGCATTGAATTAGTTTAAATCTTTTTGTTTAGCGAGATATATATCTACTGAACTTGTTTAGTATTAAAAGTTCGAAAGTATCTATTCATTATGTTGTTCTTACAATTAATCAAAAATAAAGTTTCTGAAAACGGATATTCAAAAGTAAATTTGTTATTAATATTTTCCTCACAAAAATTGCAATATTTATTAAGTATATAGTTCTCCATTCCATGGAAAAAAAACATATCTATTTTTTTTTTTTTACTTCCAATATGGATTATTTAGATTAAGTATTTTATGTTTAGATAGAAAGAGATTTATTGCTTTGGAAGGGGGACACTCAAGCCCTCTCCAAGCCTCAAAAAAAAAGTATTTTATGTTTAATTTTTTCGAATAAGAAGCATTTTTTTTAGTTTGAATTGAATCAGAAACATTTTACATTTAACTAAATATTTTTAAAAGGGACCTGATAGAGCATGACGGCACTGTAGCACGACTATTCACGACAAACCCAATAACAATATATATAATTTATTTTCTAATAACAATATATACATAACAAGTGAAAACAGTATATAAAAATAAAAAAATAAAAAATATATATATTATAAACAACAACGTATTAAATGACAAAACAATATATAAAATGAGAAAACAATATATAAAATGGAAAAAACAGTATATCTACAGTGCTGTCGTGTTTGCACATTTCCCTTTTTAAAATTTTATAATATAATTGTGTTATTTGGACAACAAAACTTTATCTGGACTGAATTAACGTCACAATAGCAACAAATAATACTATTTTATTACAACAAGTAAAATAAGAACTTTGTTAAAAAGAAATAACACTAGCAAATAGAAAAATTTCATTAATTCATTTTATACTTTTGGCCACCCCTATTATTTCATCGTAATTCCACCCCTAAATAACAATATATACATAAAAAGTTGAAACAATATATAAAAACCAAAATAGTATGTTAAAACAATATATACAAATTCCAAAAGTAAAAAAATATAAAAAATACATAAAAAATAAAAATAGTATATAAATTAGTAAAATAACATATATATTGTCCCGCTGTGATTCGGTGTGTTACAATAACGTCTTGATATCACATTTCTCTTTTATTAAATATTTTTTCTACCGGTGCCACTTTGAAGAAATTGTCTAAAATAAGTTCTTTTTATTCATAATTGACAGACCAAGCCTGCGACTCAAAACGGCCCACTTTTACTTTCGCACAAAACAATCAAGAAATTGAGTTTTGTGGGCCCTAAAATCCGTCGGTGGATCCCACATCCTAACCTATATAAAGCCCGAACCTAATTGCTTCTCCCTCTCTTCTGTACGGACTTCGGAGTTCCTTCAAGCGAACGATAATCTCTCCCTCGCTAATCTAATCTAGGTTAGTAATTACTATCTTTTTTGCCCCGATTTTCGACTAAATTTAGATCTGAATTGTTTCGTTTTCGATTGGTAATTTAGGGCCGCGGATTGGTGGAATTGAGATTGGCTTGGAGAAATTGATAATTCTTGCTTTATTGAGTATGCAAGTATAGATAAATGAGGCCTTCTATGGATCGTAAATGGTGCCCTAAAACAGGTAATTGATCGTATTTTCGAAATTCTGGCTTCGATTTCTCTAATTGGAGAGTTAACTACTAATTAGTCGTAATTTGGTTAGCATTTGATGTATAGTGTAGTTAGGCAAAATTCCTCTACCTAATGTGAGAAATTCCAGATTCGATTCATATTCTTGTACGGACAAGCAGCCATGAATATGATTTTAAAAATTTAACCTCAATTGTTATCATTCCTGGCCGCTGAATTTCTGAGTTCTAAGTGCAGTATTATTAGGTCTCGTGTTTCATAATCACTCAATTTTATTGAATTAAAACATTACCACAATTTGAAATAGAGTGTAAGCACAATTTTGAGTACAAGAAACTCTGTATACAAATGTGATAATATCTATGATTTCTTTCTTAATCATATGAGATTGCAAATTCAAATTACAGCAAAGTGCAAGGGACGTCTTACATACTTAAATTACTGAAAAAAATTCGAAATATTCTGTTTTATTCATAATTTCATATTCCTTGCAGAAAATGAGAAAACCACCTCAAGCAATTCATCATCAAGTACTCAAAATGCATCAAATCGAATCACAAGAGCCATTAATAAAGCCGTGTCAACAATTCTCCCCTCTTCAAGTAACAAACAATCACTCAACTCGACCAATAACAATCCCCCACCTGGCCTCTCATCAATCCTCTCAAGACCTTCCTTAACCGTCCATTCAAATTCCTCTTCAAAAAGAGCCCCTGGATTTTCTTCTTCTTCGCCTCAAGTTAGAGAAAACCAAACATCTAAACCTAACCCTAACCCTAACCCTAATTCTCGTGTTAATCCAGTTTTACGCACAAATTTACTCACAACCACCCCTACTTTTAGTGGAGTTACTTCAAGTCAATTAACAAGTAATTCTAAAAACAAAAGAGTAACTTGTCCCACTGGTCCACTTTTACATAATGCATCACCTACAAAACGCTATTATGAGAATAAGGGTAAAAAAGTCATTTCAACTCGATTTGCAAATAATTCGTTTAATCCATCTCAGCCAGTCAAATCAAATTCAGCCAGTCAGATTTATACTAGTAAAAGTTTGCTTAATCCGCCTAATTCTCAGTTTAGGATTAAAATTCCTCCAGTTAAAGGAAACCCTACTTTAACTGGTTTTAGTAGTGCTAAATCTCTCTCTCTAAAAGACGGACATAAAGCTGACACAATTCCTACCAACAAATCTTCAGTCAAAGTCACTATTACGGATCCTAAAGGTTTAATCTCTGATTCTCTCCATATCAACTTGATTACTGCGCTCTCCAGTTGTTACACTAAAAAAAATAATTTCTATATTTTACTGTTTTAAACAGGTAAAGGAATTGTGAATGTTGGTGAACCAAGTGCAGCCAAGAAATATCCAAATCTGAGGCGGATGGAATCAGGAAACCCATCAGAAAAAGTGCTTTTGAACAGTAATAAAAAATCTACGTACAAAAATTACGAAGATTGGCTTAAAAATCGCTTCATAAGCGCTTCAGGTAAGATTCCTCTCATTTCACTTCCAATTAATTATTTTTTTCTCGATAAACCGAGCATCATGTTTAAAATCTCAAATCATAAAAAATTCATATAGATTTCACCTAGTAGAATTCATCATTTGCCCAGCAATTTAAAACAAAGCCAAACACCCAAAATTCATTCATAAAATTCAAAAAAACTCTCTAAAACTGGAATTATTCAATCAAATTATTCAATCAATCTACCATCACACACCAATATTTAATATTTAATTTCCAACTCCATTTTTATTTTCACAGACAGGAGCCAGCTGATCGAGCCGGTGCCGGTGGGAGAGAGGTGCCAGCTGTGTTCTTTGGATCTCGCATTTCTCCCTTTCCTCTCCAGTTCGCGCAGTTCACTGGACCCTCCAGTAGTTGCCATTCTGCCTTGCGGCCATTCTTCGCACGAAGCTTGCTTGGAGCGTGTGTTTGGCTCGCTGGAGGAACCCAAGTGTTTCGCTTGCGTTACTGATGATAGGAGAGTCTGATGATGAAGGAAATTATTTTGGATTGGAATTTTTTTGGTGATGTGATTTTAATTGGTATGAAGGTGGTAAAGGAATAAAAGGCAAGTAGTTATGGTTGGTTGAGGTAGAAATAATTCATTCATTCATTGCATTTTTTGTCGTATCACTGAGAGGGAAGAGAGAGAGATATATAAATATATAACTTACTTTTTTTTTTATATAACAGCTTAAAGAAATGATATGTTTTTCTTGAGTTCTCTGAGACTAAAACTTGTTTTCTGATTTTGATTTTTTGATTGTGTTGTCCATCTACTTAAATAATTATTTGGACTTTTTATTGGTACTTAATTAGTTGGGATTATATTAAGAGTTGATTATTGGGCCTTGGCCCACAGTAACCCACCATAGGATTCCTATTCTGAGGTCTGAACGAATCCAGGAATCTGATTCCAGAATATGAGAAAAATATAAAAAAAATTCCTTTGATCGATTCTCCCATAGTTTCTTTTATTTATTTAATAAACAAAGACTGACATCAAGACGCGATTCAGCATGTACTGTAACTGCACTTCTCCCATCATTGATTTCTTCGTAACCGCAAAGCAAAATCTCACTCCACATCTCCATTTAACCAAATAACTCAGTACTTCCACAGTTCTTTCTTTAATTAGATTTGTAGTTCTGGAGATCACAAGTTTACGATAACTGGAGAAGATAGTGAAGAAGAGAACATGTAGGACGAAGTGGCGTACAGAAGAGGATAAAAACAGAAAATTGCAGAGGCATTTCTTTTCTTCTCCTTGTTCATTCTACACCGCAAGAAATAACAAGAAAATCCCTAATTAATTAATCTCGAATAATTATACAAGGAAAATTAATAAGAAGAAGAAGAAGGAGAGAAGAGATCTCTGCTTGGCCACAAACTAAGTGGTCAGATTAATCCAGCCAGGTCAGCAACATATCTATTCTAATTTTGTCAAATCTAAGCTCCTTTAATTAATTATCATTATGTATCACCTATGCTCTCTTCTCTAGCGCTGGAGCCATGGATGGCTTATCTACCGGCTCTCCTCCCCGGATCTTTTGGAATTCTCGCAGGAAATCAGGTAAGCTGTAGTAATCGTAAGATTATAGAAACTTCACTTTGTTTCGTCATTATAGCTTCATTCGATTTTTTGCTATTGAAGTTTATAATCGATTTCTTACTTCGTGCAATTAATATTCTTGTTGTTTTATTTAATGTGATTTTTGGTGGGTGGGGCAATTAGTTTCCGTTGGGGAAAAGTAAAATCCCAAGTTTGTGGAGATGTGTCACACTTACCACTGAAGTGGATCTGTTTGATCTGATGCCCCACATCTCCGTCACTTGTTTTTGAGTAGACTCAGTTTAATGCCTTTTCTGTATATATGTCCTTCATTACTGCAATATTATAATTTCTTATCTACCAATTGAATTTTTTTCCATTTTCCTCTTTCAAGTGGGTTTTTTTCAATCTGTTCGCATTGTTTCTTGAGCAAGGAATTCTAATTTAGAACTAATTTGGTCGTTCCAACTACTGGTTGATGGGAGCCAACGTATTGTGTGATTCGTATATAAAAAAAATTCTGTGATTCCTAATTTAAAGTCAAGTTAAATGGCTTTATGCTCAGACAAAGGAGTCAAATGAATGATAGGTGCAAAAATTCTGTTTAGTAATGCCATCGACTCTGTTTTAAGCAATTTGCTTAAAATATATATTTTTTTCTTCAAATGAAAAATTATTAAATCCAAATATTAAACTCCTCTCCCTCTCCCAGCCAAGGGGAGATCTAACACACTAGAACCCGTAAAAGAAACCACTCCAAAACCAACGAACGAGAAAATCGACAAGGATCCAATGAAAACCGATGAGCTGGCACCCGAATCAGAATCAAAAGAAGAAAATATGACCGAGACAAAGGCAGAGCTGTCAGAGAAAAGGAAGGCCTTGTTCGAGCCGTTGGAGCCGGCCGGTACAAAGAGGAGAATCTCAACAACGGAGGAATTACTTCCGCCTCCTGATTTTGACAGCATGGTTTACCCCAACGGATGGCTGAACGGTAAAAAACGCAAGCTTGTGAATGTCGATGTGGTTGAGAGTATGAGGAGGATTGCCGTGCAAGAAATCAATCGAAAGGTCAGCTTTTTTTTTCTTATCTTTTCAGCCGATCGCAAGTAGTGAATTGCAAGATCTATATCATTAGAGCAATTGTTTATATCTGATTTAAGTTTGAGAATGCTCGGTATAGCCTGATTTTCAACTTATTTCTCTCATTAATCCAGTTCAGAAATTTCAAATCCCATATCAGATAAAAATCATAATTTAAAATTCCGTGTCAGTTTTACATGCCGCACTTCTAGTTTTCAAAATGTTAACTGTAGGATTTGAAAAGTTGAAAACCAGGTAATACCATTGAACAAAACTAAAAGGATTAAAATACAAGAAGTCACTTAAACAAATAACAAGTTGGCGCATTGATTATTGGAACAGGATAGAGAGATAGGCGGGCTGAACGAGCAGCTTGAGGAGGATTCGCGCGCCTTAGAACACCTACAATTGCAACTTGTGGAGGAAAAAAGGAAGCGATCTGAAGCGGAACGGGAGAATCAGATGCTGCAGGATCAGATCTCCGTTTTGATGACCATGCTTGATGAAAATCAGCCGATGGATGAAGAAGATGATGAAGGAAACCAGATGCCCTTTGATGATGATGATGAAAATCCTCCTGTTTAGTAGATATTTGTTTGTTTGTTACTGCGTTTGTTCTTTTGTTTTCCTTGTTTATTAAATAGCTTTGAGCTATTAAAAGATAGAAAAAAAAAATAGTGTGATTGCTTCAAGGTGAAGCAGTCTAGTCTCCTCCTGGTTAGCTTTATTTGGCGAAAACCAGGATGGATTGAGTCGTTGCAATTTCTTTTTTTTTTATTGGTTTGTTTGTAGATTCTGTGGTCCTGGGTTAAATTCATTTTAGATAGTGTTTGTGTATAAAGTCAAGTTGAAGGCTCTGCACAGATTAAGCAGAGGAGAGATGTTATTAGAGTTTTTTAAGATTTGCAATGTCAACTGTTACTTGCATTGCTGTCCCTATTATTTTTTTTATTTTCCATTTTCCTTCACTATTACAAGTATTAAGTAATGGATTGAGTCAAAGTGCAAGTTGCAGATGTTAATGATTCCAGGTATACTGGTATAATTTGATGTCAGGTTATTTTCTTCTCCAGAGATTCTTATGTTAATATAAATTCATTTAATATAGATTGTGGCTGTGTAATGATTCAAATATATCTGTTTCACATTAATATCTAGTTTTTTGTTGCGTTTGTTAAATCAGCACTCCAATCTGAAAGGTCTGCATTGATGCATTACAAAGGTACTAAAGGAAAAATATATAGAGCCTCATCTATACATGTAAACTTTAAAAATTCAAGACACGTTTCATGTTTTACAAATATTTTATTTTCATTTATAAAAAATTTAGAAGTATCCGATATAAATGCAAACATGCAGCACAGTTAGCATGACAGGCAGAAAGAATGAAACACATAAAGAACGAATGAACAACTTCTCCTATAATTAAACATCATCCAGACTCTTGCAGAAAGCCTACAAGTCTCCATCACATATTTACACAGAAGGGCAAGTAAAATATACTCCAAACTACACAAACCCACTAGTAACCAACCCACTCCTTCCTTTCCTTTCCTCCAACCATTCATTACACAACCAACCTTATCGCGTCTCATTCTCCGAATCCTCCGAAATATTAAACAGAAATTGCGGCATAGACGCAATCCTAGGCAGATGCATCAACAGCTCCCCAAACGAATCCTTCCTAGACATTCCCGCAGGTTTCTCATCCTTACTACCACCATCATTTCCCCGCTTCCCATCCTTCCTATCAAACTGCTCCACCTCATCGTCCGAATCCGAACAGTCATCTTTCACAGCCTGAACAATATTATTATTATTATTATTATTATTATTATTATTATTATTATTATTATTATTATTATTATTATTATTATTATTCAGCCCGCCACCACCACCAACATTATTATTCCCACCATCCTTCTGAATCAAACAACAGAGAGAATTAACTCTGGCCATCAAAGACTTCTCGTCAGAAACCGCTGAGCTGGCGCCCTGAGTATCGCTCAGCAGATACTGTGCTAATTCTTCCAGCATTTCCTTGGGCGGCAAGGAATTCGCGTGAAGAGAAGGGTCGGACGAAATGCAGTTTCCCAAGTGGTTGACTAAGTCATCGACTGACATGGACGCGCGAATCAGACCAGGCACGTTAAGTTGGTCCCACCAGTTTGGGTTGTGCAGTAATGGGTCTTGTTGTTGAAAGCTGCTTGTTGCTGTGTCCATAGATAAATGCCTCTCTTTTGCTTGGATTAAACCGCCTGTGTAAAGAAAGGTATAAGATATCTGAATTCAGACACATTCTCTTCAAATTTCATAATGTTAACATATACACCCCTTTAAAATGAGAAATACCATGGATGCCCTTAGTAAATATTAAAAATATCATGCAGGACCATACAAATTAAAACATAAGAAATATTATGCATTTTCCTATAAAGCACTAAAAGAATATCATGTATGCATATACCCTTCCATTTTAAATATTTTATTCAAAACAACCTTACATTTCATAAGAGTTTCCACGATATTTCACACTTTGGAGGGGTATGAGTGATATTTTGAAATTTTAAAGGGGCCCACATGAAATTTCACCAAGAATAAAAACAGATTACGGAACCTACTAACCAACAAATTACCTCTAATATTGGAAGACTGAGCATTAAATTCAGGCAACTTCCCAATCGAGTCTCTCACTTCACTCCTATTCGACACCGATAAGGACGGCGAACCAGGATCAATAAACCCTGAAAAGGACGGCTCCAAATCGTCCTTCAAATTCCCAAAAATATGAGCGGGCTTCTTGCCCTCCATTTGCTCCTCGAACAGAGAGCACCTCGGCTCGAAAAACAGAGACTCCAGTGCTATTTCCGGCTGCTGACTCAGCAAGTGGAGTCTCGGATCGCATTGCACGAGTTTCTCAAAGTTCTTGCTTAGTAAGCCTGATGGACACTGGAGAAAATGTCTCCTGTTGTAAAAAGAATGATGGAAAGAAATAGAATTGATGTGAGTTGAATGTTAGGTGGATGGTCGTAGGCGTTTCATGTTGAAAACAATGTTAGGTGGATGGTCGTAGGCGTTTCATGTTGAAAACAAAATATCATTGTTATACATACTCTAAAACAAAACAACATAGAAAAAGAGAGTAAATATAGCCTAACCACATCCAACCAAAAAATCAAAATCAAAATCTAGGTGGATGGGTTGTTATTATTATTATTATTATTATTATAATAAATTTATTGACCTGTGAATACTTGCTTGGCCGCCAGTGAAATCAGAAGTGGCTTGCCATAAAGTGTGCTTTCTAGGTTGAGGATCAGTTTCTCTGAAGAAAAGAGGAGGCCTTGCCAACTATAATAAAAATAAATAAAATAAAATTATTATAATCTTATTATAATAATTTTAATTATTATAATCTTATTATAATAATTTTAATTTATAAAGGGGAAGAATGGAAAAAAAAATGTGGATTTTATTTACTTACTACAACATCAAGGGTTCCAGGTCCATCTTCAGGAGAAGTAGCTTTAATGGCGGTAATGTCAGACCATTGAATCTCTATTTTACTCTTTAAACCTCCGTCCAAAACTTCCCAAACTAATTTATGTTTTGCGTAATAGCATTTCGCTACTAAGTCCCCTTCATATCTCGATACACACTGTAATAATAAACATAGTTCAATGAAATCAGCCCCAAGAGAAGAAAATGGGTGATTTTGGTATTAATATTGACTGGCTGTTTACCTCCCAATTTCCGATTCTTAAGATGTTGGCTGGAAAATTGGAGGCTTTTAATCTCTCATTGCTGGAGCTTGTAGCACCAGGTTTCGATTCCTTCTTCTTTGAGCTGTCTGAATTTGCTTGAGTAAGTTTCATTTGGATTAAGTCTAGAAGAGAAGGGCTCTTTCTTAGGCGTAACCCTAATGGGCTAGGCTCGTCTAGTACATCATTATACGCATCCTACGAAATAAAGATAAGTAATAAGTTAGCAAACATCTGAAAAAAATCAAATTGACAGAAAAATCACAAGGGCAAAATCGCAAAGATCAATCAAATACTCCAAAGAATGATTAAGATCCAATAAGTAAACAAACCTGATTAGCAGAACAAGCGAGCTTCGGTCGCTTACTGAAAGGTCCATGCTCGTCCTCCAACGCATCCTCAATCTCCAGCTTCACCATGCCCTTAGGGTTTCCGTTCGAATCTGCTCGGATCTTGCTCGGATTCGGCATTTGTACCATTTGGGACTGGCAATCACTCTATATTTCCACCAAAACCCTAGATCTCGACACCGATTTACAGCAGCACACTCGTCGCAAACCCTAATCCGGAAAATAAATAAGGAATCGATACAAAAGAGGAAAGATTTCGAAGAATCTGTGAACCCAGTCCTGAGAGAAAACTAGAGAGAGAAAAAGAGGAGGAATCTCTCTTCAAGTTGTTTGCCCTTTGGTGGCGCACAAAGGACCAAAAAACAGGAACTAGTTTCCCTTCCTCTCCATTTTACACCGAACTGCAGTCTCAATCAGTACCAATGATAATAGAATAATAATATCTTCAAATTAGATTCTACTGGATACGTACATTTTTTATATAAGCGGAGGGGAATATTTTCTGTATTTGGAAATTCGGAGGAGGTGTCGTCCCCGGTGGCGCACGTGGAAATACTCGCTCTCGCCATCTGATATTACGGTGAAGCCGCCGTGTCTAGGTTACGGTCCATACGGATTTTCTGAATTTATACGTGTGGACAAGGTCTAACACTCAATGCTTGGGATGGACAATGGATATTTGACTGAAATGAGCCCCACTTTATCCAGAAATAAAAGCAAGGATCCTATGACTAGGAAAGGTTTCAAGTGCATGCATTGCATTTGCAGCAATGGCTGGAATCCATTAACTAAAATCAACCACAAATAATTAAATGAGAAAATATAACTTAATTATTTCACTCTTATATTTCTATTTTTTTCATTTATAGGATTGATTATATGACCGATTTACGAATTTTAGCATTTTTTAAAAGAAAAAAAAAAGTTTGGAACGTTTGTATCGTCAAACAAACAGGAATTAAACTTGAATAAGAATAATCCTAAAGTAATTGAGTTGATACATAATACTAGTGACAATTCTATCAATACAACAAAATTTTAAGCTACTCAACATGTACTACATCTGAAAAAATGAATAAATTTCTTTACAGGAAAATAATACATGTGTCTGTAAAAAAAATCAAACCGGTAATCAATCACCTATTTCTGACCAACGATACAAGCTCACTATCATCATCATCATTTCTCTCATCAATTCCTTCATTTATATCAATTTTCATACACAAATCAGCAGATTTACTTTCTTCAACAAGAGAGAACATTTCAACATTATCCTGTTTTATCAGAACTTTCTGTTCAGAACTCTTATTGCCTTCCTCAAGCAACTCAACAGGAAGAATGTTGGAATTCTGATCACTCTTAGGGACCAAAAACAAAAACGCCAAAGGCAAAAGCCGCATCAAATTCCGTACAAACACGGCAACCCACAGGTTCCCAAACTCAGTCCTCGTAACCCTCAACACATGCATCAAAACCCCGCCTCCCCATGATGACATCAGCAACCCCAAATTCTCAATCGACATGACCAAAGCGAAAAATGTGCCTTCAATCCCTGAAGGACATAATTTGGCACTAAGTACCAAAATAGGCATCCATTTTAAACGGTTGACCATTTGTGAGACCCCTTCATCGATTACCGCGAAGAAATAATTCGGTAGACCGAGTTTTTCATTCAATCGGAGCACCAAAACCAGGTCTAGGAAGCCTGAAAGGCTCAAGAGTAGCTGGCTCCAAAATAGAAGGCTTTTGAATGGATAGTTTTTTAGAGTGTTTTGGTAGAGGATTACTCCGAGTAGAGAGCCCACTGAGCCTATTGCAAATATGAATCCAATCGATCCCTGTTGGAAATTTTAAGAGTGTTAATATTTTTATTTTGGAAATGAGGGGTTGGAATTAGGGTTTAGGGTTTAGGAATGGTAGGAAAAATACTTCGGAAAAGGAAAGGCCTTTGGAGGAATCGGTGTACCAATAAAACATGCCTTCTTGAATGTTAAGACTCAGAGCTAAGGATAAGTACATGTAGAAACACGGTCTCCAAACTTCTGGCAATATCAAGGTGGCCCACATTGTTCTGATCGCTTCTAGAAACTTCTCCAATACCTGATAATACAAAAATATCCATCAAGAATCAGGCTAAGTTTTTATGCAAAATGTTGAAATAAACAAACTGTTAATTTGTTTTAGTTTACCTGTTTGAAAGAATAACTTGGAGAAATATCTTCACTTAGCAACATACCAACTGAAAAAACCAACACAGCAGGGATACTTAGCAGCCCAAGTACACCCTAAACAAATAAATTAAACATAATCAATAATTAATCAAATTTTTCAATTGATTGTAAGAATTAATAAAAATAAATAAATAAACCTTTGATCCAATAGCATGGACAAGAAGGCCGCTAATAGAATACCCAATAAGGCCTCCAATTGAAGCACTGAAACCCATCAGGCTTTGCACGTCAGAAGCCAGAGTGGGATGGATGATGCTGTTCTGGGCCCCACACGCATCTATGGTGACATCAGCAATCGCCACGCCAGCCGATCCACCAACCATCGCCAGCAAGGCAAACGCCACGTGAAGCTTGCTGTGAAGAGAGAGAGTCAGCATTGACACCACCCCTAAAAGCCCTGCATTTCGTACAATTTAATCAAAATTAGATCATTTTACTTGATGAGAGATTCAGAATTTTGATTTTCGAATGGATTGAGGAATCTTGCCTGATAAAACGAAGTAAGGTCGTCTCCTGTAGCCAGCTACAGGAACTACGTCAGTCAAAAGCCCCCAAATTGGCTTGATTATCCATGGAATTGAAGTGATTCCTTGATAAACCTGAGCAGCAGATGGCTGGACTTTTTGCACGTCCTTCCAGTAATAATCTGTGGCGACTTTCCATATGCTTCCGCCCAAACCTTGGCTGATCCCGTACACCGTGACCACGCCGTACACGAAGGTCCAGTGCAGCTCCGACGCGAGCATCCTGAACCAGCGGAAAGGAGACAGTGATGGCTCACCGTGCACCGCGTCCGCGGCTTGTTTCTCCTCGCTCGGGCCTGGTGATGGCTCCGCCAAAGCAGCTGTCTCATCTTCCAGCCTCTCTTCGCCCATTTGAGATTCAAACAGGAAAGAACGAACAGTTTTTTTTCTCTTTCAGATCAAATGATTCGATTTTTGTAAATTTGGTATTACGGATTAGACACGACAAAGAATCAAAGTATCTAGGATTTGTGCAAAATGGAGTTACGGATTAACTCCAAAATCTGATCGTCGTTGTCTCTGAGCTGAAGCCAAACTGCCGAAAGTCAAAAGTTGCTAATTGGAGTAGGTTTCAAGTAAGAAGCGTTCAAGTTCAGGTGAGTGTTTAATTAAACTAAACACGAGCTAGACGAGAGAGACAATGGAGCGAGATTGGTCGTTGGGAGATTTAGATCTGCAATGCAGACGTGGCATAAATTCATTGGCTCTCTCAGTCCTTGGAACTCAGACCCCTCTTGGGGTGACTCTTTCTTTCCTTTTCTTTCTTTTTTTTCTTTTTTTTGAGGAAAAGGCCCATATATCCAAAATAGGCCCATAAGCCCCACAAGTCAGTGCTGTATTGTCAAGATAAAATAAAATAAGTAGTTCATTGGGTGGTAGTTGCTTCCTCTAAAATTTTCATTTTTTTTATCTTTTTATAAATTTATTTATGGTTTGAAAGTCTCTTTCCAATCAAATTTTAACATTATCAGTTTATCACATACAACAAAGTTTTCCTCCCACGAATTGTTAAAAAAGAGTTTCTCAAGCTCCCATTCAAAAAAAATGTTAAAAAAGAGTTACGGCAGTTGCAATTCAATCATTTTAAAGGAATCATAATTCATCAACATTGACCTCACAGAAACCTGGTGATAAGCAAAAGAAATCAGCAACGTGCAGGCTGCAGCAGAACCCATTTCTCATCATGAAAGCAGCAAACAAAACAAACAATTAAATCATTAACATATTTCTTCTAATTAACAAATCTCCATGATTAACATCGTTCAATACACGTACTAAACACACAACCTCACAGAGAGGAATTATTCTTCATCAAACTTCACTCAATAGTTAATCCTGATCCAATCCAAGCACAATCTCTTTATTAGCTTAACTTACACTCACTAATAACACAGCTTAAACAAGGCTGCCGACGATCGGATACTTCGCCTGGAACTTCTTCTCCCAATCCGTGAGCGTCGTCATCTCCTTCTCAGTAAATCCGCTCAGATCTGCGCTGCAATCGGACTCCTCCTTGCTCATCTTTCCCAGGGCGCGAGCGCACTCTTTTCCGGCGAAGACGGCGTAGGCGCCGCCGGGGCCGTAGAAGTTCTTCCCGGAGGAGACGTCGTAGATCTTCCCCCGCACGGCGAGGTAGATCGGCTTGCTCGCGTCGCTGCCGTCGTAGGCCTTCAGTTGCGCCGCCGTCAGCTCCATGTGAAGGTTTGATTTGGCGTTTGGGGGTGAGAGTAGAGTAGAGAGGGGAAGAAAAGAATGCAGCAATAAATGAGAGAATCGTTTTTTTTTGTGTCGCTCTATTTTAGCCGTAAATGGAGGCCAATGGATGATTTGAGTCACTGACTGGTGGGACCAGTTCATCTGATATATAAATGGGCTAGAATAGTCTTGGACTCTTGGGCCATCAGCCCAGCACCATTTTTGAATACTTTATGTGATTTAGTCAGTATATAGGACTTGCCGAATCAGCACACATAACATATTCGATTACCAAATAGTTCTTTTACAGTAAAAAAGTAAAGGTTAGCCATTTTGGATGGAAATTCAGTATCTAACGAAATGTGCTAATTTGTTATGAGTGAAACAAATATGCTGTTTGGTTGATCATTTCTTCATCTCTTCATTTTTAAAAAATTTGATAAGAGTGAGTTTGGTGATAAGAGGAGAATAAATCAAATTAGATGACAAAATTGAGAATTGAGAATTTCTTTAAGCATGCTATCAAGTGCCACAACTAGGAATACTTAGTTTGATAATCCACTTTATGTTTAATTATCATTGGTGAGGCTAAAATTCTCGAATTTTACATTTCATCAAGCATTCAATTTTTTCGCAAAAAAAGGAAATCAGTTCAGTTAGCTTAGTAGTGAGTTGGCTCTGTATTTAACAAAGGATTAATTCAGTAATGAGAGGAGTAAAACGGTAAAACATAAAAGAAAGTACGAGAAAGCTCCAAAGAGGGAGAATGGGAGAAGATATGGACCGCAAATAGATGGATTGGAGGTTTGAAGGGAGAGAGAGAAAGAGAGTAGAGATTGAAAGTGAGAGATTTGTTAAGATGAGAAGACGGACTTTAGCCATTGATTTTGAGGCCTCAAATCCTCTTATCATCCTTCCCTCTTATTTTTCTACCTCTCGGCTTCTCCCTCTCCATTTCATCTATAACTCATGCCCTATAATATCTTAATGACCTCGATATATAAGCTACCGACTGAACAGTCAGAAGAGAATGGACGTCTCCTGCTTACGACACTGGAGAGATTCAGCTCACCCTCAATCTCTCTCACACATAAACACTGGAAGTACCCTCATAAAACCTTATCCCTTTTTTCCACCTATACCTTATACGCTCACATAAACATCATCTCTACACGCCCTATACATTCCTTCTTCTACTAACTTTTTCATTTCTCTTTCTCAGACAGAATTCCATAATTCAATTCCCTTATCTTCCCTCTTTCAATCCTCTGACTTAGTCCCATTCAGCTTTTCTTTGATGTGATTCTCAACAGACTCTGAGCTAGCTTTCTTCTGAATCTAAGCGAGAAGAACAGAGGCAAGGAATTGCGAAGCTTAATTTGCACCATTAATGGCGCCCAAGGCAGGAAAAGCCAAGCCTCACAAGGCCAAGGGGGACAAGAAGAAGAAAGAAGAGAAAGGTCCCGTTCCTTCTTTCATTTTTCACATGGCTTAATTATCCTCTGTTTGGTAATAAATGGCAATGCAAGGAGGGAGCAGTTAACTCAAAATTCCATCTCCAATGTTTTATCTCAAAATTCCTGTTGCGTCAAAATCAAAATTTTCACTCAAGAGTCAAGACAAACGGAATCTAGAATTACCTAATGAAATGACATTGTGATATTGATACAGAAGCATTAATCTATAAAAAATGATTTTTTTTTCAGTTTTAATTAGAAAATTGAATTTGCTTATTTATTGCAGTTCTACCAACAGTAATTGATGTAACAGTTGAGACACCAGACTTCACCCAGCTCCCTCTCAAGGTCAATTGCAAATTTTCCACATTCTACTTTTATTTTCTTAATATATCTTACTTAATTTAAACCAAAGATGAAAAACACTCTGTTTATCTTAAAACAGGGGATATCAACGGACAGAATTCTGGACATCCGGAAGCTGCTTTCCGTACACGTGGACACGTGTCATTGGACGAACTATTCCCTATCTCACGAGGTACAGAATTGCTTTGAGATATTTGCTCATGGATGATATTCCTATATTACATCTGACGCCGAAATTGATACACGTAATGAATGAACAGGTACGTGGAGCTCAGCTGAAAGACACGGTGGAGATTGCTTCACTCAAGCCTTGCCATCTCAACCTTGTTGAAGGTACAAATATACCATTTTATCTTGTTTCGTAAGTACGTATGTAGATTTATACAGCTGTACAGTTGTACAAATATACCATTTTATCTTGTTTCATAAGTACGTATGTAGATTTATACAGCTGTAGAGTTGTACATTTATACGGCTATAAATCGTAACTGAGTATTTATTGTGAAGAACTGACAATTTGAAGATTGTCGAGTCAGTTTCTGTTCTTCTCTGTTGGGGTCATTCAGCGTACTGGGCTGGCTCAGTTCGTGGGCTCCAATTACATTTGAATGAAATAGAGTATTTTGAGAAATAATTCTGGCCCACAATAAATGAGTTTAGCTGGGTTTTTTTTTCTTTTCTTCTTCTTGTCAATTTCATTTAATAGAGTTAAATTCTGTTTCGTTTTAGTAGACGCCCATAGTTCTTGGGTTGAAAAGCCTGTGGGCCAAAAGTATTTAATATTGCAATGACAATTACATGCACTTTTATTTTTACCATATAAAAAATTAAAAAGTAGAAATTCATGTAACTGTAGGACATTTGAGATATTTTGATGTTTTATGGGGGTAAATAAGAAACTCTCCGCTCATGTTAGACTTCAGTACTTGACTCGGTGTGATTTGGCGCGTAATTTAGCCTTTAATGGTTTTACTTTTCCCTCTATGATCTTTACACAGAGAACTACACAGAAGAGCAAGCGATCGCCCATGTCCGCCGTCTCCTCGACATCGTCGCATGCACCACCGCATTCGGTCCCGCTCCGACGAAGACCTCCACGGCCTCCTCGGGGCAATCGCCGGCGGCGCCAGTGTCTCCGGGCGCAGCCAAACCCGAATCCGATCTGCAGGTTGAAGCAGATCCGAAGTCCAAGGCAGGGCCGAAGGAAGAGCCGCTGTTGTACCCTCCGCCCAAGCTCGGCCAGTTCTACGAGTTCTTCTCCTTCTCCAACCTTAATTCCCCCGTCCATTGTGAGCATTTTGTTTTCTTCGCCTGTAACTTATTCATAATTGCGATTTTAGAGTAAAATCAGATATAGAAATCTGTAATTCGCATCTGATTTTCAGATATAAGGAGATCATCAAAGCCATTTGTGGATGACAAGACAGAAGATGACTTCTTTCAGATCGATGTGAGTGCAAAAATCCTTTCTATTTAACTCAGTTCAATTGAATGGAAATGTGTGTATAAATGCATTTAGGTGAGAGTTTGTCAAGGGAAGCCAGCGACGATTGTGGCATGTAAAGGTGGATTTTATCCAGCTGGCAAGCGGGCCCTGCTTAGCTACTCTTTAGTCGGTTTATTGCAGCAAATCAGCAGGCCATTTGATGGTGTGAGTGCAATTTTTACCTTCTTATTTCTGATAAAAAAAAATTTAATATTATTTCCAGCTTATTTACTAATTATTTCTATTCATTATTACTAACTTGTGTTGTTATTACAGGCCTACAAGGCTCTCATGAAAGCTTTCGTCGAGCACAACAAGGTAATATATATTGAATACTATGTAGATAAAACTACAAAATTTGCAAAAAAAACCCTACATTATGCTTAAATTGCCAAACGCCCCTCCATTATCAGAAATTACAAATTTTATAGTAAATACTAATCAAAGTCATTAAAACGACTTTACTAATAATGTTGGCCTTAACACATTCTTTTTTGGAGCTTCCAATAATAGAGGGGCTCTTTTGCAAATTTCTCATTAAATTATTTTGGTTTTATTCATAATTTTTTTTCCTTCTAATTTCAGTTTGGAAATCTGCCATACGGATTCAGATCAAACACATGGGTGGTCCCTCCACTAACCTCCGACTCTCCTTCAGCCTTCCCGCCCCTCCCACTAGAAGACGAAACCTGGGGCGGGACCGGGGGCGGCCAGGGGCGAAACGGTCATTTCGACACTCGACCTTTCTCTAAACAATTTTCCATTCTAGCCTCCATGCCCTGCAAAACCCCTGAGGAGCGACAGGTCAGGGACAGAAAAGCCTTCCTTCTGCACAGCCTGTTTGTGGACGTCGCGGTTTTCAAAGCAGCTGATGTCATCAGAAGGGCTGTTGCCAGCTGTCAGGTTGAGACTGGAGGTGTGAAGTTGATTGAGGAGGGGGTTGGGGATATGAGGATTGAGGTGAGGAGAGATGAGTCTGACGCGAGTTTTAAGGAGAGTGTTAAGTTGGATGGGTGTCATGTTTTGGGGATGAGTGAGAGTGAGATTGCGAGACGGAATTTGATTAAGGGGATTACCGCTGATGAAAGCTCCACTGTTCATGTAATGATAATAATATTATTATTTTTTTTTTTGGAAGGAAATTTGAATGTTTGTTGGGTGAATTAATGGTTTGAGTTTTTATTTGTTTGTTTTTTAGGATGTTGCTACACTTGGTGTGGTGGTGGTAAAGCATTGTGGATACACAGCTGTCGTACGAGTTCCAATTGAGGTTAAAACTGGTCCGGCGGAACAGGATATCGACATTGAAGACCAGCCGGACGGAGGCAGTAATGCATTAAATGTTAATAGGTATTTATTTGTTTTTATTTTAAATAGAATATCACAACAGACCTAATTTTTTATTTTCTAATGTTTTATTTTTATTTTATGCAGCTTGAGAATGTTACTTAATACTTCAACTGGTGGGACCCACAGAGCTCTGACCATAGACAACGAAGAAGCAAATAATAACAACAATATCAACAATTCTACGGCCTTTGTGAAAAAGATAATTACAGAGAGCATTTTGAAGTTACAGAGCGAGTCCGGCAAAAAGACAAAGCCGATAAGGTGGGAGCTGGGTGCTTGTTGGGTCCAGCATTTACAGAACGAGAAAAATGAGAAAAATGAGACTAAAAAAACAGAGGAGAATAATAATAATACAGCGGGGCCCACTGTGAAAGGTTTGGGGAAGAAATTCGGACAGCTGAAGGAGATTAAGAAGAAAACAGAGGACTCGGTTTTGGGCGAGATTAATAATAATAAGGATTTGAATAGTGTTGGGGAGTCAAGTGATGGTGAGATGGAGTTAAAGAAGTTTGTTTCTGAGTCTGCTTTTGAAAAGTTGAAAGAGTCTGAAGTTGGGTTTCATGTTAAGGTACTAATTCTCCCTAATTTGTTTTTTATGTAATTATATTTACTGTTTTAATATTTATTTTGATTAATTAATGACAGTCTCCAGAGGAGCTGATTGAAATGGCACACAAATATTATGATGATACTGCATTGCCTAAATTGGTAAACCCTAATTCCTTGAACTGTTTAATATCTTCATATAACTAAGTTTTGTAAAATATAATAATTAAATAATGGTAATATCTTTTAGGTCTCTGATTTTGCTTCGCTTGAGCTCTCTCCAGTTGATGGGAGAACTTTGACTGATTTTATGCACACTAGAGGCCTTCAAATGCGCTCATTAGGCCGCGTGGTATAAACCCTAAACCCTAAATTTGATTTTAAACCCCAATTCCCCTCTTTTATTTATTTAATTATTTATTTTAATTTTGTCAGGTTGAGCTGGCGGATAAGCTGCCACACATACAGTCGCTTTGCGTGCATGAGATGATGATTAGGGCATTTAAGCATATACTTCATGCTGTTATTGCATCAGTAAATGATATAAATAATGCGTCAGAAGCAATAGCTTCATGTTTGAATATCCTGCTTGGAGAAGAAGATTCTGAAACTAAATCAGAAGAGAATAATAATAATAATCTTAAGCAAAAGTGGCTTGAAACGTTCTTTGAGAAACGATTTGGGTGCGGGTGGAAAGACGATTATGCCCTTGACTTGAGAAAATACGCCATTTTACGCGGAATATGTCACAAGGCATGTTATTAGTTTGTAAAAAAAATGTATATATATGCAAAATGAAATATATAATATTTTTGAAATTATTTAAATATTGCAGGTAGGACTTGAGATGGTGACTAGAGACTATGAAATGGATGGCCCACATCCATTCAGAAAATCAGATATTCTTAGCATGGTTCCTGTATATAAGGTATATTAATCATATTTAGAATAAAAATCAAAACCTATTTTTTCAGAAGATTTAAAATTGAATTATTTACTTAGTTATTTTATTTGGTTTATATATGTGCAGCATGTGGCATGTTCATCTGCAGATGGAAGAACTCTGTTGGAATCATCCAAGACTTTCTTGGATAAAGGAAAATTAGAAGATGCTGTTAATCATGGCACAAAAGTATTAAATAAAATACAATAAAGTCATAGTTATCAACTTCCCAAAGATATTATTTATTATACCCGTACTAACTGTCAACATTTTTTCTTGTATTAATATATTTTTTTTATTTTTAATGTGGCAGGCACTCGCAAAACTTGTGGCGGTTTGTGGGCCGTATCACAGAATGACAGCTGGCGCGTACAGTCTATTGGCTGTGGTTCTGTATCACACTGGAGATTTCAATCAGGTAAATTATAATTCATGAATTATATTATTAACGTCATATGTAATTATATTAACTTGATTGTGTATTGATTGAATCAGGCGACAATATACCAACAAAAGGCTCTGGACATAAACGAGAGAGAATTAGGGTTAGACCATCCTGACACAATGAAGAGCTACGGCGACCTGGCTGTTTTCTACTACCGCCTTCAACACACCGAACTCGCCCTCAAGTAACTAAAACCTATATTTCAATTTTCAACATTCATATATTTATTTATTTGGTTAATTTATTTGTTTTGTTTTGTGCTGTAACAGGTATGTGAATAGAGCGTTGTATCTGCTGCACCTGACGTGCGGGCCCTCGCATCCGAACACCGCAGCGACTTATATAAACGTGGCGATGATGGAAGAAGGATTGGGAAACGTGCATGTGGCATTGAGATACCTTCATGAGGCTCTCAAGTGCAATCAGAGACTTCTCGGTGCTGATCACATTCAGGTCTCTCTCTCTCTCTCTCTAGAATCTTGTACTTCAAATCTGTAATTTTCTCTCTCTAAGATCTTGAACTTCTGATCTGTAATTCTCTCTCTCTCTATAAGACCCTTGAACTTCTAACTTTTTCTCTCTACAATATCTTGGACGTCGAACTTTCCCTCTCTGTATATATAAGATCCTGAGGTTCTAATTCTCTCTCTCTAAGATCTTGATTTTTGTTATTTTTTTAATATTGATTGACAGACGGCGGCGAGTTACCATGCAATTGCAATCGCTTTGTCTCTGATGGAAGCTTACACGTTAAGCGTGCAACATGAGAAAACCACTCTCAGAATTCTTCAAGCCAAACTTGGATCAGAAGATTTACGCACACAAGTAAATACATACATATCTCCATTATTATTTAAAAATATACTTTTTCCATATAGAAAAATATAATATGATTAATTTTTTGGTATTTTACAGGATGCGGCCGCATGGCTAGAGTATTTTGAGTCAAAGGCGTTGGAACAGCAAGAAGCTGCACGGAACGGCACTCCAAAGCCTGACGCCTCAATTGCCAGCAGAGGGCATTTAAGGTAATTTTAAACATTTTTTATTATGTTTTGAAATTTGTTTTAATTGATTGTTTAAACATTTTTTTATTTTTGTCAGTGTTTCAGATCTTCTGGATTATATCAATCCTGATGAAGAAATTAAGGCAAGAGAACTTCAAAAGAAACTTGCTCGTGCAAAGGTTCATAATTATTTTCCTTTTTATTTTATTTTAATACTAGTTTAATCTTACTATATTAAAAGGAGGAAATTTACAGACAGTAAATAATGCAGATCAAAGGCAAGACTGGTCAAAACCAGTCTGACTCAACCGAAGAAGATGAACAAACAAACTTACCACCAAACCAAAACCAACAAGACTCTCAACCGGCAAAACCCTCCAATACTAATACTAATAACAATAAAGAAAACAATAACAACAATACCCAGTTACAAATTTCCAAATCCAAAGAAGAAAAGCCCAACGTGACAATAACCCATGCATCACCCGCCTCTCAAGATGACATCATCGCCGAAGGCGACAGCTCAGACGAGGGCTGGCAAGCGGCTCTCCCCAAGAACCGGTCCACGGTGCACCGTAGACCCGGTCCAGGGACAGCTCGTAGACCGAGTCTAGAGAAGATAAACACCAACACTGACAACGGACGGCTCAGAGCATCAAAGCCTCCAGCTTCTATCAGCCCTTCAAGCTCTTCAAGCTCAGTTTCCAAGAAACTGGCAAAGAGCTCCAGTTTTAATAGTAATAGTAAATTAGGGGGAGAGAAATCGCCTAATGCCAGGTCAGCGCCAGCTGTCACAGTCGCCAAGTCTGTGGGGCCCACTACTCAGAGGAAAGCTTTGTCTTATAAAGAAGTGGCCTTGGCTGCACCAGGTAGTTTAGTTATGTCTGTTGAGCAAGAAAAGGAGTCTAAAGAATCTGATGCTGACGTGGCGAAGGAAAATACTCAAACAGACTCAGTCAAGTCAGAATCGGTATTAAATAAGGATGGTGAAAAGAAAGTATCAGAAGTTTCAATCCAATCCAAAGAAGATAATAAAGGTAAAGCTTCTGAATCAAAAGAAGAAAAAACCGAAAATAAAGTAGCAGTGATTGAAAAATCAGATAAAAAAGAGGATCTTGTAAAAGAGAAACCATCTGAACCTTCGGATTCTAACAAAGAAACCGAGACCAAATCAACAGATCAGATCCCCTCTCCAAAAGAGGAAACATCCCCAACAAAAGAATTACCAAAAGAAGAAACTCAAAACCAGGAAACGCTTTCCAGCGGGAGCGAAACCGAGAAATCATCTCCAACGTCCGACAAAAACCGGGAAATCATTTCCAGCAAGCTCTCCGCTTCGGCCCCTCCCTTTGTACCAACCGTACCGGTTTTCGGGTCCTTTCCCGTACCGGTTTACAAGGAAAACGGAGGTCTATTACCGCCACCTGTCAACATTCCTCCCATGCTGACTGTACCGGTACGGAAACAGCACCCACATCAGTCCGCTACAGCTAGGGTTCCTTATGGCCCTAGAATTGCAGGGGGGTACAATCGATCTGGCCATAGGAACCCCCGCAATTCTAATAATAGTAATAAGAGTGGGGTGAGTAATGGGGAGGGAATTGGGACTAGAGTGATGAATCCTAATGCGGCTGAGTTTGTGCCGGGCCAGGTTTGGGTTCCTAATGGATCCTATGGGATCCCGCAGTCTCCTAATAGCGTTATTGTTTCTCCTGCTTCGCCTGAGACTCCGGTTGGGAATGAGGAAAGTGGGGAAGTAAATGATGGGAATGAAAGTAAGGTTGAGATTGAGGAGGGTGAGAAAAGTGTGGTGGTAGATTCTGAAGTTGATTTAGAGAAGAAGGAATTAATTGTTGAAGGAAATAGTAATAATAATGGCGGTGAAGTTCAGGTTGTTGAGGTTGCGAGTTGAAACTGAGGGTTTGGGAATTTAATTTTTGAGGTGAGAAACTGGGAATTCGTTCCTTGGATTGGTAATCATGGTTTTTTTGTTACCCTAAAATTGAGAGTTGAGATTTAGAGAAGTTTTGTTGTGGTGATGGTTTGGTTAAGAGGTGCTTGCATGTAAAAGTAGAAGAATGGAATGAGCTGCCGTTTTGTTTCTTTTTCATTGTACTTGTATTTTCGTGTAATTTTGAGTTATTTTGTAGTTAATTTAAGGACTATGAGAATGTTGCTATTGAGGGAACAGCTGAAGTAATAATGTATCTATTTTGTATTCAAAATTCAATAATGTATCTATTTGAGGAATTCTAGTAAATAATGATATTATTTTGTTTTTGTTATTTTTAATTTTAATTTTATTCCTAAATCTTGAATAATTTTGTTTCGAGGTGGTGAGGGGCCAGGGCCGATCTTCTTCAGTTTAGTCAAAAAACAGAAAAGAAATTTAGACCTGACTTTAATCGGCCTTATTTCCATTAAGATCCGGCCCGTTACATCAGTCTTGCTCCTTCTAATCCAGGATTTGAAATCCCGGGTTACTCAAAACCCAAATTTGGTTTCTGTGACTAATATAACCTCTAGAATTTCATCATTTCGGACATATCACATATGTAAGGTCGATTTGTAAACAAACCCACGCAGAGAAGAAAAGGCGGGAAAATCGAAAAGTCGATCTCACCTCACCACTCGCTCACTCGCCGGCGGTGAGAGCCACAGATGGGCCATCGGACGGCGGCCGTGCAAAACCAGCGGCTCAATCCAGCCGTGGATGACTTGATGACGGTGCTCAGCGAAGCCAGTAGTAATCTCTCCGCCGTGCAAGATCACCTCCTCGCCGAGTTCCAGCGCTCCTATCCTGACCGTGTACGCACCTTAAGTCTTTAGATCTCTCGACTGATCTACCGTTTTGCTTTTTGAAACTGTAATGAATAATGATTGATTTGTTTTGTGAAAAAGGTGAATCCGTGCAAGCTGGTAGCTCGGATCAAGAAGATCCAGGCGGAGCTTGTGTCTCTCAAGGAGCTCTGCCGTGAGCTCCTATCAGAGAAACAGGTAGTTTTTCATCCCTCGTTTTACTAATTGATTTGAAAAAAAAAACGAATTATTTTCCTACTTATTACTAAACCAGATTTAAGGATGCGAATTTAAAAATATCAATCTTTTTTATTTAAAAACATCATATTATCAATTGTTGAAGAAATCTTGTTCGATTCAGAATATGATGGGATTCTGTACCCTTTCAAATCATTTAAAAGTCATTCGATCTAATTTATTTTCTCTCTCAAATCATTAATGAGTAGATTTTAATTATTTTCTTTCTTTTTGATCAGGAACTGATAGACAAAGCAAGGGCAAGTTTGGTAGCGCAGAGAAATCCGATTCAGAAATTACTGGCCTCTTCTGGGTTGCCACTCATGAATGAATCTGATGAAGCGACATACACAAATTTGGATCAGGTCATTTCCTTTCTATTTTCTTGTTTACCCACCAAATGTTTGCTCTAAAAAATCTATCAAAAAAAATTTGCTCTTCAGAAAAAGGATTATCAAATTGGAATCAGGCCATTTTTCTCCAAATCATATTTTTATATATAGCTACTTTGCTTTAGTTCCATTTTCATTAATAAATCTTGTTGGTAATATAATGTTTACCTCTTAATGAGGATAGTTTGTATTGTACATAATTTCTATGTCTATGTTATTCTATTTCTTCGGCATTATTTTATATTCTAAAGTAATTTAATCTTTTTTATAGATTATTGCTGAATGGTCTGCCACAGTGAGGACTAAGAAAGGTATGTGATGTACATGTTAAATATTTTGTCAAAGCTTTTATTGATCAAGTCTGACATTTTTGTCATTATCTTTTATTTTTTTGTTGTAATTTTTATTCAGAGGATGGTGATTCTGAAGATATAAATAAGATGCTCTTTTCAGCTATTGTTCAGAATGACTGAAATTGAAATCTGGAAAGTGATTTCTTCATCATATTTTACATCTTATCACAATACTAGGCAATGTTGTCATGTACATTTAAGGGTCTGTTTTAGTATTTAAGGAACTGTCTTATTGTTCTTCATATTATCACTTGTTTTTTTTTCTTGGCGTGTGGTTTTGTGTCTTGACTATTCTGTCGACTTGAGATGATGAAATCTATTTATTTTTCTTGATATATTGGTTGAAGAGATGGAAGAGTTCAACTGCTCCTAACTGTCATGTCTATTATTCAAAAAAATTATTACAAATTGAAAGCACAATGGAAAACAATTATTACCATCTATCAATTTCCTATGTTTACGATGCTTTTTTCAAACTCTTCGAGTTATTTTTCTGAAAATTGGTTGCCACTGTGAACATAGACAGGGGCAATTTCACCAGGAAACTGCATCATAGCAAAAGGTAAATTAAAATATAAAAGATTGCAGAGATAAATTGTGTTTTTGGTTTTTCTTAAACCAATATTTTTGAAGTAAATAACATTACGTTAGCCTGCTCATAAAACATATCCTTCATCTGTAACCATTGATGCTTTGAGAATGTAAATTAGGGCATTTCTGCCACCTACTGAAATTTCTGACAACTGCCCAATTGAAACAAAATCACAAATATTATTCATCAGAATGCTGGATCTTGAATCAAGAAGCATACATATTCATAGTTTTGAATCAAAGAAAATAATAAAAAGATAAAAGATGATGGAATAAAAGTTTACCTCAGCCAAACTGATTGGAGCATATCGCTGAATTTGCTTTTGCAAATTTGAACTACGCGACTCGGTATTTTCTTTGTACCTAATTAAATGCAAATACAATTCATTTATTCAAAAATCAACTCATCTAACGGCTAAAATATTGGTAAATATCCCATTTAAGATTTTATCTACCATTCAACAATTAATAATGATAAATGTTTATGGAAAAAGTGCTTTTGTCAAAAATTGAGGTTCGACAAAAAACTAGGGCTTAATATGGATAATTACCTTTCTTCAATTATAGTAAATAATTGACCATACGGCCCATTTATATCTTTTCGTAAATATTCTTCATCTCCTGTTTCGAGAGCTCTCTTATACTCAAAACAATTCATATATTTAACAGCCGTAATTGCTCTTTCCTGTAGCACAAAAATATCCAAAATTCAATGTTCAACAAGAAAAGTATAATAATTGCCCCCCACCCCCTCCCCCCCCCCCCCCCCCCCCCCAAAAAAAAAAAAAAAAAAACATAATTTTCTCAACAAAAAAAAAGTATAACAGATGAATTTTGTTCAGAACTTAGCAAGTGAAATGGCTTAATTACCTCGAGGGTGAAAGCCTCAAAAGGAATACGATCCAAAGTTGTGACAAGGTAGATATCATCATATTCATTGTTCATAAACGATCTACTGCTTACAATACTGCACCAAAAAAAAAAGTTAATATAAAATACATTTAAATTTAAATTCTAATAATATGAATTTTAATCAAAAATTAAATTAAATAAAAAGAGTGCCTACCGTTGCTGCACACAAACAAACAAAAGCTCAAATGCATAATTTGGTAGTTTTAAGCCCAGCTCTTCTTCAACCTCCCTCCTGAAACACACACAAGGAAATGAAGTAAGCAATTTCAACAAATTCATTCAGTACCTGCTTTTTCATACAAATCCCCTAATTACCTAGCTGTCACGAGAGAGGAATCGCCAGCTGAAACATGGCCGGCGCTGGAAATATCCCACTGCTCCGGCCACGAATCCCTGCTGGCGCGTCTCTGTAGCAAAAGCTCTCCCGTTCTCCCAGCGTAAAACCACACGTGCACCGCCCGGTGGAAATCTCCGTCCCGATGGACCAGCTTTCTGTACGGAAATCAAAATTGATCCCTAATTCTTTGAGAAATGATTAATCGTGATGAAATTGAGAGGTGCCTGGATTTGGAGATGCCGGTTTTCTCTCCGGATTCTGTGAGTACGTCAAGGAACTCTTCGTTGTTGTACTGTGATTCCGCCATTGTTGATCGGAAGGGGGATTGAACCTGTAGCAGCAGTGGAAATTGAATTGAGTGAGTGTGAGTGTTGTTTCGAATTCCATGAAAATATTGGGAAAGCTTGTTACGTTGACAAGAAGTTCAGATCTTCTGTGGATCTCACTGATTTATGATTTGCAGGTTTATTCAGCCGAGTGATTATCCATTGTTAGTTAATCGATCACTGCACGGATAACACAGTACGTATGAGATACAGAGGATAGGACAAAGCGCGCGGTCTTTAAAAAATGAATTAATCAGCATTCAGCAATGATTGCTAGAAACTATTTCCATACCCGAGAATTCAAATGCTGATTATTAATGAATCCGAGAATTCAGTTCTCGGATTACTTGTAACAAAACCTGAGGTTACTAGCAATCAAGCATCAAAGTTACTGTAAAATCTGATAAATCAAATCCGGGGTTATTTTTCAATCCGAAATTTCCAATATCGAATTAGAAAAATATATTGATACAAGAGTAATTATATATTCATACATGATAAAAGAGTAATTCATTGTAATAGATATATTAGTACATGATAAGAGACTATATCATAATAAAAATATACCGGCAAAAAAAATAATCATATACGAAACAAATTTGTCAAACAAGCTTGAAAAAATTGCTTAGGTTGAATGAACAAACATAGAAGGGGGATGCTATTCAAAGAACTAAGTTAGCTTAATCAAGAACAAATTCAAATTTTGTTTGGCAAATACTAAAATTGTTCTTATTAATGACGATTCTTAAATTGTTGTTTTTATCTATTGATATTATTCTTCTCCTAAAATTTAGCAAATAAATCATGCAATTATGGAAAAAGATTAAATAGATTTATTAACTATTTTCTATCATATTATGCAATTGATGGATCATGAAATATTTACATATTATTTGTCATATTATGTTATTCGATTTTCTATGTTATTTTAGCTATCTATTAATAAATGACTCAACGAATATGTTATTTTATTTTATATATTTAACCACGAATTTATAAATATAAGTTGTTATGTGCTAGTAGTATCTTTCTCTATATTTAGATGAAGTGTTATTTGAATTTTTTTTTATATATGAGTATTAGTAATATAACATTAAAATTCATTGCATGAATAAGAAATTCTTTTATACTAATAATACTAACAAAATAAAAGTCACAGTCAAAGATAAAAAAAATTCCAAATATATTGTCATCACAAAATAAATTACTGGAATATTGAATCACGATGTTTCTATTTTTGCAAGATTTAATTAGCTATTACTGGGAAGGAATAATAAATTAATAAAAGTATTAATTTGAGAATCATCATTAAATAAGGACAATTCTGATATTTGTCAACAAAAATTTAAATCTGCTTTTAGTTAAGCTAAATTAGCTCTTTGAATAGCACCTCCCAACATAGAATATTTGGAAAATAATTAGATTGTATCTGTTGAAAATAATTAGATCAAACCATCGAGAGTATTAGAAAAGTGGTAAATGAGTTTGAACTCGACATGCCGCAAACAAAATCTCATGCGTTTTAAATCCGTGTTATTAGCAGCAGACTATGGAGCAACCACCTAACCCAGAAATTAAATCTTAATAACCAACCAGCCGTTAATTCCGAGTTACTATCAAACATGGAAATTGAAGTCCCGGGAATTCAAATCCCGGTTATTAGCTGCTCCAACCGCGCCTCTGCTACGCATCACTTCTGTCCTTTTCCTCGTGTTCTTTATTCTCGTCTCTCTCTTTTTCCGCAAATTATCGTCTCTCCCAAGTCCCACCCCACTACTCAAGTCAAGCTCTTCAATTTTCTCCACTCCAACAATGGCTGAGACCGAGCATCATCAAGAGGAGTTCCTCGACGTCCTCACCAAATCCGGCGAGAAGACCGGCGTCGCCAAACCCAGGCACCTCTCTCTCTCTCTCTCTCTCTCTCTGTGACACACACACACAGCCATTTGTTCGACTTGCTAGAATCTTATTTTGATCGTAATACTGTACAGGGGGTTAGTTCATCGGGACGGCGATTACCACCGGGCGGTGCACGTGTGGATTTACGCCGAAAGCACTGGAGAGCTCTTACTACAGAAACGATCGGATTGTAAAGATTCGTGGCCTGGACAGTGGGATATTTCCAGCGCGGGCCATATTTCTGCTGGAGATTCCTCCGTCTTATCCGCAAGGTAATCAAATCAATTATTTGCTTGTTTTTCTTGTTAAATCAAGGATTTGTTGTTTATCGCCATTTCTCCATGAATTGAATGAATTTACTTGATAATTTTTCAGGAGGGAGCTTGAAGAAGAGCTGGGAATAAAACTCCCAAATGATGCATTTGAGCTCTTGTTTGTTTATCTTCAAGAATGGTTGGTATTCTTCCTATTTTAAATTTTTAATTCAAATTATCTTATTTTTTTACACTGTTGTTCAGACTAAATCAGTTGTCAAATAATTAGAAAGAGTCAAGGATATGAATAATTAGAAAAAAATAATCAATGATTGCTGAGATTCTGAATTTCCACCTATCAGAGAATGATTTACTAAAACGTCATTGACTTATTTTATTTTATCATTTTATTTTATTTTTACAGTGTTATTAACAATGGATCGTTCATAAACAATGAATACAATGATGTATACCTTGTGACAACTTTGGCTCCTATACCTTTAGATGCCTTCACTCTTCAAGTATATCATTTGATTTACAAAAATTCCTTATTTCTTTATTATTTTTATATGACATTAATATGAATAATTTTATATTATGCAGGAAAGTGAGGTTTCTGCTGTTAAATATATGAGTTGTGCTGAGTATAAAACTTGTCTGGCAAAAGGAGACGAACAATATGTCCCATATGAAATAGATGGATCTTATGGCCAATTATTTACTATAATTGAAAATAGGTAAATTATTTTTAGTACCGATTAGTTTGCTGAACTGGACTTATCCTTTAAGTTATTTAATTTCTTTCTCAGAATAAATGATTAAATTGTCCTTGCATCTAATTGATTTAGGTACAAAGAGAATATTGAGTCGCGTAGTTTAAGTTTGCAAAAGCAAATTCAGCGATATGCTCCAATCAATTTGGAACCTGAGGTTAACTTTTATCTAATCATCTTTTATCTTTTTATTATTTTCTTTCATTCAAGACTCAGGTTTATCTGAATTTGTATATTTGTGTATGCTTCTTGATTCAAGAGTCAGATTTATTTGAAATTACAAGATAATATTTATGATTTTATTTCAATTGAGCAGTTGTCAGAACTTTCAGAAGGTGACAGAAACGCTCTTATTTACGTTCTTAAAGCAGCAATGGTTTTGGACGATATATTTTACCTGCAGGTTTACTTTATTTAAATTTATTTAATATAATATTTTCTTAATAAGACATAACATGACTCATGATTTAAATATATACACTTATTTTTATTATCTATTCTTCAATGTCAGCTTTGGAATACAAATCCAGACCTAAAAGACTGGCTGAAAAACAATTCCAACTCTTCTTCTATCGATTGCTTGAAATATACATACTATTTAATCAACAAAAGCCCATGGTAACAAACCAATTTCATTTCCTTAATAAACTTTTATCACCTAATTATGCTTATTATTATATATATATTTTTTTTTAAAACCAGGTCTTGTCTCGATGAAAACAAGGCGTTTTTAACAACCGCTGACTCAGCAGTGAAATTACTGACAAATGCCACTAAGCCTGTTTCAGGCTGGAAAGGCATTCAATACAGAGCTGCTTTTCCTCTGAACAAGCCACCTGGCGCTAATTTTTACCCTTCAGATATGGACAAAAATGTAATAATTATAATTAATAATTAATAATCTGACATGTGTATTTTGTATATTGATTGATTGATCTTCTTTTTATGTCTTTGTTATTTAACTTTGTTAATATGTGGGTAGGAATTTGAACTGTGGAAAAAGGGATTAAGTGAAGATGAGCAAAAGGAAGCGATTGGCTTTTTCAGTGTGATAAAAAGAAATGAAAATGATTCAGATAATCTTTGTCTTGTTCCATTTTCTGAGGAGTATAAATGTGCTCTTAAGAAAGCTTCTGATTTGCTGATTAAAGCTTCAGAATTGTCTGATACATCTAGGTATTTAATTTAATTCGGTGGTAATTTTTAATATTTTATATTGTTTTGTATTTTAAATAAAATAAAAGTTTGTCTGACAAGCTTGGTTCTATATATAATCTCAAGTTTAAGTTTTACTTTATTTCAGCTTGAAGAGATTACTGAAAGCTAAGGCTGAGGCTTTTCTCTCAAATGACTATTATGAATCTGACATAGCCTGGATGGAATTGGTAAGCTAATTTTATTCAATTTATTCTAATCTGGATTCTAAATTTTTACAATTCTCTCTTTTTTCAATTTTAGGACTCAAAATTGGATGTGACAATTGGTCCATATGAAACATATGAAGATGAACTTTTCGGTTACAAAGCAACATTTGAGGCATTTATTGGTATTCGTGATGACTCAGCAACTTCTAAAGTCAAACTTTTCGGAGACAACTTACAGGTATTTCTGTTTCATTAATAATAATCTTTTTAACTTGCATTTTATGTAATATTAATAAAAAAAATGTAGGTTCTGGAGAGGAATCTTCCAATGGATGATTGTTACAAGTCAGAAACAGTTTCTGCTGCTCCGATCCGTGTTATTAATCTTCTCTTCAATTCAGGGGTCCGTATTAATATTAATTATTCTTTGTTTACTAATTTAACTACCTTATTTATTCCAATCTTTATTTTTATATGTTAATTGTTATTTTAGGACGTAAAAGGACCTCAAACAGTTGCATTTAACTTGCCAAATGATGAACGGATTGTAAATGAACGTGGAACCTCCATGGTTTTACTCAAAAATATTTCTGAAGCCAAGTACATTTTCTTTCTCTAATAATTTCTCCAATATTCCTTAAATAATTAATATAATTACCTAAGTATAATGATGGTTGTAATAATTTATATTTTTCAGGTTCGAGCATATATTACAGCCAATAGCTGATGTGTGCATAAAGGATGAACAGAAGCAATATATAGATTTTGAGTCATATTACACGCATATAATTTGTCATGAATGCTGCCATGGAATTGGCCCTCATTCTATCGTCCTTCCGGATGGTCAAAAGTCAACCGTTCGATTGGTACGTTGTACCTCAGCTCTAACTTATCTAAACATGTTCCTTGTTAAATGCAAATCCTATGTAATAATTACTGTGTCTTTGTTATATTAAAAGGAACTGCAAGAAGTGCATTCAGCATTAGAGGAGGCAAAAGCAGATATTGTTGGACTTTGGGCTTTGAAGTTTCTTATTGACAAGGTAATTTAATTTTTTTTGTTTCAATTCATGTCTAATTTATTGATATAAAAAAATGATTTTTTTTTTTTTTTTTTTTGTAGGGTTTACTTCCGAAAAGCTTGTTGAAATCAATGTATGTATCTTTCTTGGCGGGATGTTTTCGATCCATCAGATTTGGACTTGAAGAAGCCCATGGGTAAAAATGCAATATTGTCATAAAATTTAATATAAATTAGTTGTTGTAAAAAATGTTGATTTCTTTGGGTTATAATGCAGGAAAGGTCAGGCATTGCAGTTCAACTGGTTGTGTGAAAAGGGAGGCTTTGTTTTGCATTCAAACGGTGCATTTTCAGTTGATTTTACAAAGGTGATAAGAGACTAACGTTATTTTCTTCCAAAAAGAAAGTTGCCAAAGTGTTTGCAATATTTTAGATTTTTTGTTTTTAATTTATTATTTTGAAGGTTGAAGAGGCGGTAGAAAGCCTGAGCAGAGAAATATTGACAATACAAGCCAATGGTAATAAAAGTGGTGCCAAATCGCTATTGCAAAGCTATGCAATCATGACTCAACCGTTGAAAAGCGCGTTGGATAAACTGGAAAATGTGCAGGTAAAAGAGAATGTTAATTTCTGATGTATTTTATTTATTTGATGAGTTTATCAACTTCAAAAATATTAGGGTGGGCAAAACTTATAAATACAATATTTTATTGAAAAAAGTTGTAATTTTATCCGCATTGTATTTTCCTTTTCAGGTTCCTGTTGATATTGCCCCGGTTTTCACAGTTGGAAACAGTTTGCTGGAAAAGCCTTCTTAAGAGTTATGAAAGAAGTTGCTAATAAGTAATAATTCATTTTATTGCTTTCCATCACCAGGACCTGGATTACCTTACCTTTGTGAATGCTTAATCAGATCAAATATCCTATTTTGTGGACCAAAACCAATACAATTTATAATAATAATTTTTACTTTTGAAGCAATTTAATTTTGACCTTTTGGAACAGTCAGCATTGTGTTTTATCTAAGAAGACCGCTTCATTATTTGAAACCCATCTCGTTGAACAATTTTAAGTATATAATACGTAACATACATAATTGGGATCCTGGCTATATTGTGGAGATTTTGCCATATAAACTCAAATTGTTCATTGTTATTATTGTCTTTGGTATAGACATGCAATTTGATCTTACTATATTATATATTAACACTTTCCTATTCAATTTTTCAAATTTACATTGCAGGTTTATAGGCATCCAAGATCCACATGAACAAAATACTTGGGAGGAATGTCCATGCCTTCTTTCATTTTATCTAATTCTATGAGATCTCTTGTGGTTAATAATGTAAATATTAGAAATATATATTAAATTGTTTGAAATAATATAAATGTGTCATTGTATTGTGCATATTGTTTTGTTTTTTCAGTAATTGTTTACTTACGTAAAACATACAACACATGCAAAGCACGTGCCTTGGTCTAGTTAACTAAAAGTTTCGTGTACATTCATGAGGCCAATGGACAGCAGAAACACAATCAAAAATCAAGATCAGAAACAAATATATTTTAAAAGTTCCAATTTAAGTAAAAAACAAGAAAATTATATAATTTCAATAGGCTGTTACATATCAAAAATTTAGTTATAGATCATATCTCTCTCTTCCTTCTCACTGACATGACAAAAATAATAATACATCTTTAATTACATGGTAAAGCAGAATTCTCATATAGATTCTGCATGAGTTATTTCAAGTGCCAAATAAATTTCTTTTGTGAGACGTGATACAAATCACTCAGTCGAAATAATACGGAAGTACGGCGATCATAAATGAAAAAAGGAGAGACCACGTAACTATCTTAATCAAGATGCCAGTTCCTCTGATGGGTTCGAACATTGCCCAGACGGCGACTCCTTGAATAATAGTGCCATAACCGTAGGTAAATAAGCGACTATCCATGTAAT
The DNA here is from genome assembly GCA_027726005.1 of Juncus effusus. NCBI lineage: Eukaryota > Viridiplantae > Streptophyta > Magnoliopsida > Poales > Juncaceae > Juncus > Juncus effusus. The sequence continues at coordinate 10,696,011 of CM050890.1, read as the reverse complement.
TTTTGAAAAGTGACCGAGTAATTTTGGTTTCGTTGGGAAGCAAAATCCATGATACACATGCAAGAAAGCAGCATATTATTGTAGTATTTAATGCATTATCTATGCCCTTATTTCCTTCTCGCTCCTCATATGGTAAGTCATCATATTCATCAAACTTCGTGTTGCTTGTATTTTTCCCTTTACTAGCTTTGTTTGCTGTCATGTTTGTACCGAAGAAGAGGTCTTTGTCGTGTTGATTCATGTTTCTTTTTGGAAGAGGCGGAATATATAAAGCCATATTCCAACCTTTACAGGTACAATACTGTTGGAAAATGGCTATTTTCAGCTAATTCCTATATCAAGTAGAATCTTTTCAAAGGCTGAATTGTTATTTTAGGAAAAATGTTGTTGATTTCGGTGTTAATGGCTTGTTAAATTCGCAACTGTATTTCTTGACTGTGGCACAATTGATGATTCAGCATAACCATTTGCAATTTTCAATACTAACTATTAACCAACTGTATGACGACGTAGGTTTAGTGTGAAAAAAATAATTAGAAGTCAGCAATTTGTATGACATTCAATATGCTATTTTTGGCAAAATTAATTAGCAATCTTCTGGAAGCTCCTGGCAATACATGTGGACACGTGTCATTGGACGAACTATTCCCTATCTCGCGAGTTATGCTCATGTCATGTCATTGGTTTAAATCCAACGGTACAAACAAAAGTGCTCTGAGATATTTGTTGCTCCATTATGTTCTGAGACGAAAATGATTCAAGTATTGAAGGAATAGGTACGTGGAGGTCGAGCTCAGCTGAAAGATGCGGTGGAGATTGTTTCTCTTAAGCCTTGCCATCTCAACCTTGTTGAAGGTGCCAATATACCATTTTATTATTTTTCTTGTGCACGACATATAAATGGTTTTGTACATTTATATAGCTGTAGAGTGGTCTCCAATTCCGTCTGGTCTCCAATTCCATCAATAAAATAGAATATTATCAGATATAATTCAAGAAAAATATATCATTTCAATAAGCTGTTACATATAAAAAAAGTTAAATATATATCATATATTTGTCTTCTCACTGAAACTACAAAAAAAAAATGCAAAACCGTTTGAATGAGGTCAGCTCCGCCACCTTTTTGGAGAAATCCGAACGAGAAGGTCTGCAACGGCTGAGATTGTTTATTATTACTAGGTCTTCAATGGTGCAACATTTTGAGGACGGTTTCCATGTCCGGCTCGCCATTGTTGGTTAACGGTTTGGAGCTTTGAATGCGTTTAGTTGGCGGAGATAATTAAAGAGGAGGGTTTATGAAAGGTGGAAGGGTAAAGAGACTCTGCCGCCTCGAGAAATTTTTTAGTGAGAATCTCATGTTATATAATGAGAAATTGCAATTTCCAATATAACCCAAGCTATGCTAACATTGTATCTCAGAAAAAGTACACAATCAGCAATTGTTTTACATTGTTTTACATGTGAAGTGAAAAAATAGAAACACTGCTAAAAGTGAAAGCCTAACTTGACTACAGACCAACTTATGAGTGATCCTCATTACAAGTACACAATCAACTTCACAAAACATAGCCAAGCAAATATCGACATCTGGCGTGGAATCAAGTTGACTTCTGCCGTAATCACATATATTTTAATTTATTTATTATTTATTGATAAATTAAATCTTAATTCCGAGTTACTATCAAACATGGAATCGGAAGTCCCGGGTCAAATCCGAGTTACTCGCAAACCCGGGAATTTAAATCCCCATTATTAGCTTTCTCCTCTATTAGCAAATCAGCAAATTCAGCACACGACTAAAAACAGAGAGAGATTGAATAGAAAGAAAAGAAATAAAAATAAATCAAAAATTATTACTTCACTCGTTATTTCACCCAGCACACACAGATCAAAACTTATTAATTCACACAGTACTTTCACTCAGCACACACCTGAACACATTTGGGGACCGAGCAGGAATTGTCGCCGACGGAACAGAACACACAGATAAGGAGGGACAGCCATTTTACGGAAAATAAAATGATTCCATTTTAATATTTTTCAGGTCAAGGATCTTAATTTTCTCCAATATTTTATTTTTTATTTCGCTTTGGAAAACATAATGAAAAAAAATTCTAAGGAAGAAAAAGAGAAATGATAGAATTTCCGATGAGGAGAACAACTAACTTATAATAAAATAGTCATACTTTTCATACAAATTGAATAGTCTGATCATTTATACAGTTAATAGTGATCTGAATTCAAATTCATATTCAAAATATTTTTATTTGGTCATGTCATCCATTTTCAACCTTCAAATCACTCATGCTGTATGCAATCTTGTTAGGTACTTTATATTACTATTATTTCTCTCCATCCTTTTGGCATGAGTAATTTGTTAAAAAACACTATCTTATGATATTTCACAGTTTTGTAAGAATGGCCTTAAAAGATGAAACAAACAATGTTATGCAAATTACTGTTATCTTATTATATTTCAGATTTCACAAAATGTCTGCAGTAAGATATCATTATGGAAGTAACCGCTTGAAAAATAAACACACTTGGCACTGTAGTCTCACAGTAGAAAAGAAGAAAGTATAAACTGAGTATTAACCAACCAGTAAGTGAAAAAAAAAATCCATAAAACACCACTTTCAGATAGTTTTTTTTCTTCTTGTGCTGAAGATTCTAAGTCAAATTTATGCATGCATTCTTACACTTATTTTATTTTCACTTCCCAATAGAAATATAGTAAAAAAAAGTGATACTCGTAGATTCCTTCCTTCTATTTTCGCCAGAAATAAGACATTCAATTCTTAGTAAGTTAAACAATTTTTATTTTTCACTAAATACCATTTTTTAGTAATTGTACCATTGAGTTCTTAATATACAAGAATAACATTGCTCAAACTCTAGTAGAATCATGCACTTGTGTTGTCAAAACAGCTGCACCTAAATAAAGCAAATCACAGGTTACAAATAAAATTTACTGAAAATCGCAAGTTGCGGCCATTCTCCAATCCAATTTTGTTGCCAGAATAATATATTATTAGTCGGCGTGCCATTGCATCTCGCAAAAATGTTGAATATGTGCATTACAGAGTTTATGTCTCACATCAACGGAGACACCCTCTGTCGATGAAATGATGTTGGAACGGAAGTATTGTAATACACATTTCTAGCTAGATTTGCCCACAATCCATTATTCGTGCCATCTCAAAGCTCCAAGATATCGGACAGGTGCGTACCGATGGCCGCCGATAGGAGGAGAGAGAAACCAATGGCAACTGAGATCTTCAGTTTGTGCGCCGGCGACTTCACTCGTGCAGCTCCTAGCACGGAGCCGGCTGAATAGATGATTCCGAAAAGCCCCAAAACGAAGGGGTTCTGAACCTGAAAAAGATCCACATTAATGGTTATACTTTGAACAAGAAGTGAAGGTGGGAAAAAGGTTTTGGGTGGGTGAATTGAACTTACATCGTCTCCATGAAGACCCCTGTGAGATCTTGCTGCCGACGCCAGCAGAGAGACAGTCGAAATCCCTCCAAGAATTGAGCTAGCGTAACACAAGCGAGCTCTCACGTCATTTGAGTAGTCGCCCAGGACAAACTGAGAACCCGGAAGAGATCCCGGATTCTTGTCCTTGAGCTTAAGCTCGTCATTTTCCTTAGTCGGGTCGGTGAGGTCGGCCATGGAGAAAGGTGGAGAAGGGTGGAGAAGAGGAGGTGGAGAAACAGGGTTAATGATCGATGAGTGTTTGAAGAAGACAGAGGGTCAGCTGCCTTTATAACCACTTAAAGATAATTGGTTCATAATTTAATGCGTGCGTTACAATCCACGAAAGCAGAAAAAAAACGTTTCTATTCGTTGGTCCATATATTAATAGTGAACCAAATTCATCTAAGTATTTAAGGCTCGAATCGAATTACGATAATATTATACCCTTGTTCAGAAATAGCTATTGTTTAGAATGACTGAAAGTGTGAAAATCTGACCAGTGGGTTTTTAGTCATATTTACGCTCTTATCAAAATACCAGGCAATGTTGTCATGTACATTTAAGTGTCTATTTTAGTATTTAAGGAACTTTGTTGGTTTACATTTTACACTTCATTGGATTGTCCTTCATATTGTCTTAATGTTTTCTTATTTTTTTTCTTGGTGTGGTTCTGTGTTTTGACCATGCAATTAACTTGGGATGATGAAATTTATTTATTTTTCTTGATGTATTCGTTGAAAAGATTGAAGAGTTCAAATATTCCCAACTTTCATGTCTATTATTCAAGTTTTCTGTATAAATTGAAAGTACCGATGGGCAACAATTATTACCATCTATTAATTTCCTATTTTTATTATTTTTTTCCAAACGAGTTATATTCCAGCAAATTGTTTGCCACTGTGATTATAGGCCTGCGTCGTAGCAAAAGAAAAGTAAATTAAAATATAAGTGATTGCAAAGATAAATTGTATTTTACTTTTTCTTAAACCAATATTTTCAAGTCAAGACTGAACAAATGCACATTTACGTCATATTATCGGGGAGACATTACATATGGAAGCTTTGTAATACTTTATTTTATAAGTTGCATTTAACATGATTGCTAACTAAATAACGTTAACCTGCTCATAAAACATATCATCCTTCATCCGTAACCATTGATGCTTTGAGAATGTGAATTAGGGCATTTATGTCATCTCCTGAAATTTCTGACGACTGCCCAATTGAAACAAAATCATAAATATTATTTCATCAAAATAATGGATCTTGAATCAAGAAGCATATATATGCACATAATTTCGGATAAATCTGAGTCTTGGATCAAACAAAATAATAAAAAGATAAAAGATGATGGAATAAAAGTTTACCTCAGCCAAACTGATTGGAGCATATTGCTGAATTTACTTTTGAAAATTTATACTAAGCGACTCAGTATTTTCTTTGTACCTAAATTAATTAAATGCAAGTACAATCCATCTGTTCATTATCTAACAAATATAATTAACAAAAAAAAAAGAAAATCAACTCATAACGACTAAAATATTTGTCCCATTTAGGATTTTATGTACCTTTCAACAATTAATAATGATAAATGTTTATGAAAAAAATGATTTTGTCAAAAATTGAGATCGACAAAAAATTAGGGCCTAACAAGGATAAAAGATAAATTTAATTACCTTTCTTCAATTATAGTAAATAATTGACCATACATTTATAGCTTTTGGCAAATATTCTTCATCTCCTGTTCTAAGAGCTCTCTTATACTCAAAACAATTCGTATATTTAACAGCTGTAATTGCTCTTTCCTGCAGCACATAAATATCCAAAATTCATAATTTGTTCAACAAAAAAGTCTAATGTTGTCCTAAAAAAATCAGAATTTTCTAAAAATAAAAATTTGGCCAAACAAAAAACCAGCCCAAAACAAAGGAAAAACAGAAGAATTTTGTTAACAATTTAGTAAATGCAAACGGTTTACTTCAAGAGTGAAGGTCTCCAAAGGAATAGGATCCAAAGTTGTCACGAGATATATATCATCATATTCATTGTTTATAGACGATCTACTGCAGCAAAAAGAAGAGAAAATAACAATACTACATTTAAATTCCAACAGGAATTTAACACAAAAATTAATAAATTAAAATAGGAAGAGTGCCTACCGTTGCTGCACACAAACAAACAAAAGCTCAAATGCATCATTTGGAAGTTTTAGTCCTAGCTCTTCTTCAACCTCCCTCCTTAAACAAAATAGACAATGGATGAAACAAACACCAGCACTAAATTCATTGGATTCTTGATTTTAAAAATGTGTATAAAAATACACATTACATTATTCATACATGATAAAAGAGTAATTCATTGTAGTAGATATATTAGTACATGATAAGAGACTTTTTTTTTTTTGAAGGATGATAAGAGACTGTATCATAATAAAAATATACTGGCGCAAAAAAAAAATCATATACGAAACAAATTTGTCAAACAAGCTTTGAAAAAATTTGTTTGAATGAACAAACATAGAGTATTGATTAGTTAACGGAAAATGATTAGATGGTAACTGCTGAGTTGTGAAATGAACTATGAGTTAGATCAAACCATCAAGAGTATTAGGAAAGTGGTAAATGAGTTTGAACTCGACATGCCGCAAACAAGATCTCATGCGTTTTAAATCCGTGTCATTAGCAGCAGACTATCGAGCCACCGTCTAACCCAGAAATTAAATCTTAATAATCAGCCAGCCGTTAATTCCGAGTTACTATCAAACATGAAAATTGAAGTCCCGGGTCACTAGCAAAACCGGGAATTAAAATCCCGGTTATTAGCTGGTACAACCGCGCCACTCCACTCTTACGCTGCTACGCATCACTTCTGTCCTTTTCCTCGTGTTCTTTATTCTCTCTCTCTCTCTCTCTCTCTCCCAGGTCCCACCCCATTACTCAAGTCAAGCTCTTCAATTTTCTCCACTCAACAATGGCTGAGACCGAGCATCATCGAGAGGAGTTCCTCAACGTCCTCACCAAATCCGGCGAGAAGACCGGCGTCGCCAAACCCAGGCACCTAGATCTCTCTTTCTCTCTCTCTCTCTCTCACACACACACACACACACACACAACCATTTGATCGACTTACTAGAATCTTATTTTGATCGTAATACTGCACAGGGGGCTGGTTCATCAGGACGGCGATTACCACCGGGCGGTGCACGTGTGGATTTACGCAGAAAGCACTGGAGAGCTCTTCCTACAGAAACGATCGGATTGTAAAGATTCGTGGCCTGGACAGTGGGATATTTCCAGCGCGGCCATATTTCTGCTGGAGATTCCTCCCTCTTATCCGCAAGGTAATCAAATCAATTATTTGCTTGTTTTTCGTGTTAAATCAACGATTTGTTATTTACTGCCGTTTCTCCATGAATTGAATGAATTTACTTGATAATTTTTCAGGAGGGAGCTAGAAGAAGAGCTGGGAATAAAACTCCCAAATGATGCATTTGAGATTTTGTTTGTATATCTTCAAGAATGGTTGGTATTCTTCCTATATTAAATTTTTAATTCAAATTATCTTATTTTTTTTCACTGTTGTTCAAACTAAGTCAGTTGTCAAATAATTAGAAAGAGTCGAGGATATGAATAATTAGAAAAAAATAATCAATGATTGCTGAGATTCTGAATTTCCACCTATCAGAGAATGATTTACTAAAACGCCATTGACTTATTTTATTTTATTTTATCAGTGTTATTAACAATGGATCGTTCATAAACAATGAATACAATGATGTATACTTTGTGACAACTTTGGCTCCTATTCCTTTATATGCCTTCACTCTTCAAGTATATCATTTGATTTACAAAAATTCCTTATTTCTTTATTATTTTTATATGATATTAATATGAATAGTTTTATATTATGCAGGAAAGTGAGGTTTCTGCTGTTAAATATATGAGTTGTGCTGAGTATAAAACTTGTCTGGCAGAAGGAGATGAACAATATGTCCCATATGAAATAGATGGATCTTATGGCCAATTATTTACTATAATTGAAAATAGGTAAATTATTTTTAGTACCGATTAGTTTGCTGAACTGGACTTATCCTTTAAGTTATTTAATTTCTTTCTCAGAATAAATGATTAAATTGTCCTTGCATGTAATTGATTTAGGTACAAAGAGAATATTGAGTCGCGTAGTTTAAGTTTGCAAAAGCAAATTCAGCGATATAATGTTAATTATTGGATGTAATGTTAATTATTGGATGAATTTATTAATTTCAAAAATATTAGGGTGGGCAAAACTTAAAATAGAATATTTTATTGAAAAAATTTGTAATTTTATCTGCATTGTATTTTCCTTTTCAGGTTCCTGTTGATATTGCCCCTGTTTTCACAGTTGCAAACAGTTTGCTGGAAAGTCTTCTTAAGAGTTATGAAAGAAGTTGTTAATAAGTAATAATTCAGCTAATTGGCACAGCCAATTTGTAATAATTTTTATAATAAGGCGACCGTCAAAGATGAATCCAAGGAGTAAACTACTTGAAACAAAATAAGCAACTCAAAAGAAAACAGTTTATTTTCCTATTCAACCAGTCGAACATTACATCAGAATTTTGGAACCACAATAATTAAATCTTAAACATTTAATATTGCAACTCAAATCATAATTATTATAATTCATCCTGGATTTTATTGCTTTCCATCATCATCACCAGGACCTGGGGCCGGGCCTGGCGTTGGAGGACCTGGGGCTGCTGGCGTTGGGGCCGGCACTATATAACCTGAAAAGCAAATAATAATAATAATAATAATAATAATAATAATAATAACAACAACAACAACAACAACGTACTTCCACATTTAGTCCCAGGATCAATAGGGTTATGACACTTTTCGGCAACATAAGCCAACTTCTCCATACTGACAACCTTTTCGACGATTGGCGGTATGAGTTGGCATATAAAAGTGAAATCAAACTTTTTAATTGCTTGGCAGCATAACATATTTGGTTTCTTTTTCTCGCCTTTGACACCAACGTAGGGCCCACATAACATAAGCAGTTCAGCAATTTCTTCCAAGACCGATGCAACACTTTCTGGTGCTTGATCTGAAATACCAATTTCATGTGATCTACTGCCAGAAATAAGGATTGTCATGATTATGATCAACAAGGTTGATGTGTAGATATGAAGGTTTGTTTTTGCCATTTTTTATGTTTTTTTTTGTGATGAAATGTTGGGATTGGGAGGGTGTGTATATATAATGGAGAATTGATTGGTGTTGCATGAGGGAAATATCATATATTTATGCATATTTAAGTAGATATGAATCATTGAGTAAATGGTGAAGATAAGTGCAATGTAGTAATTATTGAAGGGATAGATTTGGGCGTTTTCAAGAACTAAGATATACTGAAATTAAATGAATAATAATTGTTTAGAGAAAGAATTGAATGGATATAATTAACATTTTGAAAGTTGCAACAAACAAGATAATTTCATAACTATAATTTTAATTATCACTTCATCAAATGTGATTCTATCAAAATATAAGAATCATAATCCTGAGTGCCGCGAGAGTACACTCTAATTTGAATGAAAGTATCTAAATTTGCCTACTTCAGCCTCAAAAAAGCCTCCACAACGAACATAAAAACTCTCATCTTGCCCTTTCACTTAAAAAACATAAAACATCTTATTTTGCCTCATTTCCACTGAAAAAGAACATAAAAACTCCTCAAAATGCCACAATCTACAATTCATCATCAATACAAATGAAATAAGAATAACTATAACATGCTAACAAGCAATTCACATTACATCTAAAAAAACTTCACAAGAAGAAACAAGTACCAGTGTACTTCTTTCTCATGCTGAACAAATCAACCAAAGAACCTTAACGCAATTCAAAAACCCTAATCCCTTGAGATTTTCTCTACAAATCCATTCTCTTCAGGCACGTCCAACGCCAGCTCATCAGATTTGGGTCCATCTGACTCGACCGCAATTTCCCCTTCTTCTTCATCTGAATCCAAGGTGAATCTTGAAGGCCCACCACCCATTTGAACCTCCTTGTGCAACGGCCTATAACCACTACTATTGGAATCTCCCTTCTTTTTCACAGCAAACATATACAATCCAGCTCCAATGGCGATTAGCAAAGCGAGGTGACAATTGAACTGAAGCGTAGCAATTGATCTTGCTCGGTGGTAATCCTCATGAGACTTGCATTTAATGGTGTAATTCGCTCTGCTCTTCTCGTGAATCTGGCAACCGTAAGCGATTGCATTGGTGAAGAAGGAGAAACCCATTTGGAGAAACCAAGTCCCTTGTAAAGCTAACCCAGCCGCTCTGGCGAGCCGTGGGGCGGAAGAACGAGGCCATGAGATTACAAGAATGGTTGAAATGATGCACAGAAGAATCGGGACTAACAGAAGATCGAAATACCGGTTCTCAATCCCGTCCAGATCTTTGCGGCGAAGGTAGAAGTAGATGAATTCCTGGCCAAAGGAGAAAATAACAAGGAGATCTAGCAGGGACGACGGGAGAGGAAGCAGGGACAAAGGCGGTAGAGAGAGAAGGCCGGAAAAGGCATAGAGAACGAACAACAAAGATGCGGCCAGGGAAGATAACGGCAGTGAGGCTCCAAGCAGATCACCAGAAGAAGAAACAGAGGTGAAGACGGAGATAACAGACGAGAGAAGGAAGAGAGATGAGAGCGTCAAGGTGGAGAGGTACCGGAGGCGGAGCGGATGGTAAGGGGAAGAGGAGGAGAAGAGAGACGACTCAATCAAGGAGATGAAGATGAAGCCGAGTCCGGCGATGGAGAAAGGTATGAGACCGGACATTCTCGCCGGCGAACGGATCTGGTCTGCACGCCGGCGGTTTGATCGCTGACTCTGACTCGATTTGGTGGCGGTGGTTGAGCGGAAGGTTCGCTCCGAAATTGTTTTCTTCGTTTTTTCCCACTTGTTACATTATAACGACAAGTGCAAGACCTTCTAGATTCCAGAACAGTTTATTTTATTTTGACTAGTCAATCTAGATTTCAATTCCAGGTTTTATAATACGGGAATTCAATTCCAGAGAAATCGATTTCTCTGAGAAGGTTAGCGAGGGTCGTCCGATTATTGTAGTTCCGTTTTCATTTCTATCGGAGCTCATTGTCGCCATTAATGGCGGATGAAGAAAGCTTTGAAGAGGAAGCAGCACTTGAGCTGCAGCTGGAGGAGCAGTTGGATGAACAGAAGACCTCGCTTGACGCAGTGAATGAAGCTCTTGACTCTGATCCTTCCAACTCTGAGCTCCTTGCGGTACTAATCACTAACCCTAATTACTCTTCTCAACAAGACAAGCTTCTTCGCCGCTGATTCAGCTTTCGTAATCAATTTTGAAGGTTCATGAGGAGCTTGTTTCTGCAATAAAGGATGCAGAAGAAGGTCTTCTCCACTTGAAACGGTCTAGGCTGCTAAATCAAATTGATTCAATTTTCCCAACTGAAGCTTCGCCCTCTCAATGTCAAAGCACCAGAGACGAATCCTTAAATCCAAGCCAAATTGAAGCTGAGCAATTGCAACCAGAACCAATATTTCCAGTTGGATCTAAGTGCAGATTCAAACACACAGATGGCCGTTGGTACAATGGATGTGTTGTTTCACTTGAAGGAAATAACACAGCAAGAGTCACCTTTCTTAACCCGACTTCAGAAAATATGATGGTAAGTAAGCTCACTGCTCAAGCCCCTTTCTTGCTTCTATCAAATTCAATTAGTATATATTTGTTGCATGAAGAATATTTTTAATTCTGGTTTTGGTATTAATGAAGTTCAAATGATAAGTCCAGATTTGCAAGTTTTTTCTACAACAAAGATGTCGGTTTGGTGGTAATTGCCGCCTGTCTCACGGTAAATATTCTTCTCATTTCTATCTTATAATAAATTTATATTATATTTTTTTACCTTTAAATGTTAAATCTTTCTGTAATTCATACAGGTTTCATTATATCAATTTCCTCATTGAAACAATACATTCCCACTGTATGGCACAATTCCTTAGTGGGCTCCACCATTTTAGCCACAACAGAACCAAATTCAATCTGGAAAAAAGCCGAACTAGAAACATATAACGAAGAGCTAAATCTCGCTCAAGTCATTTTTCTAGAAACCGGTACCAGTTTTAAACTCGGTACCGATTCCTTATCACTCTCTCAGTACGCTCCAACAACATCAGAATCAGAATCAGAAGAATTATCAGAACAAGAAGAAGAACTTTCGTCTTCTAGTGATTTGGAAGAAGAGGGAGAGGAAGAGGAAATTTCAACTTTCCAACAGGGTTTAGGGTTTATGGAGGCAAAACTGCAAAAGGGTGTTCAAACAGAGACCTCTGTGTTTGCCAAGTGGGAGAATCACACGAGAGGCATCGCTTCAAAAATGATGGCTAATATGGGATATAAAGAAGGCATGGGATTGGGCATTTCAGGTCAAGGAATTCTTAATCCGATACCCGTTAAGGTAAATAAATCATGGAAATTTGCAAAAAGGCCCCTCCGGTATGCTTAAATTGCATAAAAGGCCCTCCGTTTTGGAAATTGCAAACAAAAAAACTATTTTTTAGTTAACTCATATTTAATCATTCTAATTAATATATTTTTTTAATAAATAAAATTAACGGAGGGAATTATTTGTGATTTAAGTATAATGCAGGGATTTTTTATCAAAATTGAACAGGTATTACCTGGTAAGCAGTCTCTTGACCACGCGGTAAATGCAAACGAGAGCACAAAAGACAGAGACAAAGGAAAAAAGAGAAGCAGGGGAGGGAAAAGAAAGCGAGATAAAAAGTACGCAAATCTGGTCAAGCAAAGAAAAGCCCAAGAAGAAACAAAACCCGACGTATTCACCTTCATAAATCACCAGCTGGGTCCGAACGGAAATAATAACAATTCGGGGGGCAAAGTGCAAAAAGAGGAGAAAAGAGAGGAGAATAGGAATTCGATGGTGAAGTGTGAAGATGAGGTGAAGGAGTTGAGAGTTAGGGTTGGGAAACTGGAGGAAATGGTGAAGAGGAATAAGAAGGATAAGGCGGTTTGTGAGGCTGCTAATAGGAAATTGAGTGAGGTAAAAAGGGAACTTGAGAGTGCTGAGCTGGCACACGAGAGTGTGTCTAACGAGGTGTTTAGGAAGGAGAAGATGAAGAAATGGTTGAAGTTTTGATTGTGGTTGTGATAATGATGATGATTTGTGATGTAATGTGAATGTTGACTTGTTTAATGATTATTTATGGCTGTGATTGCTGGATTTCGACTTGCTAGTTGTATTAGGTTTTTAGATTATTAGTTAGCTATTTGTTTTCTAATTATCTCAATGGAATTAATATATTTTTAGGTGATTCAGTTTAACACCCTTGGGAGAAATTAACATCATGGACGATTATTGCCATTTCTGATGGGGGCTTTCTGCAATTTAAGCACAGTTTTGAGGGTCTATTTTTCCCTCAAAATTCAGACCTTGAAAGCAAAAGCCCATAATAGACCTGGGCTACTTTTATTAGCCCAAAATGGCGTATGACGTCATAATTAATTAATTAGCCGAGAGGAAAAAGCAAGCCTACCTTGACCTCTTCTTACCCGATCCTTTTCTCCCCCAAATTGCTTCGCTTTCCGAATTGCTCCCCCAAATTAAGCTTTCGTTTCCTCCGATTTTTCCGAAGAAGAAGAAGAAATCAGAAGTGATAACCATCAAGACATGTGGGCTGCGTCGTGCTTGGCGTCATGCTGCGCCGCCTGCGCCTGCGAGGCGTGCCGGTCGACCGTCGGCAGCATCGGCCGTCGATCGGCTCGCATCGCCTACTGCGGCCTCTTCGCTCTCTCCCTCATCGTCTCCTGGATCCTCCGTGAGGTCGCCGCCCCTCTCATGGAGAAAATCCCCTGTAATTAATTTCCCCCTCTCCCCTTTTCTCCCAACCATAAATCAGTCGATTCATTCTACAATTCTTGAATCGCTAATTTAAACTGACAATTCCTCTATTTTCGCATGGATTCAGGGATCAACCACTTCCAAAAGACTCCAGATCGCGAGTGGTTTGAAACAGACGCAGTGCTAAGAGTCAGTCTTGGAAACTTCCTCTTCTTCACGATCCTGGCCCTAATAATGGCAGGCGTGAAGGACCAGAAGGATCCGAGAGACCAGCTCCACCATGGCGGATGGATGGCCAAGATATTCTGCTGGTGCGTGTTAGTCGTCCTCATGTTCTTCGTCCCTAACGGCCTTGTCAGCTTTTACGGTACCAACCCTACTTTTTCAGCTTATTGTTTTGGTGATAGATTTGTGAGAACTGAATTGTTATTTTTTTATTATTGTAGAAACGGTAGCGAAATTCGGATCTGGAATGTTTCTTCTTGTGCAAGTCGTTCTGTTGCTGGATTTCGTTCATGGATGGAACGAGAGCTGGGTCTCAAAGGACGAACAGTTTTGGTACGACACTAATATTTATATACATTTAAAATCAATTTATTTAACCACTTCTTCATTTAAATTTCGAATAATTAAATATTTTTTTTTATAAAAGGTACATGGCGTTGTTAATAGTATCAGTAGTGTGCTACATAGGCACATTCACATTTTCAGGCCTTTTATTTCACTGGTTCACTCCTTCAGGCCAAGACTGTGGACTCAACACTTTCTTCCTTGTCTTCACTCTAATCCTCGTCTTTCTTTTCGCCATTGTCGCCCTTCATCCAAAAGTATATTAAAATAATCTCAAAAAGTCAAAATTAATATATTTTCACATCAATTACTAGAGCAATAACTTTTTTAATTTGGTAGATAAATGGAAGCTTGTTGCCAGCGTCAGTAATGGCCTTGTACTGCACGTATTTATGCTACAGCGGTTTATCTAGCGAGCCAAGAGATTATGAGTGTAATGGCTTGCATAACCATTCAAATGCCGTTTCGACAGGAAGTATGACTCTAGGTTTACTCACTACTGTTCTTTCTGTGGTTTATTCTGCTGTTCGCGCCGGCTCCTCCACCACTCTCCTCTCGCCACCTAGCTCTCCTCGCGCCGGTCAGTTTTACTTTCATTATCTTTTTTTGTTTTGGGAATTATGCAAAGAAGCCCCTGTCTTGTTGGAAATTATGAAAATATCCCCTGCCTTATTGGAAAATTATGAAAAAAAAGTCTATACATTAGGGACTAACTAGATAGTATTGTTGTTAAAAATTATTTTTGACTTTCTTAAGAACGTGGGGGTGGCTTTTTGGCAATTAGCGGACGCAGGGACTATTTTGCAAATGGACCTCTTTATCCTTTGATCTAATCGTTTGGATTTAATGCGTGGACCAGGTTCAGAGAAGCCGCTATTACCCTTCGACAAATCCGATGCAGGAATCGACGAAGACAGAAAGAAGGATTCACCGAGACCCGTTTCGTACTCGTACTCTTTCTTCCACTTGATATTCTCGCTGGCGAGCATGTACTCATGCATGCTGTTGACCGGCTGGTCAACCTCGGTGGGATCCAGCGGGAAGCTGGTGGATGTGGGCTGGCCGTCCGTTTGGGTCAGGATTGTCACTCAGTGGGCCACCGCTGGGCTTTATATATGGTCTCTTGTCGCCCCAATTCTATTCCCTGATAGGGAATTTTAAAATTCTAATTACTAATTATATGTACTTTATATATGTTTGCGCGTGGTCTTATGTGAGACATGTCAGGAAATTGTAGTTTGATGTGTTTATATATGTTTGTGTGTGGTATTATGCAAGAAATATGTCAGGAAACCCTAGTTTGAGTTTGTGGGATGAGGGATTTTAATAAATTGAGTCCGAATTGTTATGATGTACATAGTTCCTGTAGGAACAGTTTGTTTTGTGGTCCAGTTTATGTTTGATAAAACTTGAAAATATTACAATACTGAAAATATGGCTATCACAATTTGTGATATAAATATATAATTCAACAAATGAAACAAAGAGCATTATAAAAACAGAAGTATAAAGTTGCTACTGAATTTTTTATATAATTTCTATCTAAACTCTCATGAAACAAAAATATACAAACAGTAATTACAACTTGCAAGTTTCAAACTTGATAACTTGATTCTTACATTACAACCTCCTATGTGTTCTAATAAAATTTGTAGTTATAAGCGAAACAATACTAGAACACACAAAAGATCCACCCAACATAAGAACCGTCGACACAAGCATCACAATTTTCGTTCTTCTTGCGGCAGCTAAAACCGCCATCGCAAATGAAACTGCTGCAAGAGCCAGAAACCCGTTTTTCCAAGTACTGTACTTCTTAACTGAATCTCTACACTCTTTACAATGCACCACGTGTCTGTAATACCTATTCGCCAAGTTTGGCGCGTATTGAATTCCTACACCGCCTTTTGCCGGGAAACTAGCCGAAATTCCCGCGACCAATCCCGCGGGATTCTGCTCCACAACCGCGGGTTCTTTAGGAAGTGAAAGTGATTTATGACCGAAGTAATAAGGCATTCCATGGCCAACCTTATCCATCCATTTCCTATACTCGACAACCCACGTATCGCTCGACTTTAGATTCAAATAAAGTTCCTTTGTTGGAACCTTATCTTTCAACAAAACCTCGTTTTGTGAGGAAAGAAACCCCATATCCTGCTCAAACACCTTTCCCGCGTTTTGATGAAAATACCATTTTGGCAATATGTTGATTAAATTTGATCTTGTCGTATTTCCAAACCGGACTATAAGCATGGACTTGCCCTGACCAGCCGGCCTACACAAAAACAAAGCTTGGAAGCACTGCTTCACCCCTTTCTTATCTTCAAACTCCAAAGTGTTAGACAAAACACAAGGAGCCTCAAACCTCAAAAAGTTGACCAAATTACTCTTCCTAGACCTGGTCCATGTGCCCGCAAAACCTCTCCCTGTTCTTTCCATCACATTAAATATTAAAGCTTGTGCATCTTCACGTTTAGCGGTCCAGTCGGTCCGGTCGTGGGAGATCGGCACGTGAGCCGGGTCCATGAGGTTTTCTAGAAGGATCGAGTGGTCGTACGGTAATTCATGGATGGTCGACAAGTCTTGGAAGCCCGGTAAGTCGTACGGTTCGAAATACGGTAATTTGGTTGGATCTGAAGGGGTTTTTTCCGACATCCAAACCCACACGACTCCTTGTGAGTCTTTCACTTCATACGATTTTACGCATGCGTTTTTCGGTATTTTCGCTCCGTCTGGTAACTGTATTGTATTTTAATAATATGAATTGAGTTTATATGAGGAGATTTATATATGTTATAATGGTGATATATTAAAAAAAAGACCTGTGGGATATGTACGCATTTTCCTTCACCATTAAATTGCCAGCCGTGATAGAGGCATTCGAGCGTTCCATTAACTATCTGGCCTTCTGATAATTTTGCCAATCTGTAATTTATTTCACAGTACATAAAAAATAATAAAATAAATTGTTATTATCACTAATCAGACATGCTATATCTTAAGAAATATTAGTATATTGTAAAAAGAAGAATCTGAATTTACCTATGAGGGCATCTATCTTCATGACACCTCAGTGTACCAGTTGAATCTTTATACAACACGAGCTGTTTATCAAATACTGTCAGTCCGAGTGCCACGTCAGCAGGTACTTCAGCCGATAGATAAAGCGGGTACCATTCTTCTCTCCAATCATACTTCTCTTTTTCTTCAGCTTCGGTTTCCTCTTCTTTCGGAACCAAAATCTCCTCTTCTTGCGAGCTTTCTACCACCGCTGCACGGATTTTGGAAACATTTCGCCTTGTTTTGTTGTTCAGATATAAAAATTTTGCTGATTTGGGTGTGAAAGCTCGAGATTTAGTAATGGAAACGGGATCTTTTGGTGAGATGGAAGAGGAGAGAAGGAAGAGAGAGGAACGATGGAGATGGAGATGAAGAAGAGCCATGGATTTGGAGAGTAACTGTAGTTGAATTATGAAGAGGAGTGTGTCATTTTGTAAGGGATACCAAAATTGAATTATGGTTGTTGCTTGTACGGTGCTAATTTCTTCAGGCAATTCCTCGCCACACATTTGGAGTTGAGACCTGAGGGGGAGACGATAGCAGAGCAAACAAAGTTGAGTGAAGCTCAGGGAAGCATTTCATTTCACATTTCAAGTGTTTTTTTTTTCTTTTTAGCAAATTAATTTGATTTTGATAGGCCCAATAAAAGATTCATACTTTACCAGCCCATTATCTTGGGCTGAAAAATACAAATTTGGATCATGATCTTTTATCAATTGTAGAAATATAATTGACAATATTTTTTTTTAGATAAAGTAACAATAATTTTCTAGCCACTAAGAATTTGCAGTTGAAGTATATAAAAATAATGACAGAACGGCGGGATCGTCGAGAATATTAGCATTTGAAAAGCATCGTATAATTAATCAATTAACGAAAGTAAAGTGGTAAAGAAAGATGGAAAAGAAAAGGTTCAAGAAAATTATAAACACTTGAGTACCTTGAAAAGAGATCATAAAATTTGTCATTTCCAAAGTTGGAGGGTGAAAAACGATATTTAATTTCAGAACAAAATTTGCTATTTGATAACAGTTAAACAAGATAGATTTGCAGATCCTAATTTTTAAAAATTCAAATCCGTCCAAAACCACCAATAAATTACTCAATAGTTATGGCCCTACTCATTAGCGTAAATCCTCACTGTCTTTTGCCTCGGAATTCGTGCAAGCATGAAGGTTTTTTCCGGTTTCTCCCCCCTACTTTGTCCACTTTCGGAATTTAATCCCACTCACCAACTCTGTCTCCTTGCGCCTCTAAAAAGTACATTATTGCATAAATTCTTCTTAATTAACATAGCTCCAAATTTAGACTATATTTTTATATGTTGCACTTGCATTTAGTAACATATAGGAAAACTACAAATTTGTAGCTCATGCATGGTTTGGGTTGTCTTGTCTCAACTCCCGACTCCCAAGCTTGCATGATGGACCCTGGTATTTATATTTTCAAGTCATTTAACTAAAAATAAACTTTCAAATAATATATGTTGTAACAAAATATATAAGAACATTAATTTATATTTTTTCACCTCAATGAAAATGCAGCACCAAATAAATGTACATCTTAACTAGACATCTATATCTAATTATTAAAACCCAACTGCAATATAATTTTTTCATGTCAAACATGTTTATCACGACTTCTATTATTAATAATATTATTACAATTATGCTTATTGTTATGCATTATTTATATTCTTTTTCTGGTTTGGTCTTGGTCTTGGTCTTGGTTGTGATGAACGTACAGTCAAGTGCACCAAACCGTCCAGTAGTGAACTGTTCCGCCTGAACAGGCTATCCGATTTCCAATTTCCCAGACCAAACAGAAACCGAGAACTCAGATCTTCTATATCGGGAATAATATTTCCATCCATGAAACAATTAATCAAACGTATAAATTGACCTGTTCTATTTGTCACTACAGTGGAAAATTAATGAAGGATCTGAAAAGACTTATTTTTTTAATTTCCTCGTCTTTCTTTTCTTTCTAATCTGTGTGTAATGTATGGTCCTGTAAGAGCCGTCACACCACGCCTCAGCTTTGCAAAGGAAGCGAAACGCTTTCGCTTCGTTTTTCGAGCCTTCGCTTATTCTAAGGAAAATCTAAGATATCAATCTCGTTCTTTCCTTTTCATATCGTCCCCTTTTTTCACACATACCAGAGAGAGAGAGAGGAAAAGCGAAAGAGAGGCAGTGGCATTGGTTATTCTCTTTGAAGTTTCAAAGTCCGAGGAGAGAAAACAGGGGAGGAAGATACAAAGAAAGAAGAAGATAAGGTAAATAAACACTACACTTTTCCTCTGTCTAGTCTAGTCTAGTCTGGTCCAATCCATTTTTGTTATTCATTGTTCTTGGAAGAGTTGAGGGAGAGAGGGCTAGGGTGGGGGAGCTGGATCTCTGCGTAGAGAGCGACTGAGGCTTCACTCATGTCAGAATCAGAGTGATCAACAGAAAATAGAATAATAAAGCGTTACATGTGGAGACTCCACGGTACACAACTCATTCTCTCTCTCTCTCTCTCTCACAGACACACAGACACACACTCATTCTTTCACTCTCTGTCGATGCGTTTATTGAGCTAGTTGAGACATTCCGTCCTTGTCCTTGGGCCTTATCATCACAAGTAGGTGTCAAAACACGATTCACAGAGGTCTGAGCAAAAGCCCAACAATGGAAGAGAGAATTTTGGAGCGTGAGAGAGAGACCCACCTCTCATTGTTTCTCTCTCACATAAAGACACAGAAACCCAGTTCTAATTGCCCCATTTCCCAGTGAGAAGCTTGTCGTCTTTGTTGTTGCAACAAAGAAAAAGCTTGTCGTCTTTGGGACTTGTATATCTACTTGAATTTCTCAGTTTTGTTTGTTTAACTGAGACTGAGAGCCAAACTATTGGGTGTTTTGACCGCACTTTTTCCCTCGTTTTACTCTCCAATTCTCTGTAGACTAGTGGATTTACTAGATTAACCCTCAACTCATTGTCCATTAGTAAGTAATTTTCAATCACTTCTAAAAGCGATCCGAGTTGCAGTTGGAATATCTATACCTTCAAGAGAGAAAGTTATACACGTCCTGCATTATGCTTAAATTGAAAAATTATGTTATTGTAAATTGCAAAAAATAAATTCTTGAGAAATTCAAACTTTATTTCCTAAATTCAGTGAGCATCTAATCCTGCGATAAATTGAGACAAATAACATCTTCCAAATTCATACGCTGCAGTCAAAAGTGATTAATTTTCATTAGAAAAAAGGTGTTTAGCACATCTTTAAGATAGATCGATAGTTCATATTGATAATAATGATTTTCATGTTTAATATACATAACTCCGAAGTGTTAATCCAACACATACTATAGTAAAACATTTGAGCTCACATCCGCTTACTTACAAAAGGGACGTAATGGCTATTCTTTTAGTTAGATATTTAATAGGATTAATCTAGGGTGAATACTTATAATCATATAACACATACTGAGGGAATTTATCTCAAATGAAAACGCAGCAGGGATAAAGCGGTAAGAAATCGAAATCCCAACGAGGGGTAACGTGTCGGTGGTCCAACGTGGTGGCGCCTGTTCCTCGCCAGTCCACCCACATGCCACTGCCACCACCTTTCATTTTCCTAACACCATATCCACCTCTGTAACCCCTAAAACGGTTTGTAATCAGCGCCTTCACTGACTCGCTACACGGACTACATCTTGATCGGGGAGGAGAGGATCCTGGCACGGGAGTAACATAAGCGTTACAATTGGCAGGCAAACCTGTTTTAAATATTTAATTCTGTTTCCCAACTCGGGGCCCTGGCGATTTAGAAAGGAGAAGCGCGCCAGGCGATATAAATAGTGCCTTGAATTGACGTTTCTGCCTTGTGGGCCCCGCTCACTCTGCTTCCCTCTTCAGAAAATTAATTACTTAATGTTAGATTATGCGATTTAGTAACTTTTTCTTTACAAGAAAAAATGATATATATATATATATATAGTGTTTTATGTTGAATTGTTGGGATTTTTCTTTTCTGTACTGAATTTTGGCAGCTGGAAGTATTGATGAGATATGACAAGCGGAACCAGTTCAAGTTTTCGTGTAAATACGCTTCTGTCCTGTGTTGTACTTTCAAGACTCTCCAGTATGATTTGTTAACTGGGTGAGTCAAGTTGTGAATTTTACTTAAAATTTAAAAAGGTCGAAAGATCTACGGTTGTGTAAAAAAATGGAGAGGATATATGGTCTTAATTTTTCATGGAATGGACCCAAATTCCCACAATGGATACGTAAAATCCGGGGGAGTACGTTTTTCAGTATAGAAATACGAAACTACCCATGGTCCTGTTAGCTTTATTACCGCATTTCCGGTTTACCAAATCTTGTGTGAAAGGGTAGTTTGGTCATTTTGATGTAAAAGTGCTGCTGATGAGTAGATATATTATTTAACTATTTCAGGTCGGAGACCCAATTCGTGTGGATTAGATAGATAGATCATACATGTTCTAGTCTATATAAAAAAATAATAATGACTATTGAAAAATAAATCAGTAAATAAATACTGGAGAGAGAGGGAAGGAAAGAGAGAAAAGAGAGGTTTCTTGCTTGTTTCAGTTCACTGTGCCATCTGAAGCCTGAACACTGGCATTCAATTTGGGTAGGAAAAAAGAGTAAAGAGGCGAGTTTTATAAAGCAGAGAGAGAGGGAGAGAGAGAGTGTTCATACTTGCTTCCAACCTTTCATTATTTTCTTCTTTGTTTTAGGGGATGGTGAGGTTAATGTGCAAGGAGATAGGAGAAGATAGAGCTGAAGAAAAGAAGAGATTGAAGAAGCCCACAAGAGGAGGAAAAGGATCACTTCAAAAAGAGAGAGCAAAGCAAAGTTAAAAGAAGGCGGCTTAAGTTGCATTTGAGAGTTGTCATTTTTGTTTCTTTCTTTTTCCTTTTTGAAATGGCTTTTGAAGAAGATGAAGAAGAAGAGGGAGAGAAAGAGAAGGAGAAAAAGAGGCGGGTTTTCTTCTTGTCTTGAGGTTTGTGTCCATTTGTGGAGTAGTGTAGTAGCATGATATTGGCGTAATAGGCTCAATCACCTTTATTACTTTGAAATTTCAATTGTTTTTACCTGATTTATTTCTGTGTTTTTTTTATTTCGGATTCTAATATGTCGCTTTTCGTTTCTCATGAAAAAAAAGAAGGAAAAAGAAAAAATCTTAAAAACACGCTTGTTTGTGTCCTTTTTTTTATTTGGTGTTGTACATAAGAATCCAAATGTGCAGTGCTAAGGCTATGATGATGGTTGTTACAAAACTTACAACTTAGCATTATTATTTTCTTTTATCTTTCTTTTTTCTGCAGTCCTTTTGTTTACATTTCGCATTAATTTGTTGTTTCCTGTTTGTCTCTTCTTGTTGGATTGTTTTGATTGGTCATTTGTTTTAGTAAAGAAATGGAGACAACCACAGACACCTTGCCATTCTCTTGTAAGTTAGACAAAGGGTTTTACGGAAGAGAGGATTTCTAGCCCTTGTTTTGGAAGTGGGGCTCTTCACTTTAGCCCCTTTCATTTTTCTTTAATTGTAATGAAAAACATGGTTTTGTCAGGGTTGTATTGCTTTTATATGGAAATGTCGCTAGAACAAAGCTATCAAAAGGCTAATTATGTGGTAACAATAAAACATCAGAAATTCAGCTGTAAGGACCATGTTATCTACTACATAGATTAGGTAATGAGAGTAATGATATGAATTATAAAGAATTGAACATGATATTCTCAAAGATTGATTATCAAGTATTTTAAAAGTGGGCAAGATTTGTTATGATTAAGTTAATTTGTTCATAAACATGTGGAAAAAGGCGTGACTTAAGAGGCGCATCATGATTTGCATCTGATTCAGATTCGGAGATTTTGGGGGCAAAAAGTAAAGTGGGCGCATCACATTCCATTCCACATTGAAAGTTACAATTCAATGACTAATGAGCCCTGCCTGCCTCCAGGCTTCAAGAAAAGAAAAAGGATCTGGTCCCGGGCTGCGTGTAAAGAAAGCTAAACTGTATTAGTGGAAACTTAAAAATTTTAAATTAATTGTATATTTAAACCGTAATCAACTAAAAAGTGTAAATTTAGAATTATCGGAGCTCGATTAAAGCCTACTGGCATGTTATTGTTAAAAAATAAATTATTGGAGCTCGTTTGTCCTCTATAAGTGGGTTGGGCTTAATACTCTCAAATGTGTTGGAGGCCCAATAGTTTCAAATCCTGGGCCATAGCCCATATTTGTTCGTATCGTAACTCGATAATGTAACAATTGATATAAGCTATGAACTCTATATTCATATGTATCGCTAGCCCGATAAGAGAATGAATGAGACATAATACAAGAAAAAAAGTACACTGTTAGTTTAATATGTTTATTTCTTTTAATAATAATATAAATTTCTCCATATTTAGTATACTATGAATGTTAATGTTATATTTTTGCATATAAAAAATGCGTACCTGCTTAGTGCTTAACGGTGAATACTAATGTATATTTTTTTTTTGTTCAATATGTATTTCTTAATACCATTGTACCATTGTAGTTTACCTCCAGTATATTCATTTATCTACCAGATAATGTATGCGACTGTGACGCGCAAAAAAAAACGATTCCACATTTTCCATGTCCCTTTTTTTCCTGCTTTAAATTTTCCACGTCATATATTTGCAATTAGGCCTGGGGATGAGTACTAGCGGTGTTAGATATAAAAAGGAGGACATGCCAGTTGCCACATGTCAAACAATCAGGACGCAAGTTGCCGAAGCATAGAGTACAAGTGTAGAATGAAGACATACCACTTGTCAAAAAATCAAGATGCAAGTTGCCAAAATAACATTGATGTCTCTCACCCATTTTGTTTTGTACACAGCCCAACAAGAGTAAGATAAGCACGCCAATGTGTGACTGTGTCGAGCGTGAGAAGAACAAGCAGTAATCAAAATCCAGAAAGCGATGAAATAGGAACAGCATTCCAACAAAAGTCCACAGCTGCAGCTTAACACTGACAATATTATAACTGACACGTGAGGTTAGGAACTTCAGTCCTCAGCCTCCACATCTCAATAGTGTAGACGAGCTATCTTAGTCATATCTTGAGATTTCGATTCTTATAATCAAAGATGTCAAATAAGAGCCCCAAGATCACATCACATGTCAACCTCCCAAAGATAATGTCAGCTCGAACTTATGCTTTGAAAAAGCTCCCATGATTTCATGTCAGCCCCTAAAAACTGTATATAAAAAACTTGCAATAATAAATGTATAATATTCCATGTTAATCTTAGAAAGAAATCAATCATAAAAATTAATCAAATATAGCAATCTTCATTTCTGTTATTAAAAAGGAAGATTAATAACACACAATACAAGAGAAAAATCCAAACAAACATTGGCTCATCATGGCATACCAACATACCACCTAGGGCTCTTATTCACACTCACAGAACATAAAAACAATAAAAAGAAATATTCAACACCATAGCCTCTCTCAGAATGAGTTTCCATCTCTCTCATCCTCTTTCAAAGAAATTCCATACTTCAATTCATCAAGAACCGACCGAGGCGACATTCCACCATTTCCACTCGAAGAGAAGCTCTGATAACAAAGCACGGCCCCACCAGCCATGCACTGCTCCACGTCAAAATTACAATAATACCCTTCAAGTTCGAGTTTCTTCGCCCAAGTACCAGCATCACCAATCGAGCCGTGGATCGTAACGGCAACCGAGAATTCAGAAGGGCTGAAACAGTTAAGAACCCTTTTAACCACATCAGAATAAATTAAGCACTCAGGTTCAAATCCCATCGCTTCATAGCTAGCGTAACTGAACCCTGATTCTGGAGTGACATGAATAGTTGACTCAGCCGGACCGCAAATCGCATTCATAGAGTACCCGCACGGGTCAAAATCAAAATCACAGATTTCCATTTCTGGAATAATGTCAGAGATTCCGGAAACGACAGTCATTTCCTTGGCAGTTGAAACATGGCCGTCAGATTTGTTCTTAAAGAACACAGAGGCCTTCTCATTATCCAGACCAGTCATACACATCTCAAGAGTGACCATCGGTTTTTCAGGCTTGTTGGTTGCGTAATAAACATGCCATTGTTCCTTCTGATTGGCTGGATCGCCCATTAAATACGCATTTCCCCCAGATTTTAGATGGCCAAAATAATTGTCAAGGACCGCCACTTCTTCGGAGAAGCTCCTGTGTGGGGCCGGCTGAGCATCAGGGAAAATAAAGGTCCCGCGTGAGTATTTCACGGAAAGAAGAGGGAGCATTAAATCCTCGGAGAGCTCCAGAATTCTTGGAATGGACAAGAGCAGCTTGGTGGTGCCGCACGTTTTGAGAACCATCTTGTAAGGGTAGATAAACAGACTGGATTCAGAGAGGACGTAAGAGTCAAAGTCCTCGTTTGAGAGCTGAGAGACGATTGTGCATTTCGCCAGGTCGAGAATTGAGTCGATTTGGGCCCGGGTTAGAGCGCGGAGGCCCAGGCCGGAAGGATCCAGAAAGACGGGCGCCTCGGAAAAGGAGATCTCAAGGCGTTTTTCATAGCCCTCGAACCCGATTGCAGAGACCGGGTGCGGGGCCGGGGCGTCGAAAGAGAGTATTGCCATTGATTAGAGAGGAGAGAGAGAGAGGGACAGAGACTGAGAGAGGGGCTTTGGTTGTTGAAGAAAGAAGAAAAGACTTTATTCCGAAGATTGAAAGTAACGAAATCCTAAGCTAATAGACGTTTTGATTCAGTAGGGGTACTCAGGAGGGTTTCTTGGCACACTGCGAAACACAAATTGATAGAGAAAGTTTAGAACATGCATGATTACAATAGATGAAAATGGAATTAGAAAGAGAAATAATGGTTTTAATAGGGTTGAATTGAGGAATTACGTTGGAGTAAGCAGCAGATTGGAATTTCTTGATGCCTCCGGCAGGTCGAACGTCTTCAATGCTGTATCCTAGAGGGGCTTCATAAAAGGAACTACTACTACTACTACTACTAGGCTTTTTACCTCCTTTCGACTCCATATATCATCAAATGTTCCTGCAATTTCAAAGATAAACGTGATTCAGTAACAAAGCAGATGATTCATCCAATTAGATTCAGTAAAAAGCACAAGCCAGGTAAACAAGAACATCTTGTTTGTTAAATTAGATGAAAAAGTATTATATAGATCAGACAAGTGGCTGCAAAAACAATGAAGATTTCACATATGAAAGAAGGTAAATTGTGGCATAATTTGGACTTGTAATTATATTGAAAATTCAGGTGCGATTTGCCTGGATCCAGCATAAAGCTGTACAGATCTACATCAAATATCGACATCAGAGACGGATATACCGCCCAGATGCCTCCGCATCTAAGCCATGATCCACCCTTAAGCCTACGCCCTAAAATTTACAAGAAACAAACACGAAATTGAAGGAGAAAAGAAACTTACAATTCAAAATTGCGTTTTCTGCCACAATTACGGCGATTAGCAACTCGATCAAATATCAAGATTATCAAACCCTGGGCACGAGATGAACAGATCTGAGACGAAACACAAGAGAGACGGTTTCTTCTTTCTTTTCCCCTCTTTTTGTTCTTTCTTTCCCTGGAAATGACCGAGGGCTGCGCAACCTTATTTATAGCCCAGGATGCCGGCTCGTGTTGGTTACGTCAGCCCTAGGTCTAACCGCGCCAGCAGCCTTGCAATTTCGTGGTCCCGAAGTAATGGAAAATGACGCGGCGCGCAAACACCTTGCTTACGTGCCACGATTCTGACCCTCCGTTTTGCAGGTAGGAGTTTGAATCCGACGGTTCTTGTAATATTCAAATTTGGGGGGAAAGAATATTGCGTTGCCCGATAGAGATAAATGTGAACTAAATAACTGTTTCTGAGTAAAGTTTTTGAAATTATTTATACGGTCGATATCAATATAGATCTAATTTGATAAATGTTATTAGTTTATTTACTGGAAGAGTGCGGATGGACTTGGATATGAAGAGATAAGGTGAATGGAGACCAACTTTAGAAAGTGGCGTGCGAAAAGATTACTTTGGTTTTTCAAAAGAAATTTCCTTTTACACAACAAAATTTATTATTTATTATTTATTATAATAAAAATATTGTGAGTAGAAGAGTGTGGAGGGGACACATGTGGTGAGATCAATTAGGGGCTGACAAGTTACGTCCAGTCACCTGAGTAGGACGAAAAGAATGAAAGCTCATATGCATGATGGAGATTTCTTAAAAATCCTATAAATTTTTGAAAATTTAGAAAAAAATTATATGTTATTATTTTCTCCTCGTAGTCCCTAGCTAGAAGCAGATGAACTTATTAATAATCTATCCATAAAGGTATAATCCAATTATTTATTTTGTGGACCAACATATCCATCATCATTATAATGTAATTAACAAATAACAAAATAATATTTATCATGCATTTATTATAATGTAAATTCATAATATTATCTGCCACATCTATTATTTCATTTTATGATTTTTAATATTACACAAAATAATATTTGTACTATATAGTATAATATTAGTTTATTTTTATTTATTTATTTCATTTTATTTTTCATTATTTATGTTTTTATATTATATCTTTTATTTATCATTTGAGCCGAATAAACTAAAAATCTAAAAATATTTTTATAAGTATTTTAATCTACAAAATAAAACGACTGGATGCAAAGATGCAGATGATTATATAAATAAAATATAAATATTTAATAAAATTTATAAAGTATTCAGGAAATGTAGGGGTTGAGAAAATTCACATGGATGTTGGCGTATCTTTAGCGAATAGAAAAAGAGCAAAAGATGCCTTCCACAGGCTGCTGTTGTGTCTAAGTCATTTTCCACCGCACAAATTCGTGGCTCAGAATCACTTTCGAATCCATTATTGTTGTCCTCAGATGTTTATAATATTGAGCTCCCAAATTTGGCTTCATGCGTAGAGCCATGTGATTGTACAGTGAAACACGTTGATCATTAGTTTAATAAAGTTCATGTTTAGATGAGTGTTTTTTCGTAATTTCACAAATAATGTTGTCTTGGGGAAGAATCGAATATTCAGCATTAGTGTTGGCGACGAATTCAATGAAGGTGTGCAATTGAATTAGAATATGATTCTGTTTGCATGTTAATATCATCAAAGTTAATGGTCCCAATCTAGAACATATACCGGCCTAACCTAATTTATATAAACGGAGGGGACTCAGCATAAGCAATCTACACAGTTGTCTAATACATGAGAAAGAATAAACCTAGAAAATTACATAATTTGTGAAGATCGCTTGATGTTTATTCTCTTTTAGATGGACTCATATGGCTCATCTAAATTTTTTATATCAATTCTGCTAGACACGTGATTCGAATCCCTCACCTATGGATAGATGGAGTTGGTACCATGACCATTAAATTAGTCTAGTAATGATAATATGTGAAGATTATAGAGGGAAAAAAATAATAAAAGGCTCTAAACAGACAATATAAAAGTTCTTATGGCTCAATATTTACCATATATAGTAATTTAAAATGTCTTATACCTAAAGTCAGTACAAAAATACATATTTTATCTTTATCCAACTAAAACTAATGCATATTTAACACAAACTGGTCCATCCAATAAACCAAACTTTAGAGATTAATATTTATACTTCGATCAAATCTTATATGATATCAGTATAATTTTGTTGTCAATTATATTCTTGCATTTGCATATATATGAATACTACTTATTATAAATGTTACAATTACATCTGAAGAAATAAGTTCTTTAAAATTGTAAATCGCAGTAATGAATTTATTAGTAAACTATTATCTCGAGATATTGAAAAGATTAACCAAATTTTTCAATAAACCGCGTGACGAAATTAAATATACTTTATATTTTTCTCATAAAATAAAAAATAAAAGAAAAGTAATTTAAATTTTGCCAAGAGCCTTCAAATGTGTTGGGACGCCCTTGTATATATACTTTTTGATAATTGTAAATATTAAAGTATTATTTTTTATTGTGTATATTATGTTATAATTCTATATTAGTTTATTGCAACTATTGTGTTTCTATTATTATGTCTATTACATGTTTTTATTGCAACTATATATTATTCTTGTATGCATGTATATTTTTTCTGATATACTTCTATTATATTATAATGCCTATATATTTTTCCTGATATATTTCTGCTAGTATATTATAAAGATGTGCTATTTTATTAGTCTCATGACATTTTATGTATATACATTGTACTGTTATGTTCTGCCCTTTTTATCACTCTATTATAAATTATAATAATCACATTTCTTTCATTACAGATATATACTATTTTATTATAATTACATATGTTTATATAAATATATGTTATTTATTTATGCTTATAAATTATTTTTGTAATAATATACAATTTTAATATGTGTAAATATGGGGTCAGGACTCGGCCTTTTGACTGATGGGTTCACGTGCATCAACAAAACAAAGGACCTTTTTCTGTTCCGACAACTTTTGACTTGACAAAACAAGACATCTGCTTGAACCAATACAAAAAGATCTCTCCTGTTTCGTAAAACTGGAGAGGATTCTGTCTCTCTTCCCCTCCAGACTTCCGCGGGAAAATGCAAGACAGCAAAGACAGAGACAGAGAGGGCGAGGGAAAGTGAGGCGGTGAAAGGCTCAATGGAGAGACAGATAACATTGACGAGGAACAAGCTAACAATAGAAAATGGAAGTCAACAATACAGACACGCTCTCCTGGCCTTCCTTCCTATTTAAACCTCTCCGGTGTCAACCTTCGATTAAAAGATCAAAGGTATTCTTGACCTGGTTTATTATTTTTCGATCGAAACTTGACCTAGAACATTATCTTTTTGGAAGGAAACTTGCCCTAAAACTCAAACATGGCCAACAGGATGAAGTACTCAATCAAGGCGGAGGATTACGAGCTTTACGAGGAGATTGGCAATGGCGTCAGCGCCTCAGTTTATCGCGCTCTTTGCAAACCATTGAACGAGACAGTCGCCATTAAAATCCTCGATTTTGAAAAAGACAGGAGCGATCTCGTAAGCAACTCAAATTTTTCCTTCAATCCATTCAATTTATGCAATGTCAACCCATTTCACAGATAAACTTTTCGACCAATTATCTAATTTGTATCCATTCTTTCAATTGTAGAACAACATAATGAGAGAGGTTCAAACAATGATGTTGTTGAACCATCCACACTTATTAAACGCACATTGCACGTTTGTGAAGCAGCACGAGTTGTGGGTCGTGATGCCTTACATGGCATCCGGATCCGTCCTTCACATTTTGAAATCGGCTCATCCAGAAGGACTCGACGAGCCGATCATCGCCACCATTTTATTAGCGACTCTCAAAGCTTTGGATTACTTGCACCAAAACGGCCAGATTCATCGTGACGTTAAAGTAAATTAAAAGAATAAAATATTACTTTTGCTTGATTTATGTGTTGTTCTTATGGATTTGTTGTTCATAAGATTGAAATTTGGTTAATTGTAGGCTGGAAATATATTGCTCGATAAGAAGGGAGGAATTAAGCTTGGAGATTTTGGAGTTTCAGCTTGCCTTTTTGATGGTGGTGATAGACAGCGCCTCAGAAAAACATTTACTGGAACTCCTTGTTGGTGCGTGCATTTAATGAATGGACCAATTTTGTATTTACCCTTCCAGAAAGTCAAAATGTCAATTTATGGTCTCAAAACTGCATTGTCAGAATTTACAAAAAACTGGAAATTTGATATTCTGTGTTTTTGGAAGGGTAAATTTGATATTGCAATTTTCGTAGGATATATATGAAATTATGCCGAAATTATTTATCATTTTTTTTCCTTGAATAGACATTGGTAACTTTTTTTAATATATGATTTATTTTTATTTCGTCCAATAGGATGGCGCCAGAGGTGATGGGAGAATCGGGTTACAATTGCAAGTAATTTTCATTTTTCTTATTCCCTCACATCTTAATTATATAATATTAAATTTAAAATTCACATTTTAAGTTATTGTTTATACAGGGCGGATATATGGTCTTTTGGAATAACTGCACTTGAACTTGCTCATGGTCATGCTCCTTTTTCGAAATACCCTCCTATGAAAGTAAATCAGAATCAGAATTAGGGGTGTTCATTCGGTTCGGTTTATTCGGTTACCGAACCGAACCGGTCTAGTTCGGCTAATTCGGTTCGGTTGTTCAGGTGATTCGGTTCGGTTCGGTTTAAAAGTTTGAGTTATTCGGTTAGTTCGGTTCGGTTTAAAAGTTTGAGTTATTCGGTTAGTTCGGTTCGGTTCGGTTTTCGTTGGGAAAAACCGAATAAACCGAACCGACCGAATTATATATCAAATTACTAATTTATAATAATTTAATCATAATTTTTAGATTATGCATATTAATATTAATTAATATAATCATTAGTTAGTCTAACAAATATTAATTTTGACTTAATATTGTTTGAAATCCTTTCTAATTCGGTTCAACCGAATAAACCGAATTAAATTTCGGTTTATTCGGTTCGGTTCAAAATTCGGTCCAACTTTTATTCGGTTCGGTTCAGTTCAAATCTTATTCGGTTCTGTTTAGTTCGGTTTGGGCTTATTCGGTTTGGTTTGAACCGAACCGACCGAATGAACACCCCTAATCAGAATAAGATAAAATAAATATTAATCTTAATATAAATATCAAATTGGTACATTATACATTATTTATTTATTTTGTAGGTATTTCTGATGACTCTGCATGGTTCTCCACCAGGCCTGGACCTTGAGTCGGATAAAACTAGATTTTCCAAGGTATATTTAAATATTAAATTTAACCACGAAAAATATTAAATTGTCATTTAGTAATCCTTTTTAATTAACTCAATAATATATTTTATAACAGAGTTTCAGGCAAATGATTGGAATGTGTCTAGTCAAAGAGCCGTCGGAAAGGCCGACGGCTCGTAAATTATTGAAACATTCTTTTTTCAAACAAGCCCGTTCACAAAATTATATTAATCGGAAATTATTGTGCGGCTTGCCTATTCTTGGCGACCAATATAAAGCGTTAAAGGTATCAATTAGCGAAATAATCTTTTATTTTTAAAATTATTTTCATTTATTTTTTAGATTAAGAGTTATTTATTTTTTGAAATAGGAAAAGGAGGAAAAACTTCTGGTGCAAAAACAGATGCCGGATGGAGAGAAGGAAGAACTCTCTCAAGTTAGTTTGTCTTTTAATTTAATTTGGAAATAAATATTTTCCAAATTTTATTATTATTTTTTATGTTTAATTTTTTTGATTTGAGTTTTTTGGTTATTTGTATATAGAATGAGTACAAAAGAGGAATTAGTAACTGGAACTTTGACCTCGACGATTTGAAGGCTGAAGCTGCCCTGGTAAATTACATTTTCTAAATACAAACTTATTTCATTATTTATTTTATTCAAAATAAAAAGGTTCATTATTTTCTTTATTTAATCTAAATTTCATTTGACAGATTCCAGATCAGGAAAGCGGCGAAAGTTCTACATTTGAAACTGACCCGTTTCAAGATGATACGGTAAGTTTCTAAATTATTCATGCATGTTTATAAATTTCACACAATATAAAATACTAAAAAATGTAAATAATTTTAGGAAAATGATTCGGGTCAAAACAGTTCTAATAAAAAACCCTGCAATTCTAAGGACTGTTCTGAAGCAGACAGTCAAAGGTTTCTCTTTTTTTCTTCATATAATATGTTTGATTCTTTACTAAAAAAATGATATATTGTTTAAAAATATGAATTATTATTTTCAGTATATCAAATCAAGACAAAAAGAAATACAGCAGGGAATTGTCTTTTGGTACATCATTTCCTCCAAATGTTCAAGGTATGTATCTAATATAGCCTTCTTTGCATATTAAAATCATTGATCTATTATTTCTTAATTTTTTTTATTTTTTATTTAATTTCCTTCAGGTGAAAATAGAGGCCAAAATGAGCAAAAAAGAAAGCCTCCAGTTGTAAAACAGAGAGGCCGTTTCAAAGTAACATCTGCAAGTGCAGATTTAGATAGGGTAATTTATATCAAACCTTATTTATTTATTTCCTATAAGTAGTATTACTTTTAAGTTAGTTGTTTTATTTATATATTTATTCCATTTTTTTCTCTTACAGACATCTCCTAGTCAAAATATGAACCTGCATAAGAGCTACAGCATGCAGGTTCTTTTCAATTTATTTTCATATTATTATTTTTCTTCCGAAAAATAATTAATTAATCTATTAATCTATTAATTTAATTATGACATAGGCAATACCTCAACTCCGTCCAAAAGGTGTAGCTGGCAATGCACCACCAAATCCTGTTGCAAATTCTGTTCATAATAATCTTCTTTTTCTTTTGAACTTCAACCTGCAAGAAAGGGTATTAAATTTTATTAATTTATAAAGTTAATTTATAATCTCAACAAGTATTACTGTTATTATTATTTTATTTTATTTTATTTTATTTATTTATTTATTTTAGGACGCGGTGCGTAGTTTGATGAGGGAAGTCTCTGTGGGAGACTATTCCCCAGCTTTAATGAGCATTATTGCTGCTGGGGCCATACACTCACCATGTCTACCCTCACCAAGACCAGTTGTAATAACTGAGAAATCTTTGGTAATTTTGCAAAATATATTATTTATTTTCTAACATTAGAGAAAAAATTCGTCACATTTATTCTTTTTTTTTTATCTTTTTGTTTTTGCAGATCGAAGCAGCGTATAGAAAGGAGTATGAACTCCATCAAGAAGTATCTGATCTTCGATGGAAGTAAGAGTTATTAATTTGAAATTATCATCTTTTATTTAAATAATTAATATTTATTTATTTATTTACAAAGAGGTCCTTGTTTTATGACTATATTTGCTTGCTCTTGTTTGCAGGTTGGAGTGTATTCAGGATGAGATAGACGAAATTAAGAAAGATATTGCAGAAAAACTTAAGGACGATAATCCTTAGGTACAAGAAAAAGACAACTATTTAGGGCTTAGGATTTAGAGTTAGGATTTAGTATAGCACATTGTTTGTATATATCTTTTTTTGTTAGACACATAATTTGTATCTTGTAAATATTTTCTTTGACAACTAAAGAAATGTGTATAATGTAAATGATTAATATTGAAAGAGCATTGTATACATGTTTGTATATTGTAAATATCTCGTTAAATTTCAAGCATGTTTGTTTTGATATTCATTTTTTTCTCATGTAAGCAAACTTACATTCATCTTTTTCAATAAATCAGAAACTCATATCCTGGTTCTTACCTAAACCGAGCATTGAATTGGAATCCATGATTTCAAATCTAGGATTTCCTAGAAATAGATTGTGTATTACTTGCAAATACGAAATTTGAAATCATGTTTGTTCTACTGTTCTTTTATTTCTATATTATAAGTTTAGGGGCTGTTTGGTCAATAGTAAGT
The DNA here is from genome assembly GCA_027726005.1 of Juncus effusus. Classification (NCBI taxonomy): domain Eukaryota; kingdom Viridiplantae; phylum Streptophyta; class Magnoliopsida; order Poales; family Juncaceae; genus Juncus; species Juncus effusus. The sequence continues at coordinate 10,661,527 of CM050890.1, read as the reverse complement.
AGGGTAGTTAGAAAGTATATTTATCTTAATTAAGATTTAAACTACGAGCTTCCGATTTACGGAGAAAAAACAAGACCAAAAAAAAAATTTGTTAAGTTAATGATTAAATTAGATATGATATTTAAACTTAATTTATTTTTTAATTATATCAATTCAAATATGAAAACTGTAATTACAGTAGTTTCAAATTATTTTATTCAAACACTAATTATAGATGCAATTGTAGAAAATTTAGCCGGAGAAAGTATAATTTCTAATACGGCCATCCAAACGCTACTTGAGTAATTTGGGGCCTAAGTAACTTTTCTTTTAATTAAATAATTGGTTGGATTTGGAAGGGGTATAAATGGAATTCCGTCCTTCCCCGCGAAAAAAATAAGAAAATACATAATCTTCTTCTTCCTGTCAAATTCGCAGAGAAACCTTAATTTTAAGGCACGGATTTTCTCATGGCGAGTGGTTCCTCGCCTTCTCAAATCCTCTGCGCATCATTCAATCAAGACAACAGGTCTGAAACGCTAATTACCCATTCAATTTTCCCTTTTCGATTTAGTTTTTTTTGGCTCAATTGCTACTTTTTTTCTTATAATTTAAAGGAATTTTGAGTTATTCGGATTAATTACGCTTTATACTTACGAAATTCACCTAGCTTTCAGCAAAAATGAATCACCACTAGCTTTGATTTTAATTCTGTTGCTCTCTTTTCTTATTGAATTGTAATTTTGCTACCAGCTTCTTTTCTATTGGAACGAAGGATGGATTCAAGATATTCGAATCTAGAAATGGAAGATTATGCTACGAAAAGTGTGAGTTCTCATTAAACAAACTTCTCACATCCTAATTCTTCAACTTCTTTAATCTAACCAAACTTCAATTACATATTTCCCCCCTTTTGAATCAGCTCTTGGTGGATTGAGCATCGCAGAAATGCTATTCAGTTCAAGTCTCATAGCGATAGTTGGATCAGGCGAAAATCCATCACTATCGCCACGTAGGCTCTGCTTATTCAACACTGCCACTGGATCTTCCTTGAAAGAACTCAACTTTCTCACTTCCATTGTTGCTGTTCGATTCAACAGAAAAAGGTTCCATTCAAAATTCCAACAATCAATTCAGATTATTATTATTAATATTCTATTTAATTTTGCTAATATATATATATATATATATATATATATACAGGCTTATTGTTGTGTTGCAGGAAAAAACATATATATACGATTTAAACAGTATAGCTATCTTAGATGAAATTGACACTGTCCCCAACACAAAAGGTAATAAAAATACTTTTTTTCCAACTTATCCATAAAAAATAGTTATATTAATGGTTTAATATAATCTTTCTTTTAAAAGGATTATGTGCATTTGCGCCAAATTCAGAGGGTTGTTATTTAGCAATTCCGGCCAGTACAAACAGAGGTTCAGTTCTAGTTTATAACACACTAGAGCTTCAGTCTCACTGTCAGGTCATTCAATAATTAAAGTATTAAATTAAATACGCTATTTCTCTTTTTTGCTTAATAAATTTTTTGTTCTTTTTCAATAGATAGATGCACATAGATCAGTATTAAATGCTCTAGTTTTTTCATCGACTGGTACTTATCTTGCAACTGCCTCAGAAAAAGGGACTATAATTCGCGTCCATCTTGTTTCTCAAGCTACCAAGGTAAAATATATTTCCCAAATATTATATTTATTTTGCTTGAAAAAATTAAGATTTTTAAACTATTTTTTATACCCTATATTTTTGTTATATAGTCCTATAGTTTTAGGAGAGGAACATATTCATCAACGATATATTCTCTAGCTTTTGCTCCGTCTCTAGATATTCCAGATATTCTTATCTCAACTAGCTCGTCTGGCTCTCTCCACATTTTCCTTCTAGAAGCTTCCATTAATGGAAAGTAAGTATTAAATAGATTAGAAAAAATTATAAACAAAGTCTTAGTATGAGTTTTATTCTTTTGAATTGTTTTTAGTAGGCAGAATAAACTGCTTGGATCGGTGATTCCTGATTCGATAAATGACGCTTTTGACCCTGCAAATCATCATGTTGTTCATAATATTGTTCCACCAGGAATCAAGAGGTTCATTTTTTTATATTTAATTTTTATAAAATGAAAATATTTTTAATTAATTAATTTTGCTTATGGTTTAATGATAATTTATTTGTTTGTGCAGTTATATAACAGTTAAAAGCATAGAGAATGCTCCGAATTCTTCGTCTGTTTTGGCTTTGAGGTGAGATGGTAAATTTGTAAATTTAATTGCATTTTTCGTAATTTATTTTCGTTTCTTATGTTTTAATGACAGAGCGATAATATACATTATTACTCAAAATGGATATTTTCGCGAGTATGTGTTGCAATTTGCGAAATTGAACGAGTCTTCATGGAGTCTGGAAAGAGAAGTCAATTTGCTTGATGTAATTTCTGATTCTAGTAAATAAAAAAGAATTAGTTTTTTTCTTTAATTTTTTGTTAAAATTTGTACATAATAAGGAGAAAATGTTGTACATATGTGGTCCGTCTTGTTGTAAATATTTGGTCCCTAAGTATCCTCTTCTGAAAATTATATGAATATAGTGTTGAATGATTGAATCCAAATCCAACAATTTTATTTATTGTACTGCATCTATATTTAAACTAATGAATTCTTATTTAATTCATGAATTCTTATATAATTCTACAAATCATGAATCCAATATTTAAATTCTTGATTGCAAATCATTTTCGAAGCTAACATTTAAATTCATGAACTCTTATCCAGTTCTTGGATGATTACAAATATTTGCATTTAACATTCGCGATTCACTATCAACCTGTAAATAAAAATCACATTCCTTCGTTGAACTACAAGGCTTTATCATCCTGATACCACGAAGAAGTGAAGAACCTTAAAGTATTCACAACCTTGATGTTCTTAATTCCACTCTTGTTAGCCAATTATGAGCCTTCTTTTAGCCTTTTCTTAAAGGAATAAAATATATTATTTTTAATGTATCAAAATACTGTTTTTTAGTATCAATATAACACTTTCAATGTCAACAAAGTTATTGTTTTTTTAAGTCTGAAAGAACAAGTGTTGAAGCAAAGACATGCATACCTTAAGCAAATGAACAAAGAGAGCTACATAACTTTGTTTCTACTATTCTTTTTTTTCGTTACTCTGCTTTCTATACTCTCTCCGATATTTTTTTCTTCTGCGTTTTTCACACTTGTACATAACTTTATTCTTTAATCAATATTATAAATAGGACTTAGCTTCTCCTTGAAATAAAAAAAAAAAAAAATTATATATATATATATATATATATATATTGGGCAAATCAATATAATAATAAACAAACAACACACACAATCAAAGTTTTGATACAAAAGTCCAATACACTCAAGTACAATTATTCCTTCAAAAATTTCCAATACTCACTCCATATGCCTTTTTCGCCTTTCTGAACTATATGATATTTCGTCTCAAGCTCGATTTTATATAGATAAAATCTATCAAAAATCAAAGATTTGGAGCTCCAATAATCTGACCGGATCGATCCATCTTTTTACCATCTCTGTTCAGATCCTCTCCATTTTCAACCAAAAATGAATTAATGAATAAATAAATATATACAACTTTATGCTCTTTTCAGACCCTCCCCATTTTTCCACCAAAAATAAATTCATAAACATTTACAAATTCTCTCACAAAAAATATCTCCCATATTTTAAGCTGATTACACCTCCAAAAATATCCCCCTTCCCAAATTTGTTTCTATTTTTCACAAGTTTAGTAAGACTATTTTTTCTTTTTTTTTTAAAGTCACTCTATTTAATATCAGAGTGATTTAAAAACTTATATATATGATATATTTCCAAACGATTATTATCACTCATTAGAAACTTTTTCTTTGAGCTTTGCCAGCTCGTCCTGTGCACGCATCAGCCTGTGTGATTAAATATTTATTCTTAAAAAAGTTCAAGAAACAAAATAAAATAAAATAAAACAAAAATAATTTAATATTTATTTGTTTTACCTCATTTGCAACTCGGTTATTTCTTGCATGTAATCCTTCTCCCTATCAAACGCCACTTCAAGCTACAAAAATTAGACAATTTTTTTTTTTTACAAATGATGCTAAAAAATATTGAAATTAAATATATTATATTTTTTATTTTCTAGTTAACTAATTTACCAAAGATTTTTCGCTTGAAGTAGTAGAAGAAGGAGGAGAGACAAGTTCGCCAGAGTGATTGCTTGAAGAAACTGAAGCTGGCGATAAATCACCGATCGAAACTTGTTTCATTAAACTCAGTATATAATCCTGCCAAAAAGAATAAAATTATAAGAAATAAAATTTATTCTAATTACTTTTGGTATTTAATATTTTTCTATACCCTTTGAAGCATGTTGTTTTGAAGTATAGTTTGGAGCTGAGCGTAAACAGTAGAAGGTGGAATATTTTGCGGCATGAGAGCTTGAGGAGTTGTATTAAATGTTGGAAGACGAGACATAACCTAAAAAATAAATAAATAAATTTTTTTAAATAAACTATTATTTATTATATACAAAAATAATTAATTAATTAATTTGGTAATATGAAAATAAATTATAAAAGAACAAACCTGCATGCTGTAGCTTTTTTGTAAGGCGGACAAGTTCGGAGCAGCCTGAAAAATAAAGATATTTAATTAAGTAAATAAATTAATATATTTAATACATAATATAATTATTGTAATATATTATTTAATTTACCTTGTCTAAATCGACGCTTTCAGATGTAACTTTAAATCGGCCTCTCTGTTGTATAGCCGTTGTTTTTACTTTTTCTTCCTCACAATTTGAACACGAACTATTATTATTATTATTAGTACTCGTATTTCCATTATTATTATTATTATTATTATTACTATTATTATTGGTGGTACTAAGATTATTATTATTTTTATTATTATTATTATTATTATTATTATTATTATTATTATTATTATTTTTATTATTATTATTATTATTAATTTCTCCTTCAGTTTTATGCGTACAAACTGGAGTAACCGATCCATTATTTTCTCCTTCGGTCGATAATTTTTCTTGCATCGTATCAATTTCAAACAAACTTTCCGAATCTTTTGATGAAATCACACCATCTTCATTATCTGGCAGCTGAAACAATTAAATATATATTAAAATTTAAAAGTAAATCTTATTACTTATAAAAAAAACTTAGATTAATTAAAATAGAAAATTAATTAATCAATTGAAGATTTACAAGTTGAGCTTGAGCCTTCAGATCTTCAATGTCGAAATTCCAACCGCTAATTCCTCTTTTGTATTCGTTCTATAAAAAATAAAAAATCAAATTAATAAACTATACTGTTACATTTAAATTAAACAAACAAAATTAAAAAACTAATTATGAGCCATAAAGTGAAATATACCTGTGACAGTTCTTCCATCTCATTATCAGGCATTTTCTTCTGTGCCAGCATTATTTCTTCCTTCTCCTGCATTACAAAAAAACAATTAAATAAAAAACAAAAATCCACAAATGAAAAACTTAAAATAAAATAAAATATAAATTTATATACTTTGAGAGCTTGGTATTGGTCGCCAAGAGTTGGCAAACCATCGAGTAATTTTCTATTAATATAATCTTGGGACCTTGCTTGCTTAAAAAAAGCGTGTTTTAGTAATTTTTTAGCAGTCGGTCTTTTTGTCGGGTCTTTCACCAAACACATTGCTATCATTTGCCTAAATGCCTGTTCATTCCAAATTAATCATATATTAGTTAATTGATTAATTTATGATTGTTTAATTACTAAATTAATTTGATATTTTGAATGAAATGTTAATTTACTTTGGAGAATCTGTGTTTGTCTCTTGCGTAGTCAAGACATGGTGGAGGATTTTGTAGCGTCATGAGCAAGACCTGTTATAAAAGAAATAAAGTTAATGTGAATTAATTAATTGGAAATGTATTTTGATATTTATTATATTGAAATATTATGATAAACCCTAAACCCTAAAATGTACCTTGATGGGAGGGTACTTAGAAAAGGGAGCGTGTCCATGCGCGAGTTCCAATGCAGTTATTCCGAAAGACCAAATATCCGCCCTAAAAAAATAACAATGTTTCCAAAATTATAACTTTCTATTGATAAAAATATAAATATTAGAAAATAATAACAAAAATATTGAAAAAAAAAACAACTCACCTGTAATCATATCCTTTTTTCTGTTCCAACACTTCCGGCGCCATCCTATTGCAAAAAAAATAAAACACCAAAAAACTCATAAATTTCATAAAATTAATTGAGTATTTAATTAATTAATAATTAATTACAATTAATAATTTACCAGCAAGGGGTGCCAACAAAAGTATTTCTTAATCGCATCCTATCACCAGTTTCAAAAAGGCAAGCCGAGACCCCAAAATCCCCAAGCTTTATTCCTCCCTTTGAATCTACCAATATATTTCCAGCCTACATAATAAACCAAATTAATTCTACATAATTCAGCATTAATTATCTCATCTCAAAGGGAGGAATAATCTTGGGATAAACAAATTAGATATATTTCACAATAATTCCAATCTCATATTTCTTCATCAAACTCACCTTGACATCTCGGTGGATGTGGCCATGGTGATGGAGGTACTCCAAAGCTTTGAGAACTGAGGTAAGAATGGTGGCGATGACTGCTTCTTCAAGCCCGTCTTGGAAGGAAGATTTCATGATGTGAAGACAAGATCCGCCCGCCATGTACGGCATCACCACCCAAAGCGTCTCTTTGTGCACGAACGAGCAGTGAGCTTTCAGCACATTCGGATGGTCGATCAAGATCATCGTCTGCGCCTCTCGCATTATGTTATCCTGCCCAAATCGATCCAAAAATTGAGAAAAAACGAACGATTTGGATGTTTTTGAAGAAGAAATTGATGGATGAATTACCAGATCGGAGTTATCCCGCTCAAAATCGAGCACTTTGATGGCGACGATTTCATTGAGTGAAATACAGAGAGCGCGATGAACTGCGGCGCTGACGCCATGGCCGACCTCCTCGTAGAGCTCATATCCCTCGGCGCCGATCGGGTACTTCTTCTTCTCCATGTTTTCTCTCAATTTTCAGTGAAATCGAAGGATTTTTGAAAGCTAGAAGGTGGAGGGTTTATATACGTTTGAAAGGAAGAAGGGAAGAGGAGGGTTTTGCACCTGGGGAGTGTTAGCGTGTTTTTGTTCGTTTCTTTCTGTTTTTTGCGATTTTCTATTTTTGGATCGCTGCCGTTTTTTCGTTCGTTGCCATATCCGCGCTGCGACGAGAACAAGTGAGCAGATTTATTCTCTCCAGTGTAAGTAAAACTGAAGGCGAACTTATTATTGAAATTTTGATAAGGTGTCTGTGTTTGTAGAAAAACTGGAGGAGAGAATACTGAAAGTTGAAACGTCAGCTATTCAAATTTTATAATGGACGTGGCTCGCAGTGAATTCATAAACCATATTTGGGATTTCATTAAGTGGGTCACTATAGATAGTTTGAAGTTGTGTTGGAATTAAATGTGGGGTGGGTGTATATGATGTATTAACTCTGCCGTTGAAACTGATGTTGACAAGTCAGTCTTGAACCTGGTCATAGGAGTGAGTACAATATGGGCTTTAGTATATAATTGGGATTTAGTATTACAATTGGACTGGGCCTGATTTTATGACAAAACAAAAGGTTAACAATATGGGCCATCTTAGTTCTTGGCATAAACGAGGAGGATAGAATCTGCAAGAAAGATGGCATCAAAATAAATCTCAGCTCAATTGTTCATTATTGGATCGGAGTCACAATCACATGCGAAACATAGCAGTTATCATTTCATAATTAGCATGTACAATACCGAACAAACTACAAGCCTACAAATCGAAAAGAAAAACAACACAAATTATCCAAACACAATCACATCAATTAATTCCCCTACTCATTTTCTTTTCTTATTATAAGCCATACAAAACCACAATCACAATCAGCGCCTTAATTACTCACACGCGTACCCTTTTCAAGCTCTCAATAAACACACACGTTAATTTCCATCTACCATTTCATGATTTGATCCTCTCAGGAAAACAATGCACATCATCCATAAATATTACATACCCTCTACTCATTTTGTTTTCTATTATAAGCCAAATACACACAATGACACACTCACAATCAGTGTCTTAATTACTCCTCACATTGATTAAGTTCCATCTACCCATTTTATATCCTTTATGTAGACCGGGACCACATGAAGTCACCCGTGTCTTCCACCGAATCCTATCCTATTCGGTTCCCGTCTTCTTTCACCCCAAAAGTAAAGTATCCAACACAATCAAATAAAATAAAAATAAACTAAAAGTATACTTTAAACGGCACTTTTTTACTTTTTTATACGCCCCTACTCTTTATTAATTTGCCACCTTTCTTTCACATTAGTAGCCTGTACTGTTTCTACTTCCCTTGACTTTCAGTCCAAGCAACCCACTAACCAGCCACTAAACCATAATCAACCTTTTCTCTCCCATACAGTACAGATATAAATAGATTACACTCACTATGTCATACCTACTGTTGAATTCTTTTTTTACAATATAAATAAATATATTCAATGGATCAAGAAATTCCTTAATTACATAACAATGAATGAATAACTGCTAATAAACTCGGGGGGATGTTTTTAGATAATAAACATGAAATGTGATAACTATTTGGCGACAGCTCACTCGAAATGACCATGTGGTCCACATGGCCGTCCAAAAGCAAAGATCTGTCTGTCTTTACACCTCTTTCCATTAATACCCTTCCCGCCCTGACTCTTCAGTGAAGAGAAGACCATCCAAACAGTACCAATATTGCTTGCGTTGCGTGCCGGTTTATGGACCGCTGATCTCAGAAAATCCAGCTGTACTGGACGAATAGAAAAACCCGTGCTCCAGCCTCCAGCTGGCGCCCATTCTTATTGTTTTTTTTTATTTTTTATTCCAAGCCCGTAGGCAGCCCATTCTTATTGTTATGAAACCAACCATGGTTCATGTGATAAATTACGCCTCTGCCACTATTGGCTCCCCGGGAATTAAAGAGAAAGCTATGAACATAGCGGGAGAATTAGGGAGAAATTTTTAAGGATTCAATCAACACAAGAGGAAAAATTAGTATTAACAATAACTAACTAAGATAAGAAACAAAGAAAAAGACAGAACATGAAAGAAACAGCATTGTTGTTCTTGCGTTGTTCATAATTTCATTCTTCATCCTCCCCAAATATTCAAGAAAAAGAATTAATAATAACAATAATAATAACAATATTCTTCCAAGTGTCCCAAAAAATTACCCTAAATCGAATTTTTAAAAATTAGAACCCAAAAAAAGGAAAAGAAGAAATAAAACAAAGAGACGAAGGTTAATCCACAGCTGGTCGGTATCTACAGTCTCATTACAAGCTTCTTCCTCCTCTCGCACTGTAGCCGTAGTAGGAGAGATACCACTTCACGAACTTCTTCAGCCCCGTTTCCAGGTTTGTCGTCGGCTTGTAGCCCAGCTCCGCTCTCGCCAGGCTGATGTTGGCGTGGGTGAACGGCACGTCTCCGTTTCCGGGCATCTCCACCACGTTCCTCTTCGCCTTCACCTTCAGGTTCCTCTCCAGGATCGCCACCAGATTCGGGACTGTGACTGGAGACGTATTCCCCAAGTTGTAAATCCGGAACTGGGCCGGCCGCCTCTTCTTCCCGCCGGAGCCGGTGCTCTTCTCAGCCGTGTCCAGAGCTCCGAGACAACCTTTGACAATGTCGTCAATGTAGGTGAAGTCTCTGGCGAGATCCGTGTGGTCCTTCCCTCTGTAAACGGTGATCGGTTTCCCTTGAAGAATGTTTCTTGTGAAGGAGAAGTAAGCCATGTCAGGCCGGCCCCACGGGCCGTAGACTGTGAAGAACCGCAACCCGGTAATGGAGAGGCCGTAAATGTGGTTGTAGGTGTGAGTTATCTCCTCACCGGCCTTCTTGGTGGCGGCGTAGAGAGAGGCCGGCTGGTCCGTACGGTCTAGTTCGGAGAAGGGAACCTTGTCGTTCAGTCCGTAAACAGAGGAAGACGAGGCCCAAACAATGGAGGGTTGGGGCTCCGCCGCTTTGCAAGCTTCTAGAAGGGTCACAAGTCCGGCGATGTTGCTGTGCACATACGAGGCCGGATTTTCTATGGCGTATCTGACGCCGGCCTGAGCAGCCAAGTGCACAACGTGCGTGAAAGGCACCACATCGAACAGCTTGGCGAGCAATTTCCCGTCGTTTATATCTCCTTCTACCACGAAGATCGAGTGAGAAGAGAGCAGAGCCTTCCTCGCCTTCTTGAGAGACGGGTCGTAGTACGAGTTGAAGTTATCCAGCCCGACAACTCCGTCGCCCCGCCGGCGGAGGGCGAGGGACACGTGGCTGCCGACGAATCCGGAGGCGCCGGTGACCAGGACGGAGAAGCCATTGGGTCTTCTTGGTTGGGCGGAGTTACGGATCTGGCGCTCCCAGTGCATTCCGCCCCAAGAGGCGGAGAAGTACTTTGATGAGGTGTCGACAAAGCTCTGAAAGCTCAAATAAGAGGCGGTGAGAGCGATTAAGAACAGGGCCCAGAGGAACATGGTGCTGGTGGAGGCGAAGCAGCGGTGGAACTGGCGGTTTACATGGGCGCGCTCGATCTTGACCTTGCCCGGCGTGGAAGGGAAGAGCTCGTCTTCCATGCTCCGCATTGTCTTGTCGTCTCTTCTTCTTCTTTCTTGTTCTTTCTTGTTTCTTCTTTAAACGCGCTTGTTGGCTGGCTGGCTTCGGATCTGAAGGAAACCCAACAATGGTGGGATTCGTTGCAATTTGGAGATGGGACAGCGGAATGGGGGAAGAATGGAGGAGATAAGCAGGGCAGAAGATTTGTTAAATGTTTTGTTTTTTAATTTAGTTTAGCAAATTCTGCACCTGCTAAAGATAGACGGTGGAGGAGCGGAGATATAAATAGCATCAGCTGGTGATGGAGGAGAAGAACCGACACCTCATCCTCTTAGTTATTTCCCTACGCCCGGCTCATCACAAGCCGTGTAAAAAAGAAGAGATATTTGCTGCTGGCGTTGGAGGTACGATGTGAGACGGGAGTATGGTAAAAGTGAATGACGCGTGACCGCGTTGTTTCTGGGCCGTACGGTACAGCGTGAAATTAAAAACAAGCGCTTCCTCGAGTTGTGCTGTGTTTTTATCATTTCCTTGTTTGAACTTTGAACTTTTTTTTCCTTCTTTTCTTTACTGGACTGGTGCTTTTGGACCTGGTTTGACGATTCTAGAAATTCCAGGGGTTTGGTCGTTAATTTGGTACATTTTATCATCATTGAAAATTTAATTGGTACACTAGGAAAGTGGGTTGGTTTGTTGGTTGGTGGATTTAGATGAGAGAGAAAGTATGTAGAGAGATGCTCTCTCTTCTCACTTCTTTCTTCTCATCTCATGGGATGACTGTGGTGATCTGTAAGGCTGACATGTGTTTAGCAAGAGTAGGTGACACTCAGGTGAGGCATGATAAGCGGAACTTGGGGTCCTGGTTTACCTGAATTTATCCTTTGGATTCTTGGTTTTTTCTTGTGGGGATTTGATAGTGATAAGTGCTGATTAAGTGTGAAATCAAATCCACACAGTACAGGACCAAATAGATATTTGGATATAAAGTCTCATTTGTTTCTTTTTATTCTTATGTAGCTAGCTACCAGTTGTTTTTTATTGTCTTATCAGTATTAGTAGTTAACTTGTCTCTTTCAGTGTTGAAACTTCGAAAGGCTTTGTGATTAACCTACAGGCTACATGTGGATGAATTGAGTGATGTAGTGCTTTTTGTTGGATTTGGACTTGAGTCAAGTGATAATTTCATGTGATAGGCAGTTAAGGGAATGGATCCATCGGATGAAATTTGTTAAAAAAAGGAAGAATATTTTCTTAGATAGATAAATGACTCAATAACTAATAACTAATTAGGTGTAAATTATCCTGGACAAATCTCACCAAGAAAAGGAAGAAATGGAAATCAACAAAAACAAACAAGAAATGAGTGATTTATAGTATAAATTAGTTGGATAAATGTTTGACTCGCTAAATATGGTGGATCGTGGTTAAGACTTGTCAAAATTCAAGAGGATTTTGATCTAACGTTTTGTTAGAGCCAGGCTAATATTAGGAAATCGTAACGTTTCAATGATCGGTAATGACAGCCAAGTAATGATTGAACGAAAAAATTCATTAAGTTTGCAAACTATAAAAATTTGTTTTTCTTGCGTGATTATTTTTAAAGACTTCACACTACATGTACTGCGTGCTCTCCGTCGAGTAACAGTTTATAACGACTCGTAGAGTGAGTAATTTGACTACAGAAGTTCTGTTCTATTATAACGGTGATTAAATATTTTATGAGAAAAATGACATTATTTTGGAAATGAATAGTTTAAATAGTATAGTTTCTTTTCCAATATTAATTTTAGATAATTTTTACGTCGGGCTCGAGAAGGCCCAAAAGAGCTTTCGAAGCTACCAAACAGCCCAATACATATTTCTTTTCTCAGATTTAAACCCAAATTAGCCCAATATTTAATACCCAATAATAAATTCTAAAAAATAGTTAGTGAGGGCGGAGTCGAATTCGGGCGATCCGCCCATGAAACTCTGTAAACCATGGAACGCCATGGATTTGCAAGTTCTTAAGCTCTCCAGTTCCTCACAGACTCATCAATTTCTCGCTGCCTTCTCAATTGATCAATGGCAGAAGAAACAGTAAGCTCTCTTTCTCTCTCTGCAATTGGTTTCATCCCTTCACAAAATCAAACAAAGCACTGTTTCACATGCTACATCGAGTATCACAAGTATGTTCTCTGGTTCTTCTTTTCGTTCAATACAAGTGATTTAAGTTTAAAAAATACAATTGGTTTTTTTTCAATTTCAACTTTGCAATTTGTGAAATACGATGGATATATATATATATATATATATATATATATATATATATATATATATATATATATATAGGGAGATGCTAAAAAACATACGTATGTTTTTGGGGTGAAAAACATACGGTCCAAAATACGTATTAAATCATCAAAAAAATCAAATTTCAACCGTACGGATGGAATATATATGTTTTGAATATGTTGTAGATTAATTTTCACAAGAATCGGAATATTATATCATTACCATCATTTATCATCAAAAATCACATAATCGCATATATATATTATACATATTTTGATGATATATGATGGCAATGATATAATATTCTGATTGAAAATTAATCTACAACATATTCAAAATAAATATATTTCATCCGTACGGTTGAAATTTGAATTTTTGATGATTTAATATGTATTTTGGACTGTATATTTTTCATCCCAAAAACATACGTATGTTTTTTAGTCACACTATATATATGTTAGAAGGCGAAAAGTGAAGAACCAACGAGTGATTGTGTGAGAAATATTTTGACATTAGACTGGGTGAGAAAAAATTGTTTCAATTTTGACATAACCAACTTTGTTTCGTTTTGGAATCAGATTCAAAGAATGAACAAATGGAGAATGGCATGTTTCCTGGGCCGCTCTAGAAATATATAGCAGTTAATTATGTAATGCATTCATGACTTATATTTTGCACATGGAATTTTTATGTAATGCAATGTATTGCCGTTATATTATGTTGTTTTTACACTTAATTTTTGCAAATAATAAAATAAATTAATGAAACTCTCATTTGTTTGTTTCCTTTTTTTAGGAAATCAAAATATACACTCTCACAAGCTGTAAGATGACAGAGTCACAGAATCTAGCTATTTATATCAAACTCAATCAAGATGGTTATATCAGACCCAAAGAGTTTCCGTATGAATATATATATTCTCAAATTGCAATAATTTGATCTCTACTATCTTCAGCAGAATTGGACCGCATATTCTCCATACAAATCTCCTATATATTAGGTTAAATTTCATCGTAGATCTCTCAACTTTCAAAACTGACAAAATAAGTTACTCAACTTTCAATTGTCTCGTAGAGATTATTAAATTTTCAAAAATTATCAAATATGTCATTCAACTTTTGAAAAATAACTAAATAGATTACCCGGTTAATTGAAATTTGAGTAATCAATTTGATTATTTTTTAAAGTTAAGTGATTTATAGGAGATAATTGAAAGTGAAAGGTGAGTGACCTCTAGGAAACAATTGAAAGTTGAATGATTTATTTAGTCATTTTTTAAAGTTAAATGACTTATGGTGAAATTTACCCTATATATTATTCATGATATATATTTTTATGTACAAGATATCTTACATTGTTTGTAGTCGTACAAAATACACATTTGCATTTACATGCATATTATGCTAACAATATCCAACTGATGCTTTTTGGCGCAATATATATATATATATATATATATATATATATATATATATATAACTGACCCTTTCTCATCCGTATTCAGTAACGCTGTGCAAAGGAGTTAATTACTGCAAATCACAAATAAATAAAATAAACAAATTAAAAAGGATAATTGGTTAATCAAAATAATGGCTGGTATTGATGAGTTGAGCTGATTTCAAAGTTCAGCGACGCGAACGAGACAATTAAACCAACCAAATTAAACAAAGTGAAATATTTACTTACATGCATTATATAATGAAATTTATTCAATAAACAATTAGCTAATAAATAAATAAAACACTTGTATGCCGAAAAAATGAAGAAGATGACCTTTTAGCTTATTTGGTTTCCTTCAATCGTTTTAACAAGAAGCCGCATTACATCCACTTGCGCCTTGAGCAATTTCACGTAATCTAGGGTTTCATCCAAAAGCGTACATCTATCCATGCATTTCCCGCCCGGTACCAGTCGTCTCAGTGCCAGTTCTCTCTTCTTCACCATCCATTTCGCTATACTGCTCGCCTTAACCTTACTTCTCGGTATGTTTACCGTCACACCCCTCAAAATTCTCTTGCTTCTACCAGACACATTCCTCAGCTTCAAGGGTAAAATGGTCTTTCTTCTACTTCTACTTGAGAGATCGGCCATTAGAGCTGAGCTCCATTTCGCTCCTTTTCTTGCAGAAGCTGCCATGGCCAGATCGGCACTGAAACGGATAGCCCTTTTTCTCTCTAAGAGACTCATGTTTTTGTTTGATATCTTTCGCTTTTTTAGACCCGATAAGAAGATTTTCAGCAAGGCGGCTCGCTTTGATGAACGTGTAATTTCTCGCATTGTGGTTATACTTGTTATGAAACAAAAATAGAAGATGGTTTAATGAAGAAAAGAGAGAGGGTTAAGAAGTTTTATTTTAAGAAGGCTATGAGAAAAATTATATTATTAATTTTAATGGATGTGAGATTACATTTTACTGCTTCCAATTATTTTCTTTCAATCTAATATTTTTTGTGAGGGAGACAGACCACATGCATGCACATGGTGGTAAAGGCCCACGTCAAAATTTATCTACTATATGCCATAAAATAACTACAAGGATTCTCATTTGCATCTTTTGATCATGATTAATTAGGTATCATGCAAAGCTCTACTATGTTGAAATATTGAAAGTAATTAGCACGTGAAATATAAAATCAAAGTATCATGGTGCCTTAAAAAGCGAACATGGTCCGTAAGCGAGTAGATGATGATTTTGTCTTGAAATGTACGGTAGAAGCATTTAGCTCTGACCTTAAAAC
This sequence comes from Juncus effusus, assembly GCA_027726005.1. Taxonomy (NCBI): domain Eukaryota; kingdom Viridiplantae; phylum Streptophyta; class Magnoliopsida; order Poales; family Juncaceae; genus Juncus; species Juncus effusus. Next base: position 10,645,803 of record CM050890.1, on the reverse strand, counting down.
AAGGAAATTGACGTATGTAATTTGTATTTGGGTGCTGATATTGAGCGTCGTTTTTTGGGGCGACCTGTACGTGACGGCTGACGGGGAAGGCATCACGTCAGTCAAAGCACGACGGAGCTCCACCCGGCGCCTCTCATCTCTCTGAGTATGCAGCGACGGCAGCACGACGGATGCAGCTGACTGCTCCGATCTGCAAACAGAGACGCAATCTGGAAATAGTATATAGATGCACGTTATATAATTCAAACAAACAATATATAAACCAGACAAAAAAACGGTATATATATCAGTATATTTTCTGATACAGAAGTACATATAATTCAGATGAAAACAGTATATATATATATATATATATATATATATATATATATAGAGAGAGAGAGAGAGAGAGAGAGAGAGAGAGAGAGAGAGAGAATATATAATTCAGACAAATCAGTATATGTTCTGATAAAACATTATATATAATTCAGATGAAGTAATATATAAATCTGTTATAACATTATAAAACAATATGTAAATAGCAATATATAATTTAGACAAAAAATAGTATATATAATGGTGTAAGATGTAATATATATGCGATTATGTGATTTTTGATGATATATGATGACAATGATATAATATTCTGATTCTTGTGAAAATTAATCTACAACATATTCAAAACATATATATTCCATCCGTACGGTTGAAATTTGAATTTTTGATGATTTAATACGTATTTTGGACCGTATATTTTTTAGCCACACTATATATATATATATATATATATATATATATATATATATATATATATATATATATATATATATATATATATATATATATGTTATAACAGTATATAAATATGATCTATTTCAGACAAAATAGTATATATATATAACAAATTCTTAAGTCGATAAAACATTATATATCAGACCCGTCACGCTGGAGAAGAAGAGAACGACGGGAGAATTTAGGAGGCTCCGACGGCTGGAAAAAAACGTCGTGCAGCACGACGTGTCGTGCGTGGGGAGTCCCCAACAGAAGCGTGATTTCCATTTTCCCTTTGTATTTTTCATGTTTGATAATCTGTGATTAAGAAACAATGGTATTAATAAATCAATATGCAAATTTAATAAAGAGGACGGTAATAGTTTTGTTTGGCACGTTCTTGCAAAATCATCTAGGAGTTTTATATATGAAATTTTAAATTTAAAGTAACTAAGAATCATGTTTGCATATTTGCGGGCTGAAATTACAGCTTTAAATCATGAGTTAATAGCAATGATGGGCCAACACTATGGACCTACCTGAATAAGGAACGATAAACTTGTATGTTTGAGTCTGGATTTCCTGTAACCACTCTAATTAGAGAATAAAACTTTTTTGTCAATATTTTCTTACTATCTTATAAACTTTTTGTGCTTATTAATTAGTTTAGTAATTACTAACTGTATATTATGCGGGAAGTACAGTAATTTTCTTTTCGCCTTGGAAACTTCTTTTTTACCATCGAACTTTTACCCCTTTCCTTTGATTTTAAAAGGCTAGAAATCGGTAGGGTTTTTCCAAAGTTGGAAGACAAAATGAACAGTAATACGAAGCATCACTTTGACAAATCATCAACGATCAAATCGATATATTCTTTTACGCACGAGAGTCTGTACTTCAGATTGTAGCCAGCATCTTTACCATTTTCATGAAATTTTAACTAAAATATTCGACATCTCATGCAAGATCACTTTTTAATTTAGTCCCTATATTCTTCCAAATACTTCACAGAAAAAGTTTGCAATAATAGTGTCAACGAAATACCTATTTGAGCAGCTTGAATGCACAATTATGTTCTTGAAAAACTTTTTTCTGAAGGAGTGTAGGAACAATTTTACAAGTGCGCAAAATTTATTTTTTAAATCACATCACAATAATAACATCGGATAAAAAATGAAATGTTAGCAAACAATGTTCACAAAATTATATATATATATATATATATATGAGCTTGTCTACAGTACTTCATTTTAAAAAAATTAGTTTTGATGAACGGTTCAGATGGACCTGAAAATGGAGTACTGTAGACATTTTTTCTATATAAAATAAATGACAAAAAAATAAAATTATAATTTTGGGTCTAATTATTTTCTTATTTTGTGTGACTAAAAAATGGTAGGTTAATGAGAAACATGACTGCATGTCATCTTTCAAAATCCTCAACCAAATATGTAAAGATCAGTTGTATGTTAGCTAAAGAAACATTGGTGTTTAAAAAAATTATTCAAACTGCAATTTGAAAACATAAACGAAGATATATTCAAGAAGTATGCACACTCCAAATTTTAACAATATAAAAGAAAAAACTATAGGATAACAATATACATAATAACATATGATTATAAAATTAAGAAAAAGTGTATATGAATATTTTTGTCTTTATGTATTTGTCATTTTCTAGTATGGAAACATTTCAATTTGTTGAAGAGACAGCCAATGATTTGTTTGTACCAAAATTATTTCTTTATTTAATGAGGCTCAAGATTTGTACTTCCATAATTACAATTTAACATTAATTACCTTTCCGTCTATCAGAATTAATTACACACCGAATCCAAGGGCTAATATTGCACTGTTCCTTAGAGAGGTCTCCTTTCATTGATCGAAATGAAAAACAGAATAAAATGGAAAGAAATTTAAAATTGAATCTATGTAATTAATATCACATATATCGAAAATACCATTCTTATTTTAACGGATCTGATTAAATTTATCATTAAGTTAAAAAAATGAGTTGATTACCATAAACAAGCTATATATATATATATATATATATATATATATATATATATATATATTCAACTTTAAAAAAAAATGTTATGAAAGTAGTGCTGATTAATGCCAACAGTAATTATACTGGTTGGTTTGTTCAATCCAAATCCATTGCAACCGATAATGTTTCATGTCATGTGTGGCCTTTATATCCAGAAAGAGAGATCATATTAAATCATTATACAGTCCTCGTGTTCTAAAGTTTCTCAGATGATTTGAACTAGCTAGGGTTTGGGGTTGTTTTATCACATTCACTACTGTTTCACCCATCTGTCTGTGCATGTATTAATTAGGAGTCGTATGCTGTTTCCAAAGAAATACAAACAGTCATAAAGCCCCGATTCTGACTTCTCTTTCCACCTTTCCCCAACAAAGATTCATCTCTCTCTCAGTCTCCTTTGCGTGAGTTTGGAGCCAAGAGATGTGATGTTTTAATGACCATGAGATATTGTGACTGACTCTATTTATTCACTGTCAAACCAAACCACACCAAACCTGCCTTCTTCTCCAGTATATATGTATTTCTTTTCATGTTGATACATAGATCTTTACATATAAGTACGTATATATAATATTAAAGGGGAGTGCTGATTATGTTCATCAAAATTGAACTTTTAGCAAGGGCATAAGATTCTCAGAACTGTCGTTATGCAGGGAAATAATTATATATATATTGGGTGAATAAAAAAATTCTTATTATTTGATTATTATTGTATAAAATTTTTGAGGGGCAATTACACATAAATATATATATATTTCAAAAAAAAAAATCACTAAAACACCTGTAATATATGCTATCCTATAAAAAATGTAAGTTTTATAAAGCTTTGTCCCTGAATAACATATACAAGTTCATATTGTTATAAAACGTGTTACATTTTTTAACTGAACCTCTCAAGTTCAATACAGAATGGAGACAGTATATAAGTAACAATGCTGCACTTACTATACAACTATACAAAGCATTGGTATTTGATCTTTCATAAATGTGCTCAGTCATTCATCACCATTGGCTTGCAATTCCATCTCTATCTCATGCTTGCTTCTGTTGGCCCTCTTTTCTGGTTCAATCTTTTTTCCTAACAAAGGGGATGTATACTGTCACTCTTAACTCTTCGCAGTTACTCCTCGCCTACCCCCTTTTTGTCTATATAAACTGGGCCCTTCAAGCCCTATTCCCCAAAGCCCTAACATGCAAATTTGTTTCACGATCCCTAGTTCCAAAACCCTAGTTTCCTCAAACACAGTCTTCCAGCCCTAATTAACATGAAAGATTTTCGTTTCTTAGATCCAAGATGTAAGAGCCACTTTACATGGCGATCTTTTGTTCTCTCAGCTGGTGCTTATGAAGAATATTGCATGACACCAAACTATCTCTTTTTGATGATAGCATATGTTGAATGTGTTATGTTTGGTTGGTGCTGTCCTTACTGAGCTTTGTTGTTTTTTTTTTTATGAATTATTTTTTTTTTAATTATATGTAATTTTTTCTTATTTTTTTGTTAATTTTCAGTCCTTCTTGACCTTGCAAGATCTTTTTCAAATATTTTCAATTGCATATAAATTTTTCTTCCTTTGAAAGGTTGTTGCAAGTTTTATTCCTCCCAATCAATTCATCTCTCTTTCTCTTATCCGTCTATCCCTCCTGAGCTTTTCTTTATTTTAATTTAAGTTGTAATGTAATGTAAAATGTACCTTTTAAATATAATTAATATAATTTAAATTTATTTTTATGTTCTAAATATAGTTTATATTTACTTTTATTTTTATTCTTACTTGTAACGTTGAGATGCATCTTGTTGGCTATTTTGTTTAGTTAATGTTGTAACTTCTAATTTATGATGCTGTGAGAAAGTATGGACTAATATAGATTTCATTTCATTGTTTAAGTTAATAATAACAAAATATCAATGTATATTATAAAACAAAAGTAATATTACCTGACAAGTGGATACTAAGAATTATTTTCGCCTTTAATATTGACCTACCCTTCATTAACATAACATCTACAAAAAAATGTTTGACATGAATATAGCACATGCAAGATCTTCTGTAGTACTTGCCGTGCGCTGCTTGTGTAACGGATCTCATCTCCCCAGTGTTTATCCTGTTGTCCAGAAGAAGCTTGATTAATTTTAGAGTAATTTAGAAATATGAATTTAAACTGTTACTGTGTAAGGCATAATAAAAAGGAAAAAAAAGAAATTAATGGTATTTCAAATTTAACCATTCAAACTCGAAAGGAAAAAAATACATATTAACTAGAATATTTCTTATATATATTCACAATTTTCTACGCACACAAATTCATTTTTTTTTTCCTTTTCAGCTACCTAACTGTTAATTCTCTTCCGCAAAAAATATCTCTTTTATTTACAAACCAATATAAAAAAATACATCATCTGTACATAAATTTACAAACAAGATTTCCATTCCCACTTTCTCAACAAATCAAAAAATAAACTCCACCCCAAACCCCAAACCCAAAAAATCCCCCCTCAACTCCAAAATTCCAAACTCAAATAACTTCCAACTCAACTCAACTCAACCGTTACCAGCAGTAGCAGCGATCTGATTAAACGCAAACGGCCAAGAAACCCTCCCATTACTACTCTCCACTTGCGAGCTAGACCCGGTCCGCCGTAGACCCGGTCCGCCAGCCGGCGACAGACACGGACTCCTCCCCTCGCTCATCCCCATGCAGAATATCGGGTTCAGGTTCAACACCATCGAAGGGTGGCAGCTCATCGAATTCCTCATACTATTATTCCTCAAACTATTACTGTTATTGTTGTAATAATTTCTGCAGAGGTGCTGCACGGAAATCGAGGAGGATGAATCTGAAGAGCTGCAGTTGGTGCAGAGAGTTAGTGAGAGGCTGCGTCTAGTTGGCAGGTTTCGAGCCGGGCTGGATCTTGTGGTGGTGGTTGATTGGAGCATTGTGAAGGAGACGATTGGGTTTCGGCAGAGCGGGCAGGGGATCGCGCCAATTGGACCTGGTGCGACACTTGGCGCGATGTTAGTGGTGCACAGGTATAACGCGCATCTCGTGCAGAACTCGTGATTGCACCCTGGATAAAACGTGCAGCATGAATAAGTAAATATAGAAAATGAAAAGGGTATGTTATAATATTATATTGTATTGTATTATACCTCGAGCGGCAACAGTGCAAGATTCTTCTAAACAAACGACGCATGGATCAACACAAGGAGTCATATCGTTTGAATGTCTCCACCCGCCTTCTCTGTAAAATAAACAAAAATACATACAAACATTACATAATAAATTACAAAAAGAAAGAGAAAAAGTAAATGATGAAACGGAATTGCGGAGTAGAATAGTAACTAACCTAGCGATGCTTATAATGCTCATGAGAGGGAGGCAAAGGTAAGGAGAAGGAGAGACTTGGAGAACTTCGGATTGTGCAGAATTGCGTAGAATCTCCTCCAGCCAGTTTCTTTGCCAGGTCCGGGCTACCATTAATGGCGTCAATCTGCAATGCAATAACTTAGTAATTAATTTGGTCATCATTTTTGTTACAAAATGAAATTAATTAATGTAATGTACGAAGCTTACCCACTAGCATTTTCTACTGTGAGACTCGCTCCTTTCGCAATAAGAATCTGTAGTAGAAAAAATATTAATTTTAATTACTATACCTAGTTTCAACATTAATTAATATCTAATACTAAATTTTTAATTAAATATTAACATGACAAAAAATAACAATACCTGACAACAAAGTGCATTTCCTCCACAAGCCGCATAATGCAATGGTGTACTTCCCGCCCCTTTTCACAAAAATAACAAAAACAATAAATAAATAAATTCCCTCAAAATCGAAACGAAACAAGACAATAAATAGAGATATTATTACAACATTTACGTACCGATCAAGTCAATGGTGGTACCGTCCTCAACCGTAATCACGGAAATCGATGCGCCCAGATCGAGCAACAGGTGCACGCACTCCGCGTGGCCGTTCAGCGCAGCCATGTGTAAAGCCGTTATTCCTCCATCCGCCTTTTGGTTCACCACCTCAATCAACACCCTATTATTTAATTAACCAACCAACAAACATTAATTAAATGCTACATTATTTATTTAATTAAGGTAAAAAGGGAGGGGGATGAATGTACTTGAGATCTTGGTCTTGGATGGAAAGTTCGTTTTGGTCCCTGGAAATACTCTTCATTGTGTCGTACAAATCAGGAATGCTTGGCACGTAATCCGCGAGTAAAAGACGGATGCAACGCGCGTGGCCGTTTAATGCCGCGAAGTGAATCGCGGTCCCGCCGTTCAAGCAGTCCGTTTTGTGGACCTGACATGAAAAAAAGAATGAATTAATTGGAATTTGTTCAGTTTCAGGGGTATAGATGTAAAAAGGGGGAGTAATGGAGAGGTTTGTTAATTACGTTGGGTTGGAAGAGCATGAGAGTCTGGACGACTTCCCAATGGCCGTATTGACAAGCTTGCATAAGAGCGGTCTGGATTAATTGAGATAATAATTAGTATATTGATTTGATATTATGTAAATGTTTTAATCATTTTCAGTAATTCAGTATTGTTAATTCTTTGCAATAATCTGAATTGTTTTTACCTGGCCGTGATAGTTTCTTAGATTTATATCAACACCTGATTCGATCAGCAATGAAACAATCTGACCACAAAAATCACGGAAAAAAAGTCAATTCTGAGAAATAAAATTAAAATCGACCAACAATCGACGCATTTTATACTTTTCTTCATGATTTTACTTACCTCATGGTGGCCTCTTGCAGCCGCAAAGTGCAAAGGCGAATTTCTTCCCCCAAACGTTGAGTATCGTGCGAGTCTAGGGTTATATTCCAACAGAGCCTTCGCCTCCTGAAAATCTCCGTCTCTTGCGGCGGAGACGAGCCGCTCGCCGGAAGCAGAGCACCCGAATGAATTTCCGACAATGCTAAAGAGGCCCATTGTAAATCGAATCAGAAATGAGGTAATTGAACGATTAATTCAGAGTCAATTACTCCATTTCGTATGCAATTTCGCTGATTTAAGGACACCCATTACGTCAAAAAGACCAGGTTGAATCCTCAAAATGATGTAATCACGTTCCACGACCTCTTCAAAGAAAAAAAAAGTCGATTGAAAACCAAATTTCAATCAAGAGAGAATCTTCTCTCAACGAATCGGACTATTCTCACAAAATTGACAAATTGGGCGACAGGAAATACTCTGAATTTGGGGGAAATACAAGAGAGAGGGGTTGAACTATTAATGGGGGGATTTTGAATTGAGCTTCGGAAGAAACGGTGCAAACAGCTAGAGAGACAGAGGTATACAGCTCATTGAGAACCGGTCACAGATTGGTTGAAGAAACGAAATACGAAACAGAAAAATGAAAGGATTACATAACGGTTTTCTTTTTCTTCCCAGAATCAGAGGGTCGAGATAATAATGAGTAATTAGAGATGTAATTAAGAGAAGTTACTTAACAATGATTATTAAGTCCGCCTGAAACGGGTCGGGTTGGGTTTACGCTGACTTGACTCGAATTTCGTTATATGGTTTCCGTTTAGGTTTAACTGGGCCGGCCTGCCAACCCAATTTCATGTTATTTTAGGTATGTAGTTAATTTGGGTCATATAAGCATTTCTCACAGTACATGTACTCCCTTGTTCGAAATGAATATCTTTGCTAGAATCATTCTAAGATTGGATTCTATGATGTCTGTTTAGTCCAACAATACTGAGAGTTTTAATTTCGAAGCAAAAAAATAAAAAATAAAAATTCGTTATCAAAATAGAACTTACTTCCAACAAATTAAGATAGAACTTGAATCCTTATTTCCTTTCTACAAAAAATCTCTCCTCAATTTATTGATTTTCTTAAATTTGAAAATAGAGAAAGTATAAAGACATGAATTATAAAGCTCTAAATCCAAAGACAAAAGTCATCACAAATTCTAATGCAAAAAATAACATAATTGTCTCAATAAATAGTCCACACAACACAAGGCATAGGGAAAGTCATCCCCTTGATCCTGGTTCATTACACGCACCCATTTTTCCCGGCACGAATTTTGATGCAATTTAACCTTCTTAAACCCTAATTAAAAAAAAATCTTAAACACTGAGCCCATTTACATCAAAGTCTAATAGAATAAAGTCTACAAATACTCATGCATTTAACTTATATTTCTGTACTACTTTTACCCACAAAACAAAGAATTTCGTGATCCTAACAAAATCTTAATTATATATATTTGTATTAAGTGCATGATAAACTGGCAAAAAACAAAGGAATGGCATGTGAACACAAACGGCCAGGATGAAAGGCACCAAAAAATTATTCAATTATTAAATTATTCTGCCCTCTGGCAAAGGAATTTAATGGAGCTCGGGTCTGCTGCCATACAATTTAAATCCATTAATTAGTTACAAAGTCAAACCCAATTAGATTTTAGAAATTGACAAGTGAAAAGAGATCTAATCTATATGTGGATTTGAACCAGGTCTCGGATCATCTGGTCCTAAGATCTAATATTTATTATGTATTTTTATTTTTATTTAGCCAATGCATAGGTGCATGTCTTCTAGTTTCAAAGAAAAAAAGTAAATTTCATTATCTAAAAGAACTTAACCCGTTCAATATAACATAGTAAAAGCTTACGATAATAAAAAAAAAGAAAATTATAACTTACTATCTCACTTCCTCACAAAAACAAACGTCATACATTATCATTAAATGTTATAATGTCATGATTTTTATATTTATACTTCTTATCTATGATGTCATGATTTTTATATTTACGCTCGCTATAATGTCATGATTTTTATATTTATATTTCTATAATATCATGATGATTTATATGATATTTTTGTGGAGAAATAAATAGCCATCATAGAATCTCTCACCCTGAAAACAATAATATGTGATTTCTCGGTCAATAAAACATATATTAACTAGGAGTTCCTACTTAACAAATCAAACGCAACTTAGAAAATTGAAATGTAGAAAATTCATATTATCTGGATTCTAGGTTCATTGATGGCCCAATTAATCACTACACACAATATATCTCCATGCATTTAAAAGCCCCATGTAGCCTTTCCTTTCCCTCTCTCATCGCACATCTCTTGAATCTCTACTCATTTCTTGTATTTCTTCCGTTCCAAAATGCAAAAAGATCTCATGTAAAAACCAACGAAAATCTTCAAAATGTTCTTTTCTCACTTCTCCCTCGTACTATCACGTCACCATCACCAGGTAAACCCTAAATTTCAAATATAAAAGAGAACTTTTACAAAATTTCTCTTTCCTTCTCTAATTAAGGATGGTATCCCTCAACTCTCTCTCCTAATCAAAGTAGCAAAACACGCTCCTTTAAATCTTAGATCTACCCTCTCTCTCTCTCTCTCTCTCACTCACCATGAATAGTTTCACACACCAAGAGATTGTCTCACCATTACCACAGCCAACTCCTTCAACATACCAAAGCATTCTTGAAAACAAACTTAGTCCAAGCATTCTTCTCATAATCATAGTTCTCTCCATCATCTTTTTCATCTCAGCTCTCCTCCACCTCCTTGTAAGATTCCTCCTCAAATCACCCGTTCAGAACTCTGACGAATCAGAAAGAGCATCTGTAACTGCCATGCAAGGACAGTTACAACAGCTCTTCCACTTACACGATTGTGGCGTTGACCAAACTTTCATAGACACACTACCTGTTTTTCAGTACAAAACCATTGTTGGCCTGAAAGATCCATTTGATTGTGCTGTGTGTTTGTGCGAGTTCGAAGGAGCTGATAAGCTGAGACTCTTACCGAAATGCAGTCATGCGTTTCATATAGATTGTATAGACACTTGGTTGTTGTCTCACTCAACATGCCCTTTGTGTAGAAGAAACCTTCTGCCTGATTTCTCTCCGAATAATAGCAGAAGGGCCACCATGTTTATTCTGGAGACAGAGAGTGAGAACTCGAGAGAAATTGCATCTGACCTAGTCGAAACAGGATCGATTTCAAATTTGGGTTCACTTGTTGAGCACCAATCGAAGCCTTGTGTAGATGAAATCTTTCAAAAAACGGAGGAAAATGATAAAAAGGAAGAAACAAAGGTTGTTACCGTCAAGCTTGGTAAGTTCAAATGTGTTGAAACTGAGGCGAGAGAAGGAGAAGGAACAAGTAGCGATACTAATAAAATAAATAAAGGAAGTATGAGTAATAGAAGAAGGTGTTTTTCAATGGGGTCTCATGAATATGTAATGGATGAAAATACTTCTCTTTGTGTCACAATAAAACCGCCAAAGAAAAAACCAGTTGTAAAGAAAGCGAACCGTAGACGACTCGCCATGTCAGAATGTGATTGTTATTTTAGAAGAGATGGGTTTAAATCATTGTTAGATCCATCACGATTATCTTCTGCTAAAGTTGAGAGTCTAAGGTCTAGCACACGCTCCATTAATGGCAGCAATATACAAAAGAAAGATAGTTTTTCGGTTTCCAAAATCTGGATGGTGCAGAATAAAACCGATCAAAATAAACTGGCTTTGGATGATTTGAAGAGACGATCTATGTCGTTTCAATTGCCGGTGCATCGGCAAGGTGGCGGAATGAGTCCGGTCAAATTGTTGGGGAGTCGTGTTAATTTAGGATATGATAATGAGAGTGTAGACAGTGAAATTGATTGGGATTTAGAGGAGGGGAGTTTTAGAAGTAGTGTGGCTCCTTCTATTTTGGAAGAGACGCCGTCTTTTGCGAGAAGAACTTTACTTTGGGTTGTAGGAAGACAAAACAAGAGTTGATATTAGTTCAAGGTTTTAGATTGATTGTAAGATTTGATTCTTTTTATTTTCCTTTTTTTGGTATGAAAATACAAGTTTCTGGAAGATTGAAATTGTAATATTTCTAGTTATTTAAGTGGTCGCCTAGATATATATCCATATCAATATTATGATCTAATTTATACATTTTTCTTTCAATATTTTGTGTTTGGAATCTTTAGATTCATCATGACCTCTCTGTTCTTTTTTGAGTGACAAGATCCATGGCCGATCTAATAACATTTTCAGTGATTTAATGACATTTTCAGTGAATTGTCTTATCCAGTATTAAATGTGCTAATTGTTGATTGAATTGAATGTGGAAGCTGAGATTCAGATTCAAATTCATTCAAAATTCATGAATGGAGATCTAAAGAGTTAGGTTACAGCTGTGGTAGTAAATGCTGTTTGGCAGAGGTGGTAAATGAATTCAAATTAAATAGGTAATAGTCCCTTGAGGGGCCTTGTATATTTAATTTGTTTTCATTAAAAGGCCAATACGGGTTGCATTCTTTAATGTCTCACTGCTTCAAAATTTTCCATTTTCTCTTTTTTTTTCCTATGCATATGATTCAAAATGAATTGGAGCCTAACAAGCTATAGCAGTGGGAGTAAGCATATAGTGTGTGATCCTTTAACACACCTTTCTCAATAGGACAATTAATTAAGTCACTCTTGACCATTATGTCATGCAAATTGCAGGTTTTGTGACCAACCAACGTTTAAAAGCAATCATACATGCTTTTTATGTCAAATGAGCCTCATGCAATTAAACACAGTTTTTGGGGCTATATAACTGACCCAATTTGGCCCAGTGTAAATTTGACCCTATAATAAATGGGAGGGGATACGCTCCAAAGGCCTTTGGAAAAAAAAAAGTTTTTCAAAGACCTAATCCACCGTTGATTTAATGAGATCACATCTGACCAGATTATTACAAAACGAACTAATTTTAACGCTGTTAAGAAGCTAAAACTGGAGCACTCCATTAACCCTCTTTCAATCTCACCCTCACTCCCCTCTCTCTCTCTCCCTGATTCGAGAAAGCTTTCCCTTCAACCCTACGGTTGCGCCTCTGCTGCTCGATCCGACTGAGAAGAAACGAGCGGTTCCATATTCTCTGTTCAGGTTCCTTCTCTCTATGTACTCCTAAATCTGACCAATTCTTACAAAACGTATTAACATCAATACCGGTCACAATCCGACTGAGATTATGTCTTCCACGAGTTAACATCAATTTGTAAATCATTTACGAAATTTGACTGGAATTAGAGTAAATATTCATCTGATAGTCATCAATGTTTTTACTACTGTTAGATGACAACAATTTCATTGTAATTACCTTAGATCTATTTTCCATTTAAGCATGTTTGGCATTTTGTCTGTGTTCTAGTGCATTGTTGGTGTATAATCGTAAAAGTGAGCTCAATTTGGGGCTAAATGGGCTTAACTGAGACACTTTCGAAATTAAGGAACAGTGTGTGATTGTGGCCAAAATATGCATTACTTTCTTATCAGCATCAGTACAAGACCAATAATGCAGTAATTTTTTTTATTTTTTTTGATTAGATTCTTTTGTTCATAGGTACTATGGATGATATGATGGTAGATGCAAACTGGGCTGAAGATGATTACGACCTCACTTGTAGGGTTGAAAATATTTGAAAGTCTCAAGGCATTAAATGTAGTAGTAATATTAGAATTTTGATTTTGTTTAACATATTAGCTTTGTATCAATGATACTTTAGTTAAGTAGAGAGTTTACTGGAAGCATTTTGTATAAATATCAGAATAGCACATACAGAATGTCCAATGGACAAACTTCTGATTGAATTTTGATTCAATGTGTCAAATCACAAATCACCATTGTTCATGTTTAATTATTACTGTTTTAGATTTTGAATTTTTGAATTTTGATTCGTTATATCAAATAAGAACGTCATGTTTACTATTGTTTTGAATTTTTTTTTAAATGTATTGTTTTGAATTTTAAATTTTAAATTTTGATTCCATACATATTGAAATTACAGGTCACCGTGTTTATGTTATTGGTTTCAGTCCTATGATTTGATTTCATTTCAAACAGAAATCTATGTAAAATAGGATATTTTTTGTCTGTGTGTGTCTAAGATCATGTGAGCTGCTAATTTGGTTATATTATCAATACACATGATTCATGAATCATGTTTAGTGTTTTTTGTGACCTATATTTAAACATGTTTAGGGAAAATCTAACAGTTGATTACCATGTGGTAAGTTCTGATGTTTGGCCCAGATTTAAGGTGATTTGAGGGGCCAGATATTTGGTTATGAAAGCCTTACTAAAAAGTTATCGTTTCATCGTTTATCTTTTTTTTGACAGAAGAATAATCGTTTTTCCTGAAAAGAAGACCTCATACTCTTTTTTCCACTTTCAGTGACACATAATTAACAAAAACGATTTCCTGTATTTTGGTTTCTCACCCGTTTTAATTGGCGACCATTTTAGTGTTGAGAAAAGAAAAGGTGGGGCACATACTATTTGCATTTATTCGAAATAATTTGTTTCAATATTTATGTGAGTTTTAATCATGTTTGATTGAGTCTGAATTGCTGTATTGAATCAATTCGCCATTTAAACATAAAATTTTTAAGGGATAAATGCATATTTTCTATTCAATCTTTCACAAATTTTGAAAAGAAAAACAAAACACGAAGAAAAGGCATTACCTCTATAAGTTTTATAGCTTCTGTAATTTGTATAATTTCTTTTCTAACTTGAAATTTGTGCATTATGAGAAGATTATATTCTTATTACTTTCATGCAAAATGGTGTAAAGAATATTATTTTTTTTAGAGGGATATATAACATTTTTGAATTGTTTGATTTCATGACAATTAACATATCATTTTTGTTACTTACATACATTTACATAATTATTTGAAAGGAAACGCGCAATCACAGATGCACAGCGAAATTAAAATTTTGCCCGTTTCCTAACCGAAGATCCGTGTATTAACAATCAAATCTGAAAAATAAATCTTATTTATACCTCGGATTCGGCTAATCCGGTTTGTAGGGCTTCACGAATCGTCTCCAAACGATCTCCCTGTTTCTCTTGCGGATCTGATCATGAAAGGCGATACGACTCCGGCACCGCCATCTACACGTATCCACACGCGAACTGCTCTTGTTGGCTGAGAAACCGAGATTAATAGATCCGATTTCTCTCTCTCTCAAAAGGCGGCTAGGGTGTGATCTGAATCTTCTAACCTATTCAGACGAAATATATGGATGGATATATGTATGCATTCATTGTGATGAACAAATTAGGTTTACAAAAATTTATTAAAAATACTTAGATTATGTAGTACATTCTTATGCTTTTTATTTAGTTACATATTTGAAGTGCTATTTATGATTGGAATATTTTTCCCTTTAGGATGATTTTATGGGCATAATTGTCACAATACATGCCACTAATGTACTATTTTTTGTTTGTTCCTGTAATTATTTTGGAGGACATTATTTGATGGTGAGAAAAGCACAATACTTTTTCCTCTTTTCCCACTTCTAGGATTATATATAGTACAGTAGTTGTAAAAGTTCCATGTTACAAAAGATTAGCTTGTTTTAATATCTCTTTATAAAGGAATTAACTATTATTTGAGTTTTAGAGCGCATGAATATGAGTATATGCTTAACAAAAGAAACAGAACATAACCAAAAACATACAATTTGCAAATTATCACATATTAGAGTAATAAACTTTTATTGTCACATATTAGAATACTAAACTGAAAGTTTTAAAAAGTTTTCTACAAGGAGAAAAAGAAAAGGAAAAGAAAGAAAAGGAATTCAAAGTTATCTGTCTCCATCCTCTTCAGATTTCATGAATTCATCTGTTAAGTAACAAACTATAATCTTAAAGAATGATTATAATATCACTCCCTACCCCTAATATCTGCCCAATCCAAAAATATTAAAATAGTATTAATTTCTCAAATATATAGATGATTGCAAAAGATTAAGAAAACAAGTAATCTACTCTCCAATGACAAGCAAAAACTAAATGAAATCAGTCTTGAGGAGAGAAGGCTCCAAGTAAGCAGAAAACAAAATATTACACGTGTAATAAGCTCCTACTCCATGCATTGTAGCAATCATTCTAAACAAATCATCTTCAAAATCACGCCTTCCGAAGTGATGAGCTCTCCAATTAATCTTTTATTTGCAAGAATGAAAGATATCAACAAAAATCGACTACTCTGCAAAGAAATAAAAACAAAGATCAACACAAAATGACAATAAATGATCAGCATGACAATTAAAATATTTGATAAACAACTAAGATCAACACTGGTACTGGTTCTTTACTGATATTGATACAGTACCAGTACTGATTCTTAAATGCTGGTACGCTGTTAATATCAGACTTCCTGAGTGGAATCAACTCAAAATATATTAAAATATCCTTGCAGAATCAATTAAAAAATCTTTTCTCTTCACTGATTGGTATTTTGGGTCTGTGATTTGTCCCAATTCCATCCAATTTCGCAAGTAATTATATAAATGATTTCAATTTGTGGCAGATAACACAGCACTTAGGAGTAGATAGAACGTACCCGAACAAATTTGGGGGAATTGCTTGATAGAGAGCTGATGTCTCGTTTCCAGTCTAGGGTTCCTGAGAGGTATAGATCCAACAAGAACGAGATAGAGGGAGCTGGTTCTTTCGGGGGAGGGAGAGAGAGAGAGAGAGAGAGAGAGAGAGGGGGGGAGGGAGAGGGAGAACGAGAACAAAACAAAGTCTAACTGGAGATCTCCATTAGAAAGAGAGAGAGAATTTTGTTTGCTCATAGTCATCTCTAATCTGACTCTGTTAGTTAAGTGCTCCGTTTACAAATCACTTGGTGTAAGATCTCAATGTAATTCAACGGTAGATGTTGGCTTTGGAAAACTTTTTTTTCAAAGCCCTTTGGAGCATATCCGCTCCCTAAATAAAGTTTTTTTTTGAAGAAGGCTCCCATAATAAAGTTGGCCAGCCCAAAAACATTCATATTGTGACTGCTGTGTGCATTGAATTATTGTTCAATATTTTGAACTTGTATAAACTTCCAATATTATTAAACTAGACATTTAGCTGCACATCAATCACTACCGGTAGGTGAAAGTTAAAAAGACTAACACAAGATGATTCTTCACTCTTAAAGCAAAAACAAAGATTATCCTTCATTTATTTTTTCTATTTCCTGCTTACATAATCACCTTTAATTTAATATGTATAACGAGTTCAACTCAAACAAGCTTTAAGGAAAATCATAACCCATCATATGAACTTTTTTCTCTTAGAAATCATGAAATTACAATGCAATGACACATAATAATCATCTTATTCACCACGCATCTTTCTTAGCTTATCCAACAGCTCTTGAATCACCACACGTGACGCACCACCTTCAGCCACCGCCACCTCAGCCGCTCGCCGGAGCTCCTTCGCCTTCTCCCTGACCTTTCCTTCTTCAATCAGCTCCTTCACGCCTCTCTCCACCTCCTTTCTTCCCAAAATCTCCCCTCTCTTGGCCCCAATACTGACACCATTACCTAAAATCTCTACCACATGTTTCTCATTCAACGCTTGTTCAGCAATCATTGGCCAGCACAACAATGGCACACCATAACAAATACTCTCTAAAATCGAGTTCCATCCACAGTGGGTGATGAAGCCTCCAACTGACCTATGCCCTAAAACTTGCTTCTGTGGGACCCACCCTCTGACAATCTTTCCTTTGGATGATATGTCTGTTGTGAGAGACTCAGGCGGAATCCATGTTTTTGATCGGACGGCCCAGATGAAAGGATGGACTGAGGCGACCAGACCATGTGCCACCTCATCCAGTTGTTCATCTGACACGTGGGTCTGAGTGCCAAATGATACGTAGACAACTGAATTAGGGCTTTTCTTTCTCTCGTCTAGCCATGCGAGACAACTCTCTTCATCAATGGTTTCTTCGTTTAGCATCGACTCAGCAAGGAGGCAAAGCGGACCCATGAGCCATGCACGTGCTCCTTCATGATAAAACGATTCAAGCAGTTTCACAAATCCTTGGTCAACGTCAGTGAAACTGTTGACCAAAATGCCCCAGCTTGAGGTATCTGTATTTCCCACATCTTTCATGTTAAAGACATAATTCATTAACACGTGAGTCATTGGATCATCTGAGTTTGAAAAACTAAGGATATCTTGTGGTACGATATCTCGAGTCAACATAAGAGAAGGCGGTGTACCGGTCAAGTTAAACAGTGCGCCGTCATCAGGAGGGAGCTTAAAAGCGAGTGATTTGCACAGAGCCATTGAAAAAGTTGACATGCCATGGAAAACAACACGTGGTATGTTGAGTTCTTTCGTAACAAGGAGAGTAAAACCAAGGAAAAAGTCAGAGATGAGGCAGAGAGGTGGGGGAGAGAGGAGAGATAGGAGTTGGCGGAAGGGGGAGAGAAGGAGAGTGGTGGCTTCAAGAAAGACAGGGTAGAGAGAATGTGAAGGGAGGGAATCGGTGGATTCGATTCGAGGAGGGAGAGGGGGAAAGGAGGGGAAAGGGAGGGAAAGGATTGAAATGTTGGGGTGGAGATGAGAGGGGAGGTGGGCGTGGAAGAAGGAAGAGTTAGAAGGGGTGGTGATCAGGCGGATTGAGAGGTTGTGGTGAGAGGAGAGAAAGGCGGCGAGTTGAAGTAGCGGAATCGTGTGGCCTTTCGCCATGAACGGGAAGATTACTATGTGATCTCTGTTTGGAGGAGAAAGAGATTGGGCTACTGGCGCCATTTTTGGGGGTTTGAGCATTTGGGACTAGTGCGGTAACGAGAATTTGGGATTATGGGTGCCCTTTAGTCGAGTTGGTTAAACAGATTAGTAGTAACAAAATTATCAACCCAACAATATTAAATGAGGCTTAACTATCATGATGACCAATGCAATAATGGAAAGTATATTTGGCCCCTCTAAAAATCTTCCCCAACATGCAAATAGTTCACTGTCAAACGGGACATACTGTCAAATAACTATCAAACGGGCTCGTTTGACAGCATGTGAAGCCCCCGTTTGACAATGAAAGGAAAATAAATGGGGGATTTAAGTGGGGGCATGTATATGAGCCCTACAATAATCTATTGTAAATAGCAATTATTGTAAGGCATCTTGTGAAATTTTTTAATTTGCAATCATAAATTAGAAGGGAAATTCTTCAAAAAACCCCTAACTTTTTTTGATATTATCAAAAACTCCCTATCTTTTTCATTTCTTCAAAAACCCTTTATAAAACAACTTGAATTTTTTTTTTTACCCCCTATGGGATTAAGTTACACTTTTCCATCTACTAAATTTTTTTATTTACCAATTAATTATTTTTATATTATATTTAGTTCAAATAAAAAATATAATATTTTTCAACATAATGTAAATATCATATTATAAGCTTATGCTGCATTAATTAATTTTATTATATTATATAATTTTATGTTGCACTAATTTATTTTATGTATTATATTACATGAAATATTTTCTCTTATTTATTTGTATATTATAATTTTATTCTCAGTAAAATATTAATTTTTTTCATTATTATTTTTATGATTTTTAAAAAATAGTTTCTGAAAACAAAATTCCGTAAAAATTCTGAATTTTTTTTATTTTATTTTAATAAAAACTTTGAAAAATATTATTTTGGAAAAAATTCTAAAATTTTTTTATAAAAAATTTATATAATATAATAAAATTAATTAATGCATCATAAAATAATATAATATAATATTTATATTATGTTGAAAAATATTAATATTTATTATTATATTTTGTAATTGAATTATATATAATATAAAAATAATTAATAGAGGGTATTTTGGTCAATAAAAAATGTAATGGATGAAAAAGTTTAACTTAACCCCGTAGGGGTAAAAAAAAAATCAGGTTGCTTTATAGGGGGTTTTTGAAGGAATGAAAAAAGATAGGGTTTTTTTGATAATATCCAAAAAAGTTAGGGTTTTTTTGAAAAATTTCCCTTCTAATTTATGATTGCAGATTAAAAAATTTCACAAGATGCATTACAATAATTGCTATTTACAATAGATTATTGCATTGGTCATCATGATAGTTAAGCCTCATTTAATATTGTTAGGTTGATAATTTTGTTACTACTAATCTGTTTAACCAACTCTACTAAGGGCACCCATAATGTCTACTTATCCAAGCAATTCATGGACCGTGAGATGCATATTCATATTTTTCTGTTTATTACATAGTGATATATATGAGTTTGATTTTTGAATCTACTTCAATAAAATAAGTCCAAATTCTATGAGCTCATGAAACAAGGGCATAAGATTCACAAAACCGAACTCCCAAGTTAAGATGATAATCCATATATATTTGGGAGAGTCGGAGTATCATCAGCCTTGTAAAATCAAAATGTCTTGGGTTCAAATCAGAATAAATTCTGTATCAAAAAGAAGATCAAAAACATATAACGATGTAAACCTTTTCTTCATCATATAGGACGATAAAAAAGAAAAGTCACTGCTTCTTGTCTTCAATTGACCAAGAATATTATAGGGCCTGTATGGCAAGTGGATTTAGTAGAATGGAATTGAATTTTAAAATTGAGAAGTATAAAATTCTGAAATAATTAATTCTAAAGTTTGTTTGAATGTTAGAAGTATAAAATTTTGAAAAACATAATTTCTTGTTTGGTTGTTTGTAAAAATATGGAATTATGTTATGATTATACAATTAGTAATATAAAATATGAAATAATATAATATAAAGTAATATAAAATAAAATATATAACATAAATAATATAGAATAAAATATATAACATAAATAATATATAATAAAACAAATTAATATAATATAATACAACATAATATAATATAATATAATATAATATAATATAATATAATATAATATAATATAATATAATATAATATAATATAATATAATATAATATAATATAATATAATATAATATAATATAATATAATATAATATAATATAATATAATATAATATAATATAGATAATATAAAATAAATAATATAATATAATATAAAATAAGTAATATGAAATAAAAGAATATAAAATAAAAGAATATAATATAATATAATATAATATAATATAATATAATATAATATAATATAATATAATATAATATAAAATAAAAATATAATATAATATAAGATAATATAATATAATATAAAATAAAATAATATAATATAATATAACATAAGTAATATAAAATAAAATAATATAATATAATATAATATAATATAATATAATATAATATAATATAATATAATATAATATAAAAATATAATATAATATAATATAATATAAAATAATATAATATAATATAATATAATATAACATAAGTAATATAAAATAAAATAAAATAATATAATATAATATAATATAATATAATATAATATAAAAATATAATATAATATAATATAATATAATATAAAATAATATAATATAATATAATATAATATAATATAACATAAGTAATATAATATAATATAATATAATATAATATAATATAATAAAGAGATGGAATTTTGGACTTCTAGCTTTTAGAGAGAATTATATTTGGGTAAAATTATATAGAGAGGGAATTTCAAGAATTACTTAATCTTATTCTAATGGTTTGCCAAACAAAAAATTCGTAGGAAATAGAATTTTGAGATTCAATTCCACTTCCTAATTCCACCTGCCAAACGGGTACGGAAGTGAGATTCATATTAAACCTGGCTGAACAGTAATGATTTTACTAATAAAAACTTAGGCCCAGTTGGTTTAAAACTTCAAAACAATAGAATTTCAAAACTTCTCAGAAAAAGAATTTCAAAGAGGCTTTTGAAAATAGAATGTTGTTTACCATATAAGCAATCCTATATTAAAGGCGATTGACAAATGACAAACCAGTTTGATGCAAAGGACAAATCAAAACAAAATATTTAAAATTCCATCAGTACACCGTACACGCAACCGAAATGAGAATAGCAACTAAATAAGAAAGGAATATACAAATAAAACAAATTTTGTTTCTATTTTGAAAAGAACCTAATTGCTTAATTTGAGTCAGCATACATGAAATATTTTTTCCATGGATTACCACACTGTGAGAGCTACAGAAAATTCATACACAAACGATCCCTTCGTAGACCGTATTAAAGAAAGATGCTTCTACACTCAACCACGCACCCTTTTTCCTTCTCAGATCCCGTCTAAATATATCTACAGATTCATATACCGGGTCACTTTTTCATTTGGAACGACGACTCGTTAGACACACATTATATAGTAAAATTTAGGCGAATCTGCTCAGCTCTCACAGATTCTTACCAAAAAATAAAACGCGATTAATAATTACGACCGTTGTGAGAAATCGGTAGAAACCATAATTATTGCAAAAAATAAATATAGGGAAAGTAAATATACACCGTGGATCAACGGCTGGAAGAAATCCTTGCTCACAACGGAACTATCAATCTTACCAAAATATATGGAAAGTAGATGGACACCGTCGATCTCCAAATCAACGGATGGATGAAGCCCTCGCTAACAACGGAACTATCAATGTTACCAAAAATATATGGAAAGTAGATGAACACCGTCGATATCCAAATCAACGGCTGGATGATGCCCTTGTTTCCACCTACTCTCCGTCTCTTTATATTCCCGCCCAATCCTTTCCTTCCCTCCGTCTCTTTAGCTGAGCGAAACGCTTCGTGCTTCTCTCTCGGTTGATCTTTGCCTCTTCCAGACGATCGGCAACTGACAGATCTGCTAGGTGGATTGAGTATCCAGATCGATGATCTGCAGTTCATCCAGAAGCAGGTTGTTCCTTTCCCTTGTAGATCGGGTTAATTTTGTTCTTTTATTTAGTTTTCATTGCTTCCGCAGGTGTTCGTTTTCTATTTTTTTTTTTCAATTTTGAAACTGGATTTCATCATCTATAAACCTGATGCTTATATCGGTTCTTTATTTTTTCTTTTGTCAGGTGTTTGATGATCTCGATCTAGTTATTTCTTTCCGTGAAGCATCAAACAGGTCACGGATTTTTGCAATCCAAATTTCAAATCAAAATTATTTGGTTTCCATTTGAATATTTTCGAGATACAAGTATGTATTTATTTATCTATTTTATTTATGCTGTTTATTTTATTTTATTTATTTATTTTTGTTTAGGTAACAATGATAGATGGAGAAAGGCAGCTTAGGTCTGTTGGACCCCACAAATCAGAGACTTGTATTGCTATCTGACAGGTTGTGCTTTTTATTTATATTTTATTCTATAAATTTAATTATTTAGCATCTAAGTTTCAAAGAGAAAGGATCTAGAGTGATTTGAAAACACATAATTCAAGCTGTGAGTTCAGTTAGGTTCGTGTCAAGTCAAGTTTTCCCAGATAAATCAATTTAATTTGGTACCAAATTTAGTTTGCTTGGAGCATATTTTGGTCAAAATTGTAAGTTTTTAAGTTATCTAAACTTCAATTCATTCAGTTCAGCAAAATTGCAAAAAATAGCTTAGCTTAATCAATATATAGTTAACCTAGCTTAATCACTATAATTAATATTGTTTTTTTTATTGTTTAATAACATCTCTCTCACCATGGTCATGTCCAGTGCCACTCTTGCACACACAATCCAAACACATAAACAACTCACCCACACTCCATTCATTCACGTACTCTTGTCATCGAACATCTTTAATGCGACTTTTTAAATATTGGCAAACAGAGAACATATTATATTATATGACTGTTTGTTTGAGAGAGTATGTGAAGTAATACACACACACTATGTAAAACCAACAAGTATAATAATCTCTTTTAATTCATTATTGGAAATTTTTATAATTAATTAAATCAAGTCATTTTTTTAATTCTAATATAAAGTAAGATAATTTTATTTTAAATTCAGGCAAACCGAAAATAGCTCGTTTTACTGGTAGTTCAAGAGTGGCTGAGAAATTAGCCTGTGATTCTAAGAGGAAGAATTAAATTAGAATTATATTTTTTGAGTTCTTTTTCTACATGATTTGGATATTTATTTATGATTATTTTAAAATTGATTTGTTCAGATTTGGGGCTCAAGTGGACTCATTGCCAAAAATAAAATCCCTTGGTCCAGTTTTAATTGTAGGCAAATAAATTCTCCAATTAAAGTATCTAAGCAATTCTTTTTTTAAATTCAAAACTAATCTTTTTTTTTTCTTTTTCTATTTTTAAGGTTACAACAGAAGCAATACTAGATCGAATGAAATCAGGTATTATTAAACTATTAATTAATTAATCATTAATACATCATTAATATTGTGTTGTTATATCTAATTATCCTCTAATAATATGCTTTCATTAATTAAATCCAGTGTTATGTGTTTGAGAAACTGCAATAAAGAAAAGATGAAGAAAGAGTTCTCAATTATTGAGTGCAATTGGAAAAGTTACTAGATTGAGGTTTTGAAATTGTTAAGATTTCTTTATTGAGTATCATGATTCTTTTACTTTAATTTTTATGATATTTACTAATATTTTTTTACGTAAATTTTAATTTTCAGTGGTACTGGGCCCGCTTACACATATTTGGCAATAGAAGCTCCGGCAAAGGAAAAAGATGAGATTATTTCGGCACTCAAATGCTGCTGATGTGGCGCGTGCATTGAAAACCGTGTGGTTAGTGCGCTTTGAGGTCCCGTACCAAAAGAAAACTTGATTAAGGCTCTGTAAGTTTGAAACAAAAGCTTTATTTTTATTTTTTACTGCATAGTTTGAAATTTTGATTCTTTTTTTTTTTTTTGAATTTAGGGGATGGAAAAAGTAGTCCAAGGATTAAGTGCTGATCTGGCAAGTGCATCGAAAACCGTGCCCAAGACTGGTACGAATAGGACTTGAATCCTGTACCAAAAGAACACTTGAGGCTTCTAGCTCTGGAAGGTTAAACTAATATTGTTATTTTCATTTTTTAAGTTCATTTTTTATAATTGATTTGATTTTTTTCTTTTCTTTTATTGAATTTAGGGGACGAAAAGAACTGACAAGGGAAAATATGCTGATGTGGAAGGAACATTGAAAACCATGCCTACAACTGTAGGTTTGAAATAAAATTATTAATAATATAATTTTTATCATCATTATTTTTATAATAATTATTATTATAACGATGTTACATAATTTAAAGGAAAGGATAGTAATGGATCAAATGTTAAGATTGCTTCCTGTTTTCAATTCTGATAGTGTTAATATTAACAAGCTCCTAAATTAGGTCTTTTTTTTCAATAATTCTTGTCACATTACTAAGTAAGATAATTTTTAATAATTTTAATTATTGTATCTTTTTTCTGGTAGTTCAAGAGTGGCTGAGAAATTTGCTTGTGATTTTAAAAGGAAGAATTAAATTTTTTGAATTCTTTTATCTACGTGAAATTAATGATTTTTTTATAATTGATTTGTGCAGAATTAGGGCTCAAGTGGACTGACCAATTGCTAAAAATGAAATCCCTTGCTCCAGTTTTAACTGTAAGAAAGTAAATTCTCCAATTAAATATCATACAAACTTTTTAAATTCAAAATTAATCTTTTTTTTTTAATAATTCTCCAATTCTCGATCATGAAATCAGGTTTTATGTAACTATTAATTAGTTAATCATTAATATTGTGTCGTTATATCTAATTATTCTCTAATAATATGCTTTCATTAATTAATTCTAGACCCTAGTACTTCCTGCAATTCATGTCGTAAGGTTTTCAATTTTTTTACATAAATATTCTTTATTGAGTACCATGATTCATTATTTTAATTTTTATGGATATTTACTAATATTGCTTATGTGAATTTTAATTTTCACCAGTACACATATTTGGCAATAGAAGCTCTGGCTGATGTGAGTTGCATTGCACTTGATCCCGCTTGTAAGTATTTCCCCAAATAATAAAAAGTTAAACAATTTGTTTTCTTTGTTTACTGTTTAGTGCATAAAGTGATAAAACCAACATTATAACTCAGGTGGTTGGAGCAGCAAATAAAAAAGGAGCACTGATCTCAAAGCAGCAGATACAGCTGGTGTGGACGCCTCCAGTTCCAATGATCCGGAATCTTCTATAAACGTCGAGGCTGCTGATCAAGAAGTCCAACAGGTTCAAATTCAAATCTTGTTTTTTTCTTGTTTCATACTTTTAACAAAAAATAATTATTAATTTTTCATGATTTTTTTACAGCATAAACTGTGGAATCTTGCAGAGAGGACTGTACTGCTTTGGCTTAAATTGAAGACGAAGGAAGGAAAAAGATCACACTTCTTCCTTATTATATTCAATGATATCCGACGTCTTATTTCAAAAAAGAAGAAGATAAACGAAGAATATAGAAAAGAGCATTTCCTATTTCTCAAGCTTATATGATGCTGGTCCTGCTTTACTGACATGAATAAAAAATGAGCTGCAAGGAAAGGAGAAGAATTGACTAACCACTTATGGTAACATATGATTTGATAGTGCTATAAGCATACAATAAAATATTAACATGTTGTTCCTGCTCTCTAACTTGGAAGCATGCTTCTCCAAAGTATCATGCATTATTACTGTTACCGGTACTTTTAATAACTAGCAATACTTTCAGTTGAGCATTATTATACTCGTCCAAACAGGACTACAGGTCATTTACTTGGATGTTATTCTGACGAGACTAGATCGAGCTCAACCTATTCTCAAAGAATATGTTCAACTAATTTGCTTGCTTATTTACTATTTTTATAAACTGTTCATGTTCTAATATGTTTATTTAAATGTTTTATGTTTTAATAGGGGATCTTATTCCAGAACCACCGAAGGAAAGAAGGCCTTCGACTAAAATGCAAGGCGTTGTTTCGCATGTGGATCAGAGATTCTTTCAAGAGGCACAGATTTGAATACACTAACGATATTAACTGCTAGGATTAAGTGCTGATCTGGCAGGTGCATGGAAAACCATGCCTCAAAACTGGTATGAGTAGAACTTTGAGATCCTTTAACGGAAGAAAACTTGAGGCTTCTGGTTCTGTCAGTTTAAAATATATTATTACTTTCATTTTTTAGGGCATTTTTATACATGATTTGACTTTTTTCTTTGATTTTCTTTTTTGAACTTAGGGGACGGAAGGAACTGACAAGGGGAAAGATGCTGACGTGGCAGGAGCATCGAAAATCGTGCCTAGGACTTTGAGTTCCTGTACCAAAAGAAGTCTTGAGGCTTGTGTAGATCTGTAGGTATAAAATAAAATTTATTATTATAATTATAATAATTATTATTTCTGTAATAATAATTATTATAATTATGTTACATAATTAAAAGGTAAGAATAGTAATGGATCAAATGCTAAGATTACTTCAGAACTGATGCCGACTTCAATTCTGATGGTTTTAATATTAACAAGTTCTTAAATCAGGTCATTATTTTCTTATTTCAATATCATGTAAGATCTTTTTTTAACAAATTTATTGATTTTATTTTTAAAATTAAATTTGTTATTAGTTTTTTGAATTTGTTATATATTATAGATATTTTAACATTCAATTTTCATTCTTTTCAGTTGTCAGATGGCGGAAAGCAAATGAATTTTCAGCACCTGGAGCTACAATTGCTCTCGCCCTAATCTTTTTGAAGGTTAATTTCGTCATATTTCATAACTTCATCAAGCAATTATATACACATGTACATGAAATATATTTTGAAACAATTTTATGTGTACATTTTTCTAAAACAGATTGAGGTTGAAGAAATCGCTACTCACTTTGATGTGCAGTATGTACGGCCAGATTTTATTATGTTTCGAATTATTCCTCGAAACCTTATTATGTGGAGCAGGTAATTATTTTTTATTTATTCATTTTTAACTTTTAATCTGTACTGCTTTGAAGCACAAAGTGTATAAAGCTGATTAGTTAATTAATTTATTTTTAATTTTATTTATTTGTGTAGGATGAAACCATCGAGGGACTGAATTCATCCGAATTGCAATAGCCAGAACTGGAGAGCATTCACAAACTGGAAATGATTATGCATTTCTTTCGGTAATTACCTTACAATTCATTCTTAGCTCTACTGAATAATATCTAAGCATAATATGCAAATTATCTATCTATTATTTAAATATAAATTATGGTGGTTACTTGTTATTTCTCAATTATTTCTCCTTTTATAAGTTGACTAAATATTGTGTTTTCTTTTAATTTTAGGCGTTTAGGCGTTCAGGCACTTATGCATAATGGCCCTCGATAGAACTCCAAAAGGCTCCCAAGTTCAAGACCAGGCCCTCTGACATAAAGGTACAGAAATATTTAATTCAGAAAAATATTTTCTTTTTCATTTTAATTTTACAAATTCAAAATCTGATAAAGTACTTTAATCTCCCAGTATAGTCGATAAATGACAAGACTAAAGAATCAAGTTAGTCAAGATGGTGCATAACGAGTGAAGCTACCAATACATAACTCGAGGCAATATTATTTTTCTGTTTTAAGGTGAATTTCGTTATTATTCATGCCTTTATCAAGTAATTATATACACATGTACGTGAAATACATTTTGAAACGATTTTAAGAAAACTCAAATCGGCTCCTTCAACTTACTTTGATTTTATTATGCTTTGTATTATTTATTTATTTTTAACTTTTCATCTGTACTGCTTTCAAGCACAAATTTTGTGAAGCTGATTAATTAATTAATTTTTAATTTTATTTATTTTTGTAGGATGCAACCGTCAAGGGATTGTATAAATCATCAGAATTGCAATTGCTAGAACTGGAGAGGATTATGCGTCAGAGGCTCTTTTCCAGGCTTATGCCAATATAGTTACTGCCTACTGGCAAATTCATTTCTCTCGGTACTTACCTTATAGTTCATTCTTATCTCCGCTAGATCATACTTTTCCATCATTTTTTTCTTAAATCTTTAATTTAATTTAATTTATAATTGGATTCTAATTTTTGGAATTGCAGACGTTTTCAACTCGAAGGAGTTCAATTTCGGTTTTGTTAATTACACTCTATACTCGCTTGCCAACTGGTACAAGATGAATTTCTTTTTCATTAATTTTAATCATGGTAATTTTTCAAAAACCCCCAATATTTTTCTCAGATTTATTAATACCCCCGAACTTTTGGAATGCATAAAATCCTTTTGACTTTTAAAGTTCTTAAAAAACCCCTTAACTCTAACTTTTATTTAAAAAAAAAAACTAAATAATATTTGAATAATATCTAAAGAATGATGGTAACTAGTATATAAACATATTGTGCAAATTATTTATCTATTATTTCAATATAAATAATGGTGTTTACTTGTTATTTCTCAATTATTTCAAAATGAAGCATTTTGAAAATAAAACATTAAAATTAGTGAATTTAAAGTAAATACTTAATTTTTTCTATATCCCAAAATATAGGGGATTTTTAACAAATACCAGTGGGGTTTTAAAGATTCCCCTTTTATTAGTTGATTAAATTAAATATTGTACTTTCTTTCAATTTTAGGTGTTCATGCACTTATACATAATGATCCTCGATAGAATTCCAAAAGACTCCCAAGTTCAAGGCCAGGCCCACGACAGAAAGGTACAATAATATTTATTTCAGAAAAAATACTTTCTTTTTCTTTTTAACTAAACAAATTCCAATTGCAGTTCCATTGAATCTGATAAGGCTATGTTTGGATGTACAAGAAATTTCAAGGAAAAAGTAGGTTAGGAAATTTTTTAGAATTTTTAGGAATGTATGTTTGGATGCAATTTAGGAATTTATAGGAACTCTGTACTTTTGCCTGGTTTGTTCCCACAACAGTTTTGTATGAATCTGATGTTAAGTACCTAATCTCCCATTATAGTCCAGAATTGACAAGACTAACGAATCTAATTAGTCAAGATGGTGTTGGTGCATAATGAGGGAAGCTACCTTAATACATAAATTGAGGCAATATTAGCTGGAGCACAATGATGACATGACAGATGACCTGGAGCATAATGATGATGTGACAGACTATTTGGAGAATAATGATGTTGCGTATTACCTGGAGCATAATGATGACGTGGCAGATTACACAACCTTGAGTATTCACAATATAGGACATATATCAAATTAGTCGAAGATTTACCTGGAGCATAATTAAAATTATGACGTGACAATTCACTTTGAGGTGATTTTGACCGAGGGTAATGTAATCAGTAAAGATTAACTAGAGCATAACGATGATATAATACTATTTCAAAATCAATGAGAGGACGAAGGAAGAAACTCAGGCTTATGATATATGGTTCTGATTTATTGACTTGAATAAGAAGATGAGCTGCAAGGAAAGGGGACAAATTGACTAACTAGTTATGGCAAATATATGATTTGATAGTGCTATAAGCATATAGTACAATATTGAAATGTTGTTCTTGCTCGTTAACTAAGTATCCCACACTATTACTGGTACTTTAATAACTTGGATGTTATTTGGACCTAATCCATTTAACCTCCAAACAGTAGTTATTTAACATGATTGTTTCCATATTTTAATAATAAAACTCATTCAAAGTTATTTTAATATTGAAGCATCCATGACATTTTTAATAATGTTTTTAGGTGCCACCAAAGCCTTGTCAGGCATGAGCATGAGCAAGAAATTCAGAGAATATATGAAGAGAGAAGAAGAATGAATGAGAGAGAAAAGGCTCAGAGGGGAGACTGTATGGAGCTCAGCTTATCCTTCAAGAGTAAGTTCAACTAATTTGCTTGCTTATTTATAAACTGTTTATGTTCTGATATGTTTTAAATGGAGTATAGAAGAATCTTTAATGGATTTACCAGGTGGGAAGGAGTGCTTCAACTTATAAGCCTTCTCAGAGTCACAAACGCAAAGTGTATAAAGGTACTTTGTGCATGTAGCCTTGACCGGAGTGAGAGAAGGGCAGCGACGAGGGCAGGCCGGCGGCGAGAGGGATGGCTGGTGACCAGAGGGCAGGCGACTTTTCCTTCTTTTTGACGGCTCGATTGTTACGCGGGAAAGAAGAAAGAATCATGTGCATGCATCAAAAATTCATGCTTAAGTTCCATAACAGTGATAACACATTTGTTAAAAAAAGACTACACAATTCATCCATAGACAATGCATACTATCCATAATATATATTCTCTCCTTTCCAAACTAAACTTGCCTCTAAAAAAATATCAACATATTTGAGGGTTTCCTTGCAAAATTGTCAAGAGCTGATTTTTAGACAAGACATGATCAGAGGCCTTATTGGTTTGCATTCTCACTTAAGAAGGTATAAATCAAACCGAACAAGAATCACGAAATACTCAACAGATCAGATGAAGAACTCTCAATAGATCAGATGAAGAACTACTAGACATAAACTCAATATTGAATAAAGGAATGATGAATTATATACCTTAACTTGGTGAATCACTATGTTGCTTTCTAAATCCATGACACAAAAAAGAGATTAAAACTTTAAAAGGGGTCTTATTCCAGTACAAATGAAGCACAGAAAGCCTTCAACTGGTGTGCAACGTTTTTTTCATGTGGATCAGAGGTTATGTCTGGAGGCAACAATGTAGCAATAATAAGGTACTTTTCATATCTACTATTGAGTTTAGTAATTGGCTCACCGAATTTAGTAAAATATGGGCAAATTCAAGATTCACTTCACCCCTTTAAATTCTCTAAATGTCAAACATCCTTGTGAAATTACTTGAAAGCATGGAGTTTTATATATATACATTTTTATTTTTTATTGTTCATATCCATCCAAAATCTGAAATTCTTGCTATTATGTAGTCAAATGACGTGTGCCATATGATCAAGTGATATTTTGCATAAATAGATGTTTGCATTTTTGTTTGTGTATGGATATTTGGATTCATGTTTATATATATATATATATCATTCACGAGCATGCTGTGGCTTCACATAAGTTCTTGTCAGGCCGAACAAAGTCAATCATGGATTTTAGTCTATTAAATAATATCGACTTTTATATAAATAATTAAAAATTGTTGATTTTATTTATCAAAACTACATTTATTTGCACATAGGGGTTATCATGATGGCACAATAATAGGCAACAATTCAGTACTAGTTTAGGTAAACAGATTTTCATTAAGTCTATTATATATTTTACTTTTATATAAATAATTAAAAACAGATTTTCATTAAGTCTATTAAATAATATCAACTTTTATATAAATAATTAAAAATTCTTGATTTTATTTATTAAAACTACATTTCTTTGAACATAAGGGCTCTCATGATGGCGCAATAATAGGCAGCAATTCAGTAGTAGTTTAGGTAAACAGATTTTCATATTTTCTCCTTGCTATAATCATATGAAGAAAATGTTCTGCTGCTTTTTTGATTGATTATTTTGAATAAATTGTAGGATTCTAATGGCACGCCAGCTGTTATAAGGGAAGCTTACAAGAGAGCGCTGTGAAGTGTGAATTAGTGAGAAGCAACAGGTCTGTGACTCTGTCCACTTGTTCCTGTAAAATATTATTTCATAAAATTCTAGCATTTTTTTCATATTAACTTTACATATATGATAGGTGGACAACAGGAACCAAGATCTGTTGATCAGATAAAATTCTAGCATTTTTTTCATATTAACTTTACATATATGATAGGTGGACAACAGGAACCAAGATCTGTTTATCAGATGTATTGCATCGACATTTAATAATGAGGTGGCATATTTGCTAAAATTACTGCTAAAAATAATTGTGTCCAATGTTAAATCCTAAATAATAATCTTATTTCTGGTTATAAAAAGGTCTATCGTGTGTTTCACTTAAATTAGGCCCTCCAAAATTTGTGGGCCTGAGTTGAATGTATGTTATTTTTTTTTGTGTGTTTGTTATTGGGTGGAATGCCATTTTGTGGGGGTAATATATTTAATAATATGAATGAATGCTGTTACTATTTTTGTTTGTTTGTTGGGTTTTGGAGGTTTGAACTTGCAGGGATTGTGATGCCACCACCACATACATGATTATTGATATGATGTTAGCTTGAATCTTGATGTTGGGAGACAAATATTAATTAATTAATATCTCGACAAGTGGCTGCTTCGTGCTTACCTACGTTGGATGCCTGCCAGGCCTGTTCTTGAGGCACATGCCGTAGATCCATTGGAAGAAAAACAAAAGCCCAAAAAGGAAAAGAATTTTAAATAAATTCACCTCAGAATAAAATCTGCCCAAGCCCAAATTGAGCCTTATTTATATTGTTAGGTTGAGAATTCTTTTTACTACTAATCTGTTTAACCAAATCTGTTAAGGGAACCCCATAATGTATACTTACCTGAGCAATTCTTTTTTGAAAGGTAAGTATTTGCTTACGTTGTATTAAATCGAATAAAAAGTTCGTTACATGAAATATTTACAATGATAATACTAAAAAAAACTAAAAGATAGTCTATCCTTAAAACAAAAGATATTTTCTAAGAAAAAAGATAGAAAACGGGAGTCTAATCCTTACCGTTTTTAGTCTTGAGTTCAAGTTCTCGCGTCCAAATCTAGCATTCATTTCTTGGCCGTTTCTACGTCCTTCTCTGCAGTTAAATCTGTCGGTTTTTCACAGTTGCGAAAAATGGACAGAGAAAGATGCATATTCATTTTTTCTGTTTAATATATATGAGTTTGATTTCTAATCTACCTAAAAAAAGTCAAAAGACTATATACTTGGGAAGAAATAAGGTATCAACCAGCCTTGCAAAATCAGAATGTCTGGAGGTTCAAATCATTATAAGATGTCATATCTACAATGTAATTCCCACAAAATGACATTATTCATTAAGCAACTCTGTAGGACCTGAAACAATTCAAATAGATAAAGTAGGCGTTCGCCTACTTAAAAAAAATCAAATTAGCTTATCAAATTAAAATTAATAAGATGAAACAATGCAATCTTAGTAAATATAGGAAAGCTAGAAAATAGAATTAAAAATAAAAAAAACAAACAAATAAAATATAATCAAAGAAACTAATCTTAAAAAATAGAAAACAAAATACGTTAAAAAAAATACAAAAATACAAAAAAAAATCAAACCAAACTAAAATTAAGATTAAAAAATAACTCAAACGTGGAAATTCTCAAAAAGAGAAAAATTTGAAATCCGTAATAAAAAATAAAAAAATGTGACGATAAAAAAAGAAAACAAATAAGCAAATGAGAGAAATCTGATAGCCCCAATTAATATTATGGCATAATCACTAAAAAGAGCCGGCATTCCAAGTCCACCTTGTTGGCTGCTACAACGGTGGAAGCATAGAGGTGAATTCAAGAATTAATCTGCTTTCCATGCGAAATAGAAGTCGTTGAATATAGAGTTTGATTGGATCCGACGTCGTTACAGGTGGGCTTCTTTGTGTTTTTTTGCTGGCGAGGTGGAAAGTCGTATGTGGTGGCAAGCTGTGCTTGTCATCGACAAGTTGACTAGGACTTGCCTCGCGGGTAAGGTCGATAAAGACATCTAAGATGAAATGAGACACCACACACTCTCTCCCCCATCTGGATTACCACTGGCGAGGCATACCAAAAATTGAGGGCGTCATACTACATCTAAAGCTTTATAGAAAAGCAGGCTCTCGTTTGCTATCTGTCCGTGGTAGTGCGGATGGCTCTCGCTCGCCAATAATTTTTTCTAAATTATATGATATGATTAAAACCACATCTAGGTTATCTTAGAATATTAATGAATTTGAGAAATAAAGTACTAAGATTATAGAAAATTTCATAATCGTATTCCTATAAAAAAAAATGTGATGTGGCGCAATGAGAATTGAGAAAAGATGTTGAACAAAAAATATAAGAGGTTGATTTATAAATTTAATCTTCTAAATACATATTATTTTACATAATTTTCTCATATATAATATTTTTATATTCTTATACAGAGATAATACGTTTTTAATTTTCTACATATGTAATATTTTATATAGATGTGTCTTAGATAATAATTTTTCATAAGTTATTTTTATATACTTAAGTAAAAAAATTAAATCCAAATCATATTAATATGAAGTTCAAAAAGAAAAGATAATTTCATTAGAAGGCTGAGCAAAACTAAAAAGAAACAAAGAATTTTCAGCCCAATCCCAAACTATATAAAGCATACTGACCCAGTAAGACAGTAACTACCTAATCTCAAACTTAAAGATAGAGATATCATAAAATAATGAATAATCACAAAATTTGTCATATTTTGAATTAAGTGACGGTACGTGGAACACGAGGCCCACACCGGATACGTCTTCATTCTTTGTCCAATCCATTCTTAAAAGGATACACAATACTAACTTCTTATGGAAGGGTGACGGGAGTCATGTCTAGATTTTCTGTGACGACCACCGAACAACGAATATTATAACGAGTCAAATTCTATCTCTCTTTTTTGATTTTCTGTGGCGAACTTGATACTCATCTATATTAAGTGGGTCATTTTCAAATGAATATACTACTCGGTTCACGATTCGGACGAGTGACACGTGTCATGCTCGGATTTTCTGTGGTGATCACTAAACAATGACCGGCGAATTTGATACTCATATATATAAAGCGGGTCATTTTCAGATTAATATACTACTCAGTTCACGATTCATCACATGATGAGTTATTGTGTTGATTTTTTGTAGACATTATTTTCTTTTAATTAATGTCCTTAAAGTTCAACTATACTACATTATATGACATGGTATTGTCGTTATTTTTATTAAAATTAAGGTTATTTCTTTAGTCTCAATTCATGTTTACACATATAAATTTTCTGTGGCAAACTTGATATTCATATATACGAAGCGGTTATTTTCAAATGAATATATTATTCAGTTCACAATTCGTCACATAATAAATTATTGTATTGATTTTTTGTGGACAGGTTTTTCTTTTAATTAACATCCTTAAAAGTTCAACTATATTACATTATGTGCCATTAAATTATTACATTTGTTCAATTTTTTTTAAATATAATGACGTTAGCAAACTAAGATTATTTCTTTAGTCTTCACACATAAAAGATGCCGACATAATTTATATATAATATTTATAATCTAATTCATAAATTCTTTATTGCTTTTATTATGTCCCTCCAAAATTTCAAAATATCAAATTTAAATATATTCTCAAAACGGAGGAGGGTTGGAGTAATTCCGAACAAAACACGACGAGAGAGTTCAATTCAATTAAGGGGACCGTTTCTTAAAAGAGTCCGTTGCATAAGCCACAGGGCCACGAGTTTAGAGTCCAGAGTCAGACGCAATAATGAAGTCCAACAAATAGACTGGCCTTTTGGACCCACATATGCATCCGAATTCTACATCCGTACAAGGACTCGTAAAATCGGTGAAAACTACATTTTACCTTCAGCTCGGCCAGATCTAATTTTATATCACAATAAAACCAAAACGATCATTATACCAATACAGAATAAGATGGTAAAAAGTAAAAAATGTATGTGCAGTAACTTTTAAGAAACTTTATCAATTGCTAAGTTAGTATATAAATAGATCCTATTATTATCACATTGGGCTCCGTTTGGGAGTAAGATAAGGTAGAGTTTTTTTTTTTTAGAGATAAGAAGTTACTTCTCATTATTCCTTCATTTTAGAGTGATCTTTGGCATGATGTTAGAGATAAAAAGTTAGAATCATGTTGAATTTTAAAAAGAATATTTTGTAAAAGACCAAAATACCCTTCTATTTTGTAAGATATTTCAAAAATAAAATGTATTAACAAATTAAAATATCATTAACTAAAAGATATTATTAATTACATATAAATATGTTATAACATAAACAATTTTTTTCGTTATTTAACTTAATTAGTTTATATTTTATGTAATAATTATATATTAACTAATTATACTACTCGATATATAGGTAATTACATATTACTTAATTATATACAAGTTAATTGATTACATACTAGTTAATTAGTTATATATTAATTAATTAACATTACTGGAGGGATAGTATCTAGTAGTAAAACTGAGGGTAATTTTATAAAAAGAATGGGGTTAAAACGTGTGAAACCTTACCCCTGGTTAGAGGTGGCAAATGGGTGGGTCGGGTCGGATCATTCGGGTTTTGGATCGTTCGGGTCTCGGGTCGTTCGGGGTCTCCGGTCTTACAGGTTTCGGGTTGTTCCGGGTATTTCGGGTCTAACGTCGTTTGGGTTTGGGTCGGGTCGGGTCGGATTTCGGGTCGTTGACTTGTCAACATTTTCGGGTCGGGTCGGGTCGGGTTTTCGGGTCGGGTTAGAATTTGCCGGCTCTAGTTACGCACCGTGTTTAACTTGCGATGAAAAATCTTTAATTAAATAAATATCTATTTATTTTCAATTTTGCGCAAACTGTAAAAAGAGGCCGATGAGCTCAAAAGCCTCAAATAGAATTTTATATCTTACAACCCAATATAATTAATATATTATTTTTTAAAATAATATGTTGAAATTATAAGAAACAAAATTAGATATTATAAAATAATATATGCTAGCATAGCAGTGAAATCAACAGGTGTATGATCATTCATTCATTATATGTAAGTTCAGATCATTTAGATTCAGATCATTTGAGTCTCGAGTCATTTGAGTTTCGGGTCGTTCGGGTCTCGAGTCATACGGGTTCCGGGTATTTCAGGTCTCGGGTCGTTTGAGTTCATGTTTAGTCGGGTTTTGGGTCGTTGACATGTCAACATTTTCGAGTCGGGTCGGTTTTTCGGGTCAGGTCCGATTTTGCCACTTCTACCCCTGGCTTGCGCTTATCACTTCTTAGACCACTTTAATGCTAACTTTTTGTTCACCGTTTGGCAGGGATAACCGTGATAAGTGTATTTATGCCTGGCTTATATTGATGCCAAACAGGGCTAAATACAAACATACTCGCACTCGCACTCGCACAGAAAATAAAAAGAACACTTCCCTTGTATTTTGATTGTTCACACTAGTTTAGTAGTTTGGATACGGGTATTTTACATGACTGGCTACTAACAAAATTTAGTTTTCGTCTGGTACTATGGAATATGGATTCAGATTTCAGAATTTCAGATGGCTCTTAATATTTCTTAATACTGATTGAATTCACGCCCACATAATTGCTCCAACAGCATTTGCATGCCCTGGTTCATTTGCAGCATCAGCGCTGCATGATGCTAACTCAACAAGGTCAGCGAACAACGAATACCACGTTCTGAGCAAAAGCTATTGAACGAGAGTTAGATCACCTTCTATCTCAAACTAGCCATATAGCTGGCTTCGCTAATGATCTCAGGCGGATTCCCACGGCTAGGCAAGAGTTCCACTTTGTCTCCTATGCTGGTCTAAGACTATTTACCACCCCTTTTGACAAATTAAATTTGAATGAAACACAAACACACAATTTAATTACCAAGTCCAAAATTACTTCCGACTTTCCTCGGATTAATCGCCATAACTAATTTAAACCCATATATAGATCCATCAACACAAAAAAGATCACACACACAATTATTCAATATATATACATAAACATAACAATTACACACCACAGAATACTTAAACCAAAACAAACCAGTATCGATATTCTAAGCCGCCTCAGTCTTCAACGGAACACTGGAATACATAAACCCTTCTTCAGTAACCGTAGTGCTGACCGTCTGATCCAGCCCATGACTTTTTCTACAGTAGTAATAAAACACCGTGTAAGCCGCCCAACAATACACCTCCAAAACCGCTCCAACTGAGGCCACAATGGTACCGATCTTCACCTGCTCATCTAGCGGTACGGGCGGATGAGATGAAAGAATCATCGCAAAGGACCCATATATCGCCATGCGAGCAGCCATGAGGAAGAAAGTCAGTGCCGTACCGATCATTTTGTTTCCGATGAACAACTCGACGGACCAAGACAGAGCTCCGATGCCCCAGGTTTCTTCTATGACTGTTATCACCATGGCCATGGACCACCTTGTGAGAAGGTAGAAGTAGAGGAGGACTGAGACTCCGGTCATGGACATGGCTGAGTTGAG
This sequence comes from Juncus effusus, assembly GCA_027726005.1. Taxonomy (NCBI): domain Eukaryota; kingdom Viridiplantae; phylum Streptophyta; class Magnoliopsida; order Poales; family Juncaceae; genus Juncus; species Juncus effusus. The sequence goes on along the minus strand of CM050890.1, from coordinate 10,607,143 downwards.
CAGGGTTTGAGAAGAGGTGTCCGGATCCATGTTGAAGTAAACCATGCCGAGTGAGAAGAAAGAGAGGCATGAGTAGCCTAGCGTTAAGAGAACCACGTAACTGCCTGTGACGGCTGTCTGGTAGCCTCTGGAAACGACACGCTTGACGAGGGTTTGAGGTGAGAGAGATGATTCGGTGTAGGTATAAGAGAAGATAGTGACGGCGGATAGGAGAATAAGAAGGGAAGAGAGAGTAACAACGGGAAGGAGCACAGAGACGAACTGAGCAGTGAAACGGAGGTCTGTGGTGACTTCAGTGAGGATATTCGGAGGGATCGGGGCGGGTTTGAAGAGGTGGCAAATTTTGCGGACTAGATCTGAGAGGATAGGGAAGAGTGTGGGGTATGTGCAGGAGAAGAGATACGAGGAGGAGACAGTGGCAAGGAGGAGGAGCGGGAAAGAGTAAGCGGCGGATTGAAAGAGGAGAAGTAAGGCGGAGTAAAGGATGGAGAGGACTGGGGGAAGCGACGAGGAGGTGGAAGTCATGGAGCGCATTGTGCGCTTGTAGGAGAAGAAGAAAGCCATTGTCGACTGAGAGAGGTAGGATTAGAGTAGTAGTTGGGTTGGGGAAGAAAAGAAGAAGAAGAAGAAGAGAGATTTCTTGATAAGAGCGGGATACAGTGTGTGGTGTTCGGTGCTTGGTCGGCACTCATGAACAGATATTTGAATTCGACCCAAATGTGTCTCATGTGTACAATACATTTCAAATTATTCGCAGAATATTATTAGTAGACCGAGTACAGGGAGAAATAGTTATGAGGTGAGGTAAGAAATGAAAGGACGAGAGTCGCATTCAACTTTGTTAGCTGGGACCCGGCGTATTATTGAGGCCTCAAGAGTCAGAATAGCACATGATATAATAGGACCTGGCAGAAAGACAAATAGATAAGATCACAAATCAATCAGTAAATATAAATATAGGTCTATTGGTCCAGCCCAAAACCCAGTATTATAACCCAACACAATAAAATTGGGTTAATTGGGTCAATTTGACCTAGTACAGACCGAATATTTATAAACTTTACAGGCTCAGCCCGAGTTCCTGAATCTGATGACATGTCGATTCAAGAGATTCAGAATCGTCAGATCTAAATCGAACGGCTGAAGATTATCGTCACCACGTCATATGGAGAATGTTTACTTGCACTTGGTGTATTTTTCTTCTACTGGACCAGAACGAGAGCAAGTGGGTATTAAGACACGGTCTTTTGTAACCCATGTCTAGATAGCAAGTTTAAATCTAACAGTTTGTTAGGCATACTTCTTCTTCTTCTCTCATTTCTCTCCCCACTCGAAGAAAATCTCGTCTGTACTCAGAAAATTATTCAATTTCACATCTCTTTTTGCTCGAATCAACAATGGACGCTGTAGATTCGGTTGTGGATCCGTTGAGGGAGTTCGCAAAGGACAGCGTGCGCCTCGTCAAGCGCTGCCACAAGCCAGATCGCAAGGGTGAGATTTCCAATCCTTCTGATCTTTCGATTTGAACTTGTAATTGATTGAAATTTGATTTTGGTTTTGATTTTTTTCGATGGATCTGGTGTTGTAGAGTTCTCTAAGGTGGCTGTGCGCACTGCGATAGGGTTTGTGGTGATGGGATTCGTGGGATTCTTCGTCAAGCTCATCTTCATCCCAATTAACAACATCATCGTCGGATCTGGTTAAGGTAAATCTAGAATTTTAATTTGGTTGATCGTTTATTGTTATTATAATGTGTGAATTTTACTCTAGATCTTATATATTTGTTAACATGGTATTTAATTATGTGATTTATCACCTCTAGATATTCGAACAAAAGGGATAACTTAGCATGAAGTAAACTAATTGAACTCCAATACAGTCAAATCCATGCATGTATACAATTGAAACATTTGTTCTTAGTTATATGCTCAATTTCATTCATATAGTCTAATTACCGTGCAAATTCATGTTAATTAAATCCTAAATTAGGGGGGTTTTTTTTAGGGTTTCAGACTGGTTTTTTTTTAGCATTTTAACCCAATCTTCCATCAGATTTAATCTTGTCGTCCATAAATGCGTTAATTTTGCAAGTTTATAGTTTGTCTATAAATACTAAATACACATTTGGGATCTGATCATCTGAATTTTTTTTTCATTTTCAGATATTTGAGTATTTTAGAAGCCCCTATGGTGCAGTTTTTCTGGAAGAGCAACTTTCTCAGCTAAATATGATGAAAATTTTAGTTTCAGTTTTGGTTTCTGACATTTGACATTCATGGTTTGTAATCTTATTAAGATGTTTTTATAATAATTAGGCTTGGAGTGAGTATTTATTTTTCATCAAGATATTTTTGCAGTTCTTTTTGTCTTAAAATTCAGAAATTGCATTTAGAAATTCACTTAAAATTTCAAAACATTTCTAAATCCCGATTTTGGGCCTTAGTATTTGGAAATTGGCCTTCCTTAGTTTTGGAAATGGCCTTTTTAAACTCAGCCCAAATGAAGAACAGAACAAATCATATAAATAATAATGTATTCGAGTCATATAAACCCAACATTTAATTCTTCATAGTCCAACCTAAACATGTGAGTAATGAGATCACATGAAATGTAGCCATCAATTTGTCTTTAATAGAAGCACAATATCTTTGTTGGATTCCAAGTCGCCATCTCAATTTAATTTCTGACATCACAGCTGTGAGGCCAATTTGCTTCCAAAATGAAATTATCTCCCATATTTCAGCGCATTAATTTGTGTCATAAGTAATATATAATAGGAGAAATATTTTGGAATTATTGGTTGACGGATTTGTATTAGCTGGTCCTTGACGACAGCATGAATCAAGAGTTTCATTTCTCCACGATTATTCTTCAATTATTGATCATATTTAAGTGGAAAAAGTGGAATAACCACTACTAAAATTGCATCTGTTCTTTTAGTTTTTATGAACACGTGAGGTCTTTTCTTTTCTTTCCTCCTATTGGTGTCCAAATTATTTGGAAATCTAACTCCGGACTTTCTTATTACACCCAACTAATCTTCAATTATTGTTTAAATAAAAATTCCTTGAAAGAGTACCATGATAACGCGTTCAATCAGGAAATTAATTTCAGATTTCCACGAGATATCCAAAAAAATATATTGTAATGAAACATGTAAGACACAAATTCTACTTATATTTAAAGTTCAATGGGTGCAGTTTGAGTGAGAAACTGACACGTACATAGTAGTCCCTCAGCCCACCATATCAATCCCTCACAAGTTTTCTTTACAAATTTTCGTACATATGCCTGAAAAAATAGGAAATATTAGATTATATATTTTAGTTTTTATTTGATCTTATGTAGCCATGTCTACTTATATGTATAAAATGAGTCACATCAAATGTAATTTCCAACCCGGCACATCTATATAATTATTCTGAAGTTAGGAATTTTCATCATCTTCCAATTTTGCAACATAGTTTTATTTTTTTTCACACATACCCATGCGAAATTGAAAATGCCAATCACACCCCTACAAGTTCAAGTTCAAATTCAAATCTTTGCTTATACATTATACGTTATACCCCACCTCCAATAAAATTGAATATATTATTTTTTTTTGCACACCCCTATAAAATGAAATATAATTTTCAATATGATATATTCACATGGTTATATACTAAATTTGCACATATAATATGGGAAATATATGTAATAAATAGGATATATCATGTTCTACATTATTCTTTCCAATAGAAGATATATTTTTCATAACAGTCCTACAAAAATATTAGATGTATTTAAAAATAAAGACATTTTGTGCATTCAGAAGCGGAGCTAGGGTCCCCTAATCATATAATAACTCTTTCAATTCTCACACGGTGATACAATATAACTAAACATAACAAAGAATATTTTTCTTCAAAAACAATTCAAAATACTTAAATCTTTGAATTATTCAATTCTAGCAACTAATTCAAAAAATTTAAATATAATTGATATCCCGACATTAATTATTCAATTATTTATCGATTTGATGCATAATTAGGAAACACGGAAACTTAAATGTCTATATCAAAGTTCCCTGCGAGGAATCATCTCTCCCCAATTTTGACCAGAGGTGTTTCATTTGAACCTCCTTCCTATTTTCAGTAAGCTAAAATCTTATTAAACTGCAAAAGAAAAACTAAAATTTTATCTTAGCACCAATTAATAATTATCCAAAAGAAAGTGCAAAATGCACTATATCAATAACAATATGAATAAATAAAACATTAACAGGAAAAAGAATGATATATATCTGTGGTCCATTCGTCATGAAGTACACAAAAAAAGAAAGAAAAAAAAAGTTACTCATAATATATACAACCAAGAATACAACAACAAAAGACAAAACTAAAAAACCTTTCTTTCTCAACTCCTATCCTAAAAACCTCAAAAACCTTATAAACTCCACTTTATTTTCTCAGAGAGACCCTTCGAATGAAACAGGAAGGGAATAATCTCTCTCTGTTTCATTCGAGTCTGACGAGTGGGCCAGCCCTTGAAGCATCTTGATCACATCGACCGTATCGTCCAAATAATATTTCGCCATGCTTGGTTTTTTACCGACCGTACATGCAAAAACCTCCACATTTGTCGCGAAAGGACAATTATTTTTCATATTTGATACGGTTTCAAACATATCTTCGTCCGATCGGTCATCTCCTATGCAAAGTATGAAATCGGGCGGCTTGTTTGAGGCTCGCATGGTTGAGATTAGGGTTTCTACCACCACCCCTTTGCTTATTCCCTATGATAGAAAGAAACAAGTAATAAATAAATGAATGGATTTTTTTGAGAAGACAGATTTGAAAGTGATGGATTTCTGTGGTGAGAAAATGAGATGTGATGTCTAACAATAAGGTTGGAACGAATTTAATGCCATGCTCATATTCAATCCTTATCTACAAATAAACCCTTTAGATGGAAAGCTAAGCTTTCTATTTGGATAACTAAAACCATCCGTGGTCCATATTTCGACACACATCCATCCATACATCTCTCTCTGTCCATTTCACACTTACATCTCTCTCTCTGTCCATTACACACTTTCACTCAAAAACTATCTCACGTGATAATAATATCAACAATAATAATAACTCTAGTCAAAAAAACAACAATAATAATAATAATAATAACAATAGCAATACCAATACTAATACTAATAATTATTAATATTACCTGTGGTTTAACCTCAACAATATGTTGACCGCTTTTGACCACAACTGGCTCATTAGCCAACACGCTTTCCAAATGATCCAACAACTCTTTGGCTTGACACGAACCGAAGTCTGGATCGGCCTCCTGATGGTGCCAAACCAACGCGCTCTCTTTCAGCTCGATTGAACTTCCGTCCGTCGACTCTGTGTATAATCTCATCACCGGCTCTGCGATCCTCATCCAATCAAAATCCAACGCTATGTTACAGGACTCCCACTCACTCTCCCTATTCCACCTAGTCACCAAAAAAAATATAAAAATGTTACCACCAACAAGTAGCCAAATTTTATAATATTATTCGTTGAATGAATAATGAATGTTCTTTTTTAATGATTACCTTGTGAAGAAACCATGTTCTGCTGAAATACCCAATTTCTCACACGGATCGAACCACTTACTCAACTCGTCCTTCCCTCTCCCACTTACCACAAAAACAACATTTCTATCATCCTCACATAATTCATTAATTATGTTAATAACCTCCTTACTAGGCCCCTTATCAATACTCCCTTGAGGCATCATGGTCCCATCATAGTCCAACAAAATCAACCGGCTCAAACTCCCTTTATACGCCTTCACAATCTTCTCGACCGAAAGCTTCCTAAAATTCGGACCCAAAGCCACGACCTTAAACCCCATTCCAAACCCGATCCCCCAATACCGTTTCAAGAAGTGGTCTTTACACGCACGTTGTAAATCTTGGTCGAAAGACCTGGCCCAATATGCCACGTCATGAGAGCTGATATACTTGTAATGTTTTTCGTGCCGCATTTCCTTTTCTGGCTCTGGCATGGTGAGAGCTGAATTCATCGCCTCGGAAACCGCGTCCAGATTCCATGGGTTGACTCTTATCGCGCCACTCAAAGAAGGCGAACAACCGATAAATTCTGACACGACTAATACGCTCTTTTTCTTCACGGTTTTCAAAGTGGGGCTCTCGTGTCTACAAACAGTATAAATGTACGGAATTCTATTAAGACCGTCTCTTACAGCGTTGACCACACAACACTCTGCCGCAGCGTAATACGCGACTTTTTCATGGATCTTAATGGGTCGGTCAATTAAGACTATCGGGTCGTAACCGGGTCGGCCGAACCGGGTATTGATCCGTCTAGAGATCAACTCAGCCTCTTGTTGGACATCTTGAATATCCTTGCCTTGACTCCGAGCCGGGTTGGTGATCTGGACCAAGACCGCTTTGCCTCGTAACTCAGGGCGTTGCTCTAGTAACTGTTCCATCGCGAGGAATTTCAGCCCGATTCCTTTGAACAGGTCCACATCATCAACTCCTAGTAGTAAAGTACGGTCTCTGTACTTCTCGGAGATTTCCTCGACTTTCTGAAAAGTCTCTGGGGAAGAAACGACCGTTCTGAGCTGACCCATGTCGATTCCGACCGGCAGGATTTTGACGGTTACGGTTCGGCCATAGTATTCTATACCGATGTACCCTCTTTTAGATTGATAATCTAAACCTAATAATCGCGAGCAAGAAGAGAGGAAATGTCTGGCATAGTCAAAGGTGTGAAAGCCCACAAGGTCTGAGTTCAGCAAAGCCCGCAAGAGATCCTCACGAACTGGAATTGTACGGAAGATTTCAGAGGAAGGGAAAGGAGAGTGAAGGAAGAACCCAAGTTTGATTCTTGGGAATCTCTTTCTGAGAAAAGTTGGTAGAGCGAGAAGGTGATAATCGTGTATCCACACAAAATCCTCGTCTGGGTTTAAAATCTCGGTTATTCTATCGGCAAAGATTATGTTGGCCGAGAGGTACGAGCGGTACAAAGACCGATCAAAAGGCAAGCCGAAAGAGGGAGTCAAGGGCAGGAGATAGTGCAAGAGAGGCCAGAGATAGTGCTTACAGAAACCATGGTAGAACCTCGAGTGGAGCTCCGTCGGAATGAAAACGGGCAGGCAAGAAAAACGAGCGTAGAGATACTGCGACAGCTCTTCATGGATTGCGGGGTCGATGGGCTCTGACGTGTCAGGCAGAGCGCCGACGTGGAGAACCGGAGACGGAAGTCCGGCGCGTAGCTGATACGCCACGGTGTCTGCGTCGAAAGAGAAGGAGAGCTTGAAAGGCGAATTGGGGTCTGGAGATACAGAGAGGGGCAGTCTGTGGGTGACGATTATCCGCCTGGGACAAGTGTCTGGCTGCGTTTGGTCGTCGAAAACGCCGGGCGGGAGCGTCATGACGCGTGGCATGCGTGGAGTTGTCCGGCCCGGCGAGGCAGGGAAGTCTTCTCCTGCCACCAGTTCTAGGAGGTTTGTGCAAGAGAGAGACGGCATGGATGATTGATTAGGTTTAGGATTAGGGTTTGGATAATGTTTGAACAACAGCAGCAGCTGTGGTATTTATCGGTGCGTGTTACAATGGCGGATAAGGAAGGAGCAATAGAAACGTTGCATGAGATAATATAGAGAGAGAGGAGATACGGAAATTCGCAGGGTTTTAAGAGGAAAGTCCAATCGGGCTGTGAGATTTGGAAATAGTGAGGAGGAATAACGAATTATTCCGGAATTGGCGCAATGATGGAGAAAATGGAATGGAATGGAATGGAAGAGACGGGGGAGAAAAGAGAAGATGAGGGGATAAATGGATAAACTTGAGGGGAGGGAAACCGGCAGTAGGCGGTGAGGTTATCCAGATTCAGAGATCCAAATGACCGAATTGCCCCTGTGATTTTTTCAATGGTTTGAATTCGGAGGTGTTTTTGTCTAAACCACGTGCTGATTGGGAGTCCGATTTTTTGTCGAGGAAATTTCGTATTTGAATTCTGATCCTAATCCTTTGAATTTGGCAGAATTTATTCTGGTTAAACTGTATTTGATTCTGTATTTAACTGTTTGTTTTAATTAACGTTTATCTTGTAATTATGTTCTGGATTGTTTCTCGTTGAATTGAGCTAGAACCGCAACGATAGCACGTACGTTTATTGTAATTTAATTTCTTGCACTTATTGATTTAAAGCGAACGTATGACGATTGGTACTTTGGCACAATTTGGAAGGACAAATCTCGATCAAAATAGGATGCAATATATAGCAATACACCAATTTTTGGATTGTGAATAAGCATTGATTTTGATTGCATGGCATAAAATTAGAAACATACTACTACAAATTGAGAGAAAAAAAAAAAGTAATATCAAAGGATTTTAAAAATCAATCATGCATTTAGAAGGTCTGAAACGAGTATGTGTGAAATGAACAATCATTCAATTTATTATAATATTGTCTGATCAATCATTTAAATAAGTATATGCAGAAAGTTCGTGAATTCATTGATATGTGCAAGGCTACTTCAAAATGTACTAAAATGATTTTTTAACTCATCTTTCAAATAATACAATTTTCAACCCAGTACCTCCTAAAAACTAGTTATATGTCTCAACTACTACTCCTCCCACTTTTTTTCATCATTCAAACAAATACTAAAAATAGACCTCTTTTCCTGTTGAAAACAAATATTTTAAAGTTCATAAGAATCTAAACAACGACTATACTTGGAATTGTATGTTCTCCTAATTACACTATTAAATATTAAATAAATAAATAAATAAAACGACCAAGAAAGAAATTAAACGACCAACTGAAAACTCACATACATAAATATAATTCCAGCCTAAACGGGCCCATCCGGTCATCCCGGCCTCCGCAAGTGAACCTCACATAAACTATAAAAAAACATGCCCTCAACTTCGTCATATAAAATATGGGAAACATGACGCAGTGGGTAAGACCGGAAGGTGTCGGTGGCCGGAGCAGAGCAACCGGGGTGAGCGGACTATTCTTCTGCTGGATAAGGTCCAGCTGGAGAGAGTAAATACGCGAGACCCGAGAAACACGGCATGTACCCGACATAACCTCCTCGTCTCCCACACACCAACAGGATTCCGACACGTGTCGATGTCGTCCACGTGGAGCGCCGGTCCGGATCACAAAGATGAGGATGGTTCATAGACTTGGTTTTCGTTGGTGGGCGTATAGACCGAAATACAAACATAATAATTAATAAGACTTCTGTTTATTTATTTTATTCTGGATTTGAAATTTGAGTTTTTTTCCTGTAAAAAATGGAAAAGATATGTATCGAAATGTATACGTAGTGGACTTATTTTACCTACTTTTTTTAATGGACCTTGATGCAGTCAACTTTAGTTTATATCTTAACTTTTTATATAATTTTTGAAGCAAATGTGTTAATATTAAATTGTATTTATTGGTTATATTATCTAATTTTAATTTGTTATATTATAGTTGATTCATCTTCAAGATGTTCTATTGATTAAATAATAAAATTCTAAACATCAAAATCGTAATTTATATTTTCGTCACTTGAATAAATTTATATTAAAATAAACCTGACATATTAACATGTCCAAAATGTTACTAATGTCGATGTTTAGTACCTTCCTCTTCGTTGTTTTTTTATGGCAAAACAACGCTACAGACGGACGAGTTACTAATGTCGATGTTTGGTAGGAGAATCTGAGGATACTGTAAGAAAGATCTTAGTTTACATGAAGGATCTTAATTTATTTTGCGCTTGCGTAAGCTTGTATGTAATTTCTTATCTTTGTAATTCTTTTTTATTTGATTTAATGAAATTGTCGGTAATTTTTTGCTTTCCAACCTTAAAGAAAAAAAAACATGTCCAAAATGATCAAAACCAAATAAACATATTTTTCTCTTATATATAACCATCTCAATTATTTTTCAACAATTATATCATTGGTCCTTGTGCTAAAATTTCTCTAGAAGGTGTACCTAAACATGTTCCAACCAATAAAACCCTAAAGAAAAGTGAGGGCCAGCCGGCCAAGCCAAATGGTTGAGGCGTGGGCACCGCAGCAGACCTGGCACGTGGGCTCCATGTTTTGCCGACTTTAAACTTTCTTTGCCAGTGTGCCACCTGTCCCGCTCTGAATTCCAGCTCTGCCTCTTCCATTCATTCATTTATCACATACAAGATAATTATACATCAATAGATCAATAAGATAGGCTATAGCAAATATGCCCCTGGCCTAAGGTTAAGCTAAGCTCACACCTCGGATGGAAGCCACGTCATTATCATGATTATGACGTCATCGTACGTTATTTCTTGCTTTGTAATATTGGACCATCGTTGAATGCAAAGACTATGTTGAACATGATATATGTGAATTTGAAATTATAATTCCTTTTTTTGCTGATTGTGCTTCGGTTTAGGTATTTAAAGATGAAGCACCTTTTGGCTTTATAAATGTAGAGAGAGACCGTTATCTATTTTTCTGTGATGAGACTGGTTGACTCTTCTCCAGTCTTTCTAACTGGAATTATCCTAAACAACAATGACCAGCATTTTAAGGGTCTTCTTGTGTTTAGTTATTTTAATTTGCTGCACAATTAAACAGTTGAGTCAATTGAAATTATACTATTATATCCATGATTTGGCAGTAGATAATTTTTTTTTTTGAAGTTTGTATTAGACTATTGCTGTAGTATTTTATTTAAATTGGAGATCTCAAGGTTTGTAGAAATGGAGATGATGTATTGGCATAAGTGGAACCCACTTTATCTTTTGATTGATACAAGGTTTGGAGTTGGTATCATATTTAATGCTATTGACAATAGTGGGTATTGTGATTTATGAAGCACTCGTTTATTTTTCTAATTTTATAATATAAGATTATATGATGAGTAAGATACAATTAGCTAGTGATAAAATAGTGTTAAGTGAAACATAATTTAGTATTATTTTGCAAGTTTTTTTACCGGTCAATGTTTCTCCCACTTATCATGTATATTTTTTTCCTTAAAAAAAAAGAATCATATATATCCTACTTATTAGGAAATTATTCAGAGGGATCTTTTTCTCTGTGACCTTAACTAATTACACTCAACATTCTGTTCTAATAAAAAATTAGGATAGTACTTTCGAGAATATTCTAGAGGAACAGTTGGGGGTTAGGATGGTCACTAAGGAGAAAAGTAATCAACCTAATACTAGGTTTTGATTTATCTAAAATAATAGTACATGTTTCATTGTATTTCTTCTCTTCTTCTCCTTTTCTTTTTAATTACAAAAATAGATATGTCTGAAACGTGAAGGCAACTTGGTCGAAAGTAGGTTTGAAAGAGGCTGACGTTAATTAAGAAAATTCTAAAGCAAATGGATTAGCATGCACTTATTAATTGTTTTTTGTTTGGATAAGATATGTAATATCATGCGTATCAGTCAATAACTTAATATTATGCGTGCAAACGTGCACTAATTATCACAACAATAATATATGTTATATAATTAATTGTCCGTTACATGGTATTTATGTTTTGAGATTTTATCAAAATCAGACGAGTGATTTACACAATTAGGGAGGTTTGGCAGATAATTCAATTTGGTGAAATAATTATATTAGTTAGTATGTCATTAAACAAATCGTGATACAATTGGGACATAATTTCTAAATCATGTGGTTAGAACGTGCAGTGCAGAGATCTTGAAGTGATCTATTTTTGACTTGGAAAAATCTTCTTAAATCCACCAGGCCGAAATGTTTGAAATCTGGGGGCACCCGTCTCAAACCAAAAAATAAAAATAACAGAAAAGAAAAGAAAAAGAAAAATGGTTGCAAGCTTAATGGTCAATAAGTGGGGAAGTTCTTCAATTGTGGATTATTATTGAATTTTTGCTATCTTTTGTGTGAATTATCATTTTTTGGGGCTTAACTAAACAGATGCCTTCTGTTAATTTTCTTCGATATTTTGATACCGCTTTAATTTATATTACAAGAAACCTAATAAAAAATAAAACAAAGTACTAAAAAAAAAAATCTTACTGTACCAAGTTTGAAAAAAAAAATGAAAAAAAAAATCAATTTCACACAATTTACCGCAACAACGTTTATTGCATGTATATTAAATATTAATCAACATCTAACGTGCGGTGATCTAACAGTGTTAGGTTTGAGATTGTTTTCTGTGTCTTTATGATTTTTGAAAATTAATTTAACGCTTTAAATCATCAATTGCGATTTTACAGTTACACTATTTCCATCAAATCTGTAAAGCAGACATAAATATAAATGGTATAATATAAAGTAAGATTTAAGATCATAAAAGGATAAAACGATAAGACAATGCCTCCTCACCTTCCTCTTCTTCTACCTTAATCCATTTTTAATTAGGTAAGAAATAGATAGCCACCAATGAGGATTAACCTAATTAAGAGCGATCCTATAATAAATCAAACAAGATTTACAAAAAGATTTTTTGTGATGTGTTGTCAATTTGTGAAGAGAAACTTGGGCGACATCGGCTGTTCTGGTTGGTTGGTTGTTGCTTATATTTTTCTTCTTCAAGTCAAAGTACGGTCGAACATGTTCTGACAAAAAAACAATGGGCCATGAAAGGGCCAGCTGGATCAAGTGCATATAAAATTCAGAATTAATTCATGATTTCATTTTGGTTGAGATAATTACATGCTTTAGTTAAGCTTTAGCTCCGGGTTAAGCGGAGAGAAAAGAGGATTAATTGGATTATGTAGCGCGTTGGTGGCTTGGTCCAGTGCGAGTTTTGTACACATGATATATCTACTTGAGTTTCTTTTAGGAGGGAGTGAAATTGTATCTCAAAATTTTATTTTCTACAAATTTTTTGTTTGACAAATTATTGGAATAAGAATTAAGTAATTCTTGGAATTCCCTCTCTTTATAATTTCATCCAAATATAATTTTCTCTAAAAGCTAGAAGTCCAAAATTATATTATATTATATTATATTATATTATATTATATTATATTATATTATCTTATATTATATTATGTTATATTATGTTATATTATTTTATATTATGTTATATTATGTTATATTATTTTATATTATATTATAATATGTTATATTATTTTATATTATATTATATTATGTTATATTATATTATATTATATTATATTATATTATATTATATTATATTATATTATATTATACTGTATGATATTATATTATATGATATTATATTATATATATTATATTATATTATTTTATATTACTTATGTTATATTATATTATATTATATTATATTATATTATATTATATTATATTATATTATATTATATTATATTATATTATATTATATTATATTATATTATACTATATTAATTTATTTTATTATATATTACTTATGTTATATATTTTATTCTATATTATTTATGTTATATGTTTTATTTTATATTATTTTATATTACTTATATTATATTATTCCATATTTTATATTACTAATTGTATAATCATAACATAATTCCAGATTTTTACAAACAACCAAACAAAGAATTATGTTTTTCAGAATTTTATACTTTTAACATCCAAACAAACTTTAGAATTAATTAATTCAGAATTTTATACTTCTCCATCTTAAAATTTAATTCCATTATACTAATTCCACTTGTCAAACAGGCCCTTAGGAAATAAAGTCTGTTAATAGAGATGTTTAGATGTTTGACTGTAAATAAAGTCTGTTAAGAGGACTAGTTGGATTTTGTAGTGAGTTTTGTATACATTTTAGTAATTTTAGTAATTAAATAACTCAAGGCAACCTGTTATCACGGGTATCTCATTTCAAACGCAACGAGAGATTCACAAAACATTCCAACATGGTACAAACAAGAGATTGGAACTCCACATATTTTCCTCCAAAATTATCTGCTGTTCGCCAATTATTCCTACTCTATTTGAAAAGTAGGATTGCGACTAGTCCCTGTGAAAGAGAATATATAATTGATCATACTATGCGAGCCTTGTTCTCATGCGACATTTTCTCCTAATAACAACAATCATAATATTTTTATTTAATTTGTAGCAGACAGACACGCTGCTTAAGACTTTTATTTATGAAAAAAATAAACTACATTTTAATTACAAATATTAAGTTTTTTTGAATTACTTTTCTCACTGGACTAATATAAACAAAAGAAATACAGTAATTACAACATAATAACTATTTTTCTAGCCTATTTCTTAAACCACTTTAGTATTCCGTACGACAGCGATTCATTGCGATGCCGTTTCTCTAGCTACCGTAAAAAAATTAAGGGCCCGTTTGGCAAGTGGAATTAGTAGAATGAAATTGAATTTTAAGATGGAGAAGTATAAAATTCTGAATTAATTAATTCTAAAGTTAGTTTGGATGTTAGAAATATAAAATTCTCAAAAACATAATTTCTTGTTTGGTTGCTTGTAAAAATCTGGAATTATGTAGAATAGAATTGAATATAATGTAATATAATATAATATAAGTAATATAAAATAAAATAATATAAAATAAAATAATATAAAATAATATAATATAATAAAATATAATATAATATAATATAATATAATATAATATACTATAATATAATATAATATAAAATAATATAATATAAAATAATATAATATAATATAATATAATATAATATAATATAATATAATAAAGAGATGATGGAATTTTGGACTTCTAGCTTTTAGAGAGAATTACATTTGGGTGAAATTGTATAGAGAGGAAATTCCAAAAATTATTTAATTCTTATTTCAATGGTTTGCCAAACAAAAAATTTGTAAGAAATAAAATTTTAAGATCCAATTTCACTCCGGAATTCCAATTGTATACTATAAGGATTTTCTGCACTTCATTTGTTTCAGGAGAATATTCAAACTTTCATCTATTATTTTACCACTTTTCCTACACGTTGATTTCACAGTCCAATCTTCTAAAAAATTGTTCCCTCAGAAAAGAAACCCAGAACCCGTTAAATTTAAGAAAGAGCCCAATTTCATTCCTTGTAATCTAGATAGGCCCTACGATTTGGTTGTTTGGCCCATAACAGTTATAATTCTTTTATAGCTGTTTTTCCATTTTTTACACACCTTGCAAATGTTATGTTTAGAAAATATAACCAGTACAATATTGAAGTATAAGAAAAAAATTACAATATTAACTATTTTTTCTTTGTTTTGCTAAGTGGTCCGTAGGCTAATCTTGATTCAGAGCCCAGTGCATCAATAGATTAAAAAAAAAAATATAGCAGAAAGATAATAAGAGTGATAAGCAGCAAGAAAGTGACATGCATTAGCTCTTCAGATTAGAACATCAATCACGAAATTAAAATCATCAAAATTGATAGATTATTAGGATATTGATAGAATATTAGCAAGATAATTAAGAGTGATCACTCAATGTATGGCTATGATTAGTTTACTAAATGAGTGGTTAGAATAGACCTAACGGCTAGTTAGCTTGTGGCTTAGATTAACTCAAATGTATTATAAATAAGGTGTTGTGTAATCTCCTAATTAATGAAAAACATAATTACTCTTCTTCCTTCTACTCTTCTCAAACTCTCTCTCTCTTTCTCAACATGGTATCAAGCCTTTAATATTTTTCAAAAAAAATATTACCTCAAGAAAAAAATAATATCTCAAGAAACTCTCTTTTTCTCCAAATTCTTCAACAAAAATTTCTCTCAAAAAGTCCAAATTCAGTCTATATAAACTGAATTTCTTCCCTCAAAAACCCTAAAACACAAAATTCCTTTTTTTTTTTCTTTTATCTCAAATTCGTTCTTCTCCACAAAAATTTCTTTCTTTTCTCTCAAGACTTAATCTTGACATTTCTTTCCCCTCTCTTTTCCACAATCCACAAATAAACCTAAACACAAAACACTCAAGAATTTCTCAAATTCAACAAAACAAGAGAAATTCAATCTTTTTCAAAAAAACTTGGTCCCATTCCTTTCCTTCCCAAAAAATTCAGCATTTTTAATATCCAACTAAGTGTCTCAGATTGAATCTTGATTCATAGACACAAATTAAGGAGCCCTTCTTTCGAGTTTCCTCAACCCAATTTGTGCCAATAATCAATTCTTCCCTCTTCATCGACTAAATTGAAATCAAGTCACGCTCCACTCAAGAAATACACTGCCTTAAAACCCTCAACAAGAATAAGAAGCTGCTCAAAGAGCTACTACAACTAGATTCTTGCCTAACCAAACCAGTCGACCAAAACCCTAATCAAGAACATCTCAAATCCAGGTGATTTCAACCCTTTTTCCCCTTTTCCTTTTCCTTTCAATTACTCTGAATGGCACCTTCATCAACCACAATTGATGATTCATCAGTTAGTATTTCAATGACCAAACCAATCATCTTTTCTCATCAAATTATCACCAAACTACCTAATCTGGAAATTCCAGATTCAAACCATTATCGAAGGTCATGGACTTGGTGATTTTCTTGACCCTACCACTGATCCACCGCCCAAAACCCTAACCAAAACCACAAACAATGTTTCCAGAACAGTCCCCAATCCAGCTTACAAAGACTGGCATCGCCAAGACAAGCTCATACTAGGCTGGATTCTGTCATTCGTAACAAAAACAGTTGTGGCACAACTCATCAGCTACACGACAACTGCCTTTACCTGGACTGCTCTTGCTCGACGATACCAGGCCTCTTCAAAAGCTCGTCGACACGAACTGAAAAACCAACTCCGAAACACGAAACAGGGAGGCTTGTCTTGTTCTGAATATTTGAGCAAGATGAAGTACCGCTGATCAGTTAGCAACGATTGGTTGCCCTGTCGAAAAAGAAGATCTTGTCGACTTCTGCCTAAATGGCTTAGGGCCAGAATACGAGAGTTTTGTCACGGCCATAAATCAATGCGCCGATGAAGTATCGTTTCTAGAATTCTCTGGAAGTCTGATCAATCAGGAACAAGTGTTGGCTCGAAATAGATCTATCGCCATTAATTTTTCTCAGTTCTCAAGCTCGAACGACGCCTCTTCTTCTTCTCAAACCTTCTCCTCGTTCGTATCGACTCCGAATGGAAGTGGCTCATAAGTGCATGGTGCACCGACCGCCTATTATACTCAGTATGGGCCTTCCTATAATGGGCCGGCTAATTCCGATTTTAATGGGCCTTTTTTGAACCAAAATCAATCCAGTCTCCAACCTGGTCCATATCAGCCCAATTTTCAAGTGGGCCCGTCTCAAAATTCTATCTTGGGCTCGATTCCAAATCAACAAATTTTCGACGCACTTGCCACCCAATTGATAAACACTCGGTTTTCTAATAATCGGGGAAACAATAAAAATCGAGACAAACGCAATAATAATCCTAATAATACTAGTAATAATAATAACTATAATCGCAAGAAGGTGCGATGTCAGATCTGCAAAATTCCTGGTCACACTGCCGATATATGTCGCTGGCGTAACAACAACAATAATAACAACAACAACAATCAACCTCAAGCCAACACGCTCTACGCTCCACCAACCGTTACCGATGGATGGTATCTCGACTCAGGCGCCACAAATCATGTGACTTCTCAACTCGCCAACCTAAACTCACACACTCCATATCTTGATCAAATTCGTGTCGGGAATGGAGCAGGTTTGAAATTAATAATTTTGGTCAAACTCATTTTAATTCTTCTACACGTGATTTACAACTTAATAATGTCCTACATGTCCCCCAAATAACCAAAAACCTAATAAGCATTTCTCAATTTACAAAATATAATCAAGTTGTTATTGAATTTAATCCGTCTTCTTGTCTTATTAAGGACCTAGTAACTGGAACCCCGCTTCTCAAGGCTTCCCTTGATAATGGATTGTATCGACTACCCTCTACCTCTCACAAGCAACCTGTGACCTTCTTTGGAGTCAAGGCGCCCGCTGAAGTTTGGCACTGACGTTTAGGCCATACATCGTCTAGTGTCATTAGCAATTTAATTTCACATAATAAACTTAGTGTATCTTCTAATAAAATGTCATTGTGTGATGCTTGTTGTGTTGGGAAAATGCATAAACTATGTTTTAAACATTCGAATATTCGCTCTTGTGAGCCTTTAGAATTAGTATATTCTGATGTGTGGGGGCCTTCTCCAATTATCTCTAACTCTGGCTCACGTTACTTTGTAATTTTTATCGATGATTTTTCACGTTTTACTTGGATATATTTCTTCTTGTCTAAATCACAGGTACCATAAATCTTCGCCCTCTTCAAAGAAAGAGTTGAGAACCTTCTCTCTCGATCCATAAAGACACTTCAAACGGATAGTGGCACCGAATTTCTACCAATTCGACGCATGTTTCCTTCCATAACATACATCACCTCCTGCCCACACACACCGGAGCAGAATGGACGCGCTGAACGAAAATACCGTCACATTGTGGACCTCTCCCTCTCCACCATGACTTTCGCTTCCATTCCACAAACCTTTTGGGATGATATCTTCTATAGTATCGTCCACCTCATCAACAACCTTCCCAACACAAACTCTCCCCGATCCTCTCCATACCAGATTCTTTTTCAAAAAGAACCTGATTATTCCCTCTTTCGAATTCCTGGCTGTCGATGCTTTCCCTACACAAGACCATACAATTCCCACAAGCTCGAACTCCGCTCCATACCGTGTGTTTTTCTCGGTTACTCTCCTTCTCACAAAGGCTACAAATGTCTTAATCTTCCCACAAACCGACTATACATTAGCTGCCATGTCGTGTTTGATGAAAATCATTTTCCCTTTCAACATCTCTCGACAAACCCGTCGCCCTCCAACCCACGTACATCTCAACATACTACTCTATCTCTTCTTGAAACCACACCTTCCATCATAACACCATCTTCCGCACCCTCCCTTCCCGAACCACAACCATCAACTCATCCCATGGTCACTACTCGAACACGTGATAATACTCGCAAAGTCAAGAAACACATCGACTTTGTCGCCTACATCTCCACCAAACATCCCATCTCTACATCTCTGCTTCCTAATGAAATTGAGCCTACTTGCTTCACAAACGCGAACAAACATCCCAAATGGCGCACTGCAATGGAAGAAGAATTTAATGCCCTTCTTCAAGACAAGACTTGGACCTTAGTACCACCCAACTCCACGCAAAATCTTTTCGGGTGTAAATGGGTATTTAAAATCAAGAAAAACTCTGATGGCTCTATCCAACGCTACAAAGCTCGACTTACCACCAAGAAGAAGGTATCGACTATACTGAAACATTCAGTCCCGTTGTTAAACCCACCACAATTCGTACCATTGCTCTCTCTCATTCGTGGACTATTCGGCAACTTGACGTAAATAATGCATTTCTCAATGGCGAACTCGAAGAAACGGTTTTTATGCAACAACCACCAGGCTTCTCGGACCCTACTAGGCCCCATTATGTGTGCCAACTTCACAAAGCACTTTACGGCCTCAAACAAGCTCCTCGCGCATGGTTTCACATACTCAAAACTACTCTATCTAGTCTTAGCTTCGCAAGCTCAATTTCCGATCCCACTCTCTTCATTCGCAAGAAGGATAATGACCTCACCTTCATTCTTGTATACGTTGACGATATCCTTATCACTGAGAACAACAACTCGATCATCCAAACTCTCGTCAATGATCTTCATTCCCAATTCTCGCTCAAAGACCTTGGCCCACTTCGCTACTTCCTTAGCATTGAAGCTCAAACTTCTCCCGAGGGCATTCATCTTTCCCAACCTTAATACATTCTCAACCTTCTCCAAAAAGCCAAAATGGATGGCGCAAAACCTTGCCCCTCGCCTATTCTTGCAGGAGAACAACTCTCCAAATTCGATGGCGAACCCATGGACAACCATATGCTCTATCGAAGTGTTGTTGGGCCCCTTCAATATGCCACCATCACACGTCCTGAGATCTCGTTCGCCGTCAACAAGGTCTCTCAATTCATGCACTCCCCAACAACCACACATTGGACTGCGGTTAAGCGCATTCTTCGCTATCTCAAAGGAACATCTCTTTTTCTTCAGGCCTTCTCTGATACTGATTGGGCAGGTTGCCCCGATGACCGGCGCTCCACCACAGGCTATTGTGTCTTCCTTGGCCCAAATCTAATCTCATGAAGTTCCAAGAAACAAGGGACCGTCTCTCGCTCTAGTACCGAGGCTGAGTATCGTAGCTTTGCCATGGCTACCCAAGAAATCGTGTGGCTCCAATCCCTTCTCTTCGAACTTCACATCGCTCAAACACGACCCCCCCGTCCTATGGTGCGACAATATTGGTGGTACTTACCTTGCTCAAAACCCGGTGTTTCATTCCCGCACTAAACATATCAGCATCGATTTTCATTTCGTTCGCGAGCTCACAACTTCAAAGCAGCTACTTGTCCATTTCATCAGCACCAAGAATCAGATCGCGGATGTTCTTACGAAGGGATTATCTACTCCACGTTTTCAACTACTACATCGCGCACTCACCGTTCGAGAACCGGTTTCGCCCTAGGGGGAGTGATAGAGTATTAGAATATTGATAGAGTATTAGCAAGATAATTAAGAGTGATCACTCAATGTATGACTACGATTAGTTCACTAAATGAGTGATTAGAATAGACCTAACGGCTAGTTAACTAGTGGTTTAGATTAACTCAAATCTATTATAAATAGAATCTTGTATAATCTCCTGATTAATGAAAAACATAATTACTCTTCTTCCTTGTGCTCTTCTCAAACTCTCTCTCTCTGCTCTTCTCAAACTCTCTCTCTCTCTCAACATGCTAAGTGATCCGTAGGCTAATCTTGATTCAGAGCCCAGTGCATCAATAGATTTTAAATAAAATAAAAAAAAAGATATAGCAGAAAGATAATAAGAGTGATAAGCAGGAACAAAGAGACATGCATTAGCTCTTCAGATTAGAACATCAATCACGAAATTAAAATCATCAAAATCCAAACAAACATGCACATAAAAATCCAAATCAAATCACATACAACATTCAAACTGTAATCTATCAACAGGCTCAAACCCTATCAGTACAAATGTTAGAAACCAAATCAACAAATCAAACCAAACTCAAATCATCACCTAAACCCTTTTTTACACCCAAAACTCAAAACCCTCTTTTATCAATACAAAAAGACGAGACTTTATTTGGCGTGGCCACAACAAGCGGGGCCTCAGGCGACCCGCCGACCGCAAACTTATCGTGCATGAACCTGCTGTCCACAATCGAATCGTCCTTCGGCAATATTTTATAACAATAACAAGTCTTCAGACCGTCCTGATTGGCGTAGCAATGGTGTTTGCTGTTCTTCACTTGCGTGAAATCCCACACCACACTGAACTTCCCCACAGTCGCCACTAAGTGCCTCTCCTGCTTCCCGTTTTCCGTCACCTGTAAAAAGTAAAAATGTTAATCCAATTGTTCAGTACGTTAAATAAATAGATATATAAGAGATAAATTGTTAAGCATAATTTTACAAAACTATATTTTCTGATATTTATTTATAAAAAAAATCCATTATATGCTGCTGTTTCAAAATTTCAAAAAAGGAATTATTCATATATCTATTAGTTTTTCAAAATTCCATTTTGAAAAGATTCTTTTTTAATTTTCAAAAATTAGTTTTTCTTTTTTGTAAATATGATAAAACACAGGGGGTTTTAACAAAATTTGCAACTTACCCAAGAAAACTGTCCGCCATGAAACCTGTTATCCTTTCCGGCCGAGTGAGCATGTAATGGATTCAGCTTCAGCAATCTCGGTGCCGATATCCTATTCCCCATCCTCCCACCAAACCCGGTCTTCTCCTTCCCATCCTTATCTTTAAAAACCGTGCAGATGAGAATCAAATAAGTATCCGTGGTCCCCAGCACCCATTTCCCATCGTAAGTCACGTCCACGTGCGTAATCGGCGAACCGAGTCCAGGAAAAGCTGTCTTGGCCATGCGCATGGAGTTAGTGGAGTACAAACGGA
The DNA here is from genome assembly GCA_027726005.1 of Juncus effusus. Taxonomy (NCBI): domain Eukaryota; kingdom Viridiplantae; phylum Streptophyta; class Magnoliopsida; order Poales; family Juncaceae; genus Juncus; species Juncus effusus. Next base: position 10,585,148 of record CM050890.1, on the reverse strand, counting down.
TCTTTCCGTCGACCGATCCGATAACTATGGACCCGTCTCCTGTGCTGGCGAAGCACTGGAAGTTGGTCCCTCTTGAGAACTGGTGTCCTTGGGCCCACTCTAGCACAGGTGTTGATGATGCTGAGCTGGCAGCTGAGCTGGCGATTTGTTGGACTGAGCCGTGTTTGTCGCGCATGTCCCATCTGCAGAGCCGGTTGTCGTCCAGGCCTAGGAAGGTGGATTCGGTCGGGTTTAGTTGGGATCCTTTGGTGTCGTTTGTGATGTCGCGCATTGTGATGTCGGTGTTGTCTTTTGAGAATTTCCACTCGGTGATTATTTTCCCGGTCTCGATGTCGAGCTGGTGGAGGGATTTGGATGAGGGTTTACCGGATTGTTCGGGGCTCATTAGCAGCATGTTGGTCTCAGCTTTCATTAGGAGGGCTTTTGTTGGGGTGGAGTATTCGTTTTCGCCCCTGCGGTTTGCGAATTTTACGGAAACACCCTTGCCGTGGATTCCGTGGCTGAAGTTTCTGACAACTTGGATACCGGAATTGCCGACGAGGAAACTGTTGTCCAGCGCGCCCAAAGCCAGGCTTTGGATTCCCGCGTTTGGAGCATCTTCTTCGTATTCTTGTAAGGAATCTTGGTTTCGTTTTGAAGGGGTTAAATAGTGAGGGCTTTTTTGTAAAGTTTCCTCTGCGTCTTCCCAAATCGCGTCATCGGCTTCTTGTGGCCGAGCCCAGGACATGAAATCCTTGCCGAAGATTTTGAGTTTGTTTTCGTCTGTTAGTGGAAGGCCGTAAGTGTTTTCAAACATGGATTTTTCATACTGTGAGTAAAAGTCGTGGTAAGATGTAGCCGAAGGAAATTTGAGAGCCCACACACCACTCGCGACAAAATCGACTCGTTTCTGATCTGGAAATGCTTTTAATTGCAAATCAGGGCTGACCTTGGCTCGCACCTTTGGATCCACAATCAGAAACCAAGAGGATGAGAATACGTCTTCTTCTTCTTCTTCTTCGTCTTCTTCATCTTCATCAATGGCTTTGATGAAAGAATAAGAGGCGGATTTGTCAGAGACAATCCATCGAGCGTTTGGCGAGGTTCCCCCTATGTGAAGGTACAGCTTGACTCTGTTTCTAGAATTAGGGTTAGGTTTCTGAGAGGATGAAGAAGGAGACGCATACTTGAGCTTAAGAGATTGGAGCTTTGAGTCTATGTCACTAATGGAGGCTGGCGATTGATTGGATTGGACTTTTGGGGTTCTTTTCGTTAATTCTTCTTCTTCTTCCGATTCTTCCTCTGATTCTTCTTCTAGTTCATATTCATCTGAATCGGAGAGCTCTAAGTCTTCACGACTGTGAGTTCCTCCCATGGCGATTGAGAAGAGAGACAGCGATCAGTGAAATCGAATCTAAAATGACAAAATCTCAGGGGTCAATCGAGAAAATGAGAGCTTTTGGGTAGTGCGTTCCCTCAAATGTGTTCAACATCTAGACCTGGCTTATATATAGTCTGTGAAGCGGGGCCCTTAAGATAAGAAATCGTGTTATGGACCGCGTGCATTTAGGAATAGTCTGCGTTAAAGCGGCGCAACGCGGGCAACTCGGTTCGTTCGTTACTTGCAGACTGAGCAACCTCTTAATGGGCCGGGTTTGAAACTCTTATTAGGCCTTACTTATTATTATTATTGGGCCGACTGGATATATTTCTGTGCAATACGGGCCCAAAAGGGATTGAATTTGCTATTGCAAGAATAAAATTGTTATTTCTGGAAGTTTCGTTGTCTGTCCCCCTGTCCGTTCGTGTTGCCCTAAAATAGCCGCCTCAGGTATTCTCTCTCCTCTTCTCTTCACACCTCTCTTGCATATCTCTCGATTTGGTGGTAGGAATCCTAGATCTGAATATTGTTGCTTATTGAGCCGATTGGCAGGTTTGTATGCCTATTTTTTGTTATATCCCGAGGGATTCCTTTGATTTGATTTGATTTGATTTGATTTGATTTTTCCAATTGAAATTAGGGTTTGCTTTTACAAAGAGTTCGATATTTTTGGAGGTAGAAATCTGGATATTTGTATTTTCGGTGTAGAAACTAGGTTTTTTGACATTGATTGCATATAATTATTGATTATTAATTGACTCTTATCTAATTGGATTCTTCTCTAATCTGTTCACTCTATTTGTCTAATTTCTCTGTTTCTTTCATCAACTAAGCCTTATTTCTTCTTCCTTATTTCTAGTTTTGAAGAAATCAGCAGAAATGGCTAGAGTTTACATCGGCAATCTGGACTCCCGAGTTTCCGCTCGGGAGCTCGAAGATGAGTTTCGCACTTTTGGTGTCTTACGAAAGTAACTCAAAAAATTCTCTTCCCCATTTAACTTTTCTCTTATTCAATTCCACACCAACTAAATTCTATGCAATCCTCCTTTCATTTCCACAGCGTTTGGGTCGCGAGAAAACCGCCCGGTTTCGCCTTCATCGATTTCGACGACCGTAGAGACGCTCAGGACGCAATCAGGGAACTCGACGGTAAACCAAATCAATCCAATCAACCCTCAGACCTCATTTTCTCACCATTCTAACTCGGTACAATTCTTTCAATTGCAGGTAAGAACGGGTGGAGAGTCGAACTCTCCCACAAAGGAGAAGGAGGGGGCGGCGGTGGCAGAGGAGGCGGCGGGAGAGGAGAGAGAGGAGGAGAGAGAGACCGGTTCGGCGGCGGATCGGACAGCCGTAAATGTTACGAGTGTGGCGAGCCGGGCCATTTCGCGAGAGAATGCCGCCAGCGTGGCGGGACAGGTGGCAGGCGCAGGAGCCGAAGCCGGAGCCGCAGCCCGCGGTACCGTCGCAGCCCTAGCTACGGCCGAAGGTAATTTTAGAGGAAATTGTGTTAGGGTTATGAAGAATAGAATTAGGGTTTAGGGTTTATGGTTGGGGTGTTTTGATTGTAGGAGTTATAGTCCGAGAGGAAGGTCACCGAGGCGGAGGAGCGATTCTCCTGTGAGAGGACGGAGTGTGAGTAAGTCGCCGGCGGGGTTTGAGAGGAACGGACGTGATGCTTCTCCTTATGCCTCCAACGGGTAAAATTATAATAATATCTAAATTTTCATTAAATTTTGTAATTTAAGTTGGAGAGACTGAGGGATTATTTGTTGTCAGGTATGCGCGTAGGAGCAGGAGCTGAAGGACTTGAGGGACGGTGAATCCTTGCATGTGAACTTTGTTATATTTTGGTATGGTGTTGTTATATCTATGCAGTGTGAAGTTCGATCAGACTTGACTATGACTACCTTCAAATGGTTTTAAGGTTCTTACCTTATCTATTTATGATTATTATATATTGTTGTAGACTTTAAAATGATGTTATGGTGTGAGACTAAGACTTGTATCTTTTTTTTTGTTGTGTAAAAGGCATCGACCTTGCTTCATGTTTGTGCTCTTCTCTTCTCTACTCTTCTGCTTTCTTCAATTCTTCATTCTTCATTCTTCATTCTTCAATTTGAGAATGCTACTACTACTAATGTTTCTACACTTTTGACTTCAACTTCACACTACTACTACACTTCTAGTTCTACTAAATGGAAATAAAATAATACTTAAATCGGACTGCCTCCTTTTAAATGATTATCTACAAGGTCTCTTTATGATTTGAGTGGCATTAATGAAACAAAAGGATCATTGAATACCACTCATATGAGCTCAGGTTTCTCTTTTGACCTAAAGAGTTCTGTTGCGTTATATTTTCAATAGTTTGGTTGCTACTAGAATTGTGGCTTTGTTCAATTTTGCAGAAATATCTAGTGTTAGTTATAAATTCTACCATATAGCTTACTAAATTTTAATTTTGTTTTTTATGATGTTCTGTTCTTGTTGCAAGCCTCGAAGTTTTCAATTATTTGGTTTTCATTGTGGAGTTTGTTCTCATGTTTCTGCCCGTAAGTACTGTATAATCTTTAGAATTTCTAAGATATATCATATATTCTTCTAAAGTATTGATTTGATTTCATAATGTTTTTTTAATAGTTTTCTTGTTTGTTATTTTAAGCTATACCATTGTGGTTGCATTTTATACGTTTTGAAGTTTTTACATTCTTGTGTTTTGCTATTGCATGATGTTTTTGTTCAATCATTACGGGCTTGTTCGGTGAAAGGTGGAAGAGCGGAAGAGTGGAAGAGCGGTTATTCCATTTTATTCCATTATCGTTCGGTAACATCTATGGAATAATAAGTTGGTTTAAAATATATAAATAATACATAATTACTACAATGTCCTTATTCTAATCATACTTTTTTAATTTATTTAATTATTATTCAACCTAAAAGAAAATAAATTTTTTTTTTAAAATAAATAAGATAGAAAATAATTTGTTTGATTTACTAAATCATTTATGCATGATAAGAGAGATGGAAAAAAATGAACAATGAAAGAAATATATGGGAGATGGATCTCTTTAGATAGAGAAAAATGAGCATAATTATCTTTACATTTTAAATATATGATTTTATGAAATTATTATTGAGAATCGATGGTTTTTTCATCCTTATTTTTCTACAAAAAAATATATGGAAAGAAATAAGAGAGAGAAATATAGCATTAATTACTAGTGTCATGTCATCTCAAAATGGAAGAAAGAGATATTTTTGTCTTAAATTTTGTCTTATTCCATGGAAGAAAAATCTTCCACCCCCCCTCCTCTAGAAGAAGGAAATTTCACTCTTCTACCTATTTATTCCATTTTTTTCCACTCTTGTTCGGCTGGAATAACTGACTTTTTCTATTTTTATTCCATCTTGCTGAACGCCACCTAGGGATTCAGATCTTATAATTCATTTTTGTTCAGTATATCTTGAGTTGAATGAATGACAAACAAATTAGAAGTGTTTACAAACTAATATAATTATCATGATCGGGCTGTTAAACTAAATTTTTTACGTTGAATGACAGTGACTAAACTTTTACTTGACAAATTCTGCATAGCTAAATAGTGCAACATGATTTCTCAGTATATCAGTTCAGTGGTTAGTGTTCTATTGACCAGGAAGTGAATTCCACACGCAAGGACTCTGATTATGTAATAACCATAGTATCCATTTACTCAGGTTTATGAATTCAATATTTCAATTTGCGTGTAATAACAGACCTTAACTAGGGTTTTATAATTTAAAACAAGCATGACAACACAAGCCAGGCTCCACACGTGTTGTAAGAAAGATGCGTGCAAATTTAAGTACTTAGCCTTTGACCTGGTAGTTTGTAGTGGTCCAATTGTATTACCGACCAGCAATTGGATCTTGTGCCTCGTTAATTTTAAATGATTCAAATTGAATCCCAGATAATTTCGATTATAATTTCTCCGTCTCATCTCCGTTTTGTACAAAAATTTAGTCACCATTTGCTGTCATTATATACAATTTCTTTTCGAAAATATTCTAAGTACTAATGTATATTTACAAAGTTCATCATTAGTAAACTGGAAACCCCAACCGATAACGATTTACACTCGCAACGCTATTTACGTACTTTCGATACATGGTATAAATAATACAATAAGTCTACGCAACCGGATACCACAATCAGATTCGTAATCGGATGATGATTTAACATACTAATTACTTAATTCTTTTCTTATGTGATATTTTTTATTTGTCTATCTCATCAAAGAATTGAATAATTAACATGTCAAATCATCATCTGGTTGTGAATCCGGTTGCGCTATTCGGTTGCGTAGACTTATTGTAAATAATATAACATGATATCTCCAGTTGAGAAGCGGAGAGGAATATTATGGTCTCGTGATTCGTTCAATGTCTGTCTGCGCTTGAGCTGAGCTGTTCTACCCCTCAATCGACGAATTATCAACTAGATCTGGTCCATGATACACCTCCTTTGGTCTTCTTATCTGGACAAATAAAAGTGCCACGTGGAAACGTCCATATATGCGAGGACCGTTCATAGACCGGCGCACTATAATAAAAACGTCATCACTATATGCGCCTCAAAATATATCCAGACAAAAAGGAAAATCTTGTGATAAGAAGATGAAAGTTCCGTGACCTTGCGTTTGCATTTTTGTTTGGAAATCCTTGTTTTTACTAAAAACATCACCTTGTGTTAGTTTATCTCTTTTGACGGCTTGCCAAAAGTCTCATTACCCCTTCTTTGAATTTCCATTCATATCCAAATTAACGTAATAAAAACTCAATCTAAACCATCCACTTTATTTTATGCACTAAAATCATCTTAGAAATTTTGCATAAGCAACACGTAATAAAAAAAAAAAAGAAATTGGAAAAACAACCGAGAATCTCTGACACCGTTTCAGCATTTGACATTTTTGCCCTTGTAACTTTACGGCCCCACTTGACAGTAGCGTTTGTTTAAGTACTGTAATTAAGACAAATTAAGTGCAATAAATCAGTAAAATAGTCAGAAGAAGAAAAAGAGAATTAATTAAGAAGACAAGGTCTGCGCTTCGCTCGAGTTCTACTGGGTCTCCCTTCTCTCCCCTTTCTTCCCCAATTCATCGATTTTTCCTATCTCTCTCAACAAATTCGTGTTGTTTTCCCTGTTCATTTGAATACCAAATCGGAAAAAGTTCGATTTTCTTTCCGGGGTCAAGACCCACATCATTGAGAGGGTCAAAGGGCCCATTCATTGCGCTTTTGGAAGATTTTTCTACTGTTTTCTGATTTCTTCAATTTTGGCTCTTCTCATGCGCGGGTTCTTCACAACCCGTGAAGGGATTGAGATTTTGGTTCAGTAGAAGAGATTGATAGATGTAGAGATTGAACCATTCGTAGATCAGTTTTCTTCCTTCCTGATTTTGTGACATGTTTGGATCGCGAAGATTCAACGATGAGATGCCTTTACAGAAGCAGAGGACTGTGAGGTTAGTGTGCCCTTTGAATATTACAAGTGTACAATTTTTGATTTTTTGTTGCCATATTTGGTTAAATAGGAGTAAAAAGAAGGCACCATTCTTTTTCCGTTGGTTTAATTATTCTTTTAAGTCTTTGTAAGATTTTCCGGTTATACTTTTTCCCCTAATTTTTTTCATGCACAAACAGTTCATTGCCCTTAATTTCATATTTCACTCTCAGATTGGTTTCATTTCTTGTTTTTTTTTCTTTTTCATTTTCACTCTTTGAATCAAATTCAATAAGAATCAAAATCAAACACACTGATACTACTATACCAGTACAAAAACTCCGCAATTTGGTACCAAACAAACCCCATTCAATTCACATTTCTCTTCAAATTTCAAACAATTCTCAATTTTTCCCCTTCAGATTCTATTCTGATGAGACGCAAAGACCAACAATACCGACTCACCAACCGCCTCGACCCGGCTTTCCAACCGGCGTAAATCCAATTCTTTCCAAGGGCCAATCCGCAAATCTACCATGGCACAAACAAATCTTCGACCCGACAAGCAATTTTGTCCTGACCTGGAACCGAGTCTTCTTAGTCCTCTGTTTCTGTGCGTTGTTTATCGACCCGTTGTATTTCTACGTGCCGATAATAAATTACGATTTTACCCCTGCCACCTCGTGTGTTAAGTCTGATACGGTCTTGAGCATCATTTTGACTTGTTTGAGGTCTCTGTCTGATTTGTTGTATGTGATTCATATAGTTATTAAATTTCGAACGGCTTATATCGATCCGAGCTCCAATTTGAGGGTTTTTGGAAGGGGGGAATTAGTGAGAGATTCGAAAAAAATTGCGATTAGATATTTGAAATCGGATTTTGTAATTGATGTTGCTGCTGCTTTGCCACTACCACAGGTTTAAATTATAATTTTTTTTTTCTATTTTTGGTAAATAGTGTGATAATTTTTTGTTTTTTTTTTCTAAGGGGGATTTCATATTTATTATTTACCCTTTCGAAAGTTCAAAATATTGTATTTACCTTACTAAAACGGCAAATGTCAAATTTATCTTTCCAAAATAAGATTAAATGATATTTACCCTTCTAGAAGTAAAAATATCAGATATATCCTTCCAAAATTGAAAAGTTATCATATTTACCCTTCCAAAACTTTTGTACTTTGAAGGATAAATTTGACATTTGCATCTCTATAGGTGTAAATAACTACATTTTATCTTTAATTTCAGAAAGGCAAAATGTGCTATTTATATTCTGAATTTCTAAAGAGGGCAAATAGAAAACACAAATCCCTTTTTTCTAACAACTATTTCTTCACAATTCACAGATCGTGATATGGCTGATAATCCCGGCGATAAAATACTCCACAGCTCAGCACAACAACAACATCGTGGCCCTGATCGTGCTATTACAGTACATTCCGAGGTTGTATTTGATATTTCCGCTGAGTTACGAGATTGTGAAGGCGACAGGTGTCGTCGCCAGAACGGCCTGGATGGGCGCTGTCTATAATCTCGGCCTTTATTTAATTGCGAGTCATGTATGGCTTTGACTTTTTTCTTTTTTAAACTCTCATTGTCCCCGTTTTTGTTGTAGATTTTTTTGTATTTGAAAAGGATAAATGAACACCGAAATAAAAGGAAAAAATAACGAAATGAATGTATGCTGGTTATTGTATATACAATTTTTATGAATTTTTAACAATTTAGTCCATTTTATTAATCTTTTTAACAATTCAGTCCATTTTTTAATCTTTTAAACAATTTAGTCCATTTATTTAATCTTTGTTACAATTCAGTCCATCTTTTTAATCTTTTCAACAATCTAGTCCATTTTTTAATCTTCTTAACAATTTAATCCATCTCTTTAATCCCTTTATCAACAATGTGTTCCCTTTTTTTTAATCCATTTAACAACTCAATACATTTTTTAATCTTTTAGGTACTGGGCTCATTATGGTACCTGCTCACGGTGGATCGGCAAACCACATGCTGGAAAGAAGTGTGCAAAAACGAATATGGATGCGATGTTAGATTCTTAGACTGTTCTTATCCGATTGAAAAACAAGAATATCAGACTTGGATTAAAAATACGAGCGTATTTACGAATTGCAACGCGAGTGATGATAATATTGCGTTTGCTTTTGGAATGTTTGCACCCGCTTTGACGAATCAGGCGCCGGCCCGGGGTTTCATTGCTAAATATTTCTATTCATTCTGGTGGGGCCTTCAAAATCTGAGGTATTGTTTAGTATTGTAAATATGTGCATGTTTATGTTTATAAATAGGGGGGATTTAATATGTGGTGTTTGTTATTTTTTTAGTTGTTATGGCCAGACTTTGACGGTAAGTACGTACATTGGAGAGACGGTTTATGCTATTTTCTTAGCGGTTCTTGGTCTTGTCCTTTTTGCCCATTTAATCGGAAACGTCCAGGTACAACTTCATTATTATTATTACTCTTACTCCTTCCTTACTAATATTATCATCATCATCATATTATTATTAGTTTGGGAAATTTGCAAAACAACCCCTGCATTATTGAAATTTGCCAAAAAAAACCTGTATTATTTCCTAAATTGCAAAAAACCTAGCAATTAACAATAACAACTACTACTACAACAACAACAATAATGCAGTCTTTTTGTAATTTTCAATAATACATGTCCTTTTTTGCAAATTCCCCTTATCATTTTTCATAATATAATATTTTTTTATTCACAGACGTATCTGCAATCGATAACGGCCCGAGTGGAGGAATGGCGTCTGAAACAAAGAGACACGGAAGAGTGGATGCGGCACCGGCAGCTGCCTCAGAACCTGAGAGAGCGCATCAAACGCTTCATCCAGTACAAGTGGCTCGCCACTCGAGGCGTGGATGAAGAGTCCATTCTGCAGTGCCTGCCTGCGGATTTGAGAAGGGATATCAAACGCCATCTCTGCTTGGATCTCGTCCGACGGGTAAGGAATAGAAATAATAATTAGTAATTCTTGAATTGTAGTTGTTTTTTTTGGAAGGATTTTGTTATGTGTGTGTATAGAACCTTAAAATATTGTCTTGTGTCCCTTGAAAATCGTGAAATGTCATCAATGAATTGCGTGAATTGCCCCCTTTTTTAGTACTTATTCATGTATGAGTAAAAGATGATGAAAATTATAATTTGGTGATCTTATGAATAATATGGGAGGGGGTGTGCATGTTATTTTTATGTATTGTAGGGATATATGCGATATTTCTTCATGTTTTAAAGGGGTGTCCATGAACCATGCCATTTCTTATTATGTAGGGCGATATGTGATATTTGTAGATTTATTAAGGTTACATACATCCCAACTTCTAAATTCTCTAATCATTGGTTTCGTCTTTTCTAGGTGCCGCTTTTCTCGCAAATGGACGATCAATTACTAGACGCGATATGCGAGCGTCTCGTATCCTCACTAAGCACGGAGGGCACGTACATAGTCCGAGAAGGCGACCCGGTGACCGAGATGCTCTTCATAATCCGCGGCAAGCTCGAGAGCTCGACCACAAATGGCGGCCGCACCGGCTTCTTCAACTCCACCGAGCTCAAACCCGGCGATTTTTGTGGCGAAGAGCTCCTCGCTTGGGCCCTCGTTTCAAAATCCACTCTCAATTTACCTTCTTCAACTTGTTCGGTGAAAGCGTTGGTTGAGGTGGAGGCGTTTGCGTTAAGGGCGGAGGATTTGAAGTTCGTGGCGAACCAATTTAGAAGATTGCATAGTAAGAAGTTGCAACATACTTTTAGATTTTATTCGCACCATTGGAGGACGTGGGCGACTTGTTTTATCCAAGCTGCGTGGAGGAGGTATACGAGGAGGAAGATGGCGAGGGATTTGAGCATGAGAGAGAGTTTGAGTTTTTCATCGGTGAGATCTGAGGAGGAGGAAGAGGAGGAAGAAGAAGATAAGGTTGAGCCTGGCCCTGGTCCGTCCAGGGGCAGGCAGAACTTTCGGAATATTGGGGTTAAGATTATGTCGGGAAAGAGGAAGGGTAATAATGATTTGCGCAAGTTGCAGAAGCCTGATGAGCCGGATTTCTCGGCGGAGGGTTTTGAGTAGGGTTTTGTATATTTTGAGAGTGGATGGTTTGTTTAGTTGATTGGATTGGGAAGTGTAAGCATTTTGTTGTACATGGTGTTGTAAGTTATAAGGTTTGTAATGGATGTGTCATGTGATAGGGTCTTCTAACATTCAAAAATAGAGCTTAGGAAATTAGCATTTTTTTTTCATGTTTGGAGATTATGAGGCGAAGATTGTATTGTATGAATTTTGTTGTTGTTTCTCTTTTTGAAGAATGTTTGTTGTAACAAGCCATAGAAAGAATGTATATTGCATCTAGATCAAGTATGCATGATCATCATGAATTTTGTTGAATATTCAACAAGGCAAATCACTTATTTACAAGCATAATTGCACAATTAATTCATCTGTTCACCAATCAAATCGAGCCCCACAAGAAGAAACGCCGCTCCTTGAAACAGAAGGAAATAGAAATGGACCCCACGAGCCGACAAAAGGCTTCGAACCGCAGCGGTAAGAAGCAAGAGAGCAATTGCCAATTCCTTTTTGTAAATCTTATTCGCCTTTTTAACCTTTGGTAGATCTCCTTTATTTATCTCCTTATTTTTATCAATCTTCATTTGTTCCTTTTCTCCTTGATTTCCCTCCGACGATGTCCTACCTGTCATATTAAAATCTCACCTTGAGTATTAGTAAAAATTTAAACTATATATATAATTTGACCTAACATTTTGGGTTATTGATTGAATCTCAATTGTTAAAAATATATATACCTGCTTTTTTTGTAACAACCCATTCATAAGAGCTTCCCAACTGAAGCAAACCCGAAAGCATGGCATTAAATTTAGTAACCGACATGGTATTCTCAAAAAGAAGATAAGGAATAACAAAAGGAAAGTATTTTGGGGCAGGAAAGACGTTTAGAAGAGAGAGAAGCACGGGCACATAACAAATGACCCAAACGGGTAATTCCGCTTCCGGCACGAACATGGTGAGAGGCAGAATCACGCAAAATAAAATGAAAGAGTAAAATGGAAGGATTAGTTTGCGCAAGAGGAAGAATAGGAGTATTAAATTCGCCTTTTTCCATACCGATATCTAAAAAGATAATCTTCGTATTAGATGGTTATTTTTGAATAAATTATTGTAATTATTGATTATTTGAAATTTAACCTTGGAAGTAATAATGGGGGGAATGCATAATCTAAATAGATGCATTGGACCAGAATGCCATCGGTGTTGTTGCTTTCTGTAAGCCTCATAAGATTCTGGAACCTCACATAAAACCTATAAATGTATAAAAAAGACATTTTATATCCAATCCAATTTTTCCGAACTATATATAACATGCATAAAAATAACTACCTTAACATCATTTAAGAAAATGAATTTCCATCCATTAACATGAGCTCTAACCGCAATATCCATATCTTCCACGGTTGTTCTCTCAAGCCAGCCTCCAGAATCTTCCAGACATTTGATTCTCCAAACGCCAGCTGTCCCGTTGAATCCGAAGAAATTCAGAAATATTCCGTTTACTTGTTGCTCCACCTCAAAATGGAAACTCATGTTTATGTATTGGAGTCTTGTTAGTAGGTTCTCATCTTTGTTTACAAAGCTCCATCTCGCTTGGACTAACCCCAGATCCGGATTTCCCTGCATTTAATGCAAAGTTAGAAAAAAAGTTTTTTTGTTGTAAAAATATAATGGGATTTATTTATAGAACCTTGAAATGAGGGATGGTTTGTTTGAGAAAATCAGGGTTAGGTTGAAAATCAGCGTCAAATATCGTGACAAACTCGTAATATTTGACATAATCACAACTCATAGCAGACTTAAGATTTCCAGCTTTGTAGCCTTTTCTGACAAGTCTATGGCGGTAAATTATGTTTATGCCTCGCTCTTGCCACTTGGCGACCTCTGATTGGATTAAACTCATGATGCTTTCATCATCAGAGTCGTCTAAAACTTGGATTAAGAATCGGTCTTTCGGCCAGTCGAGCTGACAAATTGCACATATAGACTGCTCATAAACCTATAGAAAACAAGGAAGTGTTAATTAATATAGTAATTTAATTAGTGATAATTAATAAATGATAAAAGGGAAGTTTAAATTAAATTACCTCTCGTTCATTGCACATAGGAATCTGAACTAAAACCATTGGGTATTTTTCACACTCTGTTCCATCTTCCTTGAAAGGCTCACTTTTGATTCTCGGTTTTAAACCCTTTAGCTTGACCCAAAAGCATCCAATGCATAAAATGAGTCTATCAAGAGATTGAATAATAAACAAAACCACACAAATATTCGACATGATTTGAATCGGATACGCGATATATTTCACTCTAAATGAAATCCATGATAAATACGCAAAATGCACCCAATTTTGTATTTCGGGCATGTGCAAATTCGGGTTGTGAAAACGCGGTAAATTCCATTTGTTGAAATAGCCGATTAATTCAAATCCAAGAGTTATTAAACAGAGAAAAAGAAAGCCTCTGATGAATTTGAATAGTATGCTTCCTTTACTTGGCTTTGTTTTAATGGAGATTCTCTGTCTCAAAAGGCTTGGAAATGAGAAAAGAAAGGAGGTAAAACAAGAGATGAAATTGGCCGCTTTGTGAGCTTTGAGTAGAAGAACCCAAGTGAATTGCTTTGGGGATTTCGAATGGTCTTTGTTTGAATTTGACGAATATGATTCAGGTCCGTTTATTTCTACAATTGAGTAGTTTGGATTTTCCATTGTTACCACTAATGGAGTGGTTCTTTGTGATTCTTTTACCCACCAAAACCGCCCCATTTTTTCCTTACAAAACCGAAAAGAGAATAGCTTGAATTTTTGAAGCTCGCAGTTGAAGTATTTTCTATATTAATTGAGCAAGAAGAACAGAGTTACACTGGTGTCTCTGACCTTTTTGAATCAAGAATAGATCTTGCATTTTGAAATCAAACTTCAAAAAGGTGAAGAAAGCTCCACTTTTCAATGCATGAAAACAAGAGGAAGATTTTAGAGCATTCTGCAATAAATTTTGAATAGAGAGAGAGGGAGAGATAAAGAGAGGGCTAGGGTTTTACATGAGCAACCATTGCGCTTGGCTCTCCTCTAAGTATTTGTATATCAAATGAATGGCTTTCACCAAACCTCCTACTGAACTAGCTCATTTGTTGGTGAAGTATTATTTATACTTCTCTTAGTACAATAACAATAAGACAACAATCAACGAACCAATAATGTAAAGAAAATCCAATGGCAAGGAACAACAAACTTCTAGAGGGCCAAAATAAAATCTCATTATACAACGGTAAAAAATAAAGATGCTGCTAAGATGCTCAAATCTTGTATGTATGTAGCAGTAAAATGATTTATGCAAGTATTTATTGAAGGATAAAAATAAAAGGAAACAAGCCGGAAAGATAGTTGAATAGTAGCAGTGGCTAACTTTTGTCATTTCAGTGTGTGAGTGTATGTGTTTAGTTATATAGGGGAAAAAAATGTGAAATTTACCTATCAAGTGAGGCAACGGAATTACTGAAGGGGACCTCAAAGAGAAAAGGTCAGCTTTTTTTGTATTTGTTGTTCTTATCAATGATTCATCATATCTTTGATTGTTAATTATCACTTTAAAAAAAGCAGTAAAAAAGAGTCAATTATGTCTATGTTCTCACATTTGTAACCTCTTCTTAAGATGAAGTTATATTATTCATCCAACTTAATTTTATATCTTAAATTAACCATCCAACTTTCAATATTCTAATAATTCTAATTGAACTTTTCATTCGTCCATATTAGATAATATCTTAAATCTATATTCATCATATAACAAAATGCTAACATAATGTCGAAATCCACAGCCAAAATCAAAATCCCAAACTAAAAAAAAAAAATTCTCATTAATTTTTCTTTTTATCATTTCAGTCGAGTGACCTCTACAAGGTAAACCTATTGTACATAAGAGGGGCCCTATGCATGGTTGTATTCCAACAAACCTAAGCATGAGATTTAGAGTAGATCTCTTTTGCAACCAGTCAATTCATATCCTAACCCCTATTTTGATTTTCTCCTTTTTTTCATTTTTTTTTCTATTCTAATTATTTTTTTAGTGTCAGTTTCTCAGTGGAGTTGAGCAGTCTATTCCACTGCTGAACAAAATTTAGAGCCTCTTTATGGTTTTCTCAATTTGGGAAATAGACATCTCAACTTCCAAACAGCACTTCCTTTCAAAATGATAAAAATTAATAAATGCCCGAAACAGACACGGAGAGACTAGAGCGTTCATTTAAAAAAAAAAAAAGATAATGGACTAACAAAGATTCCTTAGTTTTATAATCAATCTTAGAAAGAAAATATATTACTTTTCTTGTGGTACCGCTTGTGTTTTTTCGAAACTCTTGGAGTCCATTATTAATTTTGAGAGCTTTTCGCAATGGTGCCCCTCATACTACATATATTTATTTATATCAATTCCCTCCAAACTATAACTACTAAAAGCAATGCCCTTCAAATTACAGCAAATTCTAAACTCATAATGCAAAATCCAATCATACTATCATATAATCTTCTGCTACTCAGAATTATTTCTTATAATCTACTTATTGATTTTAATGAAATTAGACGCGCGGTTCTGATTTGCGAGAGATTTTCTTCTTCTGCTGGTACTTTGCAAAAGAGTACCAAACACCGCCAAGTGTGTTAATTACCAATCCGCTCACATTTAATGCGTGCACTTTTACCCCTCCCAATAGGACGAAGCCAAGTGTCTACAAAATAAATCCAAACATCCAACAACAACAAACACCTCATCAAATTTCATACTCTAAAACACACACAAGAGAGAGAGAGAGAGAGAGAGAGAGAGAGAGAGAGAGAGAGAGAGAGAGGTACCGTGGAGCCGACACCTTTGAGGACACCAACAATGGTGGTGGTCAAAGCAGAGTTGACTATGGTGCATAAAAACATCGTGAAGTTTAGAACAATTCCCATTACAAGAGAGAGAATAAGGATTACTATGAATCCTGCTGAAACCGCCTGCCCAAATAAATAAAAATTAAAAAATATTAGATTTTAGTTAGCGATAAGTTATATCTACGTTGAAAAATGCATTGCATTATCCCCTCAATAATTGAGATTATATAATGGTAAAAATCAAATATAGGATGTCTAAAAATCGACAATGAGTACATCAATAAGTGAGGAAAATTATGATATTTCATAAAATAAACTCAATAATTGAAAGTATATAATGGTAGAATCAAACATAGTATACTCAGAATTGAAATGTCTGTTTCATATACTATTGTCTCTTCCAATATAGCATCACATAATTAATATTATATTGCATTACAGATCATCACACTTTCATAACTAAGTATTTCACACATTTTTTAGTAATGATAATAACAAGTAAAATGGAAAAAAAAGATACTTCAAAAAGTAATAATCACTACTAGTACGTTGAAGTTTAGGTGAAGAAAAAAATAAATAAATAATAAAAGGATTTTTTGAGGCTGACCTTGTCAGAAAGAACTGAGAGAGAATTGGGAAATTCGCCAGTTGCAATTATGACAAATAACAGAAAAGGGAGAGACAGCAAACCGTTGTAAAACATAAGTTCAATCGATGAAAGTCCATCTTCTGCTCCTGATTTCTCAACCAGAATCAAATACATCGTCTAAAAAAATAAAAGTATTACAAAGTTTCATATATAACCCTACAAACCTCAAAATTTTTAAAAAGTTATGAAAAATTAAGTATAAAATTACCTGAAAAAATACCGATACAAAAGCCATACTATATCCAAATAAATCAAAAGAAAAATCACCTAATGCCGCAATTAACACTCCAGCTGCTGTACATATAACAGCCAGTGATACCTAAATTTAAAAAAAAAGGATTAATTTTCCCTAAAAATACAAATTTGGTATTATTATTTTTTTAGTATATTTGAAACAAACCTGTGTAGGTGGTTTTCCTTTTCCTCTCAAAACGCCAGCGATTAAAACGGCAAGTGGAGTGAGTCTCTTTATCGCAATATACATTGGAATATTAACTCCTTTTAAACTTGCCAGTGCAAAACCAACATTTGCGTTGTAAAAAATCGAAACAGGTAAAAGTTTTTTAGCTGTGGCCCAATTAAACCCTTTTCCTTTTTGAAATCCCATCACTCGGCCGAAATATATCAGTAAAGTCGTCGCGAGTTGCTAAAAAAAGAAGGGGAATTATGTGGTGAAGTTTTGTGATTTTTCAGGGGTGTGGATGGAATTTTGTAGGTACCTGTAAGGTTAGGAGAGTCATGGAGTAGGAATAATGCATGAGTATAGCTTTGTTGATGAAAACCATGGCCATTGATGCGATTCCATATGAGAAAGCTGCAAATAAGCTACAGAAGAAAGAATTAGGTAAGAATTCAATTGCAATCTTAAATCTCAGAACTGGATCAGTCAGTGTAGATCATAAGCGAGCCTGACATTATATATATGAGTTTTATGGCTGAATTGTGGTTTTAAAGTCAAATTGCTATAGCACAAGTCTCAGCCTCATAATGCAAATCCAAAATCCAAGAAAATGAGTATAGAATTGGAAAAGACGAAGGAATTACCTCAGGAAGGGGGTAACTTCGCCGGCTCCGCCTTCAATCGCCATCTTATCGCCAGACAAACCAAAATCACAAGCTCATTTTCAGATCAGGAAATCGATTCCCGCACTGAAGTCAAGGATCCAGCTCCAGCACAAGAGTGAGCCGAAAGCGAACAGCACGAAAGCGCGAGACGAGAGGCGCCAGCACAAACTTACGTACTTATTCTTATTTTTAAGTTCCGAAAAAATCGGGAGCAGAATTGGATTAAGAGGTAGATCAGTTTGACAGTTCGAGGCGTCAGTGGTGGGCGAAGGAAAGGAAGCCTTAATTAGTTCTTGGAAGAAGAAACAAAAGACCGAAAATGAAGGCCCAATGAAAAGGCTTTTAGTTAGTTCTTCGAAGAAGAAGCATAAGATTGAAAATAAAGGCCTGATTTATTAGGCCCAAAATGAATATATAGATCTTGGATGAGTCATGACTCAGTCAGATCTCACATGTCCCTGAATAATTTCGCCTCGAATTGAAAAAAGGAATCTGAATTCTTGAGGAATCCAGCTATGTAGCTTGGAGTTTGCGGAAACAAACACCAGCTAAGAGATCAGACTGTTAAGACGACGATGATAACATATAATATACTTGTGTAAGCTTTTATTCAGGAACATATATACTAGTGTAAGCTATAGTCCAAGTCCTCTACAATTTTTATGGAGCACGACTCTTTGTTATATAATCCAAGTCCTCTGGAATCATACCCAAGAATTTCATTGAACATAGGATCATTCTACCCTGTAATTTGAGAGGAATGATTGTCCTATTTGGCATGACATTCCATCAAAGATTATAAGTAACTCTGATTGTATGGCTGAGCTCTGTATATTCTAAATGACTACAGAAGAATGGTGCTCATTTGACATACCCAAGGAGCAAAATTCAGAATGACCAATGGTATCCGTTCTGTATTTCCGTGCGGAAAATCCCTGACAGTGGACTCCACAGGAAATTTTGTTACATAATCCAAGGAATGAACATATATAAAACCAATCAGTCGATTCACTAACGCGAGAGCCGAGATGTATATCAGTACTATATACAGAAGATCAGAACTCCTTCCCGTCCCCGTGCTTAGAACTCTCAATTAACACGTAGCTCCATCCTGTCCTGTTGCTTTATCACTTTATACTTAGAAACGCAATTAACACGTGGCGCCTCTATATAAGCGCCATTCGTACATTCCACTGTTTTCGCGAACTTATCCCCGCCCCTCTCCTCTCCTCTCTCTCTCTCAAACTCCTGAGGAAGCTCGACATCAATGGCGAAGAAGGAAGATGAGCAGGAGCTGTTCATGGAGGACGGGGACAGCGACGGAGATATAGAAGAGAATAACGACAAGTACGAGGAGAGCAGCAATGAGGACCAGGATGGAGATGGTGAGGCCACGTCATCTTTCTACTCCCGCCAGTGGCCTCAGAGCTATCGGTTCGTCTTCTTTCCCTTTCTTCTCTCAATCCCTTTCTGTTCTTCAAACGTTGTTGCAAAAATGAGTGTTATTTCCTGTTTGATTGAATATTTGTCAGTCTCAAATAATCAAAATCGAAATGAAATTTGAGGAAAAATTCGTGCAATTTGGCTTAGTTCTAAAATATTGAATATCTGTAGAAATTAGAAACAGTAATTATATATTCAACTCGTTTCTTTTCAGGGAAGCTACTGACCCCTATACGATTGCCGCATCTCCAATCTTCGGATTTCTAGGCCGTTCTTTATCGAGCACCAGATACTCAAGTGGAATTTTTACTTCAGATTTAAAACTACCATTTCTTTCTGATCACAATATAATACCACCAACCAAAGAAGAAGAAGAAGAAAAGACTCCACTTCAACCAAACACCTCTCTAGTGGACGAATCCATTTCACTTCACAGTGCATTAAATGCCGAAGGGTACATCGGTCATGGCTGCAGCTTAACTCAAACCGTCTTTAACGGTAAAAACTGTTGTATTATTATTATTTAGAGTTTTGTTTATTTTTCTAATTATTATTTTTAATACAGGGGTGAATGTATTGGCTGGCGTTGGATTACTATCAACACCATATACAGTTAAAGAGGCGGGTTGGGCCAGCGTGGCACTTTTAGCACTTTTTGCAGTTGTTTGTTTTTACACTGGAATTTTGATGAAATATTGTTTTGAGAGCAAAGAAGGGATTTCAAGCTACCCTGATATTGGTGAAGCTGCATTTGGCCGATTCGGTCGCCTTTTTATCTCAGTAATAATTATTTAATATGCTCGTAAAATAAAGTATTTATATATTTATCGTATCTTATGAGTATATTTCATTAATGCTCGTATTTTCTTTTCTACGCAGGTTGTGCTTTACACAGAGTTATATGTAAGTGAATAATCTTTTTTTTCCTTCCTTTCCTTCATTTCAGATAAAAAGCCCATATATTTTCACATATTTATAGAAAACCCCCTAACTTTTGGAATATTGAAAAAAAATCGTACTTTTAACTTCTTATAATAAAAAAACGGTTACTGTTGGATTTACAAAAAAAAATCTACTTTAACTTTCTCATTTCCAAAAAACTCACCAAGTATTTTTGAACATTCCAAAAGTTAAGGATTTTTTTTTTAAAATTATGAGAAAACATAGTAGTTTTTCGGAAAATTCCCCAAAAATTAACCATTACATTTTCAAATTTTTATGTACATAATTTCTTTAACATACAAATGCAGTCGTATTGTGTGGAGTTCATAATTCTGGAAGGAGACAACCTGACGAGCCTCTTTCCGGAAGCTTCTTTCGACTGGGCCGGAATCCACATCGACAGCATCCACCTCTTCGGATTGATTACGGCCCTCATCGTGTTGCCAACCGTGTGGCTCCGCGATCTCAGAGTCATCTCTTACCTATCCGGTACTTAATCTACTTGTTTTACAGAAATTTGCACAAAAGCCCCTGCATTTTGAAAAATGTAAAAATTTACTGAAATTTGCAAAAAGAATTAAAAAAATGTTAGTCTGAAGAGAGAGGATATTGGTAGATCTAATTAATTCATTTTTTTTGTAATTTCATTTAAAAAACGCAAGTTAACTCTGTTGAATATTAACTAATTATTTTTTTGTAATTTATGCATAACAGAAGGGATTTTTACAAAATTGACTTAAGTAATTTATTGTTATTTTTTAATAGCTGGGGGTGTAATTGCGACATTGTTGGTATTTGTCTCGGTTGCCATGGTCGGTACGAGTGGAGAAATAGGGTTTCACACAGGGGGAAACGCTGTGAATTTAAAAGGCCTACCTTTTGCAATTGGTGTGTATGGATTTTGCTATTCTGGCCATTCTGTTTTTCCGAATATTTATCAATCTATGTCTGATCGAACGAAATTCAACAAAGCGTTATTCATCTGGTAGTTAATAAGAATAAAATAGTTATATGTGTTTGAATTTGAATTAATTGTGTTTCCTTGGGTGGCAGTTTTGCGATATGTACGGTCATATATGGATCGTTTGCGACGATTGGGTACTTGATGTTTGGTGATGCAACGTTTTCTCAAATCACATTAAATCTTCCGAAAAATGTATTTGCTTCAAAAATTGCACTTTGGACAACGGTATATTATATTATATTATATTATTTTATTTTTTTTATTATTACTTTCTTACTTGATATAATTTGTTTACTATTTTGACTTACCGAATGTTTTTATATATCAGGTGATTAATCCGTTAACAAAGTATCCTTTTTACCTTTTAATTACATTTTCTTCTATTTTTCTTATTAATTTTACTCACAAAAAATTGAACAAGCAAATGAAGTTTCTTTAATAAATGAAAAGATATGCATTGTTACTAAATCCACTGGCAAGAAGTTTGGAAGAGTTACTGCCAGTGAGAATCTCGAACCAATTATGGTGCTCTGTTTTATTAAGAACCGCTCTGGTCGCTTCTACCGTTTGCATTGCTTTTCTTCTCCCTTTTTTCGGTCTGTATTTTTTTTTTATTATTTACTGGTTTTTATCTTCCCTTTTTGAATATTTGTTTGTATATACAATTATTTATTTTTCTGAGCTGCGTATTTTTGTAATTTGTTCAAGCTCTTTTGATGGCACTGATTGGATCACTTCTCAGTATTCTTGTGGTATGTTTTTACACTTGTTAATGTATTATTTTTATGTTCATTATTTATCAAGTCATTCGATTCAAATCATAGGGTTTTCGTATGTTAATATAAAATAACAATCAAGGTTTACCGAATAATCGACTTATACTTTTTTTCTTTTTTAAAAGAAAGAAAATACTTCAATGTATTGCTTTATGTGTGACTAAAAGTTGTGGATATATTTTTTTTCAGGCGGTAATAATGCCAGCTCTCTGTTTCTTGAAGATTGCTCGCAATAAATCAACGCCTCTTCAGGTAATTAAGCTTTTTTTTACCTACGGGTTTTGCACTAAAAAAATTAAGCTTATTTTTTCTGTATTTATAAACTTTACATATCTCTGCCGTATTCTTTTTTTTTTCGACACAAACATATCTATACCATATTCAAAATGTGTACAAAAACAGTATGTCCTTAATTGTAATCCTATTTATTTTAATGTTACGCTCATATTTATTTTCAGGTCACTTTATCTGTTGCCATAATCGTGTTGGGAATTGTCAGTGCTGCACTGGGAACATACTCTTCAGTATCACAAATCGCGAATAATTACTAATATATCGTTTATTGAAAATTTAAACCTTAGTCTAAAATTCCCGCGTAGAATTATTAGCGTGATTATATGTTTTTCCTTTGAAATTTATGTATGACCTGTGATTATATGTTTTTCCTTTGAAATTTATGTATGACCTCTATTCTTCTGCAACTAATTTCTAATATGAAAATCCCTCTTTTTAATTCTATTTTGAGAGTGATAACAAAACCATGACGTGGATTCAAGTATGTGATCACATGGATTAACAAGAAAACGTAAAAAATGTTTCTATTAGTACTCAGTGGAGTTTGATCAATTTAGGGGTGATAATACTCAACAAACACTT
Organism: Juncus effusus; assembly: GCA_027726005.1. Lineage (NCBI taxonomy): Eukaryota > Viridiplantae > Streptophyta > Magnoliopsida > Poales > Juncaceae > Juncus > Juncus effusus. Next base: position 10,562,622 of record CM050890.1, on the reverse strand, counting down.
GTCGTTACATTCATTGAGGAAGCACGAATCTTGGAGATTAGACCAAAGTAATCTCTGAGGAAGCACGAATCTTGGAGATAGACCAAAGTAATCTCTGAGGAAGCAAGAATCTTGGAGATTAGACAAAAGTAATCGCTGAGGAAGCACGAATCTTGGAGATTAGACCAAAGTAATCGCGTTTATGTCTGGATTTCTTAAGTCAACATGTTGGATTTAGATGGCATCTAATCGCGTTTATGTCTGGATTTCTCAAGTCAACATGTTGGATTTAGATAGCATCTAGTCATCAATTGCTATTCTTATCTAATTAATTAATGGTAAAGAAGTACAATGTAAACTATTAATGTAGTTATGTCAATGCATGGGCCTCAAAATGGTATTTTCACTTTGGGCAATCCTCCATGCATATGCTCGTTTTAAAAGCTTAATTAAAAATAGGGAAATCTACAAACCCGACGACTCACGTCAAAAATGTGATGGTATATTGTTTATGTTGGGAAAAATGAGGGTGTTTCGCACAAAAATTCTCGCTCGGGGCTTTTGTCAAACACTTTCTGTGTTGCTCTGATGGTTAACTTAAAGAGACCTGATAGAGTACGACTGTACTGTAGCACGACTGTTCACGACGGATCTAATAACAATATATATAATTTATTTTCTAATAACAGTATATACATAACAAGTGAAAACAATATATAAAATGGGAAAACTGTATATAAAATGGGAAAAACAGTATATAAAAGTAAAAAAAATACACAAAGAATAAACAACAGCATATAAAATGGAAAAACAGAATATCTACAGTGCCGTCGTGTTTGCACATTTTCCTAACTTAAATACTCAAATTAAACACTACAAATTCAACCCGATTAACAATAATACGTAAGGGATAAACAAACACAAAGCAAGAGACACAAATTAAGAAAACCTTCTTTGTATTAATCACTTCGGTGTCGTACCAGTTTAATTACATACAGAATAAAAATCTTCTTCTAGAGTTTTCAATTAAACGCCTAGGCTAACCATCATCTTTCGGTGCATCACACACTTGGAGGATTCCAAAAGAATAAAGAAAAAGGCTACCGAGCTAGAGAAATCTGACCAGTTAGTATCAATTGGCGATACAAGAGAGCTTACAAGAACCGAATCTAGTCTCTTTCCCTTCTCTCTCTCTATCTCTTTTTCTTTTTCTTTCTCATTTTTGGAGCCGCCAAAAATGAGAGTTTCACTCTCTCCACGCACAAGGAAAGAAGCCCCTGAAGCTTCTCCTTTTTATGTGCCCATTTTGCACAGAAGCTTTGAAATAAAAAAAAAAGTAGTCATTTTATCAAAAGAAATATTAATTATTTGTTGGCATTTACTTTTTTTTTTAGACTTCGTTGACATTTACTTGCTTTCAATCATTGAATGGGAAGAAGATTCATAGGCCACCATATTTACTTTCGGTCGAAAGAAAATATATTCCTTGTTTCCTTTATTTTTTAACAGCTTTAATTCTTTTTTTTTCTAAAGAAACTAAACCATGCTCCACGGATATTTACTTTGTGAGTGTCAACAGATCTAGATTCTTTACCCTAGTTATTCAAAAGAAAAAAAGAAATCTTTAAAAGTGGATTTCTTTTGTTGTCAAGTTTTAAGGAATCCAAAGAAGCCCAGCCCAAAGATGGGGAAAGAAAAATGCCTTTATTCAAAGTGGCGCTTTTTTCAGAGGGCATCCGACTTTTTTGCACTTTAGTCCCTATTCGAGACAAAATACCTTTTTAGCACTGCTTTTCCTCATAATTGCAATTCCTTTTCCCCCAAAAAAGTATGTCGATTGATATTTGATACTCTTTTTGTTGGCATGTCACTCCAAAAAGCAATCCCACTTTCTCCATTTAAATTTCAAACCATTCGTACCTTGAATGGGTCCTTTTATAGGGAATTTGATCTTATTTTTTGCATTTTCATCCTCATAAATTGTTGCTTTCATATCAGAAGCACCTTTAAGAACTTTTCAAAAGTCACTCTTTGAAGTACTGTTTCTTTAGCACGTTTAACTACTCAAGGATTTCAATGTTTTCTTTTCAAAGGACAAAATGGTAATATTGGGCATAAGTATTGCTTCAACTTTTTCATGAGCATTTTTGTGCTTTACTTTAAAGATTTGAATTTTCAAATCATGCTCCATCATGAAATAAGAAATATTATTGTTCGTATATGGCTGAGGAGTTAGGTTTAAATGAAAAAAAAGACTATGCTTCCATCATTTTTCATGATGCTCGTGAATATGATTAGTCTCAAAAAGGCAACAGAATATGAAAAAAATGGTCTATAACTATATCATTAATTGCTGATATATCAGATATGTTTGCTAAATAAATAAAATGATACTTATTGTTTGAACCAAAATGTAGTATCTTGACTTCCATTTACAAAGTAATATAGCATTATATTTCTTTTTTTGTTGTGTTTGATCTATCTTACCATGAATGTAGTACAAAATATCAAGGATTAAGAACCCAAAATATGGAGACCAAAATGAGACTATAATTGATAAATTAGGGGGGATTTATGTAATTTCAAGGGAAAGTAAGTGGAAGAAACAAGAGTGGGCGGCAAGTATGAATAAAGGCGCAGTAGGTGGGATCAGTTGGGATGGTGAATTCAGTCAGTCATGAGCTTTAAGGATTTAATAAAGGCATCATTTTAATATGATGGTTTAGATATGGTTTGGTAGACATATGTATGTAAGCTCGTATCCTCTGTTATTCCAAACAATTCCAACATATACAAGCATATCATATTAGACGAAATTTGAATCACGTTTAAAATTGCATGGATTTGTGAAATGAGCGAAACAGAGGAAGGGAAGGGGAACAAAATTACAACTGCTGCTTTTGTAAAAAGAGAAAGGAAAGGAGCTTTTTTGCTTTTTGGCCCTTGTTCTCTTCTGAATGTGCTCATGTTGCCCTTTCAACTCATGCAAGCCACACAGTATCTAACTATCTACTTCATTTTATGATTAGATATATATTCTTTTATGAGTTTTTTGCATTTATATCCTTCAGATATTGTATTTGCATTCCCTCAAGTGACCAAGTCCAATTGTAAGTACTTGTATACCCATAGACAAGTTGAAGTCACAGAAGATCCGTGTGACAAGAAAGGAGAAATAACTAACATGATTACATGAGGATTATGAGTATGTAGTAAGTAGTAAAGTAACCTAGCAAATTCATAATATATTTAAGGAATACCTTATCTGATATATAGTTATGGGGAAATTTCAGGTGTACCCTTCCAAAAATCTGTGCATATTTTATTTGTCTTTTAATTTTATGGAATGTTATTTGTGTATTTTTATTTGTCAAATTATAAATAAATTATAATTATTACTTAAAAAATATTTTGATTAGCAAGTACACTATAAATATATTATTTAGAAAAATATTATTAATTAACATCAAAGTATTATTTTTTCCTTTTTTTTTAAGACCAAGTTATACTTTTCCTTTTTTTTAAGATCAAAATAATGTATTAAAAAATAACAATAGAACAAAATTACATTCTTTCTTTAAGTTGTCAGATAAATGTTGTATTTTTAAAGATAGTAAGTGACATACAGAAGAACTTGACTAAAATTTTTATTATTGCATTTATGGGTACACCAGCATAATAATAAAAATACAGACATCTGTCAGCAACATACAACAATTATTAAAGACGCATTTAAAATCTTCAGAAACCGCCAAAATAATGCAAATCTAATCATATCTTATTAAATAGAAGATTTAACATGTAATATGCACTTTTAAAATAATATAAATATAAATTCTCTCATGAGAGCAGTCATATGACATCATGTTGTCATTTTGGCAGTTTTTTTGCTGACATTACAGTTATCTTTGATTAAATCATTTTTTGAATTAAATAACAGTTGTCCTTAAAGATATTCGGCCAATCAATTGAGTATCAGACAAAACCAAAACGCATGAGTTTGGTGAGACTCACTGACTCAAACTCCGCCACACAAAATGATAGAAAAGGAATCCTAATTATATATTTTTTTATGCGTTCATTTAACTGACTACAGAAACCTCATATTAACTTCTAACAAATCACATAAAATTATACAAAATGAAGCCCTAAGAGATCCCAACCAAAATAAACAGAACCTGAAACGTATAACTTTCCTAGAAATTAAAAAATAATAAAATTTCATTATTTTCCCCTTATAAATCCCCACTTCCCCTTCAATCTACTGTCCCACACTCAAACCCCCCCTCTCCACTCTCTATCTCTTTCTCACTCACTCATGCAACAGCAAACAGCAGTCATGGGAGTGGTGCCGCCGGTGGCCCCTCAAATCACATCTTCAGTCCAACAATCTCTAACAGAGGAGGCGGCGGAAATCATGGCGTCCGCCTCTGCTGATGCACTCCGACGCCACCACTCTCACATCTCCCCTCTCCACGTGTTTGTAGCTCTCCTCTCAGCCCGGCGAAACCCGTACCTCCGGCGAGCTTGCACTTTCCTCCAGGCGCAAAAAACCCCTTATCCTCTCCTCCCTACATGTCGAGCTCTTGACCTCTGTTTTTCGGTGGCGCTGGACCGGCTCCCTTCTCTCCCTTCTCCCTCCCCTCCCTCTTTCTCTCCCCCTTTCGCCAACTCGCTTGTCGCTGCTCTTAAGCGGGCTCAGGCGATACAAAGACGCGGCTCACCGGACCACCCTCTGATTTCGGTTTGTGTCGATCATATCCATTTGATCGTCTCCATTCTTGACGATCCGTCCGTCAGTCGTGTCATGCGTGAGGCCGGGTTTTCTTCTGTGGCTGTGAAAGGCTTGCTTCTTCCTTCGAGCAATTATCTCAATCCGAGGCTGGTTCAAGGGCAAGAAATTGCAGTTGCCATTGGAAGCTACAGGAAGGAGATAGAAAAGGTAGCGGAAGTACTGTCAAGAAATGTAAAGAGAAATCCAATCTTAGTCGGTGACTCGGGTGTTGATTTTTTGATGGAAGATGTGCTTGGATTAATCAAACGAGGCGAGTTTGGCTCGATATGTCTGGTGTCTCTCAGTCACAACATAAACAAGATGGAAAGATTTCAGATGGTACAAGAAATCAGGAAGGCAGGAAGCAGTGTCACGTTGAAATTACTCGTTTTTGAGGGTGCAATTCTTGATTTGGGCGATCTGAAATGGATTGTGGAGAGCCCTGAAACTGAGGCCGGTCCTTCTGCTATTAGACATAGAGAGATAATTAAAGAGAGACACAAGGTGATGATTGAGACGGCGCAAATCGTGATTGCTGAGGTGGCATCTATTCTGAAGAAGCATGCGAGCCGTGTATGGGTGATTGGTACGGCAACTTGCGCTACGTACCTGAGATGCCAGGTGTACCATCCTTCAATGGAGAAGGAATGGGACCTCAAGGTCCTGCCTATCACACCTCGATCTTTAGTTGGACTTTCACCAAGGTAATAAAATTAATAAAATAGTAATTTGATGATTTCATTTACATAGTTTTTTTTTCACTGTTAGGACGCCTCTGTTGTTCTATCTTCTAATTCAATATGTTCACCCTGTTTCTCTTTTTTTTTGGAAAGAACTCTCATCCTGTTTCTCTTTATTTTGATAACAAATACTGATTTTTGTTTTTTGAATTATGTAGTTTGGGAGGGAAAGGGATACTGAGTAGTTCAGTAGAGGCACTCAATACATCGAAAGGCCTCGGTTCGAATTTCAATACTAATTCGACGGTACCAACGAATCATTCTGTGGAGATTGCGGTACCTTGTACCAGACCACAAGGTGTCTGCAATACTTGTTTAAAAAATTATGATGAAGAAGTATTGGTTCAAATGAAGAAGACATCTCCATACTTCAGCCATCTTGTGCAGCTAAACTTCTTGTGGAATCAGCTTAAGGTTTGTATTTGTATATTTTAATTGCCACATTATTTTCGTACACATATTTGCATTTTACAAATAGCTTGAATTTTACTGGTAGTAATAGCCTTGTTCTTTGTTTTCAGAAGGAGGATAAAGTCATCTTGGATCAAAGAATCCAAGAGACGAACCACAAATGGCAAGATACGTGCAAAAGGCTCCATTGCTACATTGAGAGCATGCCTAACTCAGACACTGACACGAGAGGCGTGACCGACTTGTCTCTCGGCTTACCGGCTTATTCCGCTCCGAGCTATGATTCTGATACTCTATTAAAACTCTCTAAAGGGCTCGTAAACAATGTTTCCTGGCAGCCTGAGGCCGCAATGTCAATCGCATCAATAGTGATGCAAATCAAATCTGGATCCAAAAAGAGATGCGGTCTAATCACGTCCAAATTTGATACGTGGCTCCTTTACACTGGACCTGACATGATTGGTAAGAGGAGAATGGCTTCTAGTCTCTCTAAGCTGTTCTTTGGTGCTGAACCGATAACCGTTGATTTCGGCCCGAGAAGGGAGAGCGCAAATGATGAACCTAACACGGTGTTAAGAGGCAAGACAATGATTGATCGGGTTGTTGATGCTGTTCGATCGAACCCGCTTTGCGTGATTGTGCTTGAAGGAATGGACCAGTCCGACAATGTAGTTCAACAGATGATTAAACGGGCCATAGAGACTGGCCGGCTTACTGATTCAAATGGGCGTGAAGTTGCATTGGGTAGTTCTATTTTTGTTATTATCACAGAGGGTGAGGCAAAAGAAAATATTTTGGATCTGGCGAATCTCAATTGGCACTTGAGGCTTTCGATTCACAAAAGAAAGCGCCAGGCGAATTGGGATTTGGAGGAAGAAAGCAGAGTTAAACGTAAGAAAGATAACTCCCTTCTATCCCTTGATTTAAATCTTGCAGTTATCTTGACTGATGATGATGAGAATAATGATCATAGTGGCGAAGGCAAAGAGGGGTCCCCTAATTTTAGTGACGTCACGGTAGAGCGCGGCCATGCCTTAGCCCGACTATCTAATAAGCACCCAAATTCGTCCGACCTGACCGACCTTTTCAACTTAGTCGATCAGGTCGTACCATTCAAGTCATTCGACTTAAGCGTCGCTAAGCTTGCAGTATCTCAGATAATATCAAAGAGATTTAAACAGGTCATGGGCACTAAAATGACAATAGATATTGATGCGCACGTTTTTGATAAAATGGCCCACACTATTTGGTACAGTGAAGGGACCAATCTGATGGATGAATGGGCTGACAAAGTGTTGGTTCCGGCTTTCCAACAGTTGAAAAACGAATCGAGTTTTGAGGATGGAGATACGGTACGTTTATCGGTTGCAAAGGGTCAAGTTTCGTGCCAGATTGTTAGTAGTTGTGGGTCTCCATTTCCAGTCTCAGTGGTAGTGGCGGTTGGCGGCGCTTGATCGTCGAGCTTGGAGTGTATTAGTTTTATGGGGGTTTAGTTTGTGAATATTTGACGAAATGGGGATAGAATGGAAAAAAAAAACTAATCTTTCCTTTTTTTAGAAATATGCAGTCTAAGTAGTTTTAGAAGTTTTTTAGAAATAATTAGTCTTAGAAATAAGTTTTTTGGGGGTTAGGGACGTTTAACTTTTATATGCTCATGCTGTAATTGGAGACTTGGTCTCTCAAATCCTTAGGGGGTGCTTAATTTGAACTGAGAAAACTGGCTGATTTTGTAATGACGTTATTTTTCTAATTCGTAAATTTTTTTATAGACATGATATGTTAATGTTATTTTTCTAATTGGTATATTTTTTTATATACATGACATGTTATATTCTCATAGATCAACAATCAACCTTCTGATATATCTAATATTTTGCACAAACTGAGTGCATTAGTAGAATCTGTTATGAAAATGGTTAGCTGAATCAAATTTTTTCCAATTATAAAAATTAGTCAGCCAACACATCTTACAAAAGACTCCTGATATTAATCACATTTTTATTTGTTCATTCATAGCAACTTTAAGCAAGACCTTGTATATAACATCATTTGAGCTGAAAATTTTGAGACATGTATAACACGAATAATTAATTAATAAAACTTATGAAAATAATAACGAAGATAAGAAAAAGTGATTTGATCAGCAAAGAAAACTTTTTGAGGACACAAAAAAGCTCGATGCGTGAAAAATAAAAAGCGAGGGAGCACTGAGACTGAGCTGAGCAGAACTGCAGTCAAAAAAGGTCGTGATGAAACGAAACCTCTCTTCTATGCACTGCCAAACTTAAAATAAACAAAAGGTAGAATTTTCTCAGTGCATGCGGAGCCTCTTTTTTTGTTTCTCGGATTTGAGGCCAGGTATGATTAATCCCTTGTTTCATTCTCATGTATCTATTGTTTAGCGAGTAGTTTTGTTATTGATTTTTGATCCACAACAAGAAAGAATGGATGGTGAGACGAAATGATAATGAAGAGTGGGTTTGTGACGATAAAAGGGAACAACCGAACAACTAATCCAACTTGTGTGTCTTTAATATATTGGATAAACTAACCATGGAAAGATTCACCTTTCTTTCCGTACTGTCACTTCAATACATTACTACTGTATACACAGATCCAAGTGCAAGTACCATCGGGTCAGCTCCGATCCAATATCAACAAGAGTATATCCATATACTCATTGGTAAAAAAACATCTGTTAAAAGACCCAAAATTGATCCAATTTCAATTTAAAATACAAGAGATTGTTATTGTAAAATAGATAAATATGGTTAGATTATCTAGTGGATTGATTTTTCATGAGTTTAAATATCTATAGTTAATACTTATATAATTATATTTACAATATATTGGATTGTAATACATAGTACAAAGAATAGGTTTAAATTTTTACTGATTATATGAAATTCGCATTATTTACATACATAGTTGAATAGTAAATCATAAATAATTATTAAATTAAATATGTGTCTAATGGATCAGCCCTTAGTATATAAATTTGTAATCTTGTGATAGAACTATTTACCAATATTAGTTGGTTGTAAATGCTGTAACATGCAGGGACGGAGCCAGAAATTTTTGATAGAGGAAGCCAAATTTTTTGATTATTTTACAAGATTTTAAACATACTTGTAAATATCACATTTAATTATTGTATATATTAATATGACTAAATTGAATACAATTCTAACTAAAAAAAATTAATATTACATACATATATGTCAAAGAAAAATGTGCTCACTTAAATATAAACATATTATACCTAAAATTATTGAATTAAGAATGAAAATTTTGCTCCGAAAAAGAAATATTGCGTGTTTACAAAATAAGTACTTTAACATATAAATATCTATTTTATCTTTAAAGAAATAATAATAATATAATATATAAAATATAAATATTATACATTTTTACACACCCTATTCCAAAAAAAAATAGGATGTAAAAATATAATATAAGTCATTCAATAAAATCTTTTTGTGTGCACATATATAATAGAGTATCATTTCTCAAATCATAAGACAATCATTAATGATTTTGTGTAGTACCTTTTTATTTATTTATTGTTATTCAATATATTAATTATTTATATAGTGGATGCTTGGTACTGGTAATTTAAAATTTTGGTAGCTCGTTACATAATTTAATTTAAATGAAAATTCCAAATATGATTGCTACATGTTTAAGATTCAAGCACACATTTATATCATAAAAGTTAATGAACTTTGAGTACAATATATTATATGAACTTAGCTAATGAAGATAAGATTTTGTTAGCATATTATTTAAGAAGTAGAATAAATAAAATATACCAAGTATAGGGGGGGCCAAGGCGTTACTTGCCCCCCCCCCTTATCTCCGTCCATGGTAACATGCACCTGCATTATAGTCCTATTTTTAAATGAGTCTGGGTCGGGTTTGAGTTGGTTGGATAATCCAATAACAGTAACTCTAGATAAGTTTAAATTATGATTAGTTCAGCACTTAACTAACTTCACCTTTTGTTAAATGGTACCAGTAAAGTTTTTGAATAGTTAAACCTAAAATGGTGCAATTTATGAGCTAAAAACAAAGGAATGGAGAGGAATAGATGAGGTTTAAGAAGATAAAAAGTTGTCTGTTTGCTAAATGCACGGATTAAGATGAAGGTATTAGGGATGGATGCATTCTAATTAGATCAGCTTTTAGTTTTTACTTTTTAGTATTGAGAGAGAGAGAGGATATGGACGAATGGTTTAGGGATAAGGGCCAAAGACAAAATAAAATAAAATGGAATGTTTGGTAAATGTACTTTATCACTATTTAGTGAATTAAATTCCAACATCAGAGGGTAAAAACTTGGTTCCAAGCACTACAACCAAGGTTCCATTCCATACCCCATATTCTCTTTGGATTCCTGCAAAGTCGGTTAATCATAAAAATAATCAAGTTATTAATTGTGATTTTTGCAACATATGATATTTTGTGATTGTTACATCAGGTTCAATACATATAAATTTATATAATTAATCTAAAAATAAAGATATAAAATGTACATAAGATGTGATATATTGACAAACAATATGATATATTGTTTTTGAGTATAATATATTATTCCATAATTGTTTTGTTAATATAATATTTCACTATTATTGTCTCCTTATATTCAGTTTAAAAGCAATATATTATTAGCACAATAGGGTCCATTTGGCAAACTGTTCTTTTTGCACTAGGCAACATGTATATAAACAAAAATACACCTAGAAATCAAACTCGAATTACCAAAACCAGTCAGAAAGTAATTAACATTTGCCATCTCACATTCTGTTATTTCGCTTTCATGAATTTTGAAACAGAGTCACCGACCGTTTGTCTGAATAGAGGTCCCATAAGTAAATGTGTTTAGTTAGAAAGGCTGCATGGGGAGGAAGAGTCTAAAGGCTCAAGTCTGCATGGAACAAGACAAACTCACAAAGGAGTAGGGCTGCTTTGCTTATCAAACTGAAAAGGGTTATTAATTTGGACTGGACCCATGAAATCATGTTAATAACTTCTGGTAACTTAGCATGTGCCTTCGGTGTTATAGATCAAAGTTTAATTCAATTCAATTCAAATCTCAATGATATGATATGTCAAAAAAAGAAATGATATTTAATTTCGTTGATATTACTGGGCCTAGATATTGTATGATATAGATAATTTTTTTTTAATAAATCTATTTTTTTTCTTTCTTTTGAATAAAATGATATATGATATAAGTGACACATGATATATCAAAAAAAATCATATGATATAAAAATATATATATATGATATATAAAAAATGAGATATATGGTATTGGGCTTTAGTGGGCCGAATTTACCTAATTTAATATACACATATTAAATTGGGCCAAAATCTATTACTGGTTACTCGAATCCAGATTTGAGGCCATAGTCCACAGACGATTCGCCAATTTGGACTGGGAAGGGAGGATAGGAATCGGTGGAGAGAGAGAGAGGAGTGTGAGAAATTTGGCCATGGAGACTGGAGCGGGAGTCTGGATGAGAGCAGCGGCGGCGGCGCCACCTCCTGGAGCAGCGCCGAGGAGAAGTCGGTGCTCCGACCGCCGTTTCTTTTCTCAGTTTCCCTCCGTGGTATGGCGAGATAACCCTAAATTGCGCTTGTAAGTTTTTTCACGCGAATTTGGTCTTTGTTTTAACGCTCGCCAAATTGGTCGATCAATTATGTCTCTGTTTGAATTCAGGCCATGGTTGTAAGAAGGAACTATGTCTTTTGCAACTGGCAGTCTAAACCATATTCTCTTCCCCATGCTATAATTTGACTAATAGCTTCTTGTTCTCATTTTTTCTCCCATTCAAAACTGAACCTTGAACACTCTTTCTTTCCTAGAAATTATAGAAAATCTGTGAATGAAATACTGTGGCATATTATTTCGTCAATTAAAAGGAAGTTACTTTCTTTTTACATAATTAACTTCTGTTCAGCGCAGGGCTTTCTACCTCAACCTCCCAATCCCAATCCCAATCCCAATCCCTGCCCCTCAAACCTCAACCATTGAGAGTAAAAAGCCACGACACTGAAGAAAACCCAAACCCAAACCTCGAAACTCCAATCCAAGATGAACAATCGCTCCAAGAAGCCTTACAAGCCGCAATAAAGCAAGAAGACTACTCTCGCGCGGCGAACCTCCGCGACCAAATCCGTCTCCTCCAAGAGGACAACAAATCCTCCGTTCTTTCCGCCAACTCGCGGTTCTACACCGCGTTCAAAACGGGGGATCTAACCGCCATGCACAATATTTGGTCCAAAGGGGACCACGTTTATGTAATCCATCCGTCGGCGGGGAGGATTGAGGGGTATGAGATGGTGATGGGGAGTTGGGAGATTGTTTTGGGCGCAGATTATGAGTTCCCTATTATGATTGATTTGAAGAACGTGGAGGTGTTTGTTAAAGGGGGGTTTGGGTACGTGAGTTGCTTGGAGGTGGTGAAGACCAAGGGGAGTAGTTGGGGGAGGCAAGTGGCCACCAATGTGTTTGAGAAGGTGGATGGCAAGTGGTTTATTTGTGTTCATCATGCCTCGCATATGGATGAGTGAATTTTTTTTTTGTGTTATTTTGATTAAATTGTGTAGTAGTCTTTTTTAATTGTGGGTGTGGTTTTAGTTATGTTATTTTCTTTTTCTTTTTTGTTCTTGGAGATTGTGTGGCGATTGGGTATATTTTTGGTATGATAATTTGTAAGAAATAATAAATATTGTCTAAATTCTAGTTTATTTTGACAATTGCAAGTACACATTTTGGAACAATATTGAGGACTCTACTTTGTTAATTTGTATGTACCAGGCATGTAAAGGAAAAATACCCTAAGAAACAAAATGCATTCTACATCTACTCAATAAACATACATATGATAGTGAGTCACTAGCGGGAAAAACGAAAAAAAAGTCTAAGCCTTTAACAACAATAATCATCTCCCATAAATTTGTTCAAGCTCTAGGGCTTGTTCTTCAGGTGAGGTTTGATGTCTGAGCTGTTGTTCCGGTTGTTCTATGTGAAGTTGGTCTGGCATGACATTGTTATTCTCAACAACATTTGTTGAGGGCACCGGATCCCCATTTAGTGCAGTCTGATTTTCTTCATTAACATTTATCGTTGATTTTTTATGTTCCATGTCGGCCCGAACACTAGAATCCCACCGGTCAAAATGTTTACACAATGCACGGAATTTCTCAAACGCGGTTGGTTTATCTCTAAACAATCCTTTTAATTCATCCCGGTATCGGTGGATATACCGAACCAGAAAGAATATTATCATGAGGCTCGAAATGACACCTGTTATGATAAACAAACCAGCAAAACTCCTGAAACCGAGGCTAGATGAGCCTAAACCGGAGGTCTGGCTAGGGCAAGCACTTGGTTCAAAGAACCATTTGTTCTGGATTTGGGTCATTTCATCCCCTTCTGTCACGTTCAAGATAGCCCTCGACACATCCGCTACCAATGGAGACCCTTTCGGAAATACCTAAATTAGTTGAAATACATATTTTGTTATTTATAATACTCGAATAAGCAAAATCTTAATTAAATAAAAAAAATATATGTATAAGGTAAGGCATCGGAAATTGTGGTTGAGAGACGAGACTTACAAAACCAAATCCATCTGTCTTATAGGTAGGACCAACCATGGTATGATTAGCACAATACTTCCCTAAAAAGACCTTAAGATATGGAATCTCATCAAAAATTGCGGAAACTCCTCCATTGGCTGAACCCTTGGCAAGGGCTGCAGCGTATTCATCAACCGTACTATAAATTCTCATTTTTCTAGGGTCAAAATCCAATCTTTTTAATAAAAATGCAACTACAAATGACCCGCTTTGGTAACCTATGTAGTCTCCACGTCTTAGAAGTTCATTTACGTCCGTAATTGTTGGAGTTAGTTGTTGTACAGTCAGCATGGATGCCAGACTGGCCGTGTAGCTTGAAGTTAGGATTAGAACCACGAATACCCAGATCGTTACTAAGATTCTTGATAGGTTGCTTTGCAATTTCTCAGCTGAAATGAAAATATATGTGTTAATAACACACAATTTTTTTAATAGAATATGCAAATAAAATAAATTAAAGAATTATTAAGACGGGGAAGAAGACAAACTGTGAGCAAAGACAAGAGTGGAGAATGCGAAGTAAAACACAAGGCCCACTTGGTGCCATTTCCGCCCTCTGAACGCTATATTTATCCGGTGTTCGATCAACCACACAGCAATCCCAGTGAAGAAGAAGAATGCAAGACTAGTGAGCCATAACTTGGCAGTCAGTGGTTGCAAGAATATCCACATGGTCTTACTCGTGTCTATTTTGACCGGCACAACCATTGACATGCCAGAATCCGTATAAGGAAATGTGTAGTCCACATAATTCGTCCTGTTGGCAGTTATGGTAGTGTCACCTACTATAGCGTCGAATTTCTGTTCCAAAAATGTATATGATTACGTTTTGAATTCAAAAAATAAAAATATTAATTATTGATGAAGGAAACTGAATTTGTAAGAATTACTTACGTTTAGATAGACTTGGTAAACGAAATTGTTGTAAGATTTGGAGCTATCTTTATAAGGCACATACTCATAGCTTACGTGGTAAGGAAGCTTTTTCATGACAGCATCGAAAACATCAATGCAATAGCCTGTAATTTCTGAGTTGTTACTGATCGGCTCCGACACATTCACAAATTGGGCAAACCCGTGTTTCACTGGCACAGCTATTCGTAGTGTCTTTCCTTTTGTTGGAATAACCCAACCTTTCGGTATCGTTGTCAAGTCCCCTGGCCATATGATTGCCTTCAACTTGTTATTATTATTACCGTTGTTCTTATACTCACTCGTGATCCCCGCTTCTTGAGTCCAAAACCCGACTCTCCTTGTGCCTCTGCCAATCACATTGAATATTTCATATCCCGGCAGCTGAAGCTGTCCATCTACTAGTGTGAAATTACCAGCCAAGCCATCGAAAGTGGTGCTATGAATTGCATTTAGTAGTTCCATCCCTGTTTTGGAAACACCTAATGCATTCAGGTCTGTGGAACCGGACCGTGGAACCAAAAAACTTGGGTTCGTTACATGTGCCTTCTCGATTGCCATAGCCATTGCCCAAGTTGCATCATATGTCCAATATTGGTACACGTTCGTTTCCATGACATTACTTCCTGGGTAATCCTGCATATACCTCGATCTGAAACGAGTAGATAAATCTCTTATTTTATTTGACAACGGCACATAAGATCGAAACCCGACCACACCTTGCATAGAGCTCAACACCGATGGGTCGAGCGTATCAAGCACATACCCTACACTATCCGTTACAATCCATACATATTCCTCGGACAGCATCTCAAGTTTATGGGCAATGCTGAAGAGACGTGTTGCAAGCGGGGAGAGCATATGCACTAAAAAGACACGCGTTTGTGAGTTCATGAGTCGATAAAGCTCCTTTTCGATCTGATCATTTGATGCAATGCTAGATATGACAGCACGATCAGGGATTCGTACGTTAACCGGTTGAAGGGCATCGACAAGGGAGGGGAGAATGCCGGACCCGTAGTTGGAGTCTTCATAGATCGGGACTATAGCACGCCAACCAAAATGCTGGATGAAGATGGCGATGGGTACAGATTGGGACGAATCATTGAGACATGCTCGTATGAAATATGGAAAGTGGGATGAAGATATGGAAGGAGTGCTGGCGGAAAAAGAGAGGAGGGGGACTTGGGCCTTGTCGCAGAGATAGGCTACAAACTCAGTCTCAGTCGAGGTTTGTGGGCCCATTATGGCTTGAACTTGGGTCTTTAGTAGGCCCACAACTATATTAAAGAAAAATGAAAAAAATAAATTTGCTTCCTTAAATTGTCATAATTTATTTTATTTTCTCATGTCTACAATATATGTTGTTCTCACTTATTTCCTTATGTTTATAATATATATTAAACACGAACATATATATCTTACTTAATACTTGTTTTAGATTTTGTTAGGAGTATTACATGAAGCCCTAACATATTTGAAGTACAACAAGGAAAAAGACTGGAACGGCCCGTTAAGTGTAAGAATATTATATAGTGTTGCACGAGATCCAAAACCTTGCTTCTCTAATAGGTACAAACTACATATATTGAGTATTACACCCAACCCAAGGTACTTCACTATTGGTTTACTGTAATATGGAGTAAATACATAATATTAATTGTGACTCGGAACAACTGTCCAACCCAAGGAAAATGTTAGTATAAAATAAAATAAACACTTGGTTGGTTTAGCACCCATAAAGTGTTGAAAGGTGCATAAAATATTACTCAGCTCTCAAAATTTGGAGTTATAAATTATCATTATTTAGCTTGACTTCACGGCCCACGGACCTATCAAAGATCCAACATGAGAATATATAACAAAAAAGTTTGGTCACCAAACAAATAAAAAAGGCCGAATTTCACATGTACTCCTACAAAAATATCATAATTTCACATAGATCCCTATAAAAAGCGAAATATCACCAATATCCTTATAAAAGCAGTAATATATCGTAGAAATTCCTATAATATATTTAGTATTAAGATTATTATTATTTGTTTCTTTCTGTTTTTGTATTTTTGCTTCAATATAAATGCAGTAGGAATTTGTATTGAGTCATTTTATGTCCTCTTTTAGTATATATATGATAGATTCAAGATGAAAATATATGAGAGAAAACTTATAATTCTGTGAAATAAATAAAAGAAAATTGTATAAAATAGTCATGTTATATATTTGATAAGTAATTAGTAATAATAAAATTATTAAGGATGTTATTTGACTGACAGATTTTTATGGAACATTAATGACAAAAATATTAATGATATTTTAAGAATTTTATAAGGATATTCATGATATATGTGTAATTTTGCAGGGATATTCATGATATATGACTATAAGAGTATTGATGTTATTTTAGTTTTGTAAGATTATATATGAAATTATGAGGTTTTGCTGGGTTAAATATGAAACTTGGTCAATAAAAAATATCTATTAATTTTTTTTTCTTCTTTTTTGAGATATCTCTTAACAGGATTGATAGGACAGGACAATACACTTAAAAGACAAATTTTGTCCGGAATGGAATTGAGTTGAGATGATTACAATTTCAGAAAAAAGAAAAGATAGAAAAAAGGCTAGAGCTCATTTATGGTAGAGAACGAGGGAACTCATCAATTTTTTCTTTTTTGAAGTAGTGGAACTCATCAAATTAAATTTGAAAAAGTTATTAAAGAAAAAAAGGATATTTGAATCAGAACTAAATTTGAAAGAAGTACCAGCAGAAGCAGCTCCAACTGTATCATTCATGGAATCCCTAAAATCAAAACTAACTCTAGTTTTGAAATTCGGATTCCTTGCATAGAAATCCTCAATAGCAATCGACATGCTTGTACGGCTCCTCTTCCCTGCTGGTCGCGATAGATCAAGCACGACTCCAACACGCACTTGTGCTGGCGTGGCATACTGAGCTCGCACTGTCAAGCCTCGCAAGTCAACAATGGAGGAGAAGAAGAGCAAGAAGGAGAATAAGAATAAAGGGTTGCACGCAAGGTGTTTGCTGTCTTTAGGTTTCTCCATTTAGAGTTGTGACAGAGGCGTCTTTGTGAAAGGACAGTTGAGCTTTCTACTTATTGCCCTCATTTTTGTTCTTATTTGTGCCTGCCATGAAGAACTCAGTCATATTTTAATGGCGAATTGGGGATACACATCGATGTGAACTCGAGTAACGTAGTGTAGTTTTTATGTAGTGGTATCGTTATAAATGGTATCATGACTCACTACATGATTTACCCTTGACTGGTTTAACAGAACACTGAGTCAGATCCATGAATCTGGTCGTCAAAAATCAGAAAGACAAAACTTTGAATAGATTCGTTTGGATTCCCTTCTAAATAGACCGCCATATTTTGATTTTTTTTTTTTTTGTGACAATAGCCATATTTTGATGATTGAAGAAAAATCTATGGTAGATTACTTTAAGAATTTTATCATCACAATACAAAGAAAGTGATCTCCAAAAAGAAAAAAAATATACTAAGAGGATGGTGCCAATGATCTCTGGCTTTTTTTGGTTGTGTATTATGTATATGATTTAAGAAGTTGGGAGTTTAATTTCTATTGACAATAAAAATGAATATGAAATTTTGAACCTTCATTATATCAAAAAGAAAAGACAGTGATGGTAAGTTTCATGTCTCTAACTTGTACCGGTCAGAATTGACGAGCTAACAGAATTGACTATGTTTTCTTCTGAACCTCCTACAACTAATGGTCTGAAAAGACTGGCTATATTTCTATATAATTATATATTATTTTATTATTATAGTACAGATGTAAATAACAAGAACATAGTCGGATAAAATATTTTTCAATAAAAAGAAGAAAATTACAACGGAGGCCCATGACAAGAATAATCTCAGCCGAAAGGTCTTTAGCCTTGTAAAAGCCCAATATAATCCACTCGGCCCAACTATTTATCTAGAGCTGTGTCAAGAATCTCCAGTTCCCACTAAAAATAGGCGAAGCTGCTGATCGAGCGATGATGCGTGAAGAACGGGGATCAACGGCTCGCCATATAAATACCTCTCATCTCCCTCTCCCTCTCCCTCTCCCTCTCTTCATTCCGAGACTCTCCCTCTCTCTTCTACTCTTTTCTTGATTTGTTTTGTTTGATTTTATCATTTTTTTCTAAGATTTCTGTCTAATATAAGTACTAATCAATGTTTGTAATGGTTCTGTGTTCTGATCGTTTGATTTCGTCTTCATCTGTGAAATTTCTTAGCTAATCTATTTAGTGTAACAATTTCTTGATCTGCTTATTAGCTCTATCAGAACGGTCTGTTGAGAGTTTTGGTGGAGACCGATTGTGTGTGCGGTAGATGACTTCCGCATGATCCGACCTAGACGGCCTAGACGGACGTAAAATTGGTTAGGACGGTAACCGGTTTAGAGGCGCTTAGACAACACGCATGGTTTGAGCGTCACGGATACGAAAGGTATCTTTAAGATTTATTTCTTTGATTTAACCGATACGCACGGATTCTCAGGATGGGTTTTGGACGAATAATTTTGTTTTCCGCTGCGTTATGCACGTCCGAAACCCAACAAATACGCCGATGACACAATTCTTTTCATTGAGGCTCATCCACAAAACATCAAAGTGATGAACTTGATGCTTAATATTTTTGCGGAGATGACGGGTCTCAAAATAAATTTGTCTAAAAGTGGTTTTGTCCCGATCGCTATTCCTAACAACTTACATGATGTCATTTCAAACATCTTACCGTGCTCCAAAAAATCTTTCCCGATCACTTACTTAGGCCTCCCTCTTACTTTAAAGAAACCAACTAAATTACCTTCCTTCCATTACTGAAGAAGATTCAAAACCGTGTCGCTTCATGGAAAGGTAAAATGTTATCATCAGGAGGACGGTTAACCCTTGTCAAATCGGTCCTCTCATCTCTACCCATCTACATGATGCAAGGTAATCTATTTCAACCTTGGCTTATAGAGGAAATAGATAAAGCTATGCGAGCTTTCTTTTGGAAAGGTGAAGTTAAATGTGCGGGAGGCCACTGCCTCGTGGCATGACAGAAGTGTTGCCTCGATCTTTCTTTTTGAAAGACTTGATAAGTCTGATGCCATTATATCTGTCAGCCACCACGCAACAAAATAACTCTACAATATGGAGGTGGGGCCCACAGAGTCATTACACGGCTACAAAAACCTATGCAATGATTAACAATCTGGGAGTCGAAGTGGCCAATCAAACTCTAATATGGAAGATGAAAATCCCATCTAAAGTCAAAATCTTCATCTGGTTGGCATCTCAAAACAAAATTCTCACGGTGGAAAATCAAGCCAAGAGGAACTGGCCTAACGAACCTAGATGTCGGTTCTGCAACAACCATTTAGAAACGACTAACCATCTCCTGGCAACGTGCATCTATGCTAAAGCAATCTGGACGCACATCCGCTCGGAGTGGGATATATTAGACATACCCCATGACCACAACCATTTCTGGATCACGTCAAGGCGGAAATTACTATCGGATCGGAGACAAAATTGGGATACAATTTGGGCGGCTGTAGTTTGGTGCATATGGCGGGAGCATAACAGGAGAGTCTTCTCGACAAAACGAAAGCCTCACAAACTCATAGTTAGAGAAGCGGGAGACCTAGCTGAAAAATGGAGAAAGGCTTTAAATTAAGTTTCAATTCATTTCTATTCTTGTATTTTCTTATTGCTGGACTTTTTTTCTACTTGTGAACTTCTTTGTAAAAGACTATTTTATTTTATTTTATTAATTTGAAAACGAACGGACCAGATAATCGCATGCCGTTCCTTCAAAAAAAAAAAGAGATTCAGTAGTGCCTTTTAGTTCTTTAATTCAGCTTTGTAGTTTAACTTGATAATTTAAAACCGAAAAATTCAGAGGAAATTTTAATTTGAGAAATAAATGAAAGTCAGTTCGGACCACCATTTTGAATATGTCATTTAGCCTAATTAGTAATTATTGTCATTTTTTTTTCTTGTTCAATAAGAATGTTTTTATTTGTATTGCAGCTGAAGGGAAAAAAAAACACCAATGGGAGCTCAAGGCACTCGTATAACACATATTAGTATTATGATTTTTTGGGTAAATTTTACCGTAGGTCACTCAATTTTCAAAAATGACCAAATAAGTCACTAATTTTCAATTGTTCCCAATCGGTCATTCAACTTTTAATCTGCCCAAATTAGGTCACACGGTTCATTTTTCATTCATTTATTGACGGAATTGACACATGTATGACATGTCATCGCTAATTTAAGCAGTTCACGTCATCACCGACTTATAGTTCAAATATTCATCTAAAGTTTTACCAAAATCAAGCGAGGTCATCCAACTTTACAATTATTTCACCGTGGGTCACTCGATTTTGAAATTTTATCACCAAAGGTCATTCAACTTTGAAAATATATCACATGAGGTCACTAAACTTTAAAATATATCACGGGAGACCATTCAACTTTAAAAATATATCGCATTAGATCACTCAAATTTATAAATATATCACATTAGGTCTTTCAACTTTTGGATTTGCATGGCTGATTTTAGTTTTTAAAACACTACAAATAGCTGTGCCAGTAAAATACGGTTTCGCCCAGTTTGTGAATGTGTCAGAGCCGATCAGTAACAATTCGAAAATTACAGGCTATTGCATCGATGTTTTTCGAAAATTACAGGCTATTGCATCGCAAGATCGGGAGGATAAATTGTTTGAGGAAAGCCAATCGAGGTTGAAATTTGCATTTCAAAAGAGCTTAATGATAGCCATGTTGAAAAGCTGCTCCTTGAGAAAATTACTTTGGTTTTCGTTGATTCATGGCTGATGGAACAAATAATTATTTAAAATATTGTTATTTTTTCCAAAAAAGGAGGCTCTTATTTCGTTTGTTTTTGTAATCTTGAGATTGTTTGGAGTTGTGTGATGAGTTGTTTGATTGCGAGGGCTCAGCGATGTTCTTTTTTTTAGTTGTTGGAGATTGTGTTAATCGGGTATTCTTTTTGGTATGATAAGTTATAATTAACTTGTAAGAAATAATAAATAGTATTTAGCATTTTGGTCTATTTTGACAATTACAATTACATATTTGGAACAATATTAAGTCATGCTTTGCTAAATTGAAACAACCAGACATGAGAAGGAAGTTACCTAAGAAACAAAACAAATTCTACATCTACATCTACATCTACGTCTACATCAGCAAAACTTACATCAAGGGATAGTTAGGGATACAAGATATACTACTGCCGAAACTTTAGGGCTTGTTTGGATGGTTAGTATTTCTTTGGTTTAGTCTAATATTAGAATTATTTTCCAACTTTTAGTAAATGCATGTTTGGATGTATTTTAGGAATTTTTAGTATTAGAAATATTTTTCAAATTTAGTAAATTTTGTATACAAAAGCTCTCACTTTGAAAACTTAACTTTTTCTCAAGTTTTTATCTAGTATTTTTTAGCAATCATACAAAATTATATTATATTATATATTATATTATATTATATTATATTATATTATATTATATTATACCATATCATATCATATCATATTATTTAATAATATAATATAATTATGTTTTGTTATATTAAAAATTAAATTAAATTATATTATATTATATAATAATATAATTATATTTTGTTATGTTATATTAAAATTTACATTTATTATATTATATTATATTATTTAATAATATAACTATATTATATGTTATATTAAAATTTATATTATATTATATTATATTATATTATATTATTTAATAATATAATTATATTATGTTATGTTATATTAAAAATTATATTATATTATATCTTATTATATTATACTATATTATGTTGTATTATATTAAATATTATATTATATTATTTTTATCTTATTATATTATATTATTTTATGTCTTATTATATTATATTATATTATATTATATTATATTATATTATATTATATTATGTCTTATTATATTATATTATATTATATTATATTATATTATATTGTATTGTATTGTATTGTATTGTATTTATTGTATTGTATTGTATTGTATTGTATTATATTGTATTGTATTGTATTGTATTGTATTGCATTGCATTGCATTATATTATATTATATTATATTATATTATATTATATTATATTATATTATATTATAAATTCCTACAAATTTACTAATTTACATCCAAACACAATACTTTTTCATACATCCTAAAATTATAATACTTTAGTATTTGGATTTTGCAAATCCTAATCACTAGAAATATCCTAATACTATACTAGAAAATTTAACACATCCAAACAAGCCCAAGCCTTTATTATTGGTACTAATAATAACAAAAGTAAAATCATCTTCCTTGAGGAATCTGTTGGAGCTCTAGAGCTTGCTCTTCAGGTAAGGTTTGGTGTGTGAGCTGTTGTGTCCGTGTTCCCTCTACAGAAGGAGAAGTCTTCTGTGAAGAATGCTCTAACATGTTATCATTGTTCTGCACACCATCTGGCAATTTTATTGGATCCGGCCTATTTACTAAAATCTGATTTTCTTCATTAACATTTACCATTGAGTTTTTGCGTTCCAATTCGGACCGGACACTAGAATCCATCCGATCAAAGTTTTTAGACAATGTATGAATTCTACCCAACATAGTTTTCTGATCTCTAAACACTCCTTTTATGCTATCCCAGTTTCGGTGGACATATCTCACTAGAAATATTATGATCATGAGGCTTGAAACAACACCTGTTATGATAAACAGGCCTGCAAAACTCCTGAAACTGAGGCTAGATGAGCCTAAGTCGGAGATCTGGCTAGGGCAAGTAATTGGGTCACAAAACCATTTCTTCTCGATTTGTGTCATTTCATCCCCTTCTGACACGTTCAAGATAGCTCTCGACACATCTGCTACCAATGGAGACCCTCTCGGAAATACCTAAATTATTAATAAAATACATATTATAATACACGAATACAAAAATCTCGAATTAATTAGAAATCGAGGTTGAAAGACTTACAAAACCAAATCCATCTGTCTTGTAGGTAGGGCCAACCATGGTATGGTTAGAACAATACTTGCCTAAAAAGACCTTAAGATAAGGAATCTCATCAAAAATTGCGGAAACTCCTCCATTGGCTGAACCGTTGGCGAGGGCTTCAGCGTATTCATCGACCGTGTTATAACTCCTCATTTTTGTCGGGTCAAAATTCAGTCTTTTTAACAATGCTACTACAAATGACCCGTTTTGGTACCCAATGTAATCTCCACGTCTCAGTAGTTCATTTACGTCCGTTATTGTTGGAGTTAGCTGTTGTACAGTTAGCATGGACGTCAGGCTGGCTGTGTAGCTTGAAGTTAGGATTAGAACTACGAATACCCAGATTATCACTAAGAATCTTGATAGGTTGCTTTGCAATTTCTCAGCTGAAATGAATTAAATAAGTATGTGTTACTTGATAGAACACAATTTTATTTCTGATACAATATAAAAACAATTTTTTTTAAAAGGGTGCTTAATTGAGGCAATATATAAACAAATTAAAATCAAATAAATATTGAGATAGAAAAGTATACAAACTGTGAGCAAAGACGAGAGTGGAGAATGAAAAATAAAAGATGAGGCCCACTTGCTCCCATTTCGTCCCTCTGAACGCTTTATTTATCCGGTGTTCGATAAGCCACACAGCGATCCCAGTGAAGAAGAAGAATGCAAGACTAGTGAGCCATAATTTGGCAGTGAGAGGTTGCAAGAATATCCACATGGTCTTACTCGTGTCCGGTTTGACCGGCACAATCATCGACACGCCTGAATCCGTATAAGGCAATGTATAGTCCACATAATTCATCCTGTTGGCAATTATGGTGGTATCGCCTACTATAGCGTCGAAATTCTGTTCAAAAAATTTATACGATACTTTTAGAATTCGAAAAATAAGATCTTAACTATAAATGAAGGAAATCGGATTCCTATGAATTACTTACATTTAGATAGACTTGATACACGAAATTGTCATAGGATTTAGCACTATCATTGTAAGGCACATATTTGTAGCTGACATGGTAAGGCAGTTTCTTCATGACGGCATCAAAAACATCGATGCAATAGCCTGTAATTTTCGAATTGTTACTGATCGGCTCTGACACATTCACAAACTGGGCGAAACCGTATTTTACTGGCACAGCTATTTGTAGTGTTTTTCCTTTTGTCGGAATAACCCAACCTTTCGGCACTGCTTTTGAGTCGTCCCCTGGCCATATGATTGTCTTTAACTTGTTATTGTTATTATCGCTACTCTTATATTCACTTGTGATCCCCGCTTCTTGAGTCCAAAACCCGACTGTCTTTGTGCCTGTACCAATCACATTGAATATTTCATATCCTGGCAGCTGGAGCTGTCCATCTACGAGCGTGAAATTACCAGCCAAGCCATCAAATGTGGTGTTATGAATTGCATTTAGTAGTTTCATTCCAGTTTTGGAAACACCTAATGCATCAAGGACCATGGAACTGGACCGTGGAACCAGAAAGCTCGGGTTTGTTACATTTGCCATCTCGACTGCCATAGCCATTGCCCAAGTAGCATCGTAAGTCCAATATTGGTACACGTTTGTTCCCATGACATTACTTCCTGGGTAATCCTGCAGATACCTCAATTTGAAACGAGTATAGAAGTCTCTTATTTTATTTGATAACGGTACATAAGGCCGAAACCCGACCACACCTTGCATGGAGCTCAAAACCGATGAGTCAAGTGTATCAAGCATATACCCTACACTATCTGTTACGATCCAAACATAACCGTCGGACATTATCTCAAGTTTCTGGGCAATACTGAAGAGACGTGTTGCAAGCGGGTAGAGCATATGCACCAAAAAGACACGCGTTTGTGAGTTCATGAGTCGATAAAGCTCTTTTTCGATCTGGTCATCTGTTGCAGTGCTAGATATGACAGCACGATCAGGGATTCGTACGTCAACTGGTTGAAGGGCATCGACAAGGAAAGGGAGAATGCCAGACCCGTAATTGGAGTCTTCATAGACTGGGACTATAGCACGCCAACCAAAATGATGGACGAAGGTAGCGATGGGTACGGATTGGGACGAATCATTGAGACATGCCCGGATGAAATATGGAAAGTGCGATGAAGATATGGAAGGAGTGGTGGAGGAGAAGGAGAGGAGGGGGACTTGGGCCCGGTCGCAGAGATGAGCTACAAATTCAGTCTCGGTCGAGGTTTGTGGGCCCATTATGGCTTGAACTTGGGTCTTTACTAGGTCCACAACTACATTAAAGTAAAAGAAAAGGAAAAAATTAGTTTGCTTCCTTAAATTGTTCTCACTTGTTTTATTTTCTTATGTCTATAATATATATTAAACAAGATTATATATCTTGTTTAATGTTGCACGAGATTCAAAACCTTGTTTCTCTAATATGTACAAACTACATACATTAAGTATTGGTTTACTGTACGAAACCATGTTCAAAATTAACACATTTTTACTAGATTATAATTTTAGACATGTTATCACCTGCTAACACGTGTCTGGTCAGCTCAACACATTTTATCACTACTTTTTTTTGCAAAATTATTTTCTTGAGCTGGGCTTTGGGAGGTTATTATTGGGCCGTTTTTTTATTTTTCTTTTGATTAAATTTTTTTTTTGTCTAAATGACATTTTTTTGTTAACATTCTGTTTTCCTTTTTTTTTCTTTTTAGGTTTTATTTATTTTTTCTGTTTTTTGCTTCAACTATTTTCTCCTTATATTATTTCATCTTTTTAAAATTTTTTTGTGGTATGCGTAGAGGCAAATATGATCTCGGTCAAACAGCCAATATATTTCATTGTGTATAAGAATATCAAGTGATAATGAGTTAAAAAAAAAAACGATTGTATTTCCATTATTATGTCGCATGCTATATTAGACAAATATATATCATTCATATATTATTAAAATGAGAAAATGTGAATTCGGTCCTCCTAGTTATATTTATTACAATTTTAATGAGAAAAAAGTAGAGTTTCATTTATGGTAGAGAAAGGGGGACTCATCAAATTGAATTTGAAAATGTCATTAAATCAAAAAGGGATATTTGAATTAGAACTAAATTGAGAGTAAGTACCAGCAGAAGCAGCTCCAACAGTATCATTCATGGAATCCCTAAAATCAAAACTAACTCTAGTTTTGAAATTTGGATTTGCGGCATAGAAATCTTCAATTGCAATCAACATGCTTATACGGCTTCTCTTCCCCGCCGGTAGCGACAGATCAAGGACGACACCGACACGCTCTTGTGCTGACGTGGCATTCTGAGCTCGCGCTGTCAAGCCTCGAAAGTCAACAATGAAGGAGGAGAAGAGCAAGAAGGAGAAGAAGAAGAGTGGAGATGTAGAATTGCACGCGAGGTGTTTGTATTTAGGTTTCTCCATCTACAGTTGTGCGTGACAAAAGGCTTCTTTGTGAAGAAGGTACTTGAAATTTCTACTTCTTAGGGGCTGTTTGGCATGCGGAATTAGTAGATGGAGCCGGATTATAAGATGGAGAAATAGAAAATTCCGGAAATAGCTAATTCCATTTTTTATTTGGATGGTTGAAAAATAAGATGTTGGAAAATACAATTCTTTGTTTGGTTGCTTGGAAAATTCTAGAATTTTATTGTTGTTAATAATGAAATTAGTAAAAGATATTATATATAATAATTTAATTATCTAAACAATAAGAAAATATTGACATATTAACTGGAGAAAATTAAATTATGAAAATTACCTCTTTGGTCCCAATATAATTTTAAATAATCAACACAAAACGCAAAATAATTTTAACAACCGACAACAAAACATAAAAAATGATTTTAAACATTCAAATATAGTATAAGATTCAAATAACATAACATTGTAACGTATATAGAGTATGGCACAAAAGCACATTAAAACTTCCACATCAACCTCCAAAATATATCCGTACCAAAATAATTAATTCCACCAAAATATATACGCCACACAAAAGTATATCCTAACTCCTTTCAAAGCCTAGAGAAGCGCCCCCCTCCCACTGTTGGATCTAGTAGTAATTCGTCAATCATTTCCTATATCCTAACTCCTTTCAAAGCCTAGAGAAGCGCCCCCCTCCCACTGTTGGATCTAGTAGTAATTCGTCAATCATTTCCGTCTTTTCTTCCCTATTATAAGCGATGAACATTGACCCAACGGTCTCATTTAGAAGGAAATGGTGGTGAACACATCTGAGTTCTGGTATTGGAAACACATCTACTAATGTTTTTAGTTGTTCCCACAAAGTTATGGAAATTTGATGAGACACGGGAACTTTCGGCTTACCAATGGCCTTTACAAGATCTCCGACATGATTGGCCAAATCATCAATTCTTTTCCTCTTTTTCGAACCCGGACTAGTCGAGTTTGGCCTTGGGGCCCTAGGTTCATCTTCCACATCTAAATTGACCGCATCATCTAGACCGCCATCAGGTGAAACCTCCATGACAGGAGAAGTCGAGCGATGATATGGAACACCAATTTTGGATCGTCCAGACTTAGAACGGTTCCCATTGGCCATATCATTTCCGCATGCTAACACCATCTCATCATACCACATGATTGGCTTATTTAGCCACTTCTCCGTAGCCGGATTTTGCTAGAAAAAAAGAATACTTAGATTATCATAATGTTAAACTCAAAACACAAAATAAATTATAGATATCATTACCTCAATTAAGGTGCGTGCTTCATCTTCACCCATTACAATTATTTTAGTTGCATCATCAAAGTGAACACCACTTTTACCCATCAGAGTTTGAATTGTTCGCCAATTCTTTTTTAAACTCTTAATGTGATTAGTTATGTGCGCATCCACATAACTAATATTAAATTCTTTGTTAAGCTCCTTGCATGCAGAGTGTATAATTGTGCTCTTAAAACCTCGATCTCCCTTCAAGTTATTCCTCGCAGCTTCAGCCAAGTATTTGAGAAGAAACTCCGTCATTCTTTGGTTCCATTGAGCATTTTTTCGGGTATTAAATTCGGTTGCAGCAACTTCAGATTGCATCTGTTCAAGGAACATAAATTATTGGTCAAAGAATTTTACTTAATTTTGCTATTTTACTAGTTAAGATTGTATCTATTTACTGACATTTCTTATTCATAAGCTCCAATTAATATACTAAAAAAGAAATTAATCCATAATCAATTCAGACAGATTGATGTATTTAGGTTCATATTTAACCAAGAAAAATATCATTTACCCTTACGAAATCTAAAAAAATAACCATCAATCAATTAATCATTAACAAATAAATGGTCAATTAACACTCAAATAGAAAATATAACTCTTAATAGAAGAGGACAAAAGTTAAGTGCCACTGGTCAATTTTTAACAAAGTGAGAGAAAGAGAGAGCGCATGGCTTTGTCTGAGAGAGAGAGAGAGAGAACATATCAAAAAGAGCTTTAGTTTGAGAGATTCCAATTACCTTCGTTCAATGGAGCAAAGAGAGACAGAACCCTAAACAACGAAGAGAAGACTGGCGAGCAAGAGAGAGAAGGGAAAAGAGCTATGTTTGTACAGTGTATAATTTTTTCTGTCAGCGTGGGAGATTTGGCGCCTTAATCTTTTCCCGGTTCTTGGCGCTCCAACTTTTCGGAGAATCACATATTGCGGGTATAGTGCATAAAAAAAAAACACCGGCAAAACATAATTCCTGTTTTCAATGGCTGCCAAACAGAGAAATTAAGGTTTGCTGGATTTCGAAATGCAAATTCCATCTAAAATCCATTGCTCCAAACGGGCCCTTAGTGAATTTGATGGCTCCATTTTTCTTCTATTTGGGCTTGACTGATATTATGCACAACTTAGTCATATAATAATGGCGAATTGGTGATACACATCGATGTGAACTCGAGTCTTGTACTATAGTTTTTATGTAGTGGGTAGTTATGGAAGGTATCATGACTCGCTGCATGATTTACCTTTGACTGTTTTAACAGAAAATTAAGTCACATTCATGAATCTGGTTGTCAATAATCAAAAGGAGAAGACTCAATAATCAAAAGGAGGACTTTGAAGTTTGAATCAATTGACCGTTCGCTTTCTCTTCTAAATACACCGCCATTCTGATGATTGAAGGAAAAAATCTATGGTTAGATTACTTGAAGAAATTTATCACAAATATTACAATGACAGTGATATTGTGATTTAATTGTCCAACTTGTGCCGATCAGATGTCATGGGCTCATAAATTTCATAAAATCTTCTTTGGACCCCTACAAATTAATGGTGGGGAGTGAATATACTTACTATATTTCTCGATTATTTTAGTACGCAGACCGACATTTTGTTGTATTCTTTTTGTATACAGACGAATGTTTTGTATTGGATATTACTTTTACATAAGACAAAGCAGTAATAAAACCGAGTCAGACAACATTCAAACGAAAAAAAAGAATAATCAATCTATAGAACAGATTTGATGCATAAACTGATATTACAATCGTACCGGCCCATATATTCATCTTTGTAGAGAGCTGCGTAAAGAACGCCACCAATCATCAACCCATAATTGTGACAGGAAAGAGTTTCAGTTTCAACATGTATATTGACATTCATTACATATGATTTTGGGCTGTAACTGAAAATGGGCCTGGTGGAGATATGGTCTACCAAGAGAAAGAGAATCAGAATAGTGCATAACGGGTCAGTATCACACATTATTAACTCGTTACATACTGTCTCTAAAATGTAGGGCATAGAGATCTATTAAAAGCCTTTAGATTCCCCAACAAAGAGCGGAGAGCCAATAACGAACTACCATCGGCTCTTCGTCCAGTCGCACGATGACACGTACGAACTTGGAAACCTCCCCGCCTATAAATACTTGTTCGTTCCTATCTTAAGCTGAAACAGAACAGAACATCTCTCTTCCTCTCAAACTTTCGATCAAAAAATAAAACTTTCAATATATACAGATCACGCATTTCAATGATCAAAGAAAAGATTAGGAGATTCAGTGATTTGTAATTATCTCTCTTTCCGAATTCGATCCTATTGTTGCTTATTTGAATTCTCAGCAATTTCTTCTGTTAAATTTCGACCTATACAGATCACGCATTTCAATGATAAAAGAGAATATTTAGGGATTTCAGTGATTGTGAAGCTCTTAGGTTTGTTTCTTCATCCTTTTTGATGATTTCTCTTTACAGATTCCGAATTCCTATAGTTTGTTTGATTTGAATTATCATCAAATTTCTTAGTTAAATTTAATTAATTGACTGTTAGTTCAAGAATCTTAATGATTCGAGATTTGTAGCAATTCAAGAGTCAAATTGTTGTTTGATGGAATTTTCGGCGAATCTGCATCGGTTCTTGGTAAGGAGGACTGCAAGCAAAGTGAATGAGATGATCCTAAAGAAAGCAATATGGGCCCCGCTTAAAATGAATCCTATAAAAAGGTATTTATTTAAGTATTATTGTTATTTATTTGTTGAATTGCGAAAAATCAAGGATAAAATTAACTATAAAACTTTTATCTTATATGGGCCCCGCTTAAAAAGGTTTATGAAGAATGGAAGGGAGGCACTTTGGGCCTGCACCTGTGGTGTGCCGCATAGTCTCAACTCACATCAAGCTGTATGTCAGAGCAAAGGGAAGGAAGTTTGAGAGGGCAAGCGGCCGTAGAAACAGCAGGGGTTTCAGAGTTTTAAGTTGACCTGTTTTTAACCTTTCTGTCTGTTTTAATTGTCATTTTGTTGGTGAATTTAACTGGTTAGTATTTGGAGTTTTTTCTGTTTGTTGGTTGAATTTGGAGTTTTAGGTTTTGTGAAATTTTTGTAGGGAGCTGACTTGGTGACAAACTGAGATGATTTGATGTTAATTGTTTTAAATTTTTATTGTTGGATTTAATCTTAACAAAGACAATGAGTTGATTTGATGACTTATTACTAAAGATTGAAATTTATTGCCAGTAAACTCCATTTTATTTGGTGTATTTTAGTCAGAACAAAAATTCTTTTTTGAGTTTGTAATGACTTAGTATTTAAGATTTAATCAACAGACTGTTAGGGGTTGACAAGGGCCGGATTTTGTTAGTTTAATTAGAGGCATAACTGCAACCTACTAAATAAGAAGAGCTATTGCCTATTTTGTCTGATATAATAAATGGAATTTTCTGTTTGTTATATTTTATTGTTTATTTAACTAAGAAATTGTTATTTTTTTATTGGAATTATATGATTTGAAATTGATATGATCTTATACAACTTCTATATTGTTACTTTGTTATTCAAAGTGTTATGTATCTTATTAGCAATATGATTCTTTTTTTTCTTTTTTGTTGAAACCCGTAGGCATATTAGCAATATGATTCTGATATGTCAAAGTGCATAACCCAAATTCATTACACTATCCATATTCAACACATTCCAAATTCATATACTTGTCCGAACACATATATCATATTGTGTATGCACATGCCCGTCCTTCTTCTCTACCGCAAGAGATCGGTGAATGGAAAAATGCATAAAATCCATCAAAATTAATGGAATGTAGCAGTGCAATTATTGCTTTGTGTGAAATTGAAATAAAGTTATGTATGGTTGTATTATCATGTTTTGCTTGTGTTTCTAGTAGTATTGTATCGAATAAATAAGATACTTGTAAGATATTTATTGCTCAATATACCACGTGATTAATCACTGTTACAAGGAAAATTATATTATATATTTTTTTCTTACTTTCATGATATTGTAAATCTAGATTATTCATGGTAGAAGGGTATTTTTTTTTCTTTTCATTATCTGCTGATATTTAATAAGTTGTGAAAAATGTACCTCATTTTATTGAAGTTCATTTTGTTGTTCTCAGTTTGATGATATCCAAATCAATTCCGAGTTATTGATAAAATTTGTGAGAATGTGTATAAATTAAATGATTCAAGTCGAATAGTTAAAGAAATGAAGCGTTATTTGGAATGGACGTTTTTCTCCAATTCCGGAAAGACGAGAAGTCGCCACGCACCTGGCAAGCGATCAAGTTATGGAGCTGACTTTTGTTGACTGAATTTTTTCCTTACTGTCCGTTCAAACGGAGCTTTGGTCTGTTCGACTGGACAGTCAGATTTTCTAGCCGTTGCCTTTTGATTCCATTCTTTTTTCTTCCTCTGTTCTACTGGAGGATTGACAGTTTTCGGTTTTGAGAGGTTGCTCCTTCCCTCTTTAAAAGGAGCAGACCCAATTCGTTTCCGACACCAATTTTTGAGCAAAATCAATAAAAAAAGTTGTCTTTAGTATGCTACTAAAATTACTCAATAATCTTTGTGATATTAGGGAGAATTGAGCGGGTGTTTGATTGTAAGTTGTTGATTGAGAAATGATTGTAAGTTTGTTTCATCAAATTCGCTATAGGTTGTTGTAAGGCGAACGGTGAATCGAAGCCTTGTAAAATAAAATCCTATTTGGATTGGTGGAATTAAGGAGCTGAAAGGCATACCCGGAGAGTAGAAGCTCGTGAACGCAACAAGAACTGCTAGCGAGAACGGATGGTTAAGGCTAAACACAACTATCTTGCCGAACTTCGTTAACAACTTTCGATGTTCGGTAGGTTAGTTCTTTACTTTTATTTATCTTTATTAATCTATTTATCGTTTTCTTGATAATCTGATTTAATACAACCATGCAACTTAAAAGTAAATTAAACTAAAAGTCGCAATACTCTAAAAGTTAAATCCACACTTCCGTACGAAATTAGGCCTTTAGCCCCCTATAGGCTGCAATCGTACAACACATTTTCATTTTTTTAAACTCAGTATAATTTTTTAAATGGATAGAAGTCGAAGAAATTGATAAAAAATAATAAACAAGGTCAGATATATTGCCTTCAATCAAATTAAATTTTGCTTGTTAGATGCACACATGTTTTTTCATCTGTCTAAATAACTATAATAAAGTTAATGGAACCATTAGTTGAGCACAAAAATATAATAAACATAAATCATTAGTTCACATTTTATTTATAAGAAATTATAAAGTCAGAACAAACTTATTCATCTAACCGAAAAAATATTGCCACATAAAAGTTATGCAATTTAAGTAGATAATTAAAAAATAAACCTTCATGTACCACTTGGTATTAATTATGAAAATTCTATTTTTTTGGATGATACAAATTTTCGTTTAGTTGAAGAAGTTCATATTCTAATTAGACGATTTAATAGAAAGAGAAATCTATTGTAATAAGAATTATAATAATCAAACTAATTTGTTTACTCAAAGCAGTTATTAAATTATCCAAGATTGGAAACTTCAAAGTTTTTGTTTTATTATCACTTAACTGCGTCCCGGATACTTTAAAACAGAATAAAAATCACATCGGATTTTGTTATTTTTCTATTTACTTCTAAGGATGTGCTAAACAGTCCCATATGTACGCCAAAAATTCAAGTATATTTCACAAAAACAGTAAATATATATCATCATATAGTTATTAATAAAAAAATATATATTAACAACAAAAACAATATAAATCTTACAAAATAGTTACAAAAATATCATACAATATGTATAACTGATATATATAAAGGGAGATGCTATCTACAAACGCAATATTTAGAAATGGAGCGCAGAAGCATTTAATGTTACTTTATTTACCCATTTTTATCCATCACCGTACTCTCCGTTTATTTTATTCCCAGAATATCCCTCAATTAAAGTCAGAATTGGTCTTTCATTGGTCAGAGACTAACATACAACCATGTATTATTTCCTTATAAAACTAAGAAGTCATATTAAATTATTAGAATATGTAAATCTTGTTAGATGCACTTATTATAAAATAATTTTAGTTTGATGCATATTATTAACTTTTCTTTTCAAACTTTAATAAAAGAAATATTTGGAAAGCTTTATTATTTCCAGAAAATAAAAAAAATCCAAGGCCAAACAGATCATTATAGACTTACATTGGCTTTAAAGTGCAACTATAAATGAACATAGTTTGGTGCATCTTATTAATATTTTTTTTTATCAAACTTTGATATGAAAAAATATTTGACAGAACTATGTTATTTCTAAAAAATAAAAATTAAAAAACAAAAAATCCAAGGCTGACAAATCATTTGTAGACTTACATGGCCTTTAAACTGCAATGACCGTTATGTTGAACAAAAAAAATCTATAAATCAAAATAAACCGATTAAGTAACTAAAAATCAATCTGTATTACAATACTAGTTTCAAAGGCGATAAAATAATCCATACTACACCACTAAATCTAAATGCGATAAAATTATAACAAAAATTAATCCATAGTACACCACACTATTACCAAATGCAATAAAGTTATAACATAATATAATTAATATTACTCCGTTTGTTTCAAATGCCTAATATGTGCTACACTGTTTGATATTTTAGTTATGGGCATTATGGGTATAACAAAATAAGTTAACAAAGAAAATAATGTGGGGAAAAAATGGATAAAAACAGTAGAATTAAATGCTCCTGCGTTTCATTTCTAAATATTGTGCTGTAGATAGCATCTCCCATATATAAATATTATAGTCTAAATGTAACATTACTCGGTCATTAATTAAGAGTAAACGTGACTTGGTCAGGAAAGTCATTAATTAAGTAGGGGTAAACTTGACTTGGTGAACAAGGTCATTAATTAAGAGTAAATGTAAGAAAGGAAAGATTCGATGGATGCTTACTGTACAAGCAACTAGACAACGGAAAAAGAGTGAATAAAAGGAAAGAATCATATAACGTTCGGATCCGAGAGGCGGTGGGCGTGGGCCTATAACAATCAGCCAGGACCCTCTCGCCTCGACACAACACAAACCCTTTCTTCTTCTTCATTCCTTCTCCCGCCCTCAAAAACCCTTTCATCTTCATTCATTCACCCTCCCTCTTCCGAAACCCTAGCGAGCTAGTCCTCTCTTCGACTTGTCTAAAAACCCTACCCTAGCTAGTCCTCATCGGTTCTCAAAACCTAGTCTACTTCTTTCTTTACAAGCGTTACGACTATTTGAGCGAGCAAATAATGGCCGCGTAGATCTGATCTCAGCAAAGAGTCCCCATGGCGATCAGATCAGATCTGAGCAAAGAGGAAGAGGGACAGCTTATGCTGTCAAAGAGAGCTTGATCATGCCATTGGCATTGCTGATTCTGCCGAGGTAAATAATATATATTGTTTTCTTTTTTTTGTAATTTATGAAATGACATTTCATTATGTTTTGTTTGATCAGGGCGTGTGCGGATTTGGAGATGAATGTAAATGGCACCAGATCAAGATCGGTTCATAATTAATCCATTCCTTTATTAATTTTTATAGTTGTTTTTAAGTGGATCTGATGATTTAATTGATTAATTGGGTTTGTTTTGGTTTCCCAGATCTGTAATCTTTGTTTGCCGGATCCGGACCTCACGCTCTACGCCCGTTTGAAGGGGATGATGAATCGCGTCGACTATTTGACTGGTGGCGATAGTCCCTGCCTTATCATTGGTTCTAATGATAAAACCACCAAGGTTCAACAAACCCTAATTTTTTAACTTGTGTTATTTTGCATTTCTTGTTTGATTTGGTTAATTTGTCCAACTGTTATATTGATTTTCAAACTGTTATTTTTTCATCCAGAGAGATGTGGCACGGGATCCATGGAGCAGTCGAGGAGGCCTGAACATCATTACCACCGAAATGTTTGAGAAGGAAGGATACGGTAGATTATTATCATATTATAAATAATACATGTTTCTTGAAAAAAATTCCTTCATAAACTATATTGAAACCTCATGTCACTCATCTGGTTTAAATGTGATTTTACAGGATGTTGGAGCATGTTGGGCCCAGAAATAAACTTTATAGCTCTGCATTTCGCATGTGGATATGGAGACGTATGAAGGATGCTGACCCCCTCTCTGAATATTGTATCCTTTGTTTTTATTTAATTATTTATTCATTTAATTTTCTTTTGCTTTTAATTAGACTCTAAAGACTATTAAGTATTACTTTTATATTAATTTGTGTTTCCTTAAAAATTGATAACTATATGTGGAACTTGGCCACACATTGATATCGAGCAGAAGATGAAGGAAGAGAGTTCCAAAAGAGGAAGGATCCACCGCGACAAAATTAACCTTTTGGAAGAACAATGATGTTGAGGGTGATCTAAGACTAATGGTCAAGGTCAGGTTATTTACTTCTCTCCTCCCCTTATTTTATTAATCTATTTTTTTTGAATTATTTATAATATAAAAATGTATTTATGCCATGTAGGAAGCCATGTCAATGGATAGACGGTTTGGAGGAACCGAACTGGAGGCGTCCACTTCTCTTGATATCGCTGCCGTTGCTGGTCCTCCTCAAGAAAGAGATACGCATTTCTAATAAGATATTGGAATTCTTTCCTTACTGGAAGGTATTTTTTATTTTCATCATCTTATTTCTAGTAAGGAAGTTTTGCTTTAAACTTCGGAGTCCGAGTCGAACTACGGCGCCTCATTTTCAGATTAAGAGTTTTGAAGGATACTGACCCCCTCTGTGAATATTGTATCCTTCGTTTTTATTTAATTTTTTATATATTAAAATTTTCTTTTATTTTTAATTAGGGTTCCTTAAAGAATACCAAACGAACCATCATCATCTGTCACAGCACGGATCTCAAGGCATCTGAGCGCCAATCTCAGTGCAGCCCGCCATGCTTCAAAACAGAGCCTATCTTAATCAATACTGCCATATTATTATTATTATTGTAATTTATTCTCATTAATCATTTGTCATCATTATTATTTTGTTACTTATGATATGCTTTTTTTGTTGCAGTGATTTTATGAAGATTTCTTCAAACCGGTCAGTACAGGCATGATGCACTTGCAGAAATTCGGACATTGTAGGCAAGCAAAGCAGCTCGAGAGAATCGAGCAGAAGATGAAGGAAGAGAGGCAGAAGCGGATCTGCAAGAGGCAAAAGTAATACAATTGACCTTGAGCTTTCTTCAATCTATCAGGTCCCCCCTTCTCCCCTTACTTTTTATTGTACCCACACATGTAAATTTGGTGTTTGTTAGTAATTTGGATTTATTTTATTTGTGTGGAATATTTTGTAGAGAATGGAGGAAGGGTTCAAGGCCAAAAGCGTCGTAATGGCTACTCCAAATTGGAAACGTTGCTCTGCCAATGGCCATGAAGAAGCCGGCTGAGGAGGAGGCGAGTGCCATGCTGGACAAGATCGCCGCCTCAAGTGGAAGTGCCTCTCTGAGAGATAGTTGAGAATGCCAGCAAGGTTTGTTCTAAATTAAATTTCTTTCTTTTTTCAATTTAAATAATTTTATTCTGACAATTTTTTTTATATAAAGGACAATTTGGCTGATGTGCTCAAGTGGCTTGGTGGCAATAAGAAGCATATGAGACAACGCACATGCGCTACTTTATATTCATGGATTGCCGCAACTCATCTTGATAAAATGGTACATTTATATTATTCATTTCCTTAATTTGATGTAATTTTGGCCGTTTGGTATTTTTAGATTTGATTAAATTGTTTTTCATGACTTAGGTTCCGTACATAGCTGTGGCTAGGCGGATCCAAAAACCTGCGCTGAAGGGAGAAACTACTTTTGAGTGGTTGTCTAAACATATTCCCAAACTCTTAAGCATGCATTGACGTATGTTCTTTTTTTCCTTTTCCTTTTTTTCTTATAATTATTTTTTGAATTTATAAAATGACAATTGTTTTGTTTTGTTTGTTTGATTTGAGTATGACGGTGTGGAATTGGTGCTGAATATAAATGGTGCACGATCAGATTGGATGATGATGAATTAATTATATGGAGGTTAGTATCACTCTTTCCTATTTTCATATATATAATCTTAGAATTCAATAGTATTTTTTTTAAGAATATATTTTCTTTAACTATTAATAATAACATAATATACTAGTGCATATAGTAGAGTGGCTATTTTGTATTTTGAGGTGAAAGGATAGCGAACAGTAAAGAGCTCTCTTTTCAGGTGGGAATGATAGCAAAAGGGGGTTGTACAATTGTGAGGGCTGCTGAACAATGGTTCGCTTCTAGACGGATTCCGTGAAGCTGCTTGGAGTTTGGATGAATCAATTGGGTTCCTTCAAGGGTATTCCAATTTATTATTATATAACTCTACTTTCTATTTATCAAATATTGTTTTTGGACTGTGTAAAAATTTTTTTTTTTTTTTTTTTTTTTTGAGGTCGTAAATAGAATCCTTGCAATTACGCCTGACAGTGTAAACTGGTGTGTTTGGAGACAGTGGCCTTGGGGAGTTCCACAAAAGAACCTCTCATCACTCAAGATACCATGGCCCACATCAACAGCAATTTTTTGTTAAAAATTACATGATTTCTAGTTATTCATTTAACAATGTCTCTTATGCTGCCATGTATTTAACCCGCTAACTTGTTTTCCTGTTTTATATTTTCAGGTGAAAAGGATGGAACACGGAAAGAGCCCCACCCAAGCTCTCGAATGCAATCAAACGAGCCTGAAAATAAGAAAATCCCACCTGTCAAGGCATTCGAGCGCCAATCTCAATGGAGGCGAAGAATGACAGAGGGCAATTTTTTGATGTAGACGCTATTAAAGAGGGTGCTGTTTCTGGAGGGTATTCTGCTGTCCTTAAATTACGTTCTATTTTTTTTATATTATAATTGTGCTATTTTGTTGGGTGATTTGGAAACTAGTACCGGAAAAAACCATTATATTATCTTCTAAAAATTTATGAAATTATATGCTTGTTAAAAATTTGATCGGGGAATATTTATGAAATTTTGAAGAATGGAGGGGCCTTTTTGTAAATAATGTATTATATATCGAATTTTGATCGGGGAATATTTATGAAATTTTGAAGAATGGAGGGGCCTTTTTGTAAATAATGTATTATATATCAAAT
The DNA here is from genome assembly GCA_027726005.1 of Juncus effusus. Classification (NCBI taxonomy): domain Eukaryota; kingdom Viridiplantae; phylum Streptophyta; class Magnoliopsida; order Poales; family Juncaceae; genus Juncus; species Juncus effusus. The sequence goes on along the minus strand of CM050890.1, from coordinate 10,523,220 downwards.
TTATTTTCTATATTTAAATTTACGAAGTTATATCATCTATACAAAGTAGGCGCTATTATATATACGAAGTTATTATCTTTATCTTGATTTTTTTTCCTTTATTTTGTATTTCAGGTACCAAATGTGACTTATTTGGGGATTGAAACCGCGACAAAATTAAGAAAATGTCGGTGATTGGAGGCGGTTTAATGGGATCCAGGTCCGGAATTGCGAGCGCTTGTATTTTGAGTAATATATCTCTTGTTTTGAAGGAAATGGATTGACGGTTTCTTCACGAGGACTTTAAATGATTTCAGGTGACTAGTATTACTATTATATTGTATTTTTTTGTACTTGTGCTTTTATTTTAGTTTTTGTTTTTTGTTGTGAATAATTCCAGGGAATTTGGAGGACTAAAAAAATCTCTCAATCCTAAAAGGAGCCTCAGATTATAATGATTTCAGTGATGTAGATATGGTTATTGAGGTACATTTATTTCAGTGATGTAGAATTGTAGATATGATTTCAGTGATGTAGATACGTTTTAATTTTAATAGATCATACTAGCAATTTCAAGCTATAACACAGACTATTATTTTTTTCAGGTGGTAAATAAAAAAGTTGAATCAAAACACATCACTGAAGCATCAAAGGGCTTAGTTCATGTATTTGCCGCCGAGTCCTCTACCTCTAAGGTCAATATTCTATTTTAATCAATGATATATTATTATTATTATTATTATCTTTATCTTGATTTTTTTTTCCTTTATTTTGTTTTTTTTAATTCGTTTAATAATATCTATTTCGTGCTGTGGAGATGAATATAAAGAGCTCTCTTTGGTGGAGAAAAGGGTTGCAAGAAAGAGGGAGTGAAGGACGGAAGCGGGCCCCACCTTCTATTAAACAACCCACCGAACCATCCGAGCGCCATGCTTCAAAATAGGGCCAGTCTTAATCAATACTGCTATATTGTTATTATTATAATTTATTATCCTCATCATTGTCATTATTTTATTATTTATGACTTGTGTTGTTTTGTTGCAGTGGTTTTATGAACGATTTCTTCAAGACGGTCAACACAGACATGGCGCGTTTGACACCATTCAAGAAATGAGACATGGCAAACAGCTGGAGAGAATCAAGAAGAAGATGAAGGAAGACAGTTCCAAAAGAGAAAGGAGAGAATCCTCACAGAGAAATTTGATAGGATCCAATGCGAGAAAATTTACCTTTTGGAAGACCAATGATATTGAGGGTTATCTTTAGACTAAAGGTCAAGGTCAGCTGATTTACTTCTCTCCTCCCCTTGTTTTATCATCTATTTTTTTTAATTATATATAATAATTTTAATAATTTCTTTCACTTCTAAATTCCAATAAATGTGTTAATAATCTTTGTTTTAGACCGACGAATCCGGCGCTGCTAGGGCCGAACGCGAATAAAGGCGCAAAGGTGAAACTCTGAGGCTGAGGAGACTGAATAAATAGGGAATGGGATTTCTTCACTTTCAACCAGGTGCTCGGCACAATGCTACACGACACACGAGTTATGCCATATTCAACATGGGCCCCACAATGCCCAGTTCTACAAACTCCAGGATGAACTCCGCGAGGTAATTTTATTTTATTTAATAAATATTTCTTGAATTGAGGCTGCAATAAAATACTTAGTACTGGTTTAATTTATTCCCAGTTTAGTATATACTCATTTGGTTGTATTTTTCGATAAATATTTCCTCCATTATGAATAATATATACAGGAACGTGAGGAGCTAATATCAAAAGGCATAACGAGTTTTGGTCAGTGATTCGACGGGTCGGGCAGATGACTAGGCGGGTTCACCATCTAGCAGCCCTTATGAATCCTTCGTCAGCCGACTCTGAAAGCAGGTCATAATGTATTGGACGGAATGATGTCATCATGACCTCAGTCAGCCCAATACAGGCTGCTGAAAGGAGAGAGACTCTATGGCGACTTGTGGTGCAGGTCCGGGTTTGATTAAATTATTTATTTTAAACTATATTTTTCTTTTTTGTGAATTTGATTAAATTATTTATTGTTGCAGCGACGAGTGACTACAGACAATCTCTCCAGTTAAAAACTAGCAATCAAGTAAGCTTAATTATTTTTTAATTAGTAATCTAATAATTACTTTTATGATTATTTTTCATTAAATTTGTATTTTCTTTTCAGGAAGTAGTGCAATACTGTTACTTGAGAGAGATCCAAAGGATATAAGTGTATCACTTAAGGAAAGTTTTGCTTTAAACATAATTGGAGTCAGAGTCGAACAACAGCACCTCATTTTCAGAGGAAGAGTTTGGAAGGATACTGACCCCCCTCTCTGAATATCGTATCCTTCGTTTTTATTTAATTATTTATATATTATTTTTTATTAGGGTTTCCTAAAAAAATGGCAATTAGATGTGGAAGATGGCCACACATTTATTTCTATATTTGTTGATTTAGACCTAAATGTGTGAATTTTCTTTGGTTGGCCTCTTGTTGCGGTTGCAAAACGAGGCGTAAAAGATGGAAGCGGTCCCCACCCAAGCGGTCCCCACCTGCTGTTCAACAACCCACTGAACCATCTATTGCCACACAGATCTCAAGGCATCCGAGCGCCATGCTTCAAAACAGGGCCTATCTTAATCAATACTGGTATATTATTATTATTATTTATTATCATTATCATTATCATCATTATTATTTTATTATTTATCACTTGTGCTTTTTAATTGCAGTGATTTTATGAATGATTTCTTCAAACCGTCAATATGGACATGGCACGCTTGAAGTAATTCAAGAAATTGAGAAATGTCAGGCGAGCAAAGCAGCTCGAGTGGAGAATCAAGCAGCAGATGAAGGAAGAGAGGCTGAAGCCGTTCCGCCAGAGACAAGTCGGTCTACTATGGTATGTTTTTATTCATTCAACTGCCTCAAATAAGTACATTTAATTATTGAACACCGTACTTTCATTGAATTATTTTTTTTTGTTTATTAATACGGATCAGAGAGAATCCGGCAGCATTGCTTTATATGTGCTGGACTGCTGGTACTAGGCATCTGATGGAATTGGATCAAAGGTTAATTAATTAACTCTGATGTTTTTTAATTTAATTGATTTTTTTTGACATATGCAGTTTATTGATTTTATTTAGTATATGTAGTTTATATGTTCATTAATTAAGAGTATATATATACATTCTTTTTATCATTTTTGTTAGGATATGGTTGTGCTTCCTTACTAGCTTGTTACTCTTCACTCTTCGGTCGACACAACAATTAGTCATGGAATCATTACAGAAGGAATTAGATCTTGATGGAAATTTGGTATAGTTCATTAAGAATTTATATTTACTTTAATCTTTTATTTTTCCTATTTTCTTACTATAAAATGCACCCAATCATTTGATCATTTAATTCTAATGACTGTTCTTTTCTTGCCAGGTTAATCATGGGCTAACTGTGTATGGAAACAAGGAATCCCAGATCAGCATGCGTAAGTGTTTAAAAATATTCAGATCAACTTTTAACTTGACACTAATTTTTAATAAGCTAATAACTTACTTTTTATTGATTTAATTGGCAGATATATTCAGCAATTAAGACCAACAGTGCACAATTTTTGGTGGAGAGGCTTCAACCAGTTTGTGAGAGAGTTCCACAAGACAAAGGAGATAATCCACCGCGAGAAAATTAACTTTTGAAGAACAATGCTGTTGGGGGTTATCTTAGAATGGTCAAGTGGTATAGTTCATTAAGAATTTGTATTTACTTTAATCTTTTATTTTTCCTATTTTCTTAATATAAAATGCACCCATTCATTTGGTCATTTAATTCTAATGAATGTCTTTTCTTGCCAGGTTAATCAAGGGTTAGCTGTGTATGGAAATAAAGGAAGCATTGATCACTGATCAACATGCGTAAGTGTTCAAAATTTTTTTCGTAATGTTTAGCTTGATATTAATTTCTAATTATAAATTAATAACTTATTTTTGTTGATTTTATTGGCAGATTAGAGAGAGAAATGGGAGCGGCTCCTGAAGCATGAGGTGCCGGCCCATCTGAAGTATCTGTTAAACAAGGTCAGGTTCTTTTACATTCCATGCAGTAAAAAATCCAAAGAACTCCCCCCCCCCCCCCTCCCCCCCACCTATTTGTACACCTGGCGGGTCCCACATGAAAGAAGAGAAAATATCCATGACAGTGTTTGGCCGTTGAGATTCTCTCCAATCTCCATGATTGGAAGGTATGCATGTATATGTTTTTACTTTATTTTTGTTGAATTTTTTTTCTTCATAAATTTGTTGTTTAATTACGATTTGGTTTTGTATGTGGCTGGAAAATGCGGTTTCTTATGAGGATCTTCCGTAAATAGACAAGTATGCACTTAACCAGCCAGCTTGGAAATATTATTAATTCCGTCAAGGACAGTTATGAAAATTATGAGTTATACAAAGCTCTGTCTTAGGCAACCAAACGAGCCTGAAAATAAACAAATCCCACCTGCTGTTCAACAACAAATCTCAAGGCATCCATCCAGCACCAATCTTAATGGAGACAAGAACGACAGAGGGCCATTCTGTGAGAGAGTTCCACAAGAGAAAGGAGAGTACTCTCATTGAGAACTTTGATAGGATCCACCTTTGGAAGAACAGTGCTGTTGAGGGTTAACTTAGAATAATGGCCAAGGTCAGCTTATTTACTTCTCCTCCACTTATTTTATAAATCTATTTTTTCATTAGAATTTCTTGTAATATTTATGCCATGTAGGATGCCAAGTCGGACACCTAAAAGAGGAGAAATATCTGTCGCAACTAGGGTCGAAATTGAAAACTGCCAAGATATTGGATGAAAGACGGTTTGGTGGAACTGAACTGGAGGCATCCGGTTCTCTTGATAAGAATGAGGTTTCCAATGAGATTGAAGAACAAAGCCACAACCCTCAGGTTTTGTTGTTTTAATTCATCATTTTCCTTTTATTTATTTTTTTGGTTTCCTTGTTCTAATTGTCACAGAATTATGGATGATGAAGGAAGGCTCGATCTTTACATTGTTATACAATGTAGTCAGGTACGCCACTTTTTTCACATACAACTATACGATTCATCTTAATTTATAGTTTCTATATCAAATTTAAAGTTGATTATTTATTAATTTCAGGTTTGAAAGTCAGAAGGTGGGTAAGAATAAGATGAAGAGCAGCTTTGGAAAAGCAGTGGAAGAAGCATTTGAGGTTCAACCAAACTTAGTGGAATGAGCTTTCATCGTCAGAGGAAATGAAGGCGGTATTCATAAGGTTGTTTCAAAACAAATGAAGTGCCACATGAAAGAGGTCGTAAGTCATAAATTTAATATTTTTGAAATTATAAATTTAATATTTTATAAATAATTATTTAATTTTGGCAGAAAAAGGAGCAACCGTTTGATGTATTTGAAGAGGCAATGAATGCAAGAGGCGCCGCACCGAAAGAGATCGCAAGTCATAAAGATCACCCGACTTCAATCTGTCTCAACGAAGTAAAGGATAAGCTTGAAAAGAAAGTGGAGGGAATGAATTGATCTTAAAGAAGTAATATTAGTTATAAATTAACTATAAGAGCCATTTGTTTATTCACATCCTGAAATATAAAATATAAAATTAATTTATTTGATTAATATTGAGTATGAACCCTAAGTTTACGTAAAATATATAATTAATTTATTTGATTAATATTGAGTATGAACTCTAAGTTTAGTAAAATATATAAATTATTTTATGTGATTAAATAATATCGAATTTTGACCTAGTAATTTTTTTTATTATGTTAGGGTAACGTGTCGCGATTTGTTGTCAAGCAGGAGGGATTCCTAGTGTAAAGGTCACTTCATGCTACAATCCTTGCGGTAATACTTTCTCTCTCAAGTTCAGGTACCAACACTACACTATCTTTTCTGCTCTTATTTTACATCTTAAATTTAATCAACCAAATAATATTTATATTCTAATAATTATGTGGCTTGTGGCTGAAATCGCACTTTGCTGTCTGGTACATATTTAAACTGCGCCAATTTCGTAATTTAATTTATCTTTACATGGTTTATACCCCTCCATATTTTATTGACATTAATTTTTTTTTTTCTTTTCAAAATCCAGATAGTGCAAGTGGATTGGATACGTGGGTCGGATGGTCAGGCAAAAATGGGATGAGGAGAGACTAGCATATTCGTGATTATAACACAAGCCATACTATTTTACGTGTCGCTAGGTACTTTTACAATTATTCCCACCTAGAATTTCAAAATTTCATTCTCCACCCTCCTCCAAAATTTCATTTTTTGAATTTTTGAATTTTTGAATTTAATGTGTGGGTGATGATGAACAAGGAGGCGAGGCGTCAGGCCAAAATTCCTGGAGAGGTCCGAGCCGAAATGGGGCCGTATTTTACTGATCGTTTTGCGCTCAATGAAGAGGACTTGAAGAAAGTTCTAAAGGGGAGTGGAATTCGGAGGCTTTAAAAGGAATTCAGGGAAAAAAGCAAGCGCCCTGAACAATCAAAGAGGTAACTAAATTTGACTTTTTTATGTACAAATATTATTTTAAACAATGGTCCCTATCGCGAGATTAGAGTTAACACCACCAATTCTCGTGTGTGCTCCATTTTAATTAGCATAGTTTTCCACTCTACTTCCCGTGCTGAAAGAGAAGAAGGCGGATCAGGAGCATGCTTCTCTTTTCTACTCTCTCTGTTCTATTAATTTCGATCATTTCTGGTTTTAGTAATTTATTTTATTTTGTTTCTTTTCAGGTTCTGTTGAATGACATGTCTGACCGGTTTATGTTAAACGCGAGAACCTACGGAGGGAGGTACTTACGGCTGGCCGGCCCCAATCAAGTAAGGTATTATTTATTATTTTATTTTTAAAAATTTATTATATTTGAGATCTTTCTTTCAATTGTATGTTGTTTATTCAATTGTAGATAAATGATGGGTGGATGGATATAACTCAAATGCGGGCAGTGGACGCGGTATGCACGGTCCAGGCTATTACATCTATGCTGGTTTTATTTATTTACCCATTTATTTTTTTATTTATTTAATAAATTTATTTATTTATTTATTGATCGATTTTACTATTTAGGAAGGAAGAGGCTAGACTGGTACAAGGCGGATGGATACGAGTACAATCAAGGAAGGGCTATGTAATTGGACAAACATGAGGTAAATTTAAATATTTATTTTATTTCTTTTAATTAAATTTTATTTTAGTGTATTTAGTTTGATTTTTTAATTAATTTGTTCGGTAGTATTTCCACATCTGGATTTGGAATAAGTATGATATGATAAATTTATGTAAAATATAAAATTATTTTATTTGATTAATACTGTATATGAACTCTTAACTAAATTTATGCAAAATATAAATTATTTTATTTCATTAATTAATGTTGAATTTGACTTGCTGATTTATTTTATTATTTCAGGGTGGAGTGTCGTGATTGGTTGTCAAGCAGGCGATTGGTGACCCTTCCTATGCCTGGATTGACTTGTCATCACAAGATAAGCTGATCTATCATATTGCTTTTATTATTTTCTAATATTTTTCTATAGCGGAGCAGATTAAGTGATAAAAACTTGTATAATTTTCACTTTAGGGGCAACTTGAAGATTAGCAATTTCCTTTTGCTATCATGAGCAGATGATAAAATGGATGGAGAAATGGACGAAAGCCCAGCGGCTCGCTTTAACAAGGGGGCGCGTATATGCTTGTGAAAATCTAAGAAGAGATCGCAAAACTTATCTTCTACTGATCCGCATAATGTTCAGGTAATTTATATGCCTCTCTTTCTTTATCAAATTATAGAAATATATTGTCTATTAATTAATTAATATTATGCAGAGGTCACTTGAGAGGGATCCTGGAGAGGCTTTAAAAGGAATTCAGGGGAAAAAGCAAGCTACTTAATTAAAGCGCCTTAGACAGTACATGATTTTATACTTTGTATGAATGATTTTTATTTGAAGATATATGGATTAGTCAAATTAATTAATTATTACGTATTTTGAGGGTATGGATCTGTCTTTGAAAAGACAAGACGAATAAGGTGTGATGTGAGGATTTCTATGCTGCCGTGTGTGATGCTAGTGGTGTTGACATTTTCTCCAGTCCGTCGTGCTATTTTGAATGCTTTGTAGACTTCATCTGGTAGAGACGGCATGTATTTCTTAGACATTCAATTCTGGATTGAGAAAGATTCAAGTCAGGTATATAAACTAATTTACTAATTTCAATGAAATTAATTTGTTATTATTAATATATTTTTCTTTAATACAAGTCAATTTCTAAACTTATATATTTATTATGAATAATTTTAACTTTTCGTATATTTTTTAATTTTTAGTATGTCTTTCTGCTCCACTTGTTCTTCATTGACGGAATCTCAAGGCAATATCCATTAAAATTGACGGCTCAGATCTCAAAGACTGAGGACTACAAGTTGGATTGACGCGAACTGGCGATACTATGAGACCGCCAAGTGGGGCATTTAAATTGAAGATTATTACAGAAATATATCCCTTGTCGCAGGCCAGCCAATTGGAGAGTAGAGATGATTCACTTAGTACTGTTTCAGGCCTTGGACGGCTTCACATGGAGATTATGCAGCCATTTTGGGAGTAACTGGACTGAGGTAAATTTAAATATTTATTTTAATTTAATTTAAATTTTATTTTAGTTCATTTAGTTTCTGATTTTTCTTAACTATTCCACATTCGGATTGGAAACAGGCATGACCTCTTCACAAAAATTTACGTAAAATATAAACTTAATTTATTTGATTAATATTGAGTATGAACTCTAAGTTTTTGTTCAAGACACCACCTGTCATTCAAGAAAAAAACAGTTCTTGTTCAAGATACGGAAAAGGCAAGACACCACCTGTCATTCAAGAAAAAAACAGTTCTTGTTCAAGATACGGAAAAGGCAAGACACCACCTGTCATTCAAGAAAAAAACAGTTCTTGTTCAAGATACGGAAAAGGTTGAAAAACTCAAGGTACTGCATTTCAATAGTTTGTGCATAATTGAGGTTTTGATTTTGTAAATTCAAACTCATGATATGTGTGATTGTGTTTAGCCTCAATGCAATTAGAAAAACAGAAGGCTGAGAAAGAAGTTTGAAGAAGCGCAAAAAAGCACTTGATGAAAAACAAAAGAAGTTAGAAGAAGCTGAATGGGAAATTGCGTCGGTTTGAGGAAACTGTTCAAAGGTTTTCTAATTTTTTATTCTGATAATTATTCCTCTACTCAAAGAAAGAAATGATAATTTCTTAATTTCAGATTAACCAATCATATTAATTTTATTTTTCAACAGGTTAGAGGAAAAGCTCTCAAATGTTGAGTACGGAAAAAAAATTCCTTTGCCAGCAAGCTGTAGCTCCAAATAAATTCTTGTCAGGCCGATAAAATTTGCATGTAAGCCTATTAAATAATAATATTCACTTTTCACATAAATATTATTATGAAATTTATTAAACTACTCTATTTTTTTTATTTTTTTGCAGAGGAGCTCTGATGATGGCACAGTACTAGGCAAAAATTCATTTGTAGGTCAGTAAACAAATATCACACTTCTTCAATATTATATGAAGAAAAATACATTACAATTCATTTTGAATAAATTTTTTAATTAATCATTTGAAAAAATTGTAGGATTCTAACGGCATGCCAGCTGTCACAAGAGAGCGCATTTAGTTGGGTGACAGAGCTCAAAAATCTCTTAATGAGAAGCAACAGGTCTATCCCCATTTTTCTTTAAATTATTAAATTTTATTTATTTTTAAACTAACTTATTATTACATGCATGATATAACAGGAAATTCAAGATCTATCTATCAGATGTATCGTGCAGCATTTAGGGTTTGCTGGAAACCGACAAATCGCAAATCATTTGATTGCGAATTGTCTCACTAATTTAGGAATTGTGAATAACTAATTTTTTGAACAATTTGGAGGCAAATAATGGGGGTAATTAATTTAATTTTACATTATCCAATTATTATAACTTACATATCTGCCTGATAATTTTTTGTATTCTGCAGGTTCCTCCCTTTTTGGTGCGAAAGGTGTTCATTCAGATATTCTCATTCATTAATGTGCGATTGGTGCTATAGAGAAACAGATGAGATAATATTTTTTAATTTTTATTCCTATTATTATATCACATTAAAATTCAATTTTCTTTCTCTTTTAAATATTAATATGTTTTTTGTGTAATTTTCAGTATGCTGGTTCGTCTTGGGATGAGTTGAAACATATCAGACATGCAATAGGTTTCTTGGTACTAGTTCGTCTTATAAAAATGAGATGTCATGATGAGGTAATTTTGCTTTGTTTCTTATAATGCACATAATTCTTGTATGAAAGAGTATCATTTGTTTGTTTAATGTGGGTACAACAACTATTCACAACCGTGCATGTCCATTTCTCAGACAATTAAGGTATTCATTTGTTTACTTATTGTTTTGTTTCTCTCTCCATTCAGATTTATTTTATTTACATTGATTTTTTATTTTATTTTTTTAATAAATTATTTTGCTATTTTTGAAGAACTTTTTGTTTTCCTTTTATGATGAGCAACCTTTATGGCTAAAAAGAGCAGTTCAGGATGAAAATAACCATGAGGAGAGCAAGAAGCGCCCTGAAACAGCAACAAAGTACTTGCAGTGCTTGAAGTTTCTCAGGTTAAATTTTTGAAGTTTTCGTTTCAAATAAATAATAATAATAATAATAATAATAATAATAATAATAATAATAATAATAATAATATTTATATTTATAATTAAGAAAACACTTGAATAAAATGGACTTACTGGAACTCCAACCATCGTTATATCAAGCAATGGCCAAATACGCCAAAGCATCCACAAAAGTTCCCTAACATTTACAAAAGTAATTTAGTTATGTAACAGTGGACCCGATTTAATTTTCTTTTTTCTTTGTTTTTCTTTTTGACATTTTTTACAAAAACAAATGTGTTGAGAAATATAAAGAAGAAAATAATACATTCGTAAAATAAAACCTGGACATCTGAATTTTCTCTAATTGCTTCTTGGCAGCCTTTTACAAGCGAGTCAAATAGTTCGATCTGAACCTCCAACAGAGCACCAGCAGCCTCAGTGCCCACTAAGATAATTTGACTCCCATTACCAAGCTTCTTAACCTCTCTGCACACATAATCAAGGATTATTATTATTATTATTATTATTATTATTACAGATTAAGACCTCTGACGTGTGAGATGTCAGACTCCATGACAAGCAAAACAGACACACCGCACACTTCTTACGTATTTTGACGTTCCAGGTAAGCATAACCAGAGATAAACGGAGCAATAGTATACATGCGTAAAAATATTATGCGTAGATTAAGGTTAAATGATATGGCAATAGAATCTGACCCCACTTGTCAGTCTAATATCCAAACATTAACTCGTAAACCACGACTATTAAAGAAGTATACACTCTGTAATTGTCATCATTTGAACTCCGTAATAAACTCTCATTATTAAACCTTGTCAAAACACTATCTTGGCTCGCAAATCTTCTCAAAGATTAAGCTCTAACAATGGCGTCTAGACCAGGAGGTAAACTATACAACGAGTTCCCTTTCTCTCTTATTAACTCTCTTATCTGTAGATTTCTTTGATGTTTATTAGCCGTGTGTATGTATGTATTGTAGATATTAAGAAGGCGGAGAAGCTTTTGCAAGGCGCGAGATTAGGAGACCACCGCATGGTTAAGGGTGAGTTTTCTGTATAGATTTATCGCTTCGTATTTCAGTTATTTCGGTTCTAGTTAGATCTTGTTATTGGATATGAAACGCACATAATCAGTGTCGTTCTGATGATACATCATGAGAATCGGATCTTGCACATCTTATATGACCTATTTTTCTCTTGATTTTTGTATTAGATCCTTCGGTACTCTTGATTCAGTAGAAGATATCTTATAAACTTTTTCATTTCGTGTATATATAGTGATTATTATCCTCTGTTCTTATTTTTATTTCAGAAATATGTTTTTTTCTTGACTAAACTGGTTCATTAATCGTTCTGTTTCGTTCATTTTTTTTTATCGAATATCTCTTTTTTCCAATTTTGCTGCTAATTTGTAGTTTTTGCAAAGATATCTTTTATGTTTTTATCCTCTGTTCTTTTTTTACTGCATAAATCTGGTTTTATCTTAACCTAAACTGGTTCATTAAATCGTTTTGACGAAGAGCACGAAATCTTGCGATTTTAGTGTCAAATCTGATTTTGTCCTATACATATGTTCTATTTCGTTCATTTTTTATCTGATATCTCTATTTTTTTATTTTATTTTGCTACTAAAACCTAATTTGTGCAGTTTGTGCAAAGATATCTTTTATATTATCATCCTCTGTTCTTATTTTACTGCACAAATCTGCTTTTATCTTAACCTAAACTGGTTCATTAATCTTTCTGATAAACTCAGCACCAAATTCTTTCGATTTTAGTGTCAAATCTGATTTTATTCACTCCAAATTTTCTATTTTGTTCATTCTTTCTAATCTAATATCTTTTTTTTTTCAATTTTGTTACTAATACCGAATTCGTACAGTTTGTGTGAAGAATCTAGACAGGGGCAAGGGAATAAAAGCCACAATTGCCTCTGTTAAGGATTCAAAAGGAGAGGGAGCTCTCCATTTGGCGGCTCGCGAAGGAAAACTCGAAATTCTTCAGTATTTAATTGAGAATTTAGGATTTAATCCTGATTTAAAGCCTTCCAGCTCCAGGAGAGAAGAAGCCCCACATGGATACAAATTATATTCTGGTATTTGCATTGTATTATACTATTATTGCCCTTTTTTACTATTTTTGAGTATATTTTGTTAATTTATCTTTTAAATATGTAGATAAAACACCGTTACTTTGCGCAACACTCGGTGGCCATGTCGATACGATTGAGTATTTGATTAAAAAAGGCGCGAGAGATGAAAATGGGTTTACTCCAATTCATACTGCTGTCTTTGAAAGTCTCTCTTTTCCTCTATCTCTCTTTATATTTATTTTTTTATTCATTTTATTTCAGTTATTTACGCTTTTTTTTGTTCTCATTTTAGGCCAAGTTCAGTCGTTATTTACTCTCGCTTCAAAAGGAGCGCCGATTGATAGACTGCACTTCATTGGAACTCCTATACTTTTGGCTGCTGCAAGAAACAATCCCAATATGATCAAGATTTTGTTGGATCACAAAGCTGATGTAAGTAAAAATAAATAAATAATTGTTTGGATAATTGGGTGAGTTTGTGTGATTAATTTTGGTTTTAATTTTCAGCCTGAAATGAAGTACAAGGAAATGATCTATAAAGAGTATATCACTCCGCTCGTGATTTCTGTGCTTAACGGGTCGAAAGAATGTGCAGAGCTTTTGGTCAAGGTATAAAATAATTACCATATATATATTCTTCATTCTAATTGAGTTTTTGTTAATTAAATTTGTATGTTTTATTTTATATGATTTAATTAGGCTGGAGCCAACGTGAATGCCTGTGTTAGAAATGGCAGTTAGTTCAAAAGACTTGTTGAGTTACTTGTTGAAAGCCGGTGCGAATCCCAATTTTCGCAATGAGGTTTATTTCATTTGATTTGTCTATTAAATGCAAATTTTTGAAGAAAAATGTTTTTAATTTATTATTTTTTATATTTTCAGTTTGGAAGGGTGCCAATAGAAATGGCTGCAATTAGAGGTGAAAGAGAGGTTGTAGAAATTTTCTTTCCTTTAACCACTCCTATTGAATCAGTAAAAGATTGGTCTGTTGAAGGATTATTTAATCATGTTGAATCCCAAAGTTTCAAAAATGAGGTACTTAATTATGTTCTTTTTTTTTTTAAACCAAAAATCACGTTAATTTTGTATTTTTTTTTTTCTGTTTGTTTGGATTCAGGAGAAAGTTCGACATGAGAAGAAAATGAAGAAGCTGAAATACAGGATTAAAGATGCAAATGAAAAACAGGGATTTATTGCTGCAAGATACTTTTGTTTTTACGTAAATGCTCATTTTAAAATTATTTAATTTCTTTGTTTGTCAAAAATATTTATAATTAATTTAACTTTTTCCGTAGGCATTGCAAGAGGATCCAATGGATCCAATGGTACTTGCATACAAGACTTTAAGCAAAATGCAAATTGAGAAAGATATAACCAATGGTTTGGTAGAAATCCAGGAATCCAAATCCGCTCAAGCCTGCCTTTGCCTTGCTGACCTTCTTCGCTCCATGGGGGTAAATCCAGGACTTCAATTCCTGATTATTTTTCCTTCTGTTTATTTTGTTAAATAAAGTAATTATATGTAATATTGGAGTATTAATTAAGGGGTATTTTTTTTAATGGTAGAATCATGGAGCGGCTGGGATGGTGCTTATTGGTGCCATGAGCTTTGACTCGAAAAATGATGAGATCATGAAATCATTAATGTAATATTTTTACTAAACTTTTATTATTTTGTAGGTTTTGTTTGATTTAATGAATGTGATTTTCTTATGATATTTTTTGCAGGATGACGGATGGAGTCAGTGTGGTACCGAATAATAAGGAAGAATAAATAATAGAGCTTGTAGTGAAATATGCCAGAGTTCTTTTCTTTTAGGTTTTTTTCTGAATCGTATGAAATTTGGTTAATGTTTTGTGATGATTTGTGTCTGAAACGTATGCACTGTGTTTGTGTTGTGCTTACAACGCGTGAATGTTTTGTTTTAACTTGTGGATCTGTTTATCATTAGATCAAGTTCATTTTGTGTCATTTGTTAATGATATTAGTTGATTGGAAATAGATTATTTTTTTTGAAGTTAATACGAGAGAAACAGATTAATTATTTCAATCTGATAAAAGAATACTCTTTGGATACTCAAGAGAAATCATCATGCAAAACTTTTTTTTAGGCAAAGCTTGACTCATGCAAAACATTTTTAATTTTTTAATTTTAGAACTTTTTAAAATTTTTATTATTAAAAATCATGATAATAATGTCAACTGAAAAGACTTCAAAAAAAAAGAAGTAATGTCAAGTGAAAGACTATTAAATTTTGCACAATATTGATGCTAAATTCAAAAATAGATTAATATTTTGATCGAAATGTTTTTTTTTTTTTCTTTCATCATTTTTTAATCATTTTCTTAATTATAGATAAAAATAAAAAAAAATAAAACTTTTGTCACTTTTCCTTATCGTACGGTTAATTCGGTTTCAGCTGGACCTCTCAGAAAGAAGAGAAAACTAAATACACAACTACTGTGTACTACTTTTTACATGATAAAGCCGACAATTGGAACGCACACATGATATGTGAAAGAATAACACAAAAATATATAGACGTAAATAAGTGCAGTAGTTTATATACTGATAAAACGACGAAACAACTTCTCAATTTCCCATGTAGACCGATAGACCAAGACCAAATCAATTCTTCCTTATAAACCTAGATGTCAGTGACTAGGCGCTCTATAAACCACGTCTATTTAACTAAATATAGGCTCTTCGGATCCTCCTTATAAAACCCTTGAAATGCTTCCTCTCTCATTTTTTCCAAAAGAATTAAAAAAATTAAAGAAAAGCTTTCGCTGAAATAGAAATGGAGAAGATGAAACCCGCAGGTAAAAATCTCAAACCTCTTTCTTCTAATCCTCTTCAGACCTTTAGATCTCTCAAATCTGAGCTTGCATTTGCAGAAATGAAGAAGGCCCAGAGGAATCTAGAAGCCGCTGTGCTAGGAAACCTCCGTAATCTCAAGAGTAAGTTCTCTTGTTGCATTGATCTAGTAACTTGTTTCATCTTTTGATTTAAATTTTTTGATGAGTAATTAGATTAGTTAGTATGGTTCTGCTTATGTGATTGTGATACATTATCGTTCTGATGAGATAGTTTGCTACGGATTTGTAAATTAGAAGTATGAAGATCGAATGTTCTTCTTGTTTTTGGCATTATCCTTTGTTCCTCTTGATTTAGCAGTTTAATTTGTTCCGTTTTATTGATTTGAAGAAGCTAGCATTTATTTCTTTATTTTTGTTCTAAAGTAGAGTATAGTGATCTGTACTGTATAGACTGAAATCAAGAAAAGAAATCTTTAGGAATTTATTTTTTTTCTATTCATATTAGATCATTACTTCTAGATTTCTCTTTGTCTTGTGTCATTTGTAACTAGACTGCTTCAAGCTCTGTTAATTCCTTTGTTTCAATTGAAAGCATCTTAAAATGACTTCAACTTTCCCTGATTTGCTGTATTTAAATCTGATTTGATATTTTTGTAATTTTAAATCTAATTTGAATTTTGATACAGCTTTGGCGAGAAAGTTAGACAAAGGAAAGGGAATAAAGGCGACAATCGCTGCTGTACATGACAGTCAAGGAGAGGGAGCTCTCCATTGGGCGGCTCGTGAGGGCAAGAAAGAGATCTGTCAGTACTTGATTGAGAATTTAGGGCTTGATCCTGATTTTCAAGCTTTTGGCATTCCTAAAAAAGAAGGTGCTGGTGGCATAAAACTCTTTTCTGGTATTTCTCTCTGTTTCTTTCACTTAATTTCTTTTGGAAATGCTGTTAATAAACTTATGCTCAACTATTTTGCGCTAATTTATTTGTTGATATTTGTAGAGAAAACTCCGTTGATTTGTGCTGCATTTAATGGCAGAATTAACACTGTGGAGTATCTTATAGACAGAGGTGCTGATCTTAATGCGAGAGATGAGAATGGATTGACTCCCCTCCACACTGCTGTCATGCAAGGTCCTCTCTCTCTCTCTCTCTCTCTCTCTCTCTCTCTCTCTCTCTCTCTCTCTCTCTCTATCTCTTGTTTTCTAATTTCTGAATTTTGTTTCATAATTTTAGAGAAAGTGGAGTCATTGAGAGTGCTGGCCTCTAAAGGAGGTCCAATTGATCCGCTCCATTTCTTAGGGACTCCGTTGCTTTTAGCCACAGCGCGAGATGATGATGTCATGGTCCAGATTTTATTGGACCACATGTAATAATTCATTATTTACAAAATTGAATTATCATCTTTAGTTCGTTTTTTTTTTAATTTTTGATAAAGAATCATCTTTAATTTGATTGTCTAATTTTGATATTTTATTGTCAGCCCGATATGAATTACAAGGAAGTCATGTACGGTCAGTTTATCACTCCGCTTGTTGTTTCTGTGCTTAATGGCTCGATGAAATGCACAGAACTTCTCATAAAGGTTTGAATAAAAATGTATTTCGTTCATTGTTGTTTAATTACTTTTATTTTAGTGAAATAAATTTGTGTTGTTTTCATATAATTTACTATAGGCTGGAGCTGATGTGAATAAGCAGCCTGTCTTACAAATGGCACTCGGTTCAAAAGAGTTGATGAATTACTTGTTGGAATCAGGAGCTAATCCCAATATTCCAAATATGGTTCATATCTTTCAATCCCTTTGTTTCACTTAATTGTTTTGTTTTATAAAATTTGTTTTTATAATTGTGATTTTATATTTCACACTCACAGTATGGACAGTTGCCAATAGAAATTGCTGCAATTAGAGGTGAAAGAGAGGCTGTGGAAATTCTATTTCCCTTAACCTCTCCTATTGAATATGTACAAGATTGGTCTATTGAAGGATTATTTGATTATATTGAATCTGAAACAATGAAAATTAAGGTAAAAAAGCATTTATAGTTAATTATTTATTTTAGTCTTGATCTTTTTGTATCAAGGCTTTTGTTTATTTATTTATTCATTGCAAATTGCTTTAATTTACTATTTTTTTCTGCTCGGATTCAGGAGAAAATCCGTTCAAAAGTGAAAATCGCAAAATTGAAGCAAGCAATCGAGGATTTAATGAACAGACGGGGCTACACTGCCGCATGATACCTCTGTTTTTATGTAAGTACTTCACATCTATTAAATATTTCACAATTGTATGTAAATTAATTGTTGCAACATTTAGGCATTGCAAGAGGATCTGAGTGATGTGTGGCTTCTTGCGCAAAAGACCCTGTGTAAAATGAGAATCGAAAGAATGTGCTGGAAGCTTTGGTGGAGATTCATTATGCTAAGTCGCCTGCAGCTTGTCGTCTCATAGCCGACATTCTTCTTTCCATGGGGGTAAATTAATTATATTTATTATATTAATTGAATTAATAAAATTAGTTGAATTATGTGCTTTGTTATTAATTTGTGGTTTTGCACAAGTTTAGTTGATGGAGAGTTTTGAAAGAACACCTTATGTCGGAAAACAAGTTAACCCTGTTAACTTGATTGGAATAATATAATATATAATTAAATTTCATTTTCGACCAAATTATTATGAGATTTTTTTTAATATTTTGACTGTTATTTGTTTATATTTTGCATAATTTTAATGAAGAGTTTGTCTCTCTCGTCATCCGTATTTTTACGTTTATATCTCTCAATTGCTTGTATCTCCCATCTTAACAAAGAGAAAGTTCGGTCACTAACACCGCAATAGGCGTAATAACCGCAATCTTTATCTTCACGAATAATTAGTTGATTACAATCATTCTCACAAGTATGAAGATATTGAGTCGTTTCACACAAAAATTGATCATAATAAACTTGCCTTATGACACATTCTTTTCCGCACCTATGCAAGGGTTTTGTACTTCCAAGAAACAATATCCTACAAGTACTCTATTTCAATATACATTCTTCCCTCTTTCTTTTTTTTGTCGATCGGAAAAGTCAGTTCACGCGAGAGAGGCGGGATGGCTCGAATCTCGAATTTTACTTATCGAAGTGCTTGGCGGCATGACGTGGTTTAGGTATGAAGAATCGAAGTCTTTGATACCAATTGTTGCGAACCGGGTTAGTTCGCAACGGATTTGGGGGCGAAATTAGAGTTATGAAGGTGAATACAAGCTCTAAAGAGCGAAATGGATACAAACTCACAAAGAATACTAAGAAACAAAAGAAAAACTATTATCTATTCAATTCAACATTACAAATATTCTTTTCTCTCTATTTATAGAGAAACATAATAACCACCTAGGTAACTACTCCACACTAACCCTAGATAACTACACAATAACTAATTAGATAACTCCACACTATCACTAAATAACTACATCCATGACTAATATGCCTCTAACTAACTAATAGAATAGTAAATCCATTCTACCAATTAATACATACACATACAAATATCTCATTCGTTACATGATGATTGATTATTCTCTCTACTCAACCGTACAGAATGACAGTAGAGGAGAAGTTTCAGCTGGTCAGAAGTATCGGCGAAGAATGCATTCAAGAAGAAGAACTACGGAACTTGCTCGCCAAGAAACCTAATCCGATTTGTTATGACGGTTTTGAACCTTCCGGAAGAATGCATATTGCTCAGGTATGAATTAGTTAGCAACTTTTGAAGTTCTCTATAAAGTATAAACCCTCCAGAAAATTGCTATAAATTATAAATTTGCAAAAAGTATAAACCCTGCTTTATGTCTAAACTGCAAAGAAAAAATCCTACATTATTGTAAATTGCAAAAAAGCACCTAGGTTCTTAAATTTTTTTAAAAAGCCCCTATCGTTAAGTTTTTACTAAAGAAATAAAGGTATTAGATTAATGTTTTAAAACACATATTTATTATATTATATTATTATTATCATTATTATTTCCTTTTTAACTAACTTTTGTTGGCATATATCGATTCCCTATATTTTAGCAATGATGTTATATTAACTCATTCTTTTACTTCAACTATTAATTTTTATAGTATAACACAATAATTTGGATTTATCAATGTATATACTGCTATATGAGATGAAATGAATTGATTTATAACAATATCTAGCACTTGGTGGAGTTTTAGCGGGATGGACCATTTTTTAAGAGATGGAGAAATTAGAGTTTAAGAGATATTTTTTTAAAGAATTAGAGTATAAAGCTAACGGTAGGGAACTTGTACAATTGGCAATAATGCATGGTTTTTTTGGCAATTTGGGCACAACGCAGGGTTTTTATTGCAAATTTCCCAACAATTGTCAAACTCCACATACCTTCCGGAGAGAAAAATCACCCCGAATAGATAAATTAATCAATTATCTCACAATTTTTTGAATTTCAATTATTTCAGGGGGTCATGAAGACCCTAAACGTGAACAAACTAACCTCAGCCGGCTGCAAAGTCAAGATTTGGATCGCGGACTGGTTCGCGCTGATGAACAACAAAATGGGCGGGGATTTGAAAAAAATTCGCAAGATTGGAGAGTACCTAATCGAGATTTGGAAAGCCATGGGGATGAATCAGCAAAATGTGGAGTTTGTATGGTCTTCTGACGAGATTAATAAGAGGGCTGATGAATATTGGCCGCTTGTGATTGACATTTCGAGGAGGAATACACTGCATAGAATCATCAGGTAATATTGCCTCTGGTTAATATTGGAAGGCCCTAATGTTAGTTATATGCTAGCGCCATTAGTTTCTATTCTTATCAAATTTAGAAAACAGAATAACACTATTCCCTAAAATTATCAGTTATTATTATTATTATTATTATTATTATTATTATTATTATTATTATTATTAATTTGTTATTGTTATTGTTGTTGTTATTGTTGTTGTTGCTGCTTTAACTTGTAGACATGCTACCGGGATTGCAACAAGGGCAAGAGAAAATGTCGAAAAGTGATCCGAGTTCTTCAATCTTCATGGATGATGATGAGGTATTTATATATGTAATATAAATTATTTCATCTTATTTAAACCAAAAAAAGTCGTGACAAAATTGCAATCAAGACCCTGAATTATTATAAATTGCAAAAAATTATGTTTGCAAATTCCTTAATTAGTTTTTTTTTTTGTAATTTCGGTGTAATGCAGGGCCTTTTTCGTTTAAACTTAATTTTAAATTTGTTTCCCAACAAATTGAAAATGAAATTATTGAAAAAAATTTAGCTTTTCTTTTTTTTTTTTTGTTCTAAAGGCGCAAGTGAATAAGAAGATAAAGAAAGCTTATTGCCCTCCTAAAAAAGTAGAAGGAAATCCTTGTATAGAATATATAAAATACCTTATATTTCCTCGGTTTGGTTCTTTTGAAGTTTCTAGAAACGAGCAAAACGGAGGCAACAAGTTAGTTTTATTTCAGTTTTCTATTTTTTATTATTTCTTATTTTTATATTCAAAAATACTAAACTGCATGACCAAAAAGCATGATCACAGCCTAGTTAATGTTAATTGAAGAAATATTATTTCGAGCTTTTTGGTCATGGTCATGTTTTGTAGCATTTTTGCTTTCATATTTGGTCTATTGGATTTGTTTTGTAATGTTTTATTTATATTAAATGTAGGGTTTATACAACAATGGAAGAATTAATTGCTGATTATGTGAGTGGTGATTTACATCCTCACGACTTTAAAACTTCTCTTTCTAAAGCCATTAATAAAATCTTACAAGTAAGCTTTTTTTCCTCTATTTCTTATTTTTATTTTTTGGGTAAAATTTAATTATGGTTACTTGTTTAAATAGACAATCATTTATGTTTATATTCATTTTATGTTTTTAGCCGGTAAGAGAGCACTTTATGAATGATAGTGCTGCAAAAGAAATACTCGAGACTGTGAAGGTACAGATAAATAATAGAAAATAAGAAAATGGTTTTTTATTATGTTGTAATTCAGTAATTACAATTTATTTATTCTCTTTCTGCAGGGATACACAGGTACTCGGTAACTTTGAAGGGCCTTAACGCATTTTATCTTCAATTATTATGCCTTATTTATTTATGTTCTATTTTATCTTTGATGGATACATTTGATTTTTGAGTTATCATAATTTATTATGTTAATTTTTGTTGTATAGACATTTGAAAATTCAATCTTTGAGTTGGTTCTATTTATCCTTTTGTTGAATATTAGATGTGCGCATATGTGTTGCATGAACACACATGATTGTTCGATTACATCAATCATAAGTACATGTTTTAACAAAGTTTTGAAATACTATATTTTAAGAGTGTTTCATTTTTTACGGAATTTTCACCAACGCGATCTTACAACTACACATATATTGAAACAAGGAAATGTGTAATCCCTATCGTCGAATTACTCTCATATCACTCCAGTTAATCACTATTTTTAAATTATGTTAGATTACTCATATATCATATCACTCCAGTTACTCACTATTGTTAAATTACGTTAGATTACTCGCATATCACTCTGGCACTATCGTTAGATTATATGGTTGGATAGTGCTCGTTAAGTTACCTGAAAAGGACGTCTTTTATATCAAGATAGATTTTATTCAATTTTTCTATAGTTCATTCGAGGACAATAGCTCTTCAATTAAATTTTAGCATGACATATTAGTACTATTGATGGCTGTAGCAATCAAAGTGAATCTGTGACTCGTACCAGCACATAAAATATACAAAAGTATAAATCATCTCATACATTGACCAAATTGTGTACACGTACATTCTACAACCTGAATTCATACATTAGCATATAGCCTATTTGAATTCACACATATAAGCATCTAAACTTAATTTCAATTTCAAATAATTAGTGGTACATTTGAAACCCTCCCTTTCAAGTTTCGTTCAACCCTGCACAAAAGAATTAAAAAAACAATCATTTTTTGATATTAAAAGATAGGTATAACGAATTAACCCAAATTCACAAAAATTAAGACGCAATTAATCCTTCTCCATCCTCAAATTAAGCCTCAATCAGTCCCATATTAACCCATGTTTAGACATCATTACCTAATTAAGCCTAACTAGGCGTATCTAAACTAAATTCATCCTCAAATGATGTTAATTCAGTACCTAAAAGAAGAAGAAACAATTGTATTATATTCTAATGACTCTTGTTCTTCTTCCATTAATTGTTGATTGCCTATCTTTTGTTTTGATAATGGCAAACATGAATCATTAAGCCCGTGCTGTAATTAACTTTCACATCTTTTTCAGCTGAGTAGAGTTTGGTGAAAGTTTGTGTGTGATTGGAGCTGAAAATAGAATAATACATCACTAATTAGTAAATTTGAAACTTGAGATTCAAAATATTTATTATTTACAAAAGTATTTACAAAAAGTATTTGAGATTTCTAGAGAAGAAATGATCGCATTCAAAGTCAATGGCGACTTGAAGGTATTTTACGAGAATCACGACGCACGGTGGTTTGATGAGCAGGATTTGGAGGAAGCGCCAAATGGCGCAAAAGAGAAGGAATGACGAACGAAAACGTATCGGGCTCGAGACGTTAAACGGGAGGGGCTAGCGAGAGGCAACTCGATGTCATGTCGTACTTTTTTCCTTATTTTTAATTTTTCTTTTCACAAAACTTCATCATCTACACTTAAACTTTTCAAAAGTTTAAATGTGATGAAGGTGGTTTTCGCACAAAATCTTTGATTACTTCCAATTTTCACAAAATCTTAAACTTTTTTCTCATACATACAAAAGTTTAAGTGTGGTGAGAGTGATTTTGTGCAAAACCGAGTTTATTAGAGGAGATAGCTGTACGCACGTTTCGCAATGCAATTTGCTCCGGTTTGATGAAGCTAAAATCCATAAAAAACAAAATAAAAATCCTGAGAGGTAGGTTTCGAACTCACCCCTTTCGACATCAGGAGCATTGGGCAAAGCCAGCGGGGCATAAACTCTGATGTGTTCAAGTTATAGTCTTCCTAATACTTAAACAGAAGTCTAGGCAGCGGTGCCATGTGTCAGCAGCAGGTTGAGGATGACCAGTTTTTATGTCTATAATATAATAGGAGCCTTTGTTGGTTGCGTATGGGAAATATGAACGCTGCTTTGAAGGATGCAATGGAAGCAGTTTGCTTAGATTCCAACTTCCCAATTGCATATCTGGGGAAGTTCTTCTCATTTCAAGGTTAATATAAAAAAATAATAATAATAATAATAATAATAATAATAATAATAATAATAATAATAATAATAATAATAATAATAATAATAATATTTACAAAAGTCTATTTGGAAAAATCTCACCAACAGCCAGCAGTGAAGTTTCTTTAGATCTCAAAAAACTTCTTTTAGATTCTTCAGTGGACTTAACCTCACTAAATGAACCTATCCTTTTAAGTGAACTTGATGAAGTGATAAAGAGGTAGAAGAATAATAAATCTCCAGGCCCTGATGGACTTACGGAAGAATTTTTCAAAAAAATTTGGCACTTAATGAGGTTGGAGATCTATGAAATTATTACCAATAATTGTATCTCAAAGGGCCTTTGGTAATTTTGCAGTCTCTTACATTATCCTCCTCCCTAAAAAAGAGGGGGCAATTCATCCCAAAGATTTTAGGCCTATATCTCTCATAAGCAGCATTCAAAAACTCATCTCAAAAATACTTGCAAATCGCCTAAAGAGGGTTATTAACAATTTAATCATGCCCAACCAGTTGGATTTTATTAAAGGTAGAGAGATAAGTGAATGTTTTCTTTATGTAAGGGAAGCCCTTCATGTTGCAAATCAGGAGAATTACCCTCTTCTTCTTTTTAAAGCGGACATTCACAAGACCTTTGATTCTATATCATGGCACTTCATCATCCAAGTTCTTAGCAAAGGGTTTTGGCGATAAATGGATTGAATGGATGAATTATTATGTATTACAAAGGGCTGCAAAGGTGCTAATGAATGGTATATCTGGGAAGAGCATACATTTGAAACGTGGGGTTAGACAAGGTGGCCCCCATCTCTCCATATCTTTTCATTCTAGCTATTGATGCATTAGCTTGTATAATGGAGAGATTAAGTGCACAAAACTTCATTGAAGACCCCTACCTGATTGTTGTGTGGTATTACTTTATGCTGATGACACTTTGCTTTTAATTAAACCGGATAAAATTCAATTCCAAAGATTAGAATTTATCCTAAATTCTTTTGGTGTTCAATCTGGATTAAGAATAAATTTCGAAAAATCAAAGATTGTAATCTTATTTCAAGAGAGTGCTGACTTCAATGATGACCTGGCTAGAGAGCTGTGTTGTCCCTTGGTTTCCCTCCATTTGAATTACCTAGGCCTTCCTTTGGATCTCAAAGAGCCTTCAAAAGAGTTCTACAAGCAAATTATTAACAAATTTGAAAAGAGATTAAGGGGATGGAAGGGCGAATTATTATCAAAAGGTGGAAGATTAATATTATTCAATTCTGTTATGTCTTCCCTTCCAATCTATTATTTTAATTTCTTTAAAATTCCTAATTGAGTAATTAATGAGATAGATACTATTAGAAGGAACTTTCTTTGGAAGAGAGACAAGGAACATGGTTACAATTTGGTAGCTTGGAATAAGGTTTGTAAACCAAAAAATGAGGGTGGGCTAGGCATTATAAACCTACAGGTCTTCAATCAAGATTTAATGTTAAAGTGGCTTTGGAAATTCTATCAAACAAATGAATTAAAATGGCAAAATCTAGTTGGGAATTTACCTTTTGAAGGGTTGGAAAATAATCCCAATAACAGAGGATCATACTTCTGGTCCGAAGTAAAACAACAAACCCAATTCTTCTTCTTCAGTACGCAATTTGTTTTGGGTGATGGAAAACTTATTAACTTGTGGTTGAACAGGTGGAATGAAGGGGTCTTATCCCACAAATTCCCTTGCTTATACACATACTTCTGGAACTCAACTGGTACCCTTCATCAGTATAAAGAAGTCACTGATAGAGGAGCCCTATTTCGAAACCTTGTCTCAACCAAAGCTCAACAAGAGTTTAATCTCTTCAACCTCCTCTTAAATCAAACTCAATTAACCCAAGCTCCGGATACTGTCAGGTGGAATTGGACTGAAAAAGGTTTTTTTTTTTTCCACAAAATCAGCCTATCAGAAACTTCTCTTGGGAGTGCATCCTCTTTGAGATCTGAAATTTTTATGGGGGATAAAACTCCCAACGAGAATGAGAGTTCTTCTTTGGGAAATAAAACAAAAAAAGATCTTGACCTTAGATAACCTCCCAAAAAGGGGATTTCATTGGCAGTATTAGGAGTTAAACTTTATGTAAACCTCTTAATGTAAATCACCATGCAAATAAGCATATTTTACATATATTTGACATAAATCGCCAATCACAGCTTATAGGTAGGTACAGGCATTAGAATTTGTACCATATTCATTTTCGCAACAGGAACAAATGTCTTAAAACAAAAAATCATACGATATGAAACTAATTTTATAAACCCATCAATATCAAACAACAATCCAAGTCATTTTGATTCAATAACAGGCAGTTTAATTCATTCAGCAACCAAAATCTGCTGTTCTTTCGATAAGAAAATAAAAAGAAACAAAGCAATATATAAACTCGACATATGAGAACGAAATCCCAATCTAAATGTAGTCACAGAAACCCTAGTTGCATTAAATCCAACGCGACCTAATTAACCGGAAACCAAACCAAGAAACAACTATGTTTACCAAAAAAAGAACCATATTAGCACACATGACACAACAAAGTTCACACACACACACACTACACAACCACAATTAGTCTCACAACTCAACTCAATTTAAATCGATTTTGAAAGGAAATAAGAAAGAAAGCTGGATTCAAAAGCCCTTCGGAAGAGGCCCGTTCTTCAATGTAATCTTAAATTTCAAAGGCACATTATTCTCACTTGTTTCTCCTTCTTGCTCCATTCGGCCCGCTGATGACTCAGCGGCTCCTTTCTCTTCCGCACCTGACAAAAAAGTTCATTAAATTTTCAGATAACTCAAAGCATGAAAAGAAAGTGAATTTCAGTGAGAACCTTCTGTTTTAACAATTCTGTTTTTGACTCGCGCCACCCCCGTCGCTCTGCCAAAATACCAACAATGTAATTTGAAGTAAATAATTCGGAAATAAAGATAATTCAATAAATGAATCAGAAAATAAAAAGGGAAGGGGAAAATAAGATGTGATATGTATTACAGTAAGGCATCTTTGTGGTCTGCATTGTCAGGCTCTAAAGACATAGCACCAAGAAGGACCAAGGTAGCTGCTCCTTGGTTCTAACCATTAAAATAATAATATTAATACAGTTAAATTTATTTTTTAACTGTCAATAATGTTTCTAAAACTAATATATAAACAAAGAAAATTTAATATAAATAAACTATGGAAATTTTTATAAACAACCTATCTTTTCTGAAAACTTTAAAACCCATTAAAAAATTAGGTAGCCTATTTGCGTACCTCTTATAAAGAGAATTGGAATTTTTTCACCACGGAGTTAAAATACATCATAAAATATTTTACCAAAATAATATATCATATAAGGAAACAATAATCATAATAAAAAAAATTAGTATTTTATATTCTTTTACTCCCTCAATGGAGTTAACTATATAGTTAAGATATTTTACCAAAACAATATATAAATTATACATAAAGTAATATATAAAATATATAAAATAATATTTTACAAGAAAATTGATGCGAGACTTCCGTCCAAAATAAACACTATATTTTATAATTAACACCACATATCACAAAATTGAGATGATAGAGATAAAATACAATTAATAATTCCACTTATCAACAGATAAAACAATGTACCTAAAACTATATTGAGGGTTTTTCAAAACCTAAAAACTGAAGAAATTAATTTAATTTAATTTACTTACCCCTTTGGAGAGAAGAATGTCGGCTAAAAGACGACACGCTTGAGGCGATTTGGACTCATGAATCTCCAATACAGCATCAAACACGTCTTTTTCAATTCTCATTCTACACAGGGCCTTTTTCGCAAGAATTTCCTCATCTTGAGGGTCTTCTTGCAACGCCTGAAATTGGCGAGAAATATATTTAAATATTTTAAAATATATTTAAATATTTTAAATAATTTTAAAAGACGTGAACTTACGTAGAAACAAAGGTAGCGTGCTGTAACGTAGCCCTCTCTGTCCATTACATCGTCGATTGTTTGCTTCAACCTTGCGATTTTCACCTTGGAGCAAATTCTCTCCTGTGTCAAATCAGAAAATAAAAAAAATTATGTAATTGTCAAAAAATAAATAACTGAAATTGATTTTTTTACCCTTTTTTTAAAAGTTTCGGATTCGACATGAGTAAATAATCCTTCGACGCTCCAATCTTTTACTGCTTCAATTGGAGAGGTTAGAGGAAAGAGAATTTCTACAGCCTCTCTTTCACCTCTAATTGCAGCAACTTCTATTGGTAGCTTTCCATACTTCACAGAATAAAAGAACAAATATTATAAGAAACAAATTATGCAAAATAAAATATTTAAGAGAAAATAAAAATGTAATAAGAAAAAAATAAAATGAACCGTGTTGGGAATATTGGGATTAGCTCCAAATTCCAACAAGTAATTAAGCAACTCTTTTGAACAGATCGCCATTTCTAACACAGGCTGTTTATTCACATCTGCTCCAGCCTAAAATAAATCACATAAAATTCACAAAATTAGTTGAATTAAATAAACGAAAACAAAATCATATATAAGGTACTATTATTATACCTTTATGAGAAGCTCTGTGCATTTCATGGAGCCATTTAGCACAGAAATAATGAGCGGAGTGATAAACTGACCGAACATCACTTCCTTGTAATTCATATCGGGCTGTCAATAAAATACCAAAATTAGACAATAAAATCAAAGAAATTCATTTTTTTTTAAATTAATTAATACATCAGCTTTATGGTCCAATAAAATCTGGACCATGACATTATCATCTCGCGCGGTGGCTAAAAGCAATGGAGTCCCTGAATAATGGAGCGGATCAATCGGAGCTCCTTTAGAGGCCAGCACTCGTAATGACTCCACTTGCTCTAAAATTATCAAAAATAAATATGATAAATAAAACTTCTAGTGTTGACACAGCTCTGACAACATAATTGTCAGAAATAATTATGAGAATACCTTGCATGACAGCAGTGTGAAGAGAAGTTAACTCATTCTCATCTCTCGCATTAAGATTGGCACCTCTGTCAATAAGATATTCCAAAGTGTTGAGACTACCATCAAACACAGCGCAAATCAACGGAGTTTTCTCTACAAATTATTAAGTGCAAAATAGTTAAAACACAAAAGTTAATTACCAATATTTTAAAAAAAAAAAAAAAAAAAAAAAAAAAAAAAAAAATTTTGTCCAAAAGATGATCAAATTAAGTAAAAATAAAAGTGGAAGAAAACAAAGAGGAGAAGAGAAACAGAGAGAGATATTTACCAGAGTAGAGTTTTACATCGCCAGCGCCTTCTTTTTTCGGAACGCCAAAAGGGCGAAAATCAGGATCAAACCCTAAATTCTCAATTAAATACTGACAGATCTCTTTCTTGCGTTCACGGGCCGCCCAATGGAGAGCTCCCTCTCCTTTATCATCATGTACAAGAGCGACTGTCGCCTTCATTCCCTTTCCTTTGTCAAGCTTTTTCGCCAAATCTGTATCAAATTAGATTTCAGTACAGTAAGGTAAAATGAAATCTGTTGTAACAGAGCATGCTTTCAGTTGACAAAAGAAATTAACAGTGTACAGTCAGTTTAGTACAGTACTTGATTCAGTACAGTAAAATCAGGGGAAATGGAAAAAAAAATCAAGGAAAATGAAGTCTGTTATAAGATATAGATAAATCAATTAAGTACGGAGATGCTCTCAATTGAAAAACGAAATTAACAGAGCATAGAAGCAGTTAAGTTAGAATCGATAAGTGAGAAAAGAAAAAGAGAAATCTAGTAAGAATAACTAAGTAATGTCAAAAAATGATATGAAAATCATAGAAGCACTTTCTATAACCTTTATTTTGCTGATTATAGTCTATATCCTACTCTAGCACAAATAATGAATCTAGATACCTCAAATCAACAAAACTGAGCTAAAAATCAAGAATAACAAAATTACATTGAAATACAGAGAAAATGGAGTTTTGTTATAAGATCATTAGATCTCACACGAAGGACAGAGATGCTTTCAATCTAGAAAAGAAATTAACAGAGCATGCAAGTTCAGTTATTATTTGTAAATGACACAAGAAAAAGGGAAATCTAGTAAAACTAACTAAGAAATATCAATAAATGATAAGGAAATCATAGAGAAGTACTTTCTCTAGCACAAATGATGAAGACTGAACTGAATTATGAGATGCTAAATCAAGAATAACAGACAAAACTAAAATCAGAAGAATAACTCGATATTTATTATAGCTACTAATTTATAAATCCATTGAGCATCTGCAAAAATCTAAAATCTCATGAAAAGATAAAAAAAAATACTAGATCAACATAAGAAGAGAACTTCAACTTACTCTTGAGATTACGCAGGTTTCCTACGCAAGCGGCTTCTAAAATCCCATTCGCCTTCTTCAATTCTGCAAATACACATTCAGATTTGAGAGATCTAAAGGTAAAAAGAGGATCAGAAGAAAGAGATTGCCATGGTTTACCTGCAGCGTTCATCTTCTCCATTTTCAGCTCAATGAAATTACAGTAGGCAATCCTACCGTTAAAAAAAAAACGAGGACTTGTTTTGAAATACAAAGAAAGTTGAGGCTTTTTAAAATTCTCCGTTCTTGCTATTTAGACCATTTATAATTCGGAAAAAAAAAAATTATAAGCTCGGCCCCGCTCTCTCTCCGCCCTCAGTCGCCATATCTTCGCCTCGCCTGAGCTTTTTGAGTCGCATGAGCTTTTCAGTCGCCTGAGCTTCGCGTCGCCTTGAAAAGGTAAAAAGAGTGTATTTTTTGCGAAATGAAATGAACTGAGTGAATATATATGAATTTGGGGGAAGCTAGAATATGGGTTTTGCTTAAAAATAGTCGAAAAAATGTGCGAAGTTGGTTAATCTGTATTTTTTTTTTTTGTTTTTAAAGAGAAGATGTGCTAATATCTTTTAGTCAATGTTCATCTAAATCCATACCGAACTAGTGAAATTTTGGGTTTATCAGTAAGTTGACCTAGATTTTTCTGTATAGATTAGAATCAGTATTTGACAAATTAAAAGGCCCTTTATAAAAATATACTTACCCAGTTCTAGTTCTGTACATCCAACTAAAGCACCATTTTCGTGATCTTATTGTGAAATTTAATCCTCAAATTTGCAATTACTGCCTCAATTTGAACCAATTCTCCTTCGATTAACCCTCAATTCTCCTTCAATTTAAACTAATTCTTTTGATTTATGTTTCAATCTCTTTCAGTTTAAATGTCAAGAGGTCTAATTTGGGCAACAACTGATGACCTGGCGAAAAACAAACCGATTGTACTCTCTCTGTACCGACAGATTTTAAGAAGTCTAAATTCGCCTGATTTACCGTTGACTCATGCGGCTCGACTCGCGAAAAAAGCGGAAGTCCGATCCATTTTCATTTTTGGGGCAGAGGAAAAGTCGGTTCATAATATTGCTGATTTGATTGATGCTGCTAAGTATTCTTTGTCTGTTTTAAAGAGAGGACACTTGCCTTAGAAACTATTAATGAGTGTATTTGTATTTATCAATAGATTTTTTTGTGTTTTTTTCTTTGCTTAAGTTTAGAGGAATGATGGATTTGTTTTGTTCGGACATGAAAAGAAGGGATTTTTTAATCGAAATATGATTTTGTGCTATGTTCGTATTAATAAAATGTTTTTGTTATATAATTATTACATATAATTTTTTTTCATATTCTCTCGCATAATCCATCCTCACACAATTAGTGGGAGAATAAAATAAACTTAAACCTTGTCAAAACAAATGTTTTTTGGAGTTTCCAACCCGTTTTGTATTTTCCGGGAAATCAAATCAGCAATATTATGAACCGACTTTTCCTCTGCCCCAAAAATGAAAATGGATCGGACTTCCGCTTTTTTCGCGAGTCGAGCCGCATGAGTCAACGGTAAATCAGGCGAATTTAGACTTCTTAAAATCTGTCGGTACAGAGAGAGTACAATCGGTTTGTTTTTCGCCAGGTCATCAGTTGTTGCCCAAATTAGACCTCTCGACATTTGAACTGAAAGAGATTGAAACATAAATCAAAAGAATTAGTTTAAATTGAAGGAGAATTGAGGGTTAATCAAAGGAGAATTGGTTTAAATTGAGGCAGTAATTGCAAATTTGAGGATTAAATTTCACAATAAGATCACGAAAATGGTAAATTTCACAATAAGATCACTAAAATGGTGCTTTAGTTGGATGTACAGAACTAGAACTGGGTAAGTATATTTTTATAAAGGGCCTTTTAATTTGTCAATTACTGATTCTAATCTATACAGAAAAATCTAGGTCAACTTACTGATAAACCCAAAATTTCACTAGTTCGGTATGGATTTAGATGAACATTGACTAAAAGATATTAGCACATCTTCTCTTTAAAAACAAAAAAAAAAACAGATTAACCAACTTCGCACATTTTTTCGACTATTTTTAAGCAAAACCCATATTCTAGCTTCCCCCAAATTCATATATATTCACTCAGTTCATTTCATTTCGCAAAAAATACACTCTTTTTACCTTTTCAAGGCGACGCGAAGATCAGGCGACTGAAAAGCTCAGGCGACTCAAAAAGCTCAGGCGAGGCGAAGATATGGCGACTGACGGCGGAGAGAGAGCGGGGCCGAGCTTATAATTTTTTTTTTTTCCGAATTATAAATGGTCTAAATAGCAAGAACGGAGAATTTTAAAAAGCCTCAACTTTCTTTGTATTTCAAAACAAGTCCTCGTTTTTTATTTTTTAACGGTAGGATTGCCTACGGTAATTTCATTAAATCAAATAGGAATTTTACAAGGATGTAACCGGATAAATTTAGTATCGGTTATTTTGTAATAACCGTTACAGAATACACTTTAGTAGCGGTAATTTATAGAGAACAGTTACAGAAAACTTTAGTATCGGTTATTTCGAAAGCACCGTTACAGAATCCTTTAGTATCGGGTATTTAACAAGAACCGTTACAGAAGCGTTTATCGGTACAGATTTAGTATCGGTTATTTCTAAAGAACCGTTACATAATACTTTAATAGCGGTTATTTATAAAAAACCGTTACAGGAATTTAGTATCGGTTATTAATAAAGAACCGTTACAAGATTTTAGTATCGGTTATTTATAAAGAACCGTTACAAGAACCTTTAGTATCGTTTATTTATAAATAACTGTTACAGAATTAGTATCGGTTATTTATAAAGAACCGTTACAAAAGAATTTAGTATCGGTTATTTATAAATAACCGTTACAAAAAAATTTAGTATCGGTTATTTATAAAGAACCGTTTCAGTCTATCAACTGCACGACTCTCAAAGCAGATCCAAGGACTCAGTGGTTCTAAGTAGGAAGGGTCCAATACTCCGTTTCAAAATATTTTCGTTTTTCAGTGGGAAAAGATTAGACTTGGTAGAATGACTAAAAAAAAAACCGGCCCTTCGAAGCAGGAGATTATTGAACAGCAATAAGGAGGCCCAAAGGCGAGAAACAGAGAGGCATATGTGAAAGATATTTCTTCTTAGTCTTGCATTCAGGTAGTACAAACAATTAAATGAAAAGCTTACTTCTTACTAAGTTTTTAAAATGACAGGTTTAAAATTGTTTTATTAGGCACCAAGACTGTCAAAGAGCGAGTTTAATTGCTTTTTATTTTTTATTTTTTATCGTTCAGATCATTGATCAAAAATTAAGGAAAATACTAAAGTGAAATGAGTGACGACCTTTTACCGTTAACTGGACTGAAGGAATTAGTCGAGATGAAGCATAATTAATTGACCTAAGACTTGAGACTTTTGAAATCACTGAAAATGACAAAATTACATGAAGCAAACTGACATGTCAATATTAAATGGACCTAAGACTGTAACTTTTGGAATCACTTATCACTAGAAATGACAAGATCAAATGGACCTAAAGATGACAAGATTTCTCGGAGCACAATGATAAGATTTGACATTTCAGTTAAGGCCATATTCACTCAGGATAATGGACTCGCCCAAGATTACCTGGAACATTAAGATGATGCGACAATTCACTTTGTAGATTATTTTGACTGGAGATAATATTAAGATTAACATTGCAATAAAAAAGGGAGGGAAGGAACTCAATCTTATTATGTCTCTCATTAGATTATTAGATGGCTTTTTGGCGACCTTCAAGCTCTCAATGTACATAATATTTATTATATATTATTCATTTGCATAGATTTATATACCATATTTTCTAAATAATACTTTATAATTGTATTTAATTGTTTTTCTAATAGAGGAAAAGAAAGGAGCCTTACTGGCACGACAAATGGCTGACAATGAGAAGGAAGAGATATGGATCCAGACCTATTAAGGATGGATTCGTTAAGGATAGTACCAACTTGAGAAGGAGCTTCTAGAAGAGGATGAGGGAAATAGACAGCAAGTAATAGTTTGAAGTAATTGACTAACCTGTTAACCTCTTTGTTGTCTCTTTTACAAATTTAGGTTTCTCTCTTTTACAAATTTAGGTTTCTTTCTTTTTTTCCTCTCATTTGTATCCAGTTTATGTTAGCTCATAGTGAACTTAGGTCTAATTTCTTCTGAGTTAGATGCTTATGAATACATTATTTTTCTTATTTTTATTTTCTTTTGAATCAGGATTTCCTAATATAGGCAGGCTGTCAGCCACTTGGTGAGGTACTGGAGAGTTCAAGAGAGGAATGATGAAATATGTAGTGTGCACTACTTCTATGAAGCTTGTGGCATACCACTTTGAACAAGGTATTTATTCTATAAATGCAGCATGAAATAAAATTTTGTCCAGTTCAATTTTCTATTGGTTGTTAAATGAAATTAATACTCAAATTGATTTTTATCCTGGTATTTCTTTTATTGCAATTAATTTCATTTACTTTTTCTTTTTCCAATTTCAGAGTAGTAACTGAATGTGCATCTGCATCATTTTCCCTTGCAATGTTCGAGACAATGCAGCACGCCGAAAGGTTAGTACATTTGTATGCTTTGACTCAATTTAAGCTATTATGTTATTTTCAAATTAAAAAGAAAATGTGTTTTTATATAATATGTTGGTTTATTGCAGGTATAAATATTTGAGAAGTGCAGAGACGGTGTAGGTCTAGGTATTTAGGATTTTGGTTATTATCGTTTAGATCGATATAGGTTTAAGATTTAGACTTTTAGGTCATGTTTTAGTGTCTAGATAGTAAATTAGAGTCCTAGCATGTCTTTCCTTGTCTCGTCTTCTTCTCTTCTCTTCTCTTCTCTCAGTTCTTCATCTTTCCTTCTCTAGTCTTGTCTTCTCATTAACTCTTTGCTGATGAATAGACCACATGAGAAGATTCAACTCGGAACAAATGGATGAAGTTTTCATTAAGTAAGAATACTTGATCCTTTTCTCAGTTGAACCTACCTATACTACTTAATGGACCTAAGACTTGAGACTTTAGAAATCACTTATCACTGAAAATGACAAGATTCAATGGAGCAAAATGACATGACTATTAAATGGACCCAAGACTGGAACTTTTGGAATCACTTATCACTGGAAATGACAAGATTACCTCGAGCATAATGATATGACAAGATCAAATGGACCTAAAGATGACGAGATTTCTTGGAGCATAATGATAAGATTTGACATCTCATTTAAGGCGATATTCACTCAGGATAATGGACTCGCCCAAGATTACCTGGAGCATTAAGATGATGTGACAATTCACTTTGGACTTTGGAGATTATTTCGACTGGGGATAATATTAAGATTAACGTTGCAATAAAAAAGGGAGGGAAGGAACTCAATCTTGTCATGTCTCTCACTAGATTATTGGATGGCTTTTTGGTACATAATCTTAATTTTTGGTGACTGATATGCATTTGCATATATTTATATACCATATTTTCTTAATAATTTTTTGTTGCTTATTTAATTGTTTTTCTAATACAGGAAAAGGAAGAAGCCTTGCTGGCACAAAAGAAAATGGTTCATAAGGAGAAGAGATGTGGGTCCAGACCCGTTAAGGGTATTACCAACTTGATGAGGGAGAGGGACTGGAGAGTTCAAGAGAAGAATGATGAAATATGTAGTGTGGACTGCTTCCATGAGGCTTGTGTCATATACCACTTTGAAAAAGGTATTTGTTTATTCTATAAATGCACGGAAGCATGAAATAAAATTGTCCAGTTTAATTTTCTAATGGTTAAAAGAAATTAATACTCAAATTAATTTTTTTGGTCTCGGTATTTCTGTAATTGCAATTATTTAATGTACTTTTTTTTTTCCAATTTCAGAGTAGTAACTGGATGTGCATCTCCATCAATTTCCCTTGCAATGTTCAAGGCAATGCAGCACGCCGAAAGGTTAGTACATTTGTATACTTTTCACTCAAATTAAGCAATTATGTTCTTGTCAAATTAAAAAGAGATATGTGCTTTTATAGAATATGTTGGTTTATTGCAGGTACCTACTTAGGTATAAGTATTTGATAAGTGTAGAGATGGTGTAGGTCGCGTAGAGGTGTTTTTTTCTAAATTACCCCTTCTAACTCTTTGTATTTATATATAATCTCTGTATTGGTATAATTTGTATTAGATTTTTGTTTGAGCTATAGATAAATTGTATTCGATTTAGAAACTGGACACTGAAATGAACTTTAGAAGTAACTTCTTGTTACTGCTGAGCGTTGAAAATTATGAATATTCTTGTCAAGGCTTCTGGTTGCTTGCGTTGATGACATTTGAAGTTTTTTGTTTGGATTGTTGCTCTCTCTTTGCATCAAACTGGTTTCGCAATCACCAACATTCTATTTGTGTATTACTAAAGTATATGATTATATAGTAAACCAACAACATTCTATTTTTAGAAGCCTTTTTGAAATTCTATTGTTTGAAGTTTCAACCCATCTGGGCCTAAATTACTAGTAGTAAAAATCATTACTTCCAGTTCAATATATATGAATATCTCTTCCGTAAACTATTCTTTTTTTAAGGTGCCGTATACTATTCTTTGTTAACTGATGAGTGAAGACAAGAAGCTGTGACGTGATTTGTTTATTTTCCTTCTGAATGGAGAATGGTTTGTATCATTATATGTTTTTGATCTTTTTTCAATGATTTGGACCTCAAGAATTTTATGATGATTTGTACCTCAAGACACTTTGATTTTGCAAGGCTTGATGATACTTTATCTCTTCCCAAATATATAGAGTTTTGCCTTTATTTTAAGTAGATTAGAAACCAAACTCGTACATATCACTATATTAGTTGAGAATTTGTAATAATAAAGTCGATAAATAAGAAGAGATGAACTCATAAGAATGCAATAAAAAACTGTTTTAACCTTCTTTTTGCTGGCGATTTTTCTGTGTTAATTAATGGTATGGAAATGATTACATAATTTCTGTATTAATTTTCTAGTATGGACAAATATGCTGTCCTGAATACAAAAAATATTATTTTACCGTTTATTTTGAAACCAAATAAAAATCATCAAGAATAATCCTCTATGAGGGACAAATATGCGTGCATGTCCTGAATACAAAAATAATTATTTCCCAAAATATTATATTACTGTTTATTTTGTGAAACCGAATAAAAATCATTAAGGATAATCCTCTATGTTGAATATTGTGAAATGTGTAAAAAAATAAATAAACACAAGATTAATAATATAACCAGTATTTTGACCTCAATAAATGAGCCACACCTCACATCTTTACATAGATAGTATTTGTATCTCAACATTCATAATCGTCAGATTGACAGGAAAGAGTTTCAGCATGGTAGATTGACTAATTCAGTACAAATGATTCTGGGCAAAATGGGCCTGGTGAAGATATGGTTTCCCAAGAGAAGGAGAATAAAAAATCAGAACAGCGCATAACGAGTCAGGCTGTAACACAGTAGTAACTCGTTCCATTCTATAAAATGACCACGTCTCATGATCTCGAAGGATAAATCGAGTCCTGTTACTGTTAAATGGTTAAACTGGAGACGATCCATCAAAATAAATTAGATTCCCCACAAAGGGCGGATCCAATCCATCGGCTTTTAATCCAATCCAACGATGGCACGTGTCCGGACTTGGAAACCGCCCGGCCTATAAATACTTGTTCGTTTCTATCTTAAGCTGAAACAGAACAGAACAGAACATCTCTCTTCCTCCCTTCCTTTCGATACGGATCGCTTCGACGATCAAAGAAAAGATTTGAGCGAGTTCAACGATTTGAAGCTCTGAGGTTTGTTTCTTCGTCCTTTGTAAGTATATATCTCTCTTTCTGAATTCGATCCTATTGTTGCTTGCTTTGAATTCTCAGCTATTTCTTCTGTTAAATCTCGATAATTGACTGTTAATACAATAAATAGTTATTCGAATTTGTAGTAATTCAAGAATCGTGTTGTTGTTTATTTTGAGTTCTCAGCTAAATTCTCTGTTAAATATCATTAATTGACAGTTTATTCTTTTTTGAATTGTTAATTGACTGCTAATTCAAGAATCTCAATGATTCGAGATTTCGTTTTTAATAAAAAAATTGCTTATTCAATTTTGTACATTAGCTTGATCACATCTTTTTATTTAAGTTTGTCAATGCTTGAATTCGTAGATTTGTAAATTTGTTTGCAATCGACTATTTTGGTCAATCTCTTTGTGTCTTGTAAATAAAAGGTATAATAAAGTCTCAGATTTGAGCCGTGTTCGTGTTACAATCAAGGAGGTGCGGTTTTGAATTTGATGAATCTGGATCGGTTTTTGAGATGATTATTGATTGTTTTGCATGATTTTTGATCTTTTTTTGGTTCTTGATTGTTTTAGATTGGATGCTTTGGAGGTGAAAGAGGATGGAATTTGATACACACGATGCTCTGTTCGATTGGGATGAGGAGGCGCGTGTGGAACCTTGTTCTTGGATGGAGATTGAGTGCTCAAACGAAGGAAGAATTGTTGAGATGTAAGTTTATATGCATTTGCGATTTTGTGTTGATTTAGTTTTTAGTTTCAATTGAAGTGTAGTTTTGAATCTCAGATGAAATATATCAAGATTATTGTATCGATTCAAGTACTAAATCTTTCAGCACGATCTAGTATATTCTTTTTTGCATCTAAGTGTTTGTGAAAATGCTTAAAACAAGAAACATTGGAATTAAATCATACATTGTTCTTTCTATCTGTGAACTTTTTACAATTCAATGTTTTTATTTGTTGAAAAATTCGTGGGAGATAAATTAGTAAATAATATAAGAGAATAATATAATCTGAGATTTCTAATTAAAGAGAATAATATAATCTGTTTTGAGAGACAAAACCAATTAGTGGAGATAAATTAGTAAATAAGATAATTTTTGTGTGGTTTAATTCTTTTAGTTGATTTTTGATCTTTTATAATCTATACTATGGTTCTGTTTACTTTAGATCTTTCTAAAGATTAATTGAGCTCAAGTTAATTGATTTGTTATTTTCAGGAGTATGGAGCACGGAAGTTCGGAGCAGGAGCAAGAAGCAGGAGGAGCACGAGCATCTTTTTTATATTTTTTTTATATAAACTATAAGTATTTTACTTTATTGAAAATGATATGTCACTGGGGCAAGGAGCAGCAATGCGCTTTGAGCATTTTTTTTAAATATTTTTTATATGAACTAACAGTATTTTACTTTGTTGAAAATGTTTCTGTCATTCAATTTTGTTCATTTACAAAATGCATGTTGTACGGAAAATGTATCAATCACTTTTTGTGTATGAAAAAAATCATGTTGTATTTAAATTTTAAATTATGGAGCATGGAGCTGATTTGGAGCTTGGAGCAGCATGGAGCATGGAATTAGGGTTTAGGATTTAGGTTAGGAAACTAACGTTTTTTTTTCTTATGCAGATAACTCTGCCTCTCCTATTTTTAATAGGAGTGCCGGTCCCCGGCCCGGGTTAAAAAGAGGAGGGTCTGTTTTTTTTTTCCTTTTCTCTTTAAACAGGATAAAGAGACAGCTGGCGGTTCGGCAATCTTTAAACTTAAGCAAGAAAACTGAGAGGTTGGTTTGAAGGGCAGTCAGGTAATTTACATTTTTTGTTATGAATTTATTATTTATTATTTAGAATGTATTAAATGAAAGCTGGAGGGAGGAGCAAGAAGACCAAGCGCACGGAGTCCAAGTCCGATGATGTCTACCTTAAGCTTCTCGTTAAGCTGTATCGGTTCTTGATAAGGAGGACTGAAAGCGAAGTGAATGAGATGATCCTGAAGAGACTCTCCGTGAGCAAGATCAGCCGCCTCATCAAATTCATGTCGGCCAAAGACCAGGAGGGAAAGAATGCAAGGGAGGCAGTGAGGCACTTTGGGTCTGCACCTGTGTACCGCATAATCACACCAAGCCGTGCGTCAAAGCAAAGGGGAGGAAGTTTGAGAGGGCGAGCGGCCGTAGAAACAGCAGGGGTTTCAGAGTTTTAAGTTGACCTGTTTTTAACCTTTCTGTCTGTTTTAATTGTCATTTTGTTGGTGAATTTAGCTGTCTAGTTAGTATTTGGAGTTTGTTCTGTTTGTTGGTTGAATTTTGAGTTTTAATTTTTGTGAAGTTTTGGTATGGATGTGACTTGATGACAGACTAAGTTGATTTCAAAATTAATCTTGATAACAAACTGAGTTGATTTGAAGTTAATTGTTTTAAATCTCTATTGTTGAATTTAATCTTAACAAAGATAAAATGAGTTGATTTTATGACCATGCTCAAAGATTGAAATTTATTGCCAGTAAACTTCATTTTATTTGGTCTTGTATTTTAATCAGAACAAAAACTCTTTTTGGTTTATTATGACTTGGGGATTGAAAAGGGGCGGATGTTGGTAGTTTAATTGAGGCGTAACTGAACCTACTAAATAAGAAGAGCTAATGCCTGTTTTGTCTGATATAATAGATGGAATTTTCCGTCTGCTATATTTTATTGTTTATTTAACTTAGAAATTCTTAATTGTTACTGGAAGTGATATGATTTGGAATTGATATGATCTTATACAAATTGACTACTATGTTATTCAAAGTGTTTTGTAATCTTATTAGAACTATGTAATGTAACTGATATGTACCCAGTGCATAACCCAAATTCATTACACAATCCATATTCCACCATATTCCAGATTCATATACTTCTCCAAACACATAAATCATATACCACAATCATACATCACAAATGCAAAATGAAAATAAAATTAAACACCATATTAACTTGTATTAACACAAATGATCAAGGCAAAGTAAACATAAAAAACAAGCAATAATACCATCACAACTAAATTCACATAAATATCATTAACAAGTCATCAGCAACAGAACATAAAAATCAAAACAAAAAAAGAAACACATTCGCGCCAAACCAAAAAACTCAAAACACACATAATCCCACAAACTCCACCCTAACTTAATTAGGCCTAGGGGTAGCCCACTCCACTCTCAAAATCAGATTATCATACCCATACCCATTCAACTTATTGATCGCCCGCTCCGCATCCTCACGGTGGACGAAATTCACAAACCCAAAGCCTCTACTCATGCCAGTCTTCTGATCAACAGCCACATAAACCCTGCTGACCGGCCCGAAAGTCCTGAACAGCTCAAGCAAATCAGGCTCGCGTGTATCCTCTGACAAATTGGTCACCCTCACAGAATTTTCGTCGTTCCTGCGCCGGCCCATCTCAGCGCCAGCTCGCTCGGCGGCGCCGCCACGGAGGCTGGGGGGGACGTAAGCGGACTTGCCTAAGCCTGGTCCGGCGGCTGAGGCATCGCCAGTTGGCGGGCGGTCCATGACCGTGTCGGTTTGTGGGGCCAGGTCCTTGTAAGGGCACTTTGAGGTCCAGTGGTCCCCCTTCTTGCCGCAAGTACGGCACACCATGAGGACCGCACCGGATTTTCCAGCGGCTGCCAGCGCGTCGCCAGCTGTGCTCGCTTCTTCAGCCTTGGTTCCTGAAATATAAGATGGATTGGATTTAAGTCAACATGTCATGTATGGCGAATGTAAAATATGAAATTTGCATAACATAGAGAAACTGAATCTGATGGTTTCCAAGGGCAGCATGACAGTACAGATTTATCAGGGTAATAACAGGATTGTAATCTGAATCCACTTGTGAATCGGCTTAGACAAACATATTTATTCCTAAATCATTGTGAACCAATTTCAAGGAAAAAAAACAGTAAGAAATATAACATATGGAAGAGATCAATTACTAGGAAAGCATCATATTACTGATGCCAGAATTTAAATACCAAATATAATACTAGGATTGATTTGAGACTATAAACACAAACTCTTGAATACTCTCTCTTGCAAAACTGGGGAAGATGTGAGTCACAAAAAACCCGAACTAGTTCAGATCT
The DNA here is from genome assembly GCA_027726005.1 of Juncus effusus. Classification (NCBI taxonomy): domain Eukaryota; kingdom Viridiplantae; phylum Streptophyta; class Magnoliopsida; order Poales; family Juncaceae; genus Juncus; species Juncus effusus. The sequence continues at coordinate 10,480,992 of CM050890.1, read as the reverse complement.
ATAATCCAACCCAATCAAATACATAAAACAAAACAAAAAAGAATTAAAATCAAGAATCCAATCAAACCTGGAGCACGCGGTCTCTCAAGAACGATCTCTTCAGTACTGACCATCGTGAGTCTGCTGCCCACATCCTCATGCCCGACGTCTCCGAACTTGGCCCAGCTCCGCCTCTCAATGGCCTTCTTCGTCAACCTCGCCTTCGCGAGCTTCCTGACGCGCGTCGTAGTCGTCACCTTCACCTTATTCCCATTATCATCGAACCGATACTCGATCGTCTTGCGGATCCCGTTCGCGTCGGGCTCCGTCACGACGCGCGGCGGGAGGAGGAAGTCCAGATCGCTTCCGTCGTCTTCTTCTAACTCGCTCCACCGGAGCTTAGCGGCCTGAGGCCGTTGGAAGTCCGCCGCCGCCATGGTTAGTGCTGGAATTAGGTTTTCTTTTTCGGCTCTGAAACTCGAGAGATTATGTTCTGCGGTAAAATGCGAATGAATGAATGAACCGACCTAAAGGGTTTCCATATCTTTAGGCCTGCAATTTTTGTCCTTTAATATTTGGGCCTGAGTTTAAAGCCCATAGTAATAAAGGGAAAATTGTATTTGTAATCTCTGCTGACTTGGAAGAAGAAGAGGCCTGATATAAATATAATACTGGACTGGACTCTACGTTTTGGAAAAGTGAGAGGCAAGAGGAAGCATTAAGCATAACGTTTAAGCCACCTGTAGCTGTGCTAACAAATGCTTTGGTTTGTTATTTGTTTGCTTCATCTCGTTGAAAATTCTCCAAAAACAAATTATATATCAGAAATATAGTTTTCAGTCATAATCTAGCAGTCTTCGTGTTAGAATATGCAGAGAATATAGGTAGTGATTATATAATATACATGAAGTTTACTCAAAAAATATGATGTACATGAAAAATAATTAAAATATATAATGAAATTTATGGGGAAAAAAAAAACAAAAGTCTATGACGTTATCTTATTTTTCTTGAACTCTTCGTTCTAGAGGGAAGAAATATTTGCTCTTTCAAGTTTCAACGAATACATCTTCAATAAAATTCGCCTTGAAAAAAAAAATCTATATAAATATAATTATATAACAATGAAAGGATATTCAATCTTTTCAAATACTTACAATATAATTAACTCAAAAGTCAAATCACATTTAGTTCTCAATATAGATTTGTTCAGACCGTACCATTTATAGTTACACCCAAGTACCCAACCCTATATAACTATCAATTAGTCCCAACCAGCACCAACCTCATTGAAAATGAGACCTAACCAGTCCAAATTGTGCATCAAATACATCATGTTGCTATTGAAGCTCACACCAACCCAGAGTCAGAGATCAGGCAGATATCATTAAAACCGTTTAATTTGGTTGGTCCTACTTATCAATCCAGTTTTATTTAACCATCCATGATCTACTAAAATACCAAAATTTCTTCGAGCCGTATAAATAATTTTCAAGATATGTCAAAAGGTCAGTTGTTCTTGTTCTAGAATGAACCAGAAGGCAAGAAAATCATGTTCATGGTCAACCAATATTACACATGCTTGCATTGTAACTTTCAAAAAGGATTCTTAAATTGTCAAAAGGGTTCTAAATTGGCATTTATTTTTTCCCAGTATGACCATGACATGTCGTTTACTAATGCCCCCTGAGTTCATGAACAATACCATCAAGTACACCTATTTAATTTTTTCATGGACAAACAGTAAGGAAAGTAACCATTGCTAGGTGTTCATTTAAGTTTGAAGTTTGAATCTCACAGCTGTATATCATATGCATGAGCATGATGAATAATAATAGATTTTTTTTTTTAAAAGACCTTTAATATTTTTTGAATATTTTAGAAAATACCTAATATATTTAAATAGCCACATTTTAATTTGTACAGTAAAGGCAGTAAGATGTTATTTTGGATTAAAATATTAGTCCTCTAAATTTCATATATTTATTCAATTTAATAACTGCATCATCGCATGAAAGAGGAGCGTACACATCATCATGGACCAAACCCAACACATATATTTGCGCATCTCATAATATAATAAAATTTTAACGCATTCCAAAGGGGAAACAAAAGCTGGTGACTCTTCATCTACGCAAGAAAAGCTGCAATGTGCCACATCTACTTACTTCACTCCGAATTTAATGGAAGATACATACCAACATCAGTTGTAACGAGCCATTAATCCAAATGAGTTATGACTGTAAAATAACTCATTACATTATACGCAGACTTTTTATCCAATCCGTGTCATGAGGCTGAAGAGAAACCGACACACACGTGGGGTAGTCAAATGTTTGTAAGGTCCCTGTTGTGCTTTGTAGTTTAACCATCTATGTAGCGAATTATACTGCTAACTTGTACATTTAATTCGCTGTTAAAACGAGTATGTGATTTAAATTATAAAATATCTATATAGCTCCTCCGTCCCTGAACACAAGTAAAATCTTATTATGAACTAGGATAATGTGTTTCGCTGCAAATATTTTAATTTTATTATTCATTTGAATCTATATATAAATTATAATTATGAAAATTCTAAATAAAAGTTTGAAATAAATTTATAGTATATAAATAATATATAATAATTATGTTATGTAAGTTGGATATGTTTAAAATCATTTTAAATTACGTCATAAGATATTCTATCAATTTATTATTTATTCAAAAATATTTTCTATATCGCATATAATTTTTAAGGATGGATAACTCTATACAAATAAATTTACATATAAGAAATAAAATAATATAAATAATAAATTCATAAAAAATAAAAAATAATTTGGATTATTAATTTATAATCTCAATTTATGTTTACATTAAGATTTCTAAGATTAAAATGTCAACTTTCTTTATTCTCTTTGGTTTTCTTGTGTTGTTACCTACTGACATATTATATTATAAAAAAAATCAAGTATTAATGGCTTAGATGAAAGAGATTAAAAAAACAAAAAATATAAGATAATTTATTTCATAGATTTTAGTTGAAACCACATAAGATTTAATTATAAATGATTAACTTTAAAAAATATAAAAATAATAATTATATTTAACATGATTTGTAAAAAGAAAATATGATATTATATATATGAAAAAAGTATGTTTACTATATGTAAAAAAAATGTAACATGACTAATTTTTCTTAATTTTTTATTTTGTTGTTAAAATGATATAAATTATGTATAAATTTATCATATATATATTTTTTTAAATCCGTAATATATTAAGTAATATAATATAGTTTTGATACTCTGAAATTTTATTCGATATGATAGTTCTCACGTAATTGGAGATATAACACGAAATATTAATCTAAATGATCATGTGATATATTGTGGTAATAATTTAAATGAAAATATAAGATTTGAACAAAATTTGATTCAACGACCGAGATAAAATTGTTGATAGGTCTCTTGAGAATGCTCAAAGAGAGATGAAAAATAAGGTAATGTGCATATCATTTTTGTACATGTTCTTTTATATAGTTTATATTCACATATTTTAGCAAGAAAAATAAATAGATTAGAACCATAACAATATGAAACTCAAAATAAAGAGAAAATTCCAACAAATTTATATTTTATGATTTTAACGTGAGAAATAAAATATTACATTAAGAATTATAATTTTTAAAGAAGAAAAGAAAAATTATTTATATTTTAATGAGTGAACTCTTCATTAACTATTGATATTAATAATTAAAAATAACTTTGAACTATGATTCATTGAAACCATAAGCTAATGAGCTGATGATCAGAAACAAATTCAACGATTCTCACTAAATCGGGGATGGAACACAAAACACCAATTCAACCAATTATATGATTATGTTTTAATAACCACATAAATGTTGCCATAACATATCAATAAATTTGAGAAAATAAATGGCTAAGATTTGACAAAAAATTTGATCGAACGGTCGAGATAAAAGTGATGATGTGATATTTCGAGGAGGCTCAAAAATAGATGAAAAATAAGGGGTTGGGGTTAATTTTCAAGACAATTTTGTATATACAGCATTGAATTTAGCTAATGTGTTTTTTTTCATAAATTGAAATATGTATATTTTTTTGATTTTATCTTTACATCCAATATCAGAAAAATATGGAATTTGACTAATTTAAATACAACTACTTACCTAATTCTATAGCAATATTTATTTTCAATATATTTTTAATTTTATATTTGAAATTGTACCGTATATTGATATAATTAGACTTCTTAAACTCCTTACCTACTTCAAGATAAAAGACTTTCACAAGACACACCACATGTTGTGTTTTTAACATAATACTGTTCACCGGAGAATTTTGATCAAAATCATTAGGGGCGTAATAGAAATTAGATAAAAAATCTAATACGACAGTGTACAGATAACTTTTAATTATATCACAAAATACAGTAATATAATTATATATGTATTTTATTCTTTCAAAATCCATGGGGCGGCTCCTTATAGTTTTTATTAAGATGGCCACTAATATTGTTTCTCGATGGTAACACATACAAGATACTTTCAGAAAATAGAGATTTCATAAGATATCATTGTAAACACTTGAATAAATTTATATCAAACAATTTCCTGGTAGAACAAAATGTGATCCTTAAATTGCAATACTTTTCCGCCAAATTTTGGATACCCTCATTTGCGACATGAACACATGATAAACGCGCCCTTAATTTCACAAAAAACATCCTTACACAAAACAAAATGAACACCCCTAAATTCCTCTCACTGTTCAAGCATTGATGATGTACTGGAACTGGACCCAGCCTACTTGATTACCCTCTCAATGGCATCCCCGTGATTATCCCCATCATCGGTGGCATATAATCGATGCCCGTGTTGTAGTTTTCAGGGAGAAAGCGAGCTGCCGTGAATGGATTTCGACCTTTCTCCCTCTAGAATGAATTTCGTCCCTCTTCATCACATCTTGAACAACAAATTCCGTAACGAGTCAATTGAAAATATTTAAACAACCTGCTACACATAATATAAAAGGATACATGGTATTATATTAACATCCGTATTTCTTACGCTGGTTCGATATTCAATTTCTTTTTCAATATTATTAAAATCTCTGAAATATTCTCTTGCGAAACGCAATAAATATTTACTACGCTACACGCACAAAAATAATTTCCCAGAGATTCAGTCACTGAACAGTAGCGCACACGCAAAAAGATAAACAAGAATTAAAAATCTATAATCCATCCAACAGACTCCAATTAAAAACTAAATCTCCAGAATTAAACTCCCTGTTCTTTTCTTATATAGAACCGAAGCAATTAAGCCACACTATAAATATATGATAATAAATCCCAGACATGTTTCAAAATCATCGAATCTATCGATAATTGGATTCCTTTCTTGTCCCTTTCCTCTCGCACTGTCCTAAGCACCAAGCTTTTCCTTTCTAGAAGCATAATAAGAGAAGGGATTGGGAGGCAAAGAGAGGAACAGTGAATGTCCGGATCCGAGGAGGCGGGAGGGAAGGTGATGGCGTCGAGAGTATCGATCTGGGAATCGTTAAAGGGATGCGGGATCTTCCACAAGGAGATCGAGAAGGAGGAACTGAGGCAGAAGATCCTGATGCCGCAGTACCTGCGCGAGGCGATGCACAGGGCGGCGAGGAACAAGGATCTGACGGCGGAGGCGGCGGGGACCAACGGAGTGGTCGGCGATGAGGAGCCGATGGTGGCGCCGGATGCGCCGCTGGTCGTGTTTGTGAATTCCAAGAGCGGGGGACGCCATGGACCGGAACTCAAGGAGAGATTGCATGAGCTCATGAGTGAAGAACAGGTCAGGAATATTTCATTTTTTAGTTTGATTAATAGTTAATTGTTATTATTTTATTTGCTCTGTGAAAGTTAAAATGCTTTTTTTATTGTTTCTGGAGTAAATGATCCTATGCTCTGAGTGCCGTGTTCATTGATTGGGCCGTGGATATAGCTTCTCTTTTTTAATTCTTTTTCATTTTTGTCTCTTCAAGTAAGTATGGAAGCATGGGTTTGAAATTTATGCTAGTCTAGTGTGGGGAAAATGGGATGTTGAACAGATTTACAATTTGAAAGGTGAGAGAAACAAATTTTGAGATCTGACTTGTGCCTTTTTTTTAGCTAATTAATGGGATTAAATCTTCCATGATTCCTTTTTCTTTTAACTTTTGCTCTGTTTTCAGATTTTGAACATCTAACATAACTTATATCTAATTATAGGCTGTCTTGACTGAATTATTTGTGCAACCTTTTTTGGTTCTTACCTTTTTGTGACAAATATGGGGTTCAAGTTGAATTTAAATATGATTGGTTGTTATTAGCCCTCTTTCACATGCATTTTTTCTGTTCACACCTGAATTGCGTTGGCTTTCTTGTTTTTATTCAAAATTAATGTGCTGGTCCTGACCTACTTTAGCTTATCTATGTTTGCTAAATATTTCAAATATGAAACTTTACATATTGGTGTATAATTGTACAAATAATATCTGACTTGTATATGCCTGTAAAACAATATAAATGTGCAGTTTTAACATATATATAAATTTGCAAAGTACATTATTTTCCATTCATATGATCTAATATATGATAGGCCTCAACTGGTCTTGGGCTATCAGTGTTTGAATGCTTCTTCTTTTCTTGGTAGCAATATTTCTTTTAGTGGGCCACCACTAGTTAAATTATTACTTTTTGAGATAAATGGTTAAAATTATTATTTTTATTATTTGTAGGTTTTTGATCTTCAAACAGTACAACCGCCTGATTTTGTTAATTACGGTTTGGCCTGCTTGGAGCAAATGGCCGCTCATGGCGATACTTGCGCAAAAGACACACGTGAAAAACTCAGAATTGTGGTAAATTATCTTAATTAATTTCACTAATCATTACTCTTATTTCTTCTTACATTATTTTAAGATGGTTTTTTATTTACTTTTTGGTGACAGGTGGCAGGAGGAGACGGGACGGTCGGTTGGGTATTAGGAAGCTTGAGAGAGTTATATGAGAGGAAAAGAGAGCCGGTCCCACCTACAGGCATTATTCCACTAGGGACAGGCAACGATCTTTCTAGAACTTTCGGCTGGGTAAATAAATAAATAAATAAATAATTTTAATACATTCTCCCTTTTTTGTTTTAGTTTATTTATTTATGTTTGTGTAGAGTTTGTATTATTTTTTTTGCAATTGATTAGTGTTTTTACAGGGCGGTTCTTTTCCGTTTGCTTGGAGATCCGCTGTGAAAAGATTGCTGTACAAGGCTGTAATTGCGCCTATTTGCAGGCTTGACAGGTTATTTTGTTGATTAAATTAATATTACTTTTTATTATATTTAAATTAATATTTTAAATTTGAATTTAATTTTGGGTTATTTATTTTCAGTTGGTCGATTGAGGTTGTGATGCCAGAAGGAGAACTTACCGACAGGCCACACGCACTCAAATCAAAGGATAAGGTTCTTAATTTAAATCACTTGAATTAAATCACTTATATATAATAAATTATATATAATATATAATTTATAACTTTAATATGTAATACATAATTTGTGTATTATGGTAGGAAATGGATGTAGAAGGAGAGTTGCCTGAAAAGGTTTCTTGCTATGGTGCAGTATTTTACAACTATTTTAGCATTGGTAAGTTTTTATGAGCAATATAATTTCTCTTATTTTATTATAATTTGTAATACATGTATTAAAATGTAAATGTTTGTATATTGATATTATATTAGGAATGGATGCTCAAGTGGCACATGGTTTCCATCATCTAAGAAATGAGAAGCCTTACCTTGCACAAGGCCCTGTTTCAAATAAGGTATGTGTATTAATGAATGTATAAATTTTTGATAATTTTACTTTTTATTATTTGTATTTATAAATTAAGTTAATTGAAATATGATTTTTTTTAATGGTAGTTGATTTATGCTGGATATAGCTGCACGCAAGGCTGGTTTTGTACTCCTTGTGTTGCCACTCCCAACTTAAGGTTATTTGCTTCTTATACATTTATTTCTAATTTATTTAAGTTTATTTTACAATTTATAATATAATGTTTGGAATTTTTTTATGCAGGGGACTTAAGAATATTCTGAGGCTGTATATCAAAAGAGTGAATTGTTCTGAATGGGAGATAGTTCCGATTCCTTCAGGGCAAGTTATTTATTTCAGCCCTTTTCTTTTAATTTTTTAGATGATGAATATCAGTATATACAAATAGAATACTTACTTAAATGCGTAAATAATCTCTATGTATTTTAAAGAATGTTTGAATTTTGATTATTAATATTTAAATGCAGCGTGAGATCACTTGTTTGTTTGAATCTTTACAATTACGGAAGCGGCAGACATCCTTGGGGCGATCTCAAGCCCGACTATCTTGAAAAGGTTCTTATCTTCTTTTCAATAATAAAATATATATTTATCATTTATTTATATTTTCTAAAATAATTATTTATGATTTATTTAATAGAGGGGATTTGTGGAAGCACATGCTGATGATGGATTATTAGAAATATTCGGTCTCAAAGAAGGCTGGCACGCTTCATTTGTTATGGCTGAGTTTATTAAAGCCAAACATATCGCTCAGGTCCAATTTTCCCTTCTCACCCTCAAAAACCTTGAAATTATTTCTCGAATTAAATAACTTACTGTGAAATAAATAAATTAGGCTGCGGCAATAAAGTTAGAAATTAGAGGGAGTCAGTGGAACAGAGCGTATTTACAGATAGACGGAGAGCCATGGAGACAGCCGTTAAAAAATGAATATTCGACTTTTGTGGAAATAAAGAAGGTGCCTTATCATTCGCTCATGTTAAATGGTGAGTGACTATACATATACATACGTATTTTAATCTAGGGAGGATTTTATATATATACTACTCGTTGAGCATTGTTTTGTGAAATTGATTTGTGTGCAAATTATGTATAGTTGTTACTTATTGGCTATATTAGTGTTGTTTTGTTTGGAATTTGAAATTGTTGTTCATGTGATGTAATACAGTTTTATGTTTTGTGGTACCTTGGATTAATGTTGATTTTATGCGTCTTGTAAGTTGAAATATTGATATCAATTTGTTTACTTTTACTTTTGCTTTTACTTTTTGTTTATTTAATTCAGCGAATTTGGGTAGAAAGGTCGTGTACCGTGTTTGAAGAAACAAAGTTAGATATATATTAATGGGTAAAATTGACCACAAGTTCCTCAATTTTTAAAAATGATCAAATAAGTCACTCAATTTTCAATTGTCCCCTATAGATTACTCAACTTTCAAAAATTATTAAATAGGTCACCCAACTTTCAATTGTCCTCTATAGATCACTCAACTTAAAAAAAAAATCAAATATATCACTTAAATTTCAATTAACCAGGTGACCTATTTGGTTATTTTTTAAAAGTTGAGTATTCTATTGGGGACAATTGAAAGTTGGGTGACCTATTTGATAATTTTTAAAAATTGAGTGACCTATAAGGAACAATTGAAAGTTAAGTGATTTATTTGGTCATTTTTGAAAGTCGAGTGATCTAGGATGATATTTACTCTATATTAATCTCCGCGGGAATTGCAAGGAATTCTCCTGAATTCAACAAAACTAAGAAAAGGGGAACAACGATTAGTATAAAAAAATCAATGGGTGCTATTAGATGACTAGACTAGAACACAATGGATAAAATAGAATGCAGGGGGATATAGATTAGTATATGAATGCTAAGTAAACAAGATTAATTTGTTTCCAGATAGAAAACCAACTTAGCAAGTCAACTTTGAGATTCTCACGTTATTGTCGCCTTGATTTCATTTCCAAAATTAGTTTCGTGATTATAGTAAAAAAAATTAACATTTTGATTCTCTATCATTCTTACTTTGGATCCGCATCATATCTTCCACGGCTGTACTTATGACGCTTGAGTATATATATATTTTTTTCTGACGATTGACAAAATACTCTCTCTCAGTCGTCGTATCTAATGTACAAATCAATTGACCAAGTCAACCCAAAAATGGCGGACAAATCAAACAAGTTCAGATGCTCACCAGTTTTGTAAACAGTTTTATTGTAATTATAATTACCGTTTTATATTTTGTTTTATTATAAATGCGCGCCAATTAAGGTGATATATCACATCACATACCATTTGTTTTAATTAGTTCTTAATCTGTTGATTTTTAATTATTACATATATTGAATTCTTTTAATTTGTAATATTTCTTGCTTCCTCTGTCTCTATCCCCAACTACTTACGACATTTTAATCAATACACAGTATTTTGTACTATCTAAATCGGAAGTATTATATAGTCCATTTTCTCTTTCTGATAATTAACCATCATTTGTAATTGAGTTTTACAAATATACATGGGACTTAGTCACCATGTAACTTGACAGGATCAATACGTGTTTAATACGTGTTTGGACCTCGGGTGCAGTCATACGCTCACCTTTTCATTAGAAACTGAGACCTCCATTTCCGGTTAAAGATCTTACTATTTCTTATATATTTGTAAAAGTCAGTCAGACATGATGGGTAAGTCAAAGTCAGAACAAAACAGTTCCATTATTGAACTGGAGAGGAGTTGAACTAACAGAATTGGAGGGTAGAACAGTCTGTCACCAAATTGTCAGAACTTAATCTTTGAAACAGTCTTACGTGCCATGAATCTATTAGATTAAAACCGACCATGACAAAAGCTCTCTCTATCAAACAATTCTCATTTTTTATGGGGTCCTTTTAATTATTTATTATTGGGTGATGCACCTTGCTTAACTGTCACGACCCGAATATTCACATAGATTTTTTTTTTATTTATTCAGTACGCAACAACTGCCGCAGATATATAAATTAAAAATCTTATATATATATTTTTAATTTATATATATGTAAAACAATGTAAATAAGTATCAATGTAGAATAAATATGAAACAAACTGAGTCTACTCATATATATATATAAGCTGAGTACAAGTACAAATCAAGGCCCTATACACAACAAAATAGGCCATCAGAATCACACTATACTACACTCCTCTCCTGACGTTTAACATAAAAGAGCCACTATATAGCAAAATGATGGCTCTATATACTACAATCACACTACTATATACTATAATATGATCACACTACTAACTTTCCTACTGTCCGTACTACTCCTGTCTAGTGCGAAGCGGGTCCAACTCCTGCATAAAATATTTATAGAAAATTGTATGAGATAGGAATTTTTCTACCTCAGCAAGACTTACAAAATACTATATATATAGTTTTATTATTTTTTTTTAAAAACTTTGATGATTTATAAAAATACTTAAGAAATAGTTATCAAATAAATATATTAAAGTGAATGTGAGATTCAACTTCTATACATAAAATAATCTATCTCAGCTAACATAATTATCTACTAGTTACGTGTAGACGACCGCACTTACCTCCGTGGCCTAGAGGGGAATTCCTCACTCACTGCTTAATTAAAAATAGGGCACTCTGCAGAGCTACAACGCTGCACGACATCGTGAGGCACCCAACTGGGCAAAACTACTACTGACCAACCAACTATACATACAACTGAGATATTTTCTTTTGTGAAATACCATAGTAGCAAAATATCATATTATCTAAGATATAGGAAAGAAGAGTAACTTCTTGCAAAATAACATATCATTCGATATATAGAAAATATGAGTGATTGCTTGCAACATATCATCTTATTCAAAATAAAGTAATTGCTTGCAAAAGATCATGTTATTGAAAATAAAGTGGTTGCTTGCAAAATATCATAAATATTATATTATCCAATTTTAGGAAAATAGAGTTATTGCTTGCCTTTAGGCGGTATCTCCAGCCCAACAACTGCTTCTCCAGTAGATCCTGAAGTAATATTTGGATGCCTAATTATTTTTCTATAATATTTACATTATTCTAGGAATATTACCTAATCTACATTAATTTATGAAGATGACCTAATTTAGAATTTTGGCATTATGACGGTATATTTTGATTTACCAATTATAATACCGGCATTATCCTGACTGATGATAGTAATTGAATAAATAAGGTTTATAATGTGTTAAGATAATTCTAAACATGATTTTTACGTGATGTTGATCTATACAGAAGCATTATAACAACTAGGGTTTTACGGTAAGCAATATTATTACGACTAGGATTTACGATAAATAAATAAACATAATCAGATAAGCAACCGTACCTTGACACGGATATTGATGCAATAATTTACAGCCAAGAGGAACTTCAAACAAGCAGAAGTTATGTATATTTTGAGTGTATATTGAGGTGTGATGCATCTGAAGCTTGAGACGGAAGGGGTATATATAGAGAGGATGAAGAGTGCATGAATTATTTGCTGGTTAGTTGACAGCCAACAGCTTCTATGTGATGTGGCGCATTTATTTCATGCTCCCAATCACTAGGCAGCGTGTGTAGAAAATAGATATGACTAACTAAGAGATATTTTACTGCTTTTGGCATATCATATTGGCTGACTAGTCAAAGGATATCTCTCCACTTTTCAATATGACCCCTCAAAAAGAATGTATTTATAAAAATTCATTTTCTTGATTAATGTTATATATCTAATTTTCTATATTATTACATTAACTAAGAAAAGTTTTGAATTTTTTATGACAAATATCAATTATATTCCTTATTAATGACACGTCTCATTTATCACCTTTATTTATTCACCACAATTCCCTCCTCAATATATAGTAATTACTAATTGAATCATTAGGAATCTTCCACATATGGAAACATAAAATTAATCCCTCATCCACCTCCTTGATTTTTGGTCTCTAGATCTTTATCTCTACACCATGCAAATTGATGATGGAAAACAGAGAAAAGTGATGCTGAAAAACCTGTAATTTTTGTCTTATAATAGTGCACTCTTAATTTATTTCTTTGTCTTTCTATCAACTTTGTTTATTATTTAATCATATGGCTTAACAAGACACTGAGACAATCAATACAACAAATCAAGAAACCGATCTTCCCTAGTTACTTGACTATAATTTTGAAACAGATGTGGTTTTTACAAAGAACACCGTGAAATGCCATTAAAACCAAGAGAACAAACAACAACCCATTTATCAGATTGTTCATTCCGGATTTATACCAAGAAGAGATTAAAAAAAATTGTTTGTTTTAAATCCCGAATGTAAGAGACAAAAAAAACAGGAAGGAGATTGAGGTCATGAGGGGCTGATTTCATATTTCCATTTTCTATGAGGTTTCAACTGATTTAATACTTTATATTGGAAGAGGAGTGTTATAGTCAATGAATAAAGATAATAAATAAGAAATATCATTAATAAGGATTATAATTGGTATTTATCATAAAATTTTTTTAAAACCTTTCTTTGTTAAGAAAATGACCTCTTTGGATAGCACATCTTTTATTATTTCATTCTTGCAATTTTCAATCTAGGGCGGAGAATATTAGATACATAATAAATGAAGAAAAGTACCAAGTCAAAGTCAAGCAAAGCTGAAAATTAAAAGATCTACGCTTGTGTTGTGGCATAAAAAGCAAGTCACATTTCCCATACTTGCAAGCGAAATTCTCTCTCTCAAAATGGAGAATCAAAAACACAAACACCATGCGTTCATCCTTTCATCTATCTTGCCCTTCTTCCTTCTTTTATTAAATTTTCATCAAAATTTAGTGGTGGGAGCTCAGAATGCGACGCCAGCATTGGTTCGTGTTGGGGTGGTGCTTGATTTGGATTCAATGGCTGGAAGAAGGAGCAACACGAGTATTTCCATGGCAATTGAAGATTTCTACGCGATAAATACAAATTTCAACACTAGGGTTGTTTTGGAGTATAGAGACTCAATGAGCAATGTCGTGTCAGCTGCTTCAGCAGGTTAGCTTCAAATTCTTGAATATCAGTTTTGAATTTGGACTTTAGTTTGATTCGTTAAATATAATTCTTCTTTTGTGAGTATTCTCTGTTGTGCTCTTGATTAAAAAAATGTGAAGATTTTTCATTTTTCTGTTCTTGTATTTCTCTGAGAAATTTTAATGCTTTTTGCACTTGTGCAAAAGATGGATAAGATCATCGTGCGTTGTAGTAGTTATAGTCTGCTAATCATAAAAAAATAATGATCCTCTTTTCATTGCTAGGAAATAAAATCATGTAAAATTTAGAGAAAAATCCGGAATTTATCCTTTATAATTCATATCAGAGCATTAAAGGGTTAAGGGACTACTCCAGTTCTGTACTGAATGGAGATGTTGCACAGACTGTTTATATTTTTCACATTTCCGTAATGTTGGTCTCTACTCGGAAACATAATTGATATTCATCAATTTATAATTGTTTCTAATGATGTATCTATTGGTTATTTTTTTTCACTACTCTGTACTGCTAAACAAATCGTCATATATATCATTATCCACACGTTCCAATATGAGGATCCATTCCTTTTTAACTTGACTAGTGACACTAAGTAAGGGAGCTTGATTGTATTATTTGGGAGAGCCAAACAAATTTTCTTTATTGATTAATACTTAATTTTTTTTTTTGGAGGGGAGACAAATACATAAAAATATATAAATATATGTATTTAATTTTTTTTCAGTAAAATACTACAATTCATTCGGTAAAACAATATATATTTTAAAAAATAAAAACAGTATATAAAAATATATAAACTAAAAACAAACAGTATATAAAAATTCATTCCGTAAACAGTATATATTTTAAAAAATGAAAACAATATATAGAAACGCGATAAAACAGTATATAATTTTAATCCGCCGCTACATGGTCGCACAGTACCCCGTCGTGATTTTCCATTTCCCTAAAATTATTCAAGTCAAAACTTCCAAAATCATTTTGCCTTACAGTTACATACTAAATCAATTTTGATTATTATTATTATTATTATTGTTGTTGTTGTTGTTGTTGTTGTTCACTACATAGATGAAGTTTATTAGAGACTGGAAATGGCTATGTCCTCTTTCAAGATTTTTACAAAGTGTTTTTTATATATTATTTGTTTTCAGTTTTTATATACCATCGTGATATATCAAATCCCATAATTTTAATTGGTCAAGTTTTCAAGTCTTATGTGCTAGGAAAGAAAAAAAGATTTCTTTCAATGCAGGCCGCCGCACAAACAGTAAACACTCAAGAAAAATTGCCACTACTTTGTCTACTTTGAACTATTTTCTTTAGTGGTTTTGCCTCTCACGGTCAATACACCACTACAGGTGGTACATTTAAAGCCATAAGATTCCACAAGGCTCAATTAAATAATTCAGTCTAATATTCTATCTTAATGAGCTAAGACTCTTACACATACTAATTCAAATATGTACAAGAGAAGACTTTAGCATACTGACACATACACTCGTAACACATTTTCAATCCGAAAAGCCCTAAACATAGATGGGTATGGAATTGTATATAGTACCATGTGAGTGAAGGAATGTAGGGACCATTTGATTAGAGGGATTTTAAGTGGATTTGAATCTTTTTGGTATGTAATTTTGTAAAAAAATTACCTAAAGAACAGTAAAAGTTTCATATTTTGTAAAGAATTTACCTAAAAAACAGTAAAAGTTTCATATTTTGTTTGAGGGAATTGATTTGTAAAAATATTCTTATCATAACATGTGGAAAATATTTTTAATCCCGCATATATCTGCATTTCTATGTCAGCTCTGGATCTTCTGAAGAGCTCAGAGGTGCAAGCTATAATAGGCCCACAGACCTCAACCGAGACCGAGTTCGTAGCCAATATGTGCAACCAGTCACGAGTCCCCTTACTCTCCTTCTCGGCATCTAGTCCCTCAATCTCTCCTTCTCACCTCCCATTTTTCGTCCGTGCAACCATTAATGATTCTTCTCAATCCATACCCATTGCTTCTTTTATTCAGTATTATGGTTGGCAGGCTGTAGTACCCATTTATGAAGATTCAGAATATGGCTCGGGTATTATCCCCTCACTAGTTGACGCTCTACAGTCGGTTGACACAAATATACCAGATCGTGTAGTCATATCGACTGAGGCAACTAATGACTATATCGACATTGAGTTGTACCGACTCAAATCATTACAAACACGGGTGTTTATTATACACATGCTACCTGCACTGGCTTCTCGGTTATTTCTTCGTGCAAAAGTGCTTGGCATGATGTCTATTGGATATGTTTGGATTGTGACTGATAGTGTAGGGGACGTGTTTGAGACACTGGACCCGAGTGTGGTTCGTTCTATGGAGGGAGTAATTGGGTTCCGACCCTATATTGCTTATTCAGATAAAACAAATGATTTTTCAAAACGGTTTAAGATAAGGTTTCTACAAGACAATCCGAGGATGGAGGTAGTAAACCCTGATATGTATCAGCTTTGGGCATATGATGCAGTATGGGCAATGGCAAAGGCTGTTGAAATGGCAAATATGACGAACCCGAGTTTTGTAGTACCGCAAAGTGGTATCACTGATTTGAGCAGGATTGGGATTTCACAAACTGGGCCGAAACTTCTCCGAGCAATACTAAACAATAATTTTAATGGTTTGGCCGGAAAATTTAGGCTTGTGGATAACCAACTTCAGCTAGCGGCATTTGAGATTGTTAATGTGGTTGGCAAAAGTGTCCGGACAATTGGATTTTGGAATCGAGATAATGGAATTATACGCGAAATTAACTCTTCTCCAGGGAACACTAAAATTAATAACAGTCTAAAATCTATAATATGGCCCGGTGACTCAATGAAGGTACCAAGAGGTTGGGTTGTACCGGTGAGTGAAAAAAAGTTAAGAATACTTGTACCATTGAAGGAAGGATTTAATGTTTTTGTCAATATATCGGGACCGATCCAAGCAAATGTGTCGACTGGAGTCACGGGTTATTGCATTGATGTATTCAATGCGGTCTTGAGCAAGTTGCCTTATGCTGTGCCATATGACTTTTACCCCTTTGTAGATAGCTCGGATACATATGATAATCTGGTGTACCAAGTCTATCTAAAGGTAAACCTATATGAGTTATTCATTTTCCATTTTAAATCATCTCACTATTCTTTTATTGAATTTTTATTTGATTAATTGGTGATACAACTTTCTTTAAAAAAATTGATACAGAAGTATGATGCTGTTGTGGGAGACACAACAATCAGGTTTAATCGTACAACCTATGTGGACTTCACAATGCCATATACTGAGTCTGGTGTTTCAATGGTTGCACCGATCAAACCTGACGCGAGCACCAGCATGTGGATTTTCTTAAAACCACTCACAACCACACTTTGGCTAGCGAGCCTTGCTTTCTTCTTCTTCACTGGATTTGTTGTTTGGTTGATTGAACACCGTATCAACCCCGAGTTTAGGGGGACACCGTGGCAGCAGTTCGGTCTCATCTTTTACTTCGCATTCTCCACTCTTGTCTTTGCTCACAGTATGTGTTAAACCCTAAATAAAATAGGAACACCATGCTCATTTTGTAAAATAATCAAGAGAAAGTATGTAGCTAAAGTAGTCTTATTCATTATAATCATATAATAGTTATATTACGTCAATATCCACTAAGGCTCTAATTGCAGAAGAAATTAATAGTCTAAATTTGTAACTATTGCAAATAATATTTCTTTAACCAACAATAATTTCAAGATATCTCTGATTTTAATGTATTCATATTTTTTCAGAGGAGAAGTTGGAAAGCAACTTATCACGATTCACGGTGATAATATGGGTTTTTGTGGTACTCATCCTGACATCAAGCTACACAGCAAGTCTGACATCCATGCTGACTGTACAACAACTTACTCCTACAGTTACCGACGTGAATCAGCTTATAAAGCAAGGCGATCATGTTGGCTACCAAGATGGTTCATTTGTGAATGGGTTACTGATAAAGCTAGGTTTTGATGAGAAAAAATTGAAAAATTATAGCACGCCAGATGAATATGCAGATGCTTTGTCCAAAGGGTCTGCTAATGGAGGAGTAGCAGCTATTTTCGATGAAATTCCTTATCTTAAAGTCTTTCTTTCTCAGTATTGTGATAAATACATCATGACTGGCCCCACCTATAAGACTGATGGCTTCGGATTTGTAAATCTCTTCTTCTTTGCTTTCTCATTTGATAATAATTATACTTACTTGCACTAATAGATTCCATAAACAGTATCTAAGTTAACTTTTGTTTTGACGATTCAGGTTTTCCCTAGAGGCTCTCCATTACTACCGGACATGTCCAGGGCGGTCTTGACGGTTACAGAAGGACCCGAAATGATTGAGATAGAGAGAAAATGGCTTGGGAAATCCGCCACAATCCCTAATCAAAGCGCGAATCTCAGTGGTTCATCCAGTCTAAGTTTTCGAAGCTTTGCTGGGCTCTTCATAATTACAGGAAGTGTATCTGGGCTCATGCTTTTGGTTTATCTAGCCATGTTCATCTACAAAGAAAAAGATGAATTAATATCTATGGCAACACCCGATCGGTCATTACTGGAGATAGTAAAGCTCTGGTTTGGGCATTATGATGGTATCGACCGTAATTCACCAACTTTGAGAGAGTACATTACGTACTCTATGAATTCAAGAAGAAGAAATCAAGATCAGGGGAGTGTGAGAGAGGTGAACTTAACTGGATCAACGGGTTCACAAAGTCCCGTTAGCATCTCGAACCCGACTTCAGAATTAAATTTTGTGTCTGGGCAGGAAGGGATATTGACCCCACCTGAGATTGAGAGTCCCAGTCCAAGCAATAGAGGCCCGCTTGAAGAGGAGTCCGCAGAGTTGACTGTAGAGAGATGAAATTAGTTAGTTTGTTTCTGGTGTTTTGGTAATTTCAATTCTCCCTTTTTTTTTTTAATTTCATATGTTGTATATAACTGGAATTTAGGAGATAATGAATATCTTAGAAGCTCAGGGAGTGATGTGGACTATTTTCACAAATGTTTGTGTTTAGGTGATATAACTGGTAAATGATATATACAATATATAGCACGGATGTAATAATTTAACTAGGCTAGGCTCCTCAATATGTTGTAATTCAGAGATGTAAGATCAAATATCGAATTAATTTAGCCTTTATGAAAACAAATACAGTAGTTTGTGTGCTAGTTCGAGGACTGAAGATTTCTGCACAAATATCCAAATTCCAAATCAGTTATGGGTACATGATGATCATCAGATTTAGCAATTTTGGCTCAATTAACAGAGCGGGATCAAACTCTATCGGTTCGGTTATTGGTTGACTTCTCATATCACAATGCTACTTGATCAACTAGATTATGGACCATTGAAAATAGCTACCAGATAATATAAAGCAAACAAAATAACATAATTTTAATTGAATATAAATAGCAAATTAGTTGTAGCCTAGTTGATTAAAATATTTGCATATGGAGTCAAAGAGCATGGGTT
Organism: Juncus effusus; assembly: GCA_027726005.1. NCBI lineage: Eukaryota > Viridiplantae > Streptophyta > Magnoliopsida > Poales > Juncaceae > Juncus > Juncus effusus. The sequence goes on along the minus strand of CM050890.1, from coordinate 10,461,592 downwards.
AAATTTCCGACAAACGCAATATAATACCTATTTAGTAAAGTTTCTCAACCTCATGGATTGAACATAAAAAAAAAAATTGAATATAAGTAAAAACTATATATAATTGAATGTCTATCTGTACCCTTAAACGTCATGTCAACATCGAAAAATGCTTTCTGTTTGTTGACCAGAATGCTCGGCAGACTAACAGCAGGCCCCGTCACCTCAATCACAAACAACTCATCTTCACGATAACACTTGTATCGTGCATCCAGTTCAAAACTTGTTGCGAGCATGAAGTTGGAGGACAAGACGTTTGTCAGCCTTCTACTAAGACATGAAATATTGGGCTCGCTATTTCCAGTAAATTTTAATACAATATCGAACACCTAATTATTGAACAAAAAAGAAGAACAATAAGAAATTAACATTTTAAAGAATATCGAAAAATAATTTTGATGTTGTTTGATTCGTACCGGATGTGAGGTGGCATTTGGGTTGAGACCAGAGGCGGCTAGACCCACAGCAGTAAAGGTCAGCTGGTTTGGCTGGGTGACGTCGTAATAATCGAACACAAAAAGGCCGACAACCAAACAAATCATTAATATACAGAAAATCATGATAATTTGATCACATAATTCACAACGCGGCTAGACCCACGGCAGTAAAGGTGAGCTGGTTTGGCTGGGTGGCGTCGTAATAATCGAACACAAATAGGCCGACAACCAAACAAATCATTAATATAAAGAAAATCTTCGATCACATAATTCACTTGAACAGGATTCGCCTAACGAACTGGACTGGTGACTACAATGATTGAACTGGTGACTACAATTCGGGCAAACTGTCGCCATTTTGAAATTCACCATTTAAATTTTTTTTGAGGGAGGAAGATTGTTTTGTTGGTAGATTGTGAAATGATTTTGTTTGGAGTTCATTAAGTTAGTTTGTTTTTGCATTTTAGTTTCCTGATTTAGAATATGGTTAGGCTGACGCTGATCGTGTTGACCAAATTAATTTTTGGACGGGTGAGTACTTGATTCTGTTGATATCAAATAACTGGTTTACTGGGGGTGAAACCTTGATTGGAAATGGAAATTGATGACCTTTCATCACATTTTGATAATATTTCTTGTCAAATAAGAAAAATTAAATATTAGCCACATTATTATAGAAATATGCCCAAACTAAGTCTCATTAACATCAAATGTAGGATTTATTTATTGCAAACTCACCTCTAATAGAATGATAAGACATCATTCCACCAACTCAAAGGTTATGAGTTCGAAACTCGGCGAAATCGATTTCCTTCAAAAAAAAAATGTAGGATTTATTGAGCCCTATTATGTTTTATTAAGCAAATAATAATATTGGGCCCTATTCTCTCTTATTATGGAGTCTTAGACTGGGCTGTAAATATGCTGACTGGCCTATAGTAAAAATTTATCTTATGTATTAATTTTGAGCCTTGCTTTACACCATAATACAATTTCTGATTTAACATAATAATACAAGAGAATATATATAGTGCGTCCTCATTCCCCCATTTCTGATAAAATATGTTGAACGGCTCATATATGGTGTCCTCTTATTTTTTTATATGACATTTTTTTTGGAAAAATTAGGGGACAAGTTATAGTTTTCTATAATACAATAAAAAATCTTAAATATGACTTTGTAAAAATGTGAAGGATCAAATACATGTAAATACATATATTTGAAAAATTCGATAATTACCGGCCTAAAAAAAGAACACCTGAGTTCTAATGATATATACTAGTCCGGTAGTCCCTATAATGATTCGCACCATGTATTAATAAAGAGAGATAAGCTTATCTATTAGAATGCAAACTTACATGTGCGAATCTTGTGAATGGAAGACACATGTTTCACAAAGTATTCCGATTTGCCAATTTATATGAATACACTGCACCACTAATATGGCTAGCCAGCAATAGCCAATATTTATATAAATTCACTTACATCATCACACTTACACAATAAGAAAGAAAAAAATAACAGCTCTATTTTGAAAATGCTACAACAGATGGAAAATCTATCACTGAATACCTCCTGCCACTTCAAATCTGCTAGGAAAACTTAACATTTCAACGGAATAGAAAACATTTCACTAACTTTCGACCACCCAAACATACAAATTATTAATGACCAAAAAATCAGTGAAAAAGCTAGTGAATCATTAGTGTTGATAACTTTATTGTACTTCAAATAGTAACTATGATTTCTTTTGAGACTCATTGAGGCTTGATTTCGTCACCAGTGTTGTGTCGCACGGCACTGGAACATCCATTAGCAGCGTTAGACCTTTACACGACACATGATAGAAATTACCCCTCGCCGTATTTCGCTCTGAAAAATCACATGTTAAAATGGTTATTTGAGTTTAATCTTGAATTATCAAATCAGATTGAAATCTCTCACGGTTCAATCGTCAGGTAACTAAACAGGTTGAATATTAATATTGTTAATCGATATATAATGATATACTGAAAACAGAAAAATAACATTGCAACGTCATCTAAGTTGAATATTTGTTTCATACCTATTAACTCCATGTCGACATCAAACAATGCTTTCTGTTTGTCCAGGCTGCTCGGTAGACTGATAGCGGGGCCATTCACCTCAATCACAAACATTTCGAATGTGTCAAAACACATGTATTCAGGATCCGGTTCGACATCCTTTGCAAGTGTAATGTTGTTGTATGAGACGGTAAACAGTCTTCTACCTAGACAGACCGAACCCGATTTGCGGCTCCTCGAATATTTAAATATAACATCAAACACCTATATAGTCAACCAAAAAGAATGACAAGAAATTAACATTTCAAAAATTATTCTGAATAATATGAAATTTTTTATTCTTACGGGATGTGAGGTGGCATTAGGGTTGAGACCGGACGCGGCTAGAGCCACAGTGGTAAAGTTTATATCGTTTGTTGGGGTGACCTGATCATAATCATCGTACAAATAAACAGCCCCGAGAATAACAGCAAACATAGCAACCATGAAAATCACAACCATGATTTTCATGCAGAGGCGGTCGCCGCTGCCGTGTTCATGCATTTCATCTTGTGGATCAAAGCTGTGACGACAATTCGGAGACTCTGACACCATTTTGGATTTAGCGATTTAGGTTTGTTGGAGGAAGAAGATTGATTTTGTTTTGCTGGTAGCTGGTGAAATGATTTTCTTCGGGAGCTAGCTTTGTGATTTTTTTTCAAGTATTTTAGTTTCCTGATTTGGAATATGGTTAGCCTGGATGTTCGAAGCAGAAAAAGAAATTGCTAGGCTGGATGATTACTCAATGCAATTGTAAAAATATAATTATTATAGATCAAACAATTTGCGCGTGTGAGCTTTGAAAAGCAGTGAATCTGTTTATTCGTTTTATGATAAGTTTTTTTTTTTAAGTGCGTTTTTATGATAAGTTGGGCCCTCTTTTTATTTGGCCTATTCAAACTGAAATAATCAATTGTTTTGACTCCTAGTTTTCCTTAGCCCGTAGTATGTTTTATCTCATATATTTGAGACTTGCTTTATTTTTGGAATAAGCTTTCAGATATTAATTAATTCCAACCTCTTATTTTTCATTTATTTTTGAGCCTCCTCAAGAGGCCACATCATCACTTTTATCTCCACCGTTCGATCAATTTTTTTGTCAAATCTTAGCTATTCATTTTCTCAAATTTATTGATATTTTATGGCAATATATGTGTGGTTATTAAAACATAATCATATGATTGGTTGTATTGGTGTTTTGTGTTCCATCCCCGATTTAGTGAGAACCGTTGTAATTTATTTCTGACCATAAGATCTTAATCAGATGACTTCAGTGAATTATAATTAATGAAGAGTTAATGAAGAGTTAATTCATTAAAATATAAATAATTTTTCGTTTCTTCTTTAAAAAATTATAATTCTTAATGAAATATTTTATTTCTCATGTTAAAATCATCAAATATAAATTTGTTGGAATTTTCTCTTTATTTTGAGATCCATATTATTATGGTTATAATTTATTTTTTTCTTGCTAAAATATGTGAATAAAGATTATATAAAAGAACATGTAAAAAAATAATATGCTCATTAAGTTATACCTTATACCTTATTTTTCATCTCTCTTTAAGCATTCTCAAGAGACCTATCGTCAATTTTATCTCGGCTGTTGGATCAATTTTTTTTAAAATCTTAGTTTTTCTTTTAAATTATTACCACAATATCACTTTGTCAATTAGATTAATGTTTCGTGTTATATCTCCAATTACGTGAGAACTATCATATTAAATAAAATTTTAGAGTATTAAAAATTATATTATATTACTTAATGCATTTGGAGAATATGTATCATTTTAATAACTAACAAAATATAAATAAGAAAAATAACGGTGACAATTTTTTCAGAAAATGAGTCATGTTATATTTTCTTATGTATAGTAAATATATTTTTTCTATATATATAATACCATATTTCCTTTTTACAAATCATGATAAATATAATTAATTATTTTTATAATTTTTAAAGTTAATCATCTATAATTAAGTCTTATGGGGTTTCAACTAAAATCTATGAAATTAATTATCGTTTATTTTTAGTTTTTAGATCTCCTTCATTGTCTGATTAATACTTGATTTTCTTCTTATATAATATGTCAATAGATAGGCACAAGAAAACTAAATAGATAAAAAAAGATAATATTTTAATCTTATAAATCTTAATGCAAACATAAATTAATTAGATTGTAAATTAATAATCTAAATTATTTTTTGGATTATTATTTTTTGTTTTTTTATGAATTTATTATTTATGTTATTTTTTTTCATATATGTAAATTTATTTGTATAAATTTATTTGTATAGAGTTATCCATCCTTATAAAATTAGATGTGATATAGAAACTATTTTTTAATGAATAATAAATGGATAAAATATCTTATGATATAATTCAAAATAATTTTAAACATAACTAACTTATATAGCATAATTATTATATATAATTGCAATTTATCCATAAATTTTAAATGAATAACAAATTTAAATATTCGCAGCGAAGCACGAGCATGATCCTAATCATTTTAATTACCAGAACTAGCCGAAAGAGTAACATTAATTAAATATAAAAAGTCACACTTCACACTAAAAAAGTAATCAGGACAGTTTAGCATTACTAATCATACAATTTTTAATTGGTCAAGTCTTCAGCTCTGTGTGCTGATCTTAGGAAAGAAAAATAGATTTATTTCAAGACAAGCCACAAACATTCAAGAAAAAAATGGCATTAGGTAGTCTAGTCCTAGTTAATTTCTTTAATGGTTATGTTTCTTGACGGTCAATTAGACTGCTACAGGTACCGTTACAGTGCTGCCATTAAAATTCAACAGGTTCAGTTATTTCTAATATGTGCCAATAATTTTTACATAACGTGTTTTGACTTTTGAAACGGAATAACCCTAACAAACAGAGGTGAGTTTAGAATTTTATATCGTACCTTGAGGCTGAAGGAATAGGGTGCATTTTGATTTGATAGAGGAATTTTCGTGGTTTTGAATTTCTGTGGTCTGAGATTTTATGGAAAAAAAAAACTATTTGAATTTTGAGGGATTTGATTCTCTAAATCTTCTATTGTCATCTTTTAGTTAATGGGGTACACCAAGTTCTTTTATATGAGTAGCATTAAGTTCGTTAATTTTACATATGTAATAATAAATAGTTCCGTTCCATTATGAATATTGAAGTTATTATTTTTGAATTTTTAAATCTCACACATTAATTAAAACTTATAATGTTTTTTATTTCAAAATACTGATCTTTTAAGTTCATCACTTACCCTCCAAATCAAATAATCTAAAGTTCATGCAATTCTATTTCAGCCCTGGATCTTCTGAAGAACTCGGAGGTTCAAGCTATAATGGGCCCACGAACTTCAACCGAGACCGAGTTCGTAGCCAACATGTGCAACCGATCACAAGTTCCCTTACTTTCCTTCTCCGCCACTAGTCCCTCAATTTCTCCTACTCAGCTCCCATTTTTTGTTCGTGCAACCATCAATGATTCTTCTCAATCAATACCCATTGCTTCTTTTATTCAGTATTTTGGATGGCGGGCTGCGGTACCAATTTACGAAGATTCGGAATACGGCTCGGGAATTATCCCCTCTCTAGATGATGCTCTGCAGTCGGTTGGCACAAATATACCTGATCGTGTGGTCATATCGACCGAGGCAACTAATGACCATATCGACATTGAGTTGTACCGGCTCAAGTCATTACAAACACGGGTGTTTATTATACACATGGTACCAGCATTGGCTTCTCGGTTATTTCTTCGTGCAAAAGTACTTGACATGATGTCAGTTGGATATGTTTGGATTGTGACGGATAGTGTAGGGGATGTGTTTGAGACACTAGACCCAAGTGTGGTTCGTTCAATGGAGGGAGTGATTGGAATTCGACCCTATGTTTCTTATTCAGATAAAATAAATAAATTTTCAATACGGTTTAAGGCAAGGTTTTTACAAGATAATCCGGCGAGGGAAGTAGTAAATCCTAACTTGTATCAGCTTTGGGCATACGATGATGTTTGGGCGATGGCAACGGCTATAGAAATAGCAAATATGAAGAACATGAGTTTCGTCGTACCGCGAAGTGGTGCTACAGATTTGAGTCGGATTGGAATTTCACAAACCGGGCCGAAACTTCTCCAAGTAATAGTAGAGAGTAATTTTGATGGTTTGGCCGGGAAATTTAGGCTTGTTGATAACCAACTTCAACTATTGGCATTTGAGATTGTTAACGTGGTTGGCAAGAGTACACGGGGTATTGGATTTTGGACTCAAGATAACGGGATTATACGCGAGATTAATTCTTCATTAGCAAACAACAATACTAATAATAGTTTGAAATCTATAATATGGCCCGGTGACTCAACTGAGGTACCAAAAGGTTGGGTCATACTGACTAGTGGGAAGGTGTTAAGAATACTTGTACCAGTGAAGGAAGGGTTTAATGTTTTCGTAAATATATCAGAGCCTATTAAAGCAAATGTCTCGACTTCAGAAGTCACGGGTTATTGCATTGATGTATTTAAAGCAGCCTTGAGCAAATTGCCTTATGCTGTGCCATATGAGTTTTACCCTCTTGTTGATAGCTATGATAATCTCGTATACGAAGTCTATCTAAAGGTAAGTTAATTTTATGTTACTCAAATTTCCATTTTAAACCATCTCATTAACTCTTTTACTGAATTTAATTTGATTAATTGATAACAGAACTATGATGCTGCTGTGGGAGACATAACAATCAGGTTTAATCGCACGACCTATGTAGATTTTACAATGCCATATACTGAGTCCGGTGTTTCAATGGTTGCACCGATCAAGCCCGACCCGAGCACTAGCATGTGGATTTTCTTAAAACCACTCACGACCACACTTTGGCTTACGAGCCTTGCCTTCTTCTTATTCACTGGATTTGTCATTTGGTTGATTGAGCACCGTATTAATCCTGACTTTAGGGGGACTCCTTGGAAGCAGTTCGGTCTGATCTTCTACTTCGCATTTTCCACTTGTCTTTGCTCACAGTAAGTGTTACTCCCTAAATAAAAATACGAAGCCCCATTCTGTAAAATAATCTTTTTTTAAGGTTCATTTTGTAAAATAATAAAAAGCAAACAATTATGTAGCTAGAATAGTCTATTCACTATGACTAAATATTAATTATATTAGTTCAATATTTCTCTTACCTAAAATTGCAGAACAAATTTAGTCTAAATTTGTTACTATATTGCAAAATAACATCTCTTTTACCAGCAAATAATTTCAAGACATCTATTTGATTTCCATCTGTCCATATTTTTTTAGAGGAGAAGTTGGAAAGCAACTTGTCACGGTTTGTGGTGATAATATGGGTCTTTGTGGTACTCATCCTCACATCAAGCTACATGGAAAGTCTGACATCTATGCTGACTGTACAACAACTCACTCTCCGACAGTTACAGACATTAGTCAGCTCCTAAAACAAGGCGATTATGTTGGCTACCAAGACGGTACATTTGTGAAAGGGGTGCTGCTAAAGCTAGGTTTTGATGAGAGCAAATTGAAGAGCTACAACTCCTCGGATCAATATGCTGATGCGTTATCCAAAGGGTCTGCTAATGGAGGAGTAGCAGTCATTTTTGATGAAATTCCTTATCTTAAAGTCTTCCTTTCTCATTATTGTGATAAATATACCATGACTGGCCCCATCTACAAAACTGATGGCTTCGCTTTAGTAATTATCTTCTTCTTTAGTTAATTATCTTCTTCTTTAGTAATTCGCTTTAGATCTTTTAATTAATATATAAGTTAATTTTGTGTTATTATTTAGGTTTTCCCTAGAGGCTCTCCATTATTGCTAGACATGTCCAGGGCTGTCTTGAGTGTTACAGAAGGACCCGAAATGATTGAGATAGAGAGAAAATGGCTAATTGGGGAATCCACCACATGCCCAAATAAGAGTGCGAATCTCGGTGGTTCCTCCAGTCTAAGTTTTCGAAGCTTTGCTGGGCTCTTCATAATCACAGGAAGTGTATCTGGGTTCATGCTTTTGGTTTATCTAGCCATGTTTATCTACAAAGAAAAAGACGAGTTAATCTCTATGGCAACTCCCGATCGGTCTTTCCTGGAGATAGTAAAGCTCTGGTTTGGGCATTATGATGGTATCGACTGTAATTCACCAACTTTGAGAGAGTACATTACGTACTCTATGAATTCGAGAAGAAGGAATCAAGATCAGGGAAGTGTGAGAGAGGTGAACTTTACTGGATCAACGGGTTCACAAAGCCCTATTAGCATCTTGAACCCGCCTTCAGAAATGAGTTTTGTATTTGGACAGGAAGGGATATTAACCCCGCATGAGGCTGAGAGTGCTGCCAGTCCCAGCCTGAGCAATAGAGGCTCGTCTGAAGAGGATTTCGTAGAGCTGACTGTAGAGAGATGAAATGGTTTAGTTAATTTCTTTATGGTGTTTTTGTGATTTCAGGTCTTCCTTTTTAATTTTATATGTTGTATATAATTCACATTTAGGAGACAATGAAGATCTTAGAAGAGGGAGTGATGTGGATTAGTTTCACAATTGGTTATGTTTAGGTGTCCATATAACTGGTTACTGATATATACAATACATAAACACAGATTTAAGTATTTAACTAGACTTCTCAAATTGTTGCAATTCTTTTTTTTTTTTGATGAATTAAATTGTTGCAATTCTGAGATGTAAGATCAAATATCGAATTGATTTAACCTTTATGTAAGCAAATATGGTAGTTTGTGCTAGTCCCAGGACTGAACATTTCTGTACAATATTCAAATTCCAAATCCGTTGAGTACATGAGTGATCATCAGATTTAGCAATTTTGGCTCAAAGATGTGCGCCAGCGGTATCTGCACAATCTATTCTTTAATTATCACTCAATTTTCCTCAAGTGCTTTTGTAATTTTATCGTTTTGTCTATAAACCGTGTGGGTTGTAGTTGTAATCATCTTGCAATTATGTGGGATTTATGTAATTTTCTCTTTATAAGTTGATTTCATGACAGATTTTCTTAGCAAGAATGGAGATAGGAAAGATTCTGAAGTTAGATTTAAGCAAGGTTGTTGTTGGGCCTGGTCGATTGTCAGATTGTAGTCGATACAATGGTTCTTGGGCTTGACCCTATCAATAAATGTATAAAAAAAAAAAAGTAACCAAAATATTTTTATATCCCTTTTGATCACGAAATAATACATTTTGTAACTACAGTTTATATCTTTGACTTTGTTTTGGAAGGAAACAAGGGGTCATCGACCTTGTGAATTAATTGATAGAAACGCAAACATTACAGCTGTTCTGGATTCTTGTCTACTTCATTCACACTTGAAGCAGACTTACAATACGCGCCAAGGCAATAGACCCTACCTATATACAAATCGGACTAAAAATATGACATATAATAATAATATTAATAACCATAAGAACAATTATAGAAGAACATTTGGCATCGGGTAGCAATTAATTTTCTGCGAATATAGAAGAACATTATAGAGCTATTATTAGTTTGATAAACAACTTCATAAGTCATGCAAGGATGGGGAGTGGGGACTGGATTTCACTTCATAAGGAAAAAATGATGGAACCTCCAGAAAAACGACAAACTCAGGACCATGACTACGACTGAGATTAATTAGATGCATAGTAAAGAAAGAAAATACCAAGTCAAAGTCAAGCAATTTGGAAATTAAGAAAAAAATGATATGCCTATGGCATAAAAAGCAAGTCACAGATCCCACACTTACAAGCCAACAAAATCTCTTTCTCAAAATGGAGAATCAAAAGCACAAGTGCGTTGCGTTTCTTTCATCTCCCATGTGCTTCTTCTTTCTTTTGTTGAATTTTCACCAAGTTTTAGCTGTCAGAGCTCAGAATGCGACGCCACCATTGGTTCGTGTCGGGGTGGTGCTTGATTTTGATTCAGTGGCTGGAAGAAGGAGCAAAACGAGCATTTCCATGGCGATTGAGGATTTCTACGCGATAAATGCAAATTTCAACACTAGGGTTGTTTTTGAGTATAGAGACTCCATGAGCGATGTCGTATCAGCTGCTTCAGCAGGTTAATTTCAAATCTTACTTTGCCTCATTTCCATTTTTTGATTGAATGGACTTTCAAAATATATTATAATTAATTATTTATATGACATATCTAATAAACAACAAAGTTTCATCACAACATAGCTTGTGAATTTTTTCGTAGCGCGTCATTACTTTTTAACTTGCTTAAGTAACCTCAACAAGCCACTTCATTCCAATGATTTGTTATGCAATTCGTACAATTTTAATCCAACGTTTGATCATGTATTTGCGTTATCTATATGGATATAAGTTAAGAACATTTATTAGAGAGTGAGATTCATACTATACTTGAATAGTTGAATTACAATTGTCTACGAAGAGTTTAATAGCTTTGTTATTATAGTGAATCATTTTTAAATTATTCTTCATTTTTTTTAAAGAGAATGATTCTCTTTTTTGATATTTCTTAATTTTTTTTTTTTATGTTGAAAGAGAATGATTCTCAGTCAAATATTGCGTTTTTCATGCTAAAAACTTTATAATTAGATCCATTTAAAAACTATCTTTATTACGAACTCCAGGGACGGTTGCTCCCCCCAAGATTTTGACCGAGTAATATATATCAGTAGTGTTTTAGTGAAAAAAAAATTGAAATATATGTATTTTTATGTATTTGGCCCCCTCAAAAATTTTGTACAGTGTTAATCAGTGGGGAGAAATTTTTTTGGCCCTCCCAGTAAATTTAATCAAGCTCCATGCTTGATGAACTCCAAATTAGTGTAATTCCAAATTAATTTTGTCTTTAGCTTGAACATTTGAATGACAACTATTGATAAAATCTTTAGAATAGTTCATCATTTTTTTTTGATGAAGAGGAGTAGGCTTGGTATCCTACGTCCATAAAATCTTTTAGAATTTCATAAGTGATTTTATTTTTATATTAACAAATTTTGGCATTAATTTTTCTCGCTTAAATAAATGTATTACAATTACGTGAGAGAAAATGTGAATAAGAAACAATATGAAGTAATGTATCTTTCCGTAATTAAAATTTCAAAATATATAACAATAAATTATTTATTGCTTTGCTAAAAAATTCAATACCCTGCAGCGTAGCAGGGACTTCTCTAGTATTCAAAAATAATCTTCCATGTTGAATACTAAATTTATTATTTTGAATTTTAAATCTCACACATTAATTAATTTATAATGTCTTTTACTTTAAAATACCGACTTTAAATCTCACACATTACTTAATGTATAATGTCTTTTACTTCAAACACTCTTAATGTATAATGTCTTTTACTTCAAACACTCTTTTAAGTCCAACCATTTCTATTCCAGCTCTGGATCTTCTGAAGAACTCGGAGGTTCAGGCTATAATGGGCCCACAAACTTCGACCGAAACCAAGTTCATAGCCAACATGTGCAACCGATCATAAGTTCCCTTACTCTCCTTCTCCGCCACTAGTCCCTCAATTTGTCCTACTCAGCTCCCATTTTTTGTTCGTGCAACCATCAATGATTCTTCTCAATCGACACCTCTTGCTTCTTTTATTCAGTATTTTGGCTGGCGAGCTGTAGTACCAATTTACGAAGATTCGGAATACGGCTCGGGCATTATCCCCTCTCTAGTTGATGCTCTGCAGTCAGTTGACACAAATATAGTTGACCGTGTGGTCATACCAACTGACGCAACTAACGACCGTATCGACATTGAGTTGTACCGACTCAAGTCATTACAAACACAAGTATTTATTATTCACATGTTACCAGCACTTGCTTCTCAGTTATTTCTTCGTGCAGAAGTACTTGGCATGATGCATGTTGGGTATGTTTGGATTGTGACAAATAGTGTAGGGGACGTGCTTGAGACACTGGACCCAAATGTGGTTCATGCTATGGAGGGAGTGATTGGGTTTCGACCATATGTTGCTCATTCAGATAAAATAAATAATTTTTCAATACGGTTTAAAACAAGATTTATACAAGATAATCCGGGTATGGAGGTAGTAAACCCTGATGTGTGCCAACTTTGGGCATATGATGCGGTCTGGGCAATAGCAACTGCTGTAGAAATGTCAAATATGACAAACATGAGTTTTGTGGTACCGCAAAGTGGTACGGCAGATTTGACTCGGATAGGGTTTTCGCAAACGGGGCCGAAACTTCTCCATGCAATACTGGATACTAAGTTTGATGGATTGGCAGGGAAATTTGGGCTCGTTGATAATCAACTTCAACTATTCGCATCTGAGATTGTTAATGTTGTTAGAAAGAGTACTCCGACTATTGGATTTTGGACCCGAGAAAATGGGATTATACGCGAAAATAATTTTTCACCAGGTAGCAATAATATTAATAATAATTTGAAATCTATAATATGGCCCGGTGACTCGAGGGAGGTACCAAAAGGTTGGGCTGTACCAATAAGTGGGAAGGTACTAAGAATACTCGTACCAGTGAAGCATGGGATTAGTGTTTTTGTAAATATATCAGGGCCGATTAAAGCAAATGTGTCGACTCTCGGAGTTACTGGTTACTGTATTGACGTATTCAATGCAGTCTTGAGCAAGTTGCCTTATTTTGTGCCATATGAGTTTTACCCTTTCGTGAATAGCTCTGATACATATGACAACCTCATATACCAGGTCGATCTAAAGGTGAGTTTGTATAAGTTACTTGGATTTCCATCATAAACCATGACACTACTCTTTTACTGAATTTTTATTTGATTAATTGATAACAGAACTATGATGCTGTTGTGGGCGATACAACAATTAGGTTTGATCGCACGGCCTATGTGGATTTCACAATACCATATACTGACTCTGGTGTTTCAATGGTCGCACCAATCAAGCCTGACGCGAGAAGTAGTATGTGGGTTTTCTTAAAACCACTCACAACCACACTTTGGCTAACGAGCCTCGCCTTCTTATTCTTCACTGGATTTGTCGTTTGGTTGATTGAGCATCGTATTAATCCTGACTTTAGGGGGACTCCTTGTCAGCAGTTCGGTCTCATCTTCTACTTCGCATTCTCCACTCTTGTCTTTGCACACAGTATGTGTACGAGATCACAGTTTTATTTTGTAAAGTAATTATTAAAATAGGTTATTATCATTATAACTAAATATTCTATATTGTTGATATACTTTGAATAATTATACTTATATGCTGTAGCTGAAGAAAAATAATAGTCTAAATTTGTAACCATTGGAAATAAGATCTCTCTTAGCACTCTCAAAACATGCCTATAATTTCCATTTTGTCCATATTGTTTTAGAGGAGAAGTTGGAAAGCAACTTATCACGGTTCGCGGTGATAATATGGGTCTTTGTGGTACTCATCCTCACATCAAGTTACACAGCAAGTCTGACATTCATGCTGACTGTACAACAACTCAATCCGACAGTTACCGACTTGAATCAACTCATAAAACAAGGCGATTATGTTGGCTATCCAGACGGTTCATTTGTGAAAGGGTTACTAACAAACCTAGGTATTGATGAGAACAGATTGAAGAACTACAGCACCCCAAGTGAATATGCAGATGCCTTGTCCAAAGGTTCCGCTAATGGAGGCATAGCAGCCATGTTCGACGAAATTCCTTATCTTAAAGTCTTTCTTTCTCAGTATTGTGATAAATACACCATGACTGGCCCCATCTATAAGACTGATGGCTTCGGTTTTGTAATTCTCTTCTTTTTTTGGTTTCTCATTTGATAGTTAATTTTCCTTGAACTAACATATGTCGTAAATATCTAAGTGAATTTATTTTTATTTTACTATATTTAGGTTTTTCCTAGAGGCTCTCCATTATTGCCAGACATGTCTAGGGCGGTCTTGAGAGTTAGAGAAGGATCTGAAATGACTGAGATAGAGAGAAAATGGTTTGGAGAATCCACCAATCAGAGCACGAATTTCGGTTCCTCCAGTCTAAGTTTTCAAAGCTTTGCTGGACTCTTCATAATCATAGGAAGCGTATCTGGACTCATGCTTTTCAGTTATCTAATCATGTTAATCTGCAAAGAAAAAGACGAGTTGATATCTATGATCACACCTGATCAGTCTTTCCTGAATATAGTAAAGCTCTGGTTTGGGCATTATGATGGTATAGATCTCAACTCACCAACTCTGAGTTGGAGAGGAAGGAAACAAGAGGGGTGTGTGAGAGAGGTGCACCTAACCGGTTTAACGAGTTCACGGAGCCCAGGTAGCGTCTCAAACCCGACCTCAGAAATTAATTTTCCGTCTGGACAAGAAGGGACATTTGCCCCACCTGAGACTGAGAGTTCAAGTCCAAGCAATAGAAGTCCATCTGAGGAGAAGTCTGTACCGTAGAGTTGACAGTAGAGAGATGAAATGGCCGAGTTAATTTATTTCTACTGTTTGGTAATTTTTGGACTCCCTCTTATTTTGCAGTTTTATATGTATATAATTGGGAGTTAGGAGATAATAAATTAATTAAGAGCTTAGAAGAGGGAGAGGGAATGCGGATTAGTTACAAGTGTCCAGGTTTAGGTGTACATGTAATAGATATGGTTTTATATAATTATATATAACAGATTAATTTAACTAGGCTTCTCTAAATGTTGAAATTCAGAGAGGTAAGCTCAATTAATTGGTTTAAACTAATTGATTTAAATATCTAATTGATTTAAACTTGATGTACAATATTGGTATGGGGTACATTACATGGACTGATGATCAGATTTACAAATTTTGCTGAGTTATGTGCAGGAGCAGTATATGCATGTTCTGTTACTTAATTTTCACTCGATTATCCGCAAATCAGTTTACGTAATTTTGTTACTTAATTTTCATTTGATTTGCCGAGAAGATCAAGATTGGAAGAGTTTCTGTTAACGACTTCGCTATTTTCCTACTGGCTTCTTTCATTTATTTTACTTTCTTCAATGTTCAAATATCTAATTTAGGTGTAAACTACCCACAAAAGACAGAATGGTGGGAAAAAGCAACAAAGACGAATGGCAAGCTCTTTGGACAGCAATTTGTTGGAAACTTTGGAAAGAGAAAAATAGTCGAATCTTCAGGAATCAAACAAAGGACTCTACAAGAGTCTTCAACGCGGCCGCAGAAACGGCAAGGGACTGGTTGAAGCCTTGAAGGCGAGACGGCCGATTATGAGGGATAGAAAGCTAGCTAGAACCAATATATAGAGTGAAGGAAAAGTTTAGATAGTCAGGATTAGCTGAATTTAGGACTAGAGATCCTAAATTACCAAATGTAATATAAATGTAGCATTTTTTTCATATCAATGAAAGTCTTTTGTAGTATGATCGGCTACGCCTCAAAAAAAAAAAAAAAATCTAATTTAGGACCTGTTAGGCTCCACTTGTAATTCTAAATTCTCTCTGTAAACCTGTCTAAGGACTCTTAATTTTATTAATATAATTGATTAACACCAAAGCCTGATAATCCTTCAACAAAAAGTTACGTAATTTTGTTGAAATCTTCATTATCTCTTGCCATCATGTGGGATTCATGCAATTTCAAGTGAGATTTTCTTAGCATGAAAGAAAAGAAGATGCGAATTAGGATTCTGAGTATCATATTCATAAATCATAATTGATATATCTACTGAGATTTAGTTCGTCACTCTTAATAAATATTTAATATATAAGACAATATTTTCACATTCCTTTTGATCATGAAATTTGTCACTGTCGTTTTTAATTTCACAATGCAGAGCCAGCAATTTCAGACTTAAAAAAAAAAAATCTGGCAGTTAAAAAAAAACAAAATTCGCCGTCTGTGGGAATCGAACCCACGACCACACGGTTAAAAGCCGTGCGCTCTACCAGCTGAGCTAAGACGGCTTGACGTTCAGCTTCAATATTTATTTTACTAGAACGTTTTCTCCAAAATAATACGAGATTCAACCAAAATTGACGGACTAGATTCGAGTACCATTCCATTCATTCATTCATTCCATCGTCGTTTCCTCCTCCTCCTCCTCCTCCGCTTCGAGTCTTCACGCAGAATCCTCTTCCCGCTCCTTTTCAAATTCAAAAAGCATTGGAAGACGGAGGATGGAAGTGAGCGATCTGAACAAGGTGTGGGAGACGAAGGCGCTGAAGAAGCCCGGCGAGGAGGAGGCCCGCGCCGTGCTCGACAAGATCGCCAAGCAGGTCCAGCCCATCATGCGCCGCCGCAAGTGGCGCGTCAAACGCCTCTCCGAGTTCTAGTAAGTTACTCTTTTCCCCCTCCCCCCAATTTTATTCCTTTCTTTCAGTTCTGAAATCCAGCAAATAAGAGGTGAATCTTACTACCTTTGTTTCAGTCCGAAGAATCCGGCGCTGCTAGGGCTGAATGTGAACAAGGGCGTGGAGGTGAAGCTGAGGCTGAGGAGGCATAACCGGGAATGGGATTTCTTCCCTTTCGATCAGGTGCTCGACACGATGCTACACGAGTTATGCCATATTCAACACGGCCCCCACAATGCCCAGTTCTACAAGCTCTGGGATGAACTCCGCAAGGTAATTCATTAATTTTATTTAATAAATTCTTCTTGAATTGAGGCTGTTTGTATCACTATCGTACTAGTTTGTTACCAATTTATGACGCATTTTCTTTTTACCAGTTTTCAATCAAGAATACTTCTTGAACTGTACCCAGTTAGGTCTATCAGTATTAATATATATTTCCTGCGTTACTAATAATCAATGCAGGAATGTGAGGAGCTGATATCGAAAGGCATAACGGGTTCGGGTCAGGGATTCGACGGATCGGGCCGACGACTAGGCGGGTTCACTATCCAACCTGCCTTACCAGCCCTTCGCCAAACAGCGCTAGCAGCGGCTGAAAAGCGGGCCCGTAACGGTGCGTTATTACCGACCGGCCCAAGACGATTAGGTGGGAATGACGTCATCATGACCTCACTCAGCCCGATCCAGGCTGCTGCCATGGCTGCTGAACGGAGACTTTACGATGATTTGTGGTGCGGGTCCGGGTTGGCGGATGGAGAGAGTTCGGACCCGGTAGGTGAGAGTTCGTCTTCTAGTGGGAATGGGAAGAAGAGTGAGAGTTCGTCTTCTAGTGGGAATGGGAAGAAGAGTGAGAGTTCGTCTTCTAGTGGGAATGGGAAGAAGAGTGAGAGTTCGTCTTCTAGTGGGAATGGGAAGAAGAGTGAGAGTTCGTCTTCTAGTGGGAATGGGAAGAAGAGTGAGAGTTCGTCTTCTAGTGGGAATGGGAAGAAGAGTGAGAGTTCGTCTTCTAGTGGGAATGGGAAGAAGAGAGGGATTGATGAGGTGGCGGGAAGTGGGGCCCGCATTTCGGTCTCTGGTCAAGAGTTTGGAGATGATGATGATGATATTGAGATTTTGTGGGAGTGTAGTTCGTGCACTTTGTTGAATCCGGTAACTTAATATTAATTTTGTGTCAATAGTTCATTTAATACTCTTTATAATGATGTACTTAATCCATTTATTTGTTTTAATTTTTTATTGTTTTTTGTTGTTTTGAAGCCTTTGGCGCTGGCATGTGAGGCTTGTGGGAATGTGAAACCGAAAGCTAGAGGATCTAAATTGAAGACATGGGCGTGTAAATTTTGTACATTGGAAAATGAAATTAAATTGGATAAATGCACAGCTTGCAGCCAATGGAAATATTCGTATGGAGCGCCTGTTTTTACTTCCGGCCCGTCTTATGGCACATGACATAAATTATTTCTTAGAGGAGCATATATTTGGTAATATAAAATAACTAACTCTTTGTTCCTATTTCATTATTATAAATATAAAATTGAATTGTTAGTCTTTCTCATTTTTTGTATTGCAGGATATCAGATGGAAAGTGAAAGTTGGATTGGAGGAATGGTAATGAATTGATGTTGTTTTAAACCATTCTTTGGTTTTTGTATGTATAGATGAAATTTCTTTGCTAAATTACAACATTTTGTTTTATCATTTGTTGCCCCCCAAATCCATCAATTTTTATGTGCTTACTTTTCATAAAGATTTGGAGTCCCGTACAACTAGAAAACTACTGAGAGCTACCCTTAAACCTCAAGCCATCAAAAAACATCAAAATTATCAAAATGCCGTGTTCTTTAGGTAATTAACTTGCAGCTATCCAGCCATCTGTTTTTTTATGTCAAATTAAGCTTTCAATCTGTTAGTTATTACCTTCTGATGGGAAGCATAGTCAATAACCTTTCAATTTGTTATTATTACAATTTACAGCTGAGCTTCTATTCATCTGTTATAAGTTACAACTTAATAAACAATCACTAAATGGGCCCAAATTAACAACCATTTCAAATCTGCAATTTTACATCCATAATAATTAAACCTGTCAACAAATCAATCACATTTGTAGTACTACGCATGTCCTTTTCTTTGATCTATTCTTTTCGCATTTATAGTACAAACACTTTCATACTTTCATTATATATAAATAAAAAGGGCAATTTTTGAATTTACAGTATAAAAGCATTCATTATATAAAAGAAACAAGTCAATTTTGAAGCGGGCTAGGTGGGCAGGAAATTGACCGGGTCAACCCGCCACACCGAGTCTACGAAACCGATTGAGCTGAACAAGTCAGAATCAGAAAACACGTCCGACTGGGCCAAATGGCCCATTGTAATCTAACCAATTTGGATTTGGATCTGGATCGACCTTCTAGACTAAGAATAATAAAGTTTAGAAACCTCTAAACCTGAACTTACGGTTGGTTTAATTTAATCCCAAATCTTTTCTTTTTTAAATCTCCCAACAATAAAATAAAATAAAATAAAAGAATAAAAAAGGTTAGAAGATAATCAAGCCCAACTTGAATAATCTCCCCAATCATCCTCTTTTTATTCCCCCTACCCTTTATTTATTCTCTCGCCTTTCCTCTCTTAGTCTTCTTCTCCCCCATCCATCTAAAATAACTCATCCCCTTCACTTTCATTAACCTCCTCACCCTCCTTTCTCTCCTCATCATTATTCTTTTTTCTCTCTCTCTCAATCCTCCCTTATCTCTCTCTCTCTCTCTCTCGCTCTCTATACCTTCACAATAATTCCAACTCATTCTTCTCCCCAGTTTCTATTCGGCTAGCTAACCTTCGAAGAAAGAAAATAATCTATACAAACTAGCCAATAGGAAAAGAAATAATCAAAAGCTCAATCATGAGACCAGGCGCCAATAACACAGCGCCAGCCGGAAACCGGCCAGGTCAGCCGGCCACGCCCAACCGGGCACGGCGCCGGCCCGACCTCACTCTCCCCTTGCCTCAGCGCGATCTCACTTCTCTCGCCGTGCCTCTCCCCCTCCCTCCGCCGCCGTCCACCGCGCCGTCCACCACCGGCAACACACCGTCGTCCGCACAGCCCACGGCTGCACCACCCATCACCGACCTGGAACGGATCCGGCGGATCGGGAGCGGCACCGGCGGCACGGTCTGGCTGGTGCGCCACCGCCCCTCTAACCGGATCTACGCCCTCAAAGTCATCTTTGGGAACCACGATGACTCGATCCGTCGCCAGATCTGGCGGGAGATTGAGATTCTGCGTACGTCGGACAACCCCTACGTGGTGAGGTGTCACGGGATGTACGACCATGGTGGAGAGATCCAGATCCTTCTGGAATACATGGACGGCGGATCCCTTGAGGGACGACGCATCTCCAACGAAGCCTCCCTCTCCGACGTAGCTCGCCAGGTAAATTTCCCATTTCATACTTGCAAAATAACTGACAAAATTTTCCAGTTCCTTCTGGGAATATATAACTCATCCTCTCTCACTCGCTCATTCTTGGAGTTGAAGAATAGAGATTTTTAAGTTTTTAACTCATCAATTTGTTCTTCTATCTTGATTTTGTTCAGGTTTTAGGAGGGTTAGTGTACCTGCACAAGCGCCGCATAGTGCACCGCGACATAAAACCCTCGAACCTCCTGATCAACTCAGAACGGCGCATAAAGATCGCCGATTTCGGAGTCGGTCGGATCCTAGCCCAAACCATGGATCCGTGCCACTCGTCGGTCGGCACGATCGCCTACATGAGCCCAGAGCGGATCAACACCGACCTGAACCACGGCAAGTACGACGGTTACCTCGGCGATATTTGGAGCTTCGGTTTGAGCATACTCGAGTTTTACTTGGGGAAGTTTCCGTTCGGGGAGAATCTGGGGAAGCAAGGCGATTGGGCATCGCTCATGTGCGCGATTTGTTACAATAATCCGCCTGAGGCACCACCTGGCGCGTCGAGGGAGTTTAGGGATTTTGTGGGGAGATGTTTGCAGAGAGACCCGACCAAAAGGCTGAATGCCGCGCAGCTCCTTCAGCACCCGTTTATACTGCAGCATGTTGCTATGCCGCCTCCTGCTCAGTAGAGATTGGGAAGGAAGAAATTATGTTTTTTGATGAATTTTGATGCTGAGCAAAGAGATGGATGTGTCAGTTTATTTTCTTTCTTGTTTAAATTAGGCCTTTTTCGGGTCTTTTTTCTTTCTTTTCTTTCTGGTCTTTGTTGAACCATCCAAAATTGGTGAAGCTCAAGCTCACGTCATGATGATGATGATGAGAGGTGGAAAGGGGAACTTTCATGGCTATTTTCCTTTTTTTGTTTTTTTTTTTAAATTTATGCAATGTGTTTATTCTGGCATGGGTTAGATTAAAGATGGGAATTAGTGGGCTTAATTTCTTTCTATGTGAAATGTGAATGAGTAGCTTTTCTTTTCACGTTAGTTTTGACCTTCTCTTTATTCTCTCATTTTTCTTCTTGCTGCTATGATGTCCCTTTTGAGTTTTTTTATGGCTTTAGGATTTAACGATTGACATTGAAGTTGTGTAAAATTGGGTAATTGAAGTTGCATTTTTTCCGAACTGATTGGGACATTTTAGAGAGAGAGAGATAGAGAGAAGAAAGTATCCAATTAAATCCAACCGTCCACTAATAGAATGCATGTGTTGTAAAGAAAGAATTGTACAAAGTGAGGTCTGCAACTGCAAATTCAGACCTGTTGCTCTGGTAAGCTAATCAGCAAGTTGTGTTTATATATATATATGAAACAAACAAATAAAAAGATAAAAGGGAATAAAATTGTACCAAAAAAGGAGGTTAGTGTCTGGAGACATGCATGCATGGGAATAGATGGTGTTTATATATGCAGAATTGAAATATCATGTCTCTTTTAAAAAGAGGGGATTTAATGATGATTTATCTTTAGCAGTTCTATTGTTGGCAACTTTGTTTTCTAATTCTGAAAATATTTTTTGTGGGGATAGGTATGAACTGAATTGATTGATTTCGCTCTGAAAAAAGAGGAAGGTCTGACATTAGGCTATTTATTGAAGAGTGTGCGTCCAATTAGAGATCTTTTCTTCATTTATTGGGTCCCCACACAAGTATTGGATTCTCATAATTGTCTGCAAAAAGAAAAGAAAAAAGAGGGCTTACTTGTTGATTTTTGTTTTTTAAGTTTTTTTTTTCCTGGCAATCTTAGGAAGATTCCTGTAGTTCTCTGAACATTAGCAGTTTTGCTTCCTTTTTTTGAATCTCACTTTTACCTATTAATTCTGAATAATGCCTATAATTGGAGATATTACAGAAAAGCCCTAATAGAAAATCACATCCTGGATGACTCTTTTTTTTGTTTCAATAAATACAAACAGTATACTTGAAAACCAATCAAATAAAATATAATATACATTCCGGCGTCCTGTTTTTTTTTTGTCTATCCTAGCAACATCTTAAATTGAGTCATATAAAATAAATATATTCTCTCAATTTCAAAAAGTCTACACGTCATGCTCATGCAAAATGACGTGCAATATGATAAATATATAAGGAACTTGATAAAATATAAAGACAACAATCTAAACCAAAATTTTCAAATTCTCTGTCGTTAACAAAATATCAAATATATTATTTGCTCTTTTGTAAGGAATCCGTAGTAATTAATGTAAGTTGACTGCAACATTGTGAATGGCATGACAACAAGGGATTGATTCTCTTATTGAGATAATAATTTCTGAGATAATAAGTCCAATTATACTTATATCCTTATATATATATATATATATATATATATATATATATATATATATATATATATATATATATATATATATATTTTGGTAACTTGCTGAAACAAGCATTTAACTCCCTTTTTCAAATCAACATGGACCGCACGATTTAAGCAAATAAAGGGTCTCAAAAATTGGATGTATTGAAGGAAAGCTCATATATTACACCTGGTACAATATAATACATATAAACTCCATCAAAACAGAGAATACTTCAATGTCTCACTGAGAGACAGACGCTAAACATACTTAAACGTCTCACTGAGAGACGAGAAACATAGATATTGAGAATTGCACTTAACAATTCTCAACATATACTTTATTAGTTATAGACACATGACACATGCATAAGTAGATAGATATTGATTATGAAACTACATCCATACAAACAAGACCTCAAGACAAATCAACCGCGACCGAGCTGACGGTCCCTCTTCACGGCCAACTCGTGCAAGGAGAGATGCAGCTGTTTCGCCACGATAAGCAATTCCACTGCTTGTCTGGGGCTCAGTATCTCTGTCAGAAGAGTCTTAGCCGTTGACAGCCTCAATCCATCTGCTTCTCCCACTAACGTCGCCAGACCTTCAGCATGACTTTGCATCGCCATCTCCACCTTCCAATCGGTATGATCACCGTCATTCAGATGAACCGTTGAAGAAGAAGCAGAAGAAGATGAACTGTTGGTATTGGTACAAGCCTGTTGCCACCTTCTAATGATGGGAAGGAGAGGCTTGTCGGCTACATCCTCATGTAATGTGGCCAGCCGGGACGATAGTCGATCCTCGGCATGTAAAGTTTTCTGATGGAGCTCATTCACCATCTGTAGCTGATGAGCCATGAGGCTCATCAGCCCGATAGAGGCAAGCTGGCCTTGAAGGAATTCCTCCAAGTGGGAATCCATCTCCGAGCCTGTAACCGAATATAGAAGACGTATGGCCAGCGAGGGCCGGCAACCGCCTATCCAAAGCATTGAGTTCTCAAACGTGGGGCACCAAGGAGGGGAGAAGAAGGTGGGTCCATCTTCATCCGCGAGTGCCTTGCGTTGTTCAGAATAGTCTTCGTAGTGTTGTATGCACTGCTTGATGATCGCACAGACCTCATCCTCAGTCATGCCAGGAGAGGCCGAGACACGGAGGAGCTCGCTCAGGTCAGACTTTTGGATAAGGACCGAGTTGTCAAAACATGAGACGAAGCGCCTCGCCATAGATAGATACGGTAGTATCAAGAGTGAGTTGTCTTATAAAGAGAGTATTGGAACAAGCTGGAGGTGATGAGATAAGTAATAGATAGATACGGTAGAATCAAGAGGGAGTTGTCTTGTAAAGAGAGTATTGGAACAAGCTGGTGCAGTGAACTTGTAACTGCTCAATGGTGGTGAGATAAATAACGTGGGCTGGTGAAGTGAACCTTGTACCTGCTAAGATAAATAAGGTGGGCTGGTGCAGTGAACTTTGCAACTGCTCAATGGATATAATTGCATGATTGTGTACCAAAGAATAAGCTCTCATCGAACTTCACAAAAAATCAACATTTTTGCCAGTGATAATACAGTCAGTCATCTAGCTGTTGATTTAATCCTCAACTCTACAACACAGTCTTCATGCTCGCCGTCCAATGGCCTAATCGAGGCCTAAGCAAAGCAATACCAGAAAGAAATGCCCCTGTCACCATGAACGGGGTGCCGAATCAACAATGATGCACACGTGATGGGTAACACATAACGGCATATATATACACACAATAGAAAATATACCAAAAATTTAGAGCAATGATGTATATATAACTTTCAATTTTATACAAAATATAGTAATATAATCTATATACTACTATTACTCAAAATCTAGAAAGATGATTGCTCCCTCTAGTTTGCATTAAGATCCGCCGTTGCTTAGGCAAACATTATTTGTGGCTATACCATCAAATTTGATGGACACATCTTTCCTCAAAAAAAAAATTGATGGGAACAATAACCAAGTGAATCCAAAAGCAGTACAAAATACAAACAATACATTGGAACTTTGAGATGCCAGTTCCCTCCGTAGACATCTTCACATTTGATGGATATTTTTATGAAATAAGGAGATTATTTTCTAGCTGTGGAATTGAATTTCATTTATGTGTACAATTTTTCAAAATCAAACATCAAGCTTGCATTCAATTTTTTTTTCAAAATCAAACATAATTTTCTATATTTTCTTGAGTATGAACCAGAAAAATAAGTGGATATTATTTCTCTTGGAGAAAACCCGACAAAAAACTCAAGAAAAGGTCACCGGCTTTTTCCCTTGCTTTAATGCATTACAAAGTCTGATTGTAATCTGAAAAATGTTACTATCAACGAATTATTCTCATAAAATCAATTTTCAATGCCATGCCAAATATCTAACTCGATGCAAGTCATCAAAATCATCTCTCTTGACAACACTTTCACACCAACCACGCAGCCATTGCCATTCTCGTGTTTCTTTTCTAGCAACATCTTACACAAAAGGAGACTGACTATATGATAATATGAATTGATTATTATAAAAGAAATACGCGCTCTCCCAATTTCAAATTCTCTGTCGTTGACAAAATATCAAATATATTCTTTATTTTTTTTAAGGAAATCCGTAGCAATTCAGCAAAATATCAAATATATTCTTTATTTTTTTTAAAGGAAATCCGTAGCAATTCAGTATTAATTAGGCAATAATTGTAAGAGTAATTAATGAAGTGGACATGTGGCAAGTCATGAATCTCTTTTCTCCTTACCCTTCAATTTCAACACGATCATCGAGTCACCGATCAAGAAGAAAAATATAAATAAAGCCGTCGCAAATAGGTCAACTGCAACGTCATATAATTAGGAGATCAACGTCGTTATATGGACATGTGGTGGCTCATGTATGCACCTTCATTTATTGAACTTTCTTTGTTCTTGTGTCGTTGTGTTTTCTTATGTGATCTCCCATGCCTTCTCTTATTTCCAGCAGATTATGAATTACAATCTACAGTCTCTCATAATCAAGTATCAAACTGAACTTTTAAATGAAGTTCTAAAACATGTAAAATGAACACCCACATTTCCTAATTAATCTATTAAATGACAGATCAAGTATTATTTGTTATATATTCAATTACAAAATCAGGTCACAGAGGAACTGGATATTAAACGAGGCACCTTCCTTTGGCTTTCGGCAGCTGGGCTAAACGTGGAAAATGGAGAATCCAGAATCGAGAGGATCCATCCAAAATCAGGAAGAAGAAAGGAAAAAGCATGGAAGGTAGGAAATGAATGAAGTCGTGTTGGTTAAAAGAAGAAGAAGAATGGTTCAAAGTGAACTGAAAGGTGTTTGTTGTCTCGATGAGGAGTTTCAAAATTGGGGATTTGGAGTTTGGTGCACTTTCACAGCTCTAACAGTGACAGAACCTAACAAGGTCAACTTTTGTTGACTTCATTTCCGCTGACTTGGTTGTTTATTTAATTTAGTTTTATTTAATCAAGTCCAAGCATGTTTATTAATTATTATACTGTGCTAAATTTGGGCCGAATAAGCCCAGTTTACTATAATTTTATTTCTGGGGCAATTAAACATAAAAATAAAAAATAGAGAATTGTTTTTGAAAACTCAATTATGGTTTTAATTTATTATATATACTCTGTTGAGTTTGGGCTTAGATAAGCCCAGTCCAGTTCAATATAATTTTCTATTAAGCTCAAAATAGAAAAAGAAAGATCTAGAGAGCGGGCGAGAGCGAGAGTGAGCTCGCAAGCGACCATGACGAAAGCCTCAACCATGAGCACCGGCTCAGGCAGGCCGGGGAGTCTCCCCCTGCACCGGCGGCTCCAATGGACGATCGGCGGGAAGAACGAACGGGGAGGAAACCTGGATTTGATGCGCTGGCTCGGGTCGACCTTGCAACGGAACTGGTCGACGTGGCGGGCGAGTTTAGCGCCGGTGGGGGTGGAGGCGGATTGCGGAGGAGAAGATATGTGGAACGCCGAGGCCGAGAGGGAGGGAAATTTGCCCGGACACCTTGTCGTCATGGTTAATGGATTAGGCGGAAGGTAATTTCTTATTTCTTCTGTATTTGATTTGATGAGTTGTGTTGGTTTGATGATTTATTTTGATTTTTAGTCCGAATGATTGGAAATTTGCGGCTGAGCAGATCGTGGAGAGGCTTCCTGATAAAGTAATTGTGCATCGTGAGTTCTCCTCCCAGTTCGATTTATTCATCAAAATCATTTACATTGCCATTGAATCTCTGATTAAACGTTTCTAAATCAGGCAGCAAGTGTAATACTGCCAAATTAACTTACGACGGAGTCGATAGAATGGGCGAGAGACTAGCTGAAGAGGTAATTAATTACTAAATTATATACCAACATAAAACGCCCATTTTCACGCATTTAGCAACTAAATTTATAATTTTGACACAACAGGTCAGATCAGTAATCGCACAAAGACGCAATCTCACAAAAATCTCATTCGTAGCGCACTCGCTGGGCGGACTAATCGCCAGATACGCAATCGGAATTCTATACAATGCGCCTTCCGATCCGACATCTGAAGGAAGAATTGCGGGGTTAGAACCGATGAATTTCGTGACATCAGCGACACCTCATCTGGGATCAAGAGGGCACAAACAGCTACCGTTTCTGTTCGGTTTGTCTTTATTGGAAAAAACGGCGGTTGAAACGGCACATTTAATGATCGGTCGAACTGGGAAGCATTTATTTCTTACGGATAATGATGACGGAAATAATATGCCTCTTTTGGTGCGAATGGTTCATGACCAAAATGACCTGAAATTCATGTCTGTTGTTTTGATCGGTTCTTGTTTTTGGGTTCTTGAATTTCTTGATTGTCGGGTTTTGATGGTTTTGTTTTGTTTTTTGTTGTTGTGTGTGTAGGTCGGCTTTGCGTGCTTTTAAACAGCGTGTTGCGTATGCAAATGCGAATTATGATCGTATCCTTGAATTATTTTTGTTTAAATTTTATTTTGTGAATGATTCGTTTTGTATATGTGGGACATTTATTGAGCCTTGACTAGATAAAAAAAGATATAGTTGGATGGAGAACTTCATCGTTCAGACGCCTGCATGAATTACCTAAAGTAAGGAAAATAAAATAAATGCAATTAAGTTGTTTATCTTTTTGGCATTTATACACTTTTCTTTAATTGATTGTGTTTATTTGTTTCTCTAGCAACTTACGTGTTCGTATAGTGACAAGTATCCAAACATAGTAAATATTGACAATGGAAATCAAGAGAATTGTCAGGGATTGGAGAGTCCAGTTGTAAATGGAACTGGTGATGTTTTTGAAGGTGAATAAATTCTTCTCAATTATTATAGAATTTCAGTATTTGTTCTGATAATTATATTTATGTTAAAATTCAGAGGAGATGATAAGAGGCCTTACACAAGTTCATTGGGAGCGAATTGATGTGAGAATCCAAAAGAGTAGATTAAGATACAATGCTCATAATACCATTCAAGTAAGATAAGAAAGTTCAAAACTTTTTGAATAATTTCTTTATTTTGTGATTCAATTTGTGAGAGCTATTTTTTGGTTTTACTTAGGTGAGGAGCAAATTGTGGAATTCGGACGGAGCTGATGTTATTTTTCATATGATAGACAATTTTTTAGTATAGGTGATTATTATTATTTTTTTTTATCGTTGTTTTCACATGGAATTGTCTATTGTAGTGGTATTGGTATACCGTATAGCGATAAATTGCTGCTGTATATAATTCAAGAGATATTATGTTAATATAAATACTAGGTTCATTTCTCATCTATTGACCAT
Source organism: Juncus effusus (assembly GCA_027726005.1). Taxonomy (NCBI): domain Eukaryota; kingdom Viridiplantae; phylum Streptophyta; class Magnoliopsida; order Poales; family Juncaceae; genus Juncus; species Juncus effusus. The sequence continues at coordinate 10,433,177 of CM050890.1, read as the reverse complement.
CTAGAGATGAATCTGTGAAGCCTTAGAAAATTCATTTTTATTTTTTCCCATTCTATAACTTGATTTTACATTTACTCCACCATGAAAATTGCATTATTTTCAATAAAAATGTCTGTACATATGATTTCCAGAAGAGTTATTATTTGCACATCAGCCCTACTAAGACCGGTCATAGTTTCTTAGTCGGTAGAATTTTTTTTACTAAATATGGAAACAAATAGTTGAAGATCAGTTCTTACAGTAGCAACCAAAGGCCCAAAGCTAACATAACAAACTCATATAAATAAACAAATGGAACTATGACCTGATGTATCCTTCTTCACGAGGACCAAACAGCAAACCAACATTGTACTTTCTTTTGAATCACATTCAAACAGAAGAAGAAAAAAGGACTTCCCAAAAAGACCTTCCTTCTTTCCTTCTCGTTTTTGAATTGGGGTAATTAAGAGAGCAATTGTATTTTTATAATGGGGATTGATAAAGCCATGGTAGGGCAAGAAGCAAATTATCCATTGGTGGCCGTTGCGATCGATAAAGACAAAGGCTCTCAAAATGCGTTAAAATGGGCTATTGATCACCTTATGCAAAGAGGCCAGACTCTTGTGCTTGTCCATGTCAATACCAAGGCTCCTTCTGGTTAGTCCAGTCTCGTTTTAATATTTCGTTCATTTGAAATTATGATATTTCTCTTTTAAAGTATTTGAATGATCTTTTTGTCAATTCTTCTCAAATTTATTATTTTTTATTGCGAAATGAATAGGAGGGCAAGAGGATTCAACTGGTTTTAAGCCGGCAACCGACCAGGCAATGAAGGACATCTTCCTCCCGTTTCGTTGTTTTTGCACTCGTAAAGATGTACTAATTTATCCAACTCCTTTCTCTTTCTTTTTCCTCTCTTCCTTGCTAAAAACACTTGATCATTAATCATTTCTCTCGTATTTTGAACAGATACAATTCATTGATGTAGTGCTAGACGACAAGGACATTGTGAAGGCGCTCATAGAGTTCGCCTCACAAGCCGGAATCGAAAAGTTCGTGTTGGGATCCCCTGCCAAAGGCGGCATCATGAGGCATTTCATTCTCTCAACCCATCAAAAATCGTACCTTCCTTCCTCAGTAAAAAAAATTAACTAATTTGATTTTTTATATCAGAAGATTAAAAACAGATGTGCCTACGAGCGTTTCGAAAGGAGCCCCCGATTTTTGTACCGTTCTCATCATTTCTGCAACGAAAGATAAAGTTAAGTACCGAAGAGATGCGGCTCGTGCAGCTCCTGCCGTCTCGCCGCTCCGTCAGCACATGACCTGTCCTTCTGTAAGGAAACCCGATTCTGCCTATCCTGGCCTTCCAAAAAAAGGCTCAAAAGGTGACACTTCTTAGTTTTTTTTCAAATATTATTATTTTCATATAATTCTTTATTTGATCTGACAAAGGAACTTGTTTTTTTTATTTTTTTTATTTATCAGGTGATCTGGTATCGGAGTCTAACTACCCGCCGCTTCCGCATGAAAATTCTATCAAGTGAGTTCATTTTCTGCCTCAAAAATCAATTATGAACTAATTAATTAAATCAAGTACAAAAAGCTCATCTTTTTAATTTACCAGGTCGCCGTTCTCACGGAACAACTCGCAACTCTCGGCTAGAAAATCGTACGAATTCTCGTCATTTTCTGACTCGACGACGGACTTATCATTCATCAGCTCGAGCCGGCCGAGCGTAGACCGTTACCAGTTTCCGAGACTCTCGACCAGCTCGGACAGCAGCATGTACGACTCTCGCCCTAGCTTTGAGTCGATGCGGACCCCACTCCAGCTGAATGCAAACGATTATTCTAGCTACTCGCAGAGCAGCAATACTTCCTGGTCCTCCCAAAACATGGCAAGTTTGTTTTACTAGCTCTGTTTTAGAATGTTGTGTTTGAATTATTTGATCTGATGTTTGAAGTATAAATATAGGATGATGTTGAAGCCGAGATGAGAAGGCTGAAGATAGAGCTGAAGCAGACAATGGAGATGTACCAAAACGCATGCAAGGAAGCCATGAATTCCAAACAACAGGTACCCAACCGAAAGAAAGCGATAACAATCTAACAAATTAATCAAATTAAAGACAGATGAGTTGATACATAGATAATTTCTTTCGTGTCAGGCGAGGCAGTGGCAGATGGAGGAGCAAAAGAGGCTGGAGCAAGCGCGTCTGAGCGAGGAATCAGCCATGCAGCTTGTAGAGAGAGAAAAGGCGAAAGCTCTGGCGGCCATGGAAGCGGCTGGTGCCGCTCACAGGATCGCTGAGCTGGAAGCTCAAAAGCGAATGAACGCCGAAAAAGTGGCTCAGATGGCTCAGCAGGAGATCGAGGAGAGGAAGAAGATCATGGATTCGATGAACCGTGACGTGAGGTACAGGAAATACTCCATTGAGGAGATTGAGGTGGCCACTAATCATTTCAACGAGAGTCTCAAGATTGGGGAAGGTGGATACGGCCCCGTCTTTAAGGGCTTCTTGGATCACACTGTGGTCGCTATCAAAGTCCTCCGTCCGGACGCCGCGCAGGGCCGATCTCAATTCCAACAAGAAGTAATCCTTAATCAGAAGACTCAAATTACCAATTTTTATTCAATTTATAATTAATTAAACAATTTATTTATTATCTTACCATCATCTAGGTTGAGGTTCTGAGCTGCATCAGGCACCCGAACATGGTCCTCTTAGTCGGTGCATGTCCTGAATACGGCTGCCTAGTCTACGAGTTCATGGCAAACGGTAGCTTAGATGACAGGCTGTTCCGGCGGGGAGGGACACCTGTCATCCCATGGCAGCACCGGTTCCGCATCGCGGCAGAGATCGCCACCTCGCTGCTCTTCCTCCACCAGACCAAACCGGAACCACTCGTCCACCGCGACCTCAAACCGGGCAATATTCTGCTTGATCGGAATTACGTTAGCAAGATCGCTGATGTGGGGCTCGCAAGGCTGGTCCCGCCGTCCGTGGCCGATACTGTTACGCAGTATAGAATGACGAGTACAGCTGGCACGTTTTGTTATATTGATCCTGAATACCAACAGACCGGCATGCTTGGTAATTTAATTTTGCATTAATTAATTACACATCTAAAATATTGATACATAAATGTTCATTTTAATGATGTTGTTTTGGGTGGGCAGGGGTGAAGTCGGACATATACTCTCTAGGAGTGATGCTTCTGCAAATCATCACGGCCAAGCTGCCGATGGGCCTGACTCACTACGTGGGCCGCGCCATAGAAAAGGGCACATTTAAGGAGATCCTGGATCCGGACGTGACAGACTGGCCGGTCGAGGAGGCTCAACGTTTGGCTCAGGTGGCATTGAAGTGTTGCGAGCTGAGGCGTAAGGACCGGCCTGACTTGGCCACTGGCATTCTGCCCTTGCTCAATGAGTTGAAGTTTCTTGGAGAGGAACAGGATTGCGGCCCTATGCCATTTTACAGCCAGGCTTCTTCTGCCTCCTCCAGAGCCGTAAGTTTGTAAAAAAGAAGTATATTTGTTTATTTATTTAAGGTTTTGAGTTTATTTGTAAGTTTTTTTTGTTATTTTTTGTAGGGTGGGAAGAGTGATCCGATGTACGGATATCCTGGTTTCAGCGCGAGAGGGCACTCGCATTCGTCGTCGATTTCTGTTGAGTCGTTCGGTGGAAGAAATTAATCTGGATGAAAAAGGAAAAAAGGAGAGAAGTTAGGAGTCAGGTTCGAGCAATTTTTGAAGAGATGCATTTTGTTACTACGTCGTTCAATCAATATCTTGTTGCGGAGGGCCTGGCTTGAGGCCGGAGATTTTCTTCTAGTTCTCCCTCTTATTTTGATTTGATCAAATTTAGGTTATGATTTGATCAGATTTACTATTTATTAAGATAACCAGGATCTATTTGAGACTTGTTTCACGATAATATATATGTATATTTGAGTTTTGATTATATTTCTCCTTTCTCTGTTTTTTTTTCTTACTTGACATTTCTCTACATGATTATTTTGGTTGATTGTTAACTATGGTAATTATAAAGGGTAAAACCAGAATAACCTTAACTTTCAATAAATTTGGGGAAATAATTAGGGAGGACACACAACCACCAATTATTGGTTATGGTACCAATTATGCAATGCCAACCTCTATATATTCCTCCAACTATGCTAATAATAATATTTTTCTTCAGGAACAAAACCCAAAATCTATAGCCGCCACTAGAAAATAGCTTAATTAAATATTTCTATTTTATTACTGCCATATTATAAATATCACTACTATACTAATTCTGACATATCAAGAGTTGAATGATGAATGTTCGAATATACTCTTTATAAAAAAAAATGATATATATATATATATATATATATATATATATATATATATATATATATATATAAGCAGGGTAACTAATTAAAAAGAGTGCAATTTGTCATGTGAGATTCTTTTCCTCCCTTAGATTTGATCTCTCATGTGAATAATGCTGACATGTGCTTTCTTCTCTCATGTGAATCGCAACGCATCACCGCCCAATCACAAGCATTATCGAGGTGGAGAACTCTACATATGAAATAATTCCACTTACTGCCATCAAACCAACCACCAATCCTGTCTTAAGTTCAGAATAATCTTTTTATTTTTGAGAAAATGTGTAGATAAAATATCCCACCGCAAATTCTATTTTAGCAAAGTTTCTGTTTAAGTTTCCTTTTAACTTTTGATAATGTAGTTTTTTTTGGCAATTTAAGAGGCACATTGAGCAAATTAAGGATAATGTAGGGGAACTTTTGCAATTTAAGAAAAATGTTGAGGATCGATCGAGTTCTATGCACATATTTTAGTATTCTCATCCTTATTTCCGACAAAAAAGAGTAACTAAACAAGTTACAATACGAAGTACAACTAAATAGTATGAAAATAACACATTTGTGATGTTCATTATTATAATGAAAACTATATAGTATATATATTTTTGTTGACCAACCTAAAGGTTCCTTTATCTACATATTTCTTGGACTGCGACCAAGCAAGTTGGCAAATAATGCAAACTTTACAACACATAATGCACATAAACGCATCAACTAATACACTTCAATTTCTCTGCTACTTCATCTGTTACCAAACGTGTAACGATGTTCTGAAACATGACCCGCTACACAAACATTTGTGTCTTGTAACAACATAAATAAACTAAAAAGACCTCATAAATGATAATTAATTTTCTTGACAATTACTATCAATAAGGCCTGATTCCGACATAATTCCCCGGCGGATCATAGCTACAAACCACAAATGTACCTCTTCCATTATCACACGTCGCCATTGCACAACCAAGCCTCCGAGTACTCTTCCAAACAACTTGTGTATAATGGCCACACATTCCGTGACACGAGTTGGAGTTATAATCGTACTGCGGTTTTTCTTGAACCCATGCTGCGACAACCTGTTGTGGGCTCCAGCCAACTCCGCTTCCCCAGAACAAATTCTCTCCGTACGGACCGTTAGAATGTATTAATTGGCAGTCTCCTTTCCGTTGATTGGCGTACCAGTGCGCGTATGAGGCTACACGCGAGTCCCACTTGAGTGGTTTCAAACCAAGTTCAGCTCGTGCAACGTTATGTGGGATTAGAAAGTATGGCCAAGACTGGGCGGTGACGATTAGGGTTTTGAAGGAGAGGAGAAGAGAGATAGTTAGGATGGAAATGAGGGAGGAAGTGTGAAGAGGGGAAACCATTGCAATTGATTTGGAGGTTTGTGTGTTTACTGCGTGGTGTGTGTATTGGGCACTGGGGGTGTGCGTATATATATGTGTGTGTATGAATAGGGTTGGAAGGTGGAAGCCATGTTCTGTGATGATTGATGAATAATATTCGGTTGGTCCACCTAAAGAGGTTTATGCATTAAATGTCAGACTTTGCAGATGTATAAATACATTTTTATTTTGTTGAGAAAATTCTATTTTTTAGTTACTCAACTATTCAATTAGTTTTTTTTTTTGGCCCCTCAACTTTTTATTGATCATTTTTTGACCTCTCAACTATTAAATTAGTCCATTTTTTTATCATTTTATCCGTTAAATGCTTATGTGTCCGTTAACTTGACACATAAGCGACGATTTGGCATGTATTTATGATGTGATAATTGTGATATGACAATTAATTGAAAAAAAATAAAAAAAAATTAATCCCTCCTTTATTTCACTCGTATTTTTTTTATCTTATATTTTTCTAAAAAAAACTTAATTAATGAAGAAAATTCATATCGAATCAAACTTAAGTGACAATTTTAGAAAAATATAAGATAGAAAAAATATGAGGGAAAGAAATAAGGGGATTAAGATTTTTTTTTTTTAAAATAATTATCATGTCACAATTGCCACGTCATAATTACATACCTAATCATCGGTTACATGTCAAGTTAACGGACATGCAAGCATTTAACGGATGGAAGGGCCAAAAAAAGACTAATTCAATAGTTGGGGGGTCAAAAAGAGACCAATAAAAAGTTGAGGGGCCAAAAAGAAACTAATTGAATAGTTGAGGGGTCAAAAAGAAACTAATTGAATAGTTGAGGGGCCAAAAATAGACTTTTCTCTATTTTGTCTACTTTAAGAATGTGGTGACCAGATTAGGGATGCATGAATGATGGTGAGAGTTTGAGGTTTGTATTATTGAATTAAGGGAAATTCTTCAAAAAATCCTAACTTTTCTAGAAATTATCAAAAAATCCCTATTTTTTAGATTTCTTCAAAAACATTTTCCCCTATGGGGTTAACTTTAACATTCATCTAGTTAACTATTTTTATTTTACTAAAATACACATGATATATAATTCATATATACTATTTTCATTTCTAATTTTCCCTAATTTAAAATAATAAATAAAAAAAATCAAGAAACAAATATAAAAAATAATCTTATATAATATTTTTTATATTTTTGAAAAATATATTTTCTTTTGATATTTTGACTTTTATTCATTTATTATTTATATCCTATTATAAATAACTTATTTTATGACATAATAAGGAAAAAAATAAAAAATAAGATTGTAAAACAAATTATTATATTTTAAAATAAATTATTATTTTGATATTTTTACACTTATTCATTTATTATTGCATATCCTATTATAAGTAAAATATTTTATGACATAATAAGGAAAAAAATAAAAAAGAGTATTGTATAATAAATTATTATATTAATAAAATATAAATTTTCTGTATTTATGTCTTGATTTTTTTATTTAGTATTTTAAATTTAACAAAATTAAATAAGAAAATAAAAAGTCTTAGAATACAAGAGGGTATTTTGGTCAAAAAAATAATTTAACTAGAAGGGATGTTAAAGTTGACCCATAGGGGGTAAATAAAATTGATTCTACTTTATAAGAGTTTTTTGAAGAAATCTAAAAGGTAGGGGTTTTTTGATAATTTCCAGAAAAGTTAGGGGGTTTTTGAAGAATTTCCCTTGAATTAATGAAAAAAACAGCCTGAAAACAAAGGCCTGATTGTAAATTTTATTATTTATTATTTAATGCAATTAACCATGTGTGCTGTGGGCTATATGTCCTTATTGGCTTAAAATTATTACTCGAGTTAAATGCTTGAACAAAACTAATATTTTGATGGTCAAATTGGGCTTAAAGGCATAAAATTGCAATAAAATTTGACAAAATGTCCAGACATCCTTTCATCCAGTGGTCCAAATATTCAAATTCTCTCTTTTTTTAGGGATCCTAAATAAAGATAAGTTTTTTTTTTCTTTTTACTTTGAATATACAGGAACTGTGGTACTGAAGCCAACTAACGACGTAATTACTAATTGGTCTTAAGTGTTTTGGGACCTACTTATTAAATTGACGCCGCAATGAGTGGAACTAAGCCACCTAACCAAGAAAAATTGGCCTCTATTTTCTTGAAGAACAGAACTCTTCACCCCAAACACAATAAACCTACCTCCAATTTGAATTTAATCCCCCAAGATAAATACATTTAAAGAAAACACAAATATATATATATATATTTTTTTTATTTTCCTTGTTTCTTCTTGCACAACTCTCATATTCATTTGCATGAAATGCAATAATTATTTGTAAAAATATACCAAAATTACATATAAACATGAATATAATAAATAAAATAACAAAAAGTCCAAGTTATATGATCGGCCGGTTGATTTAGTAAGGCCACATACCGACATAGTTACCAGGCGGATCATAGCTACAAACCACAAAAGTCCCCTTATTACCGTAACAAGGGACCATCGCACATCCCAGTCTGGTCGTATTCCTCCACACTACTTGTGTGTAATGGCCACACATGCACCCTTCATCACACTTGTTGGTTTCATAGTCGTAATTCTTTTTTTCGACCACCCAAGCCGCTACAACTTTGGCTATCTTCCAGCCAGAACCGCTTCCCCAAAAGAGGTTCTCACCATACTCTCCATGCGAGTGGATCAAACTGCAGTCATATTGACGAATACTAGCATACCATTCTGCGTATGCCGCAACTTCATCATCCCAAATGAGTTTTGACACGTTGACAAGCTTACGTGCATTATTATGTGGGATGAGGAATTCGGATTTTAGGTCTGGATTCGCCGGATATGACTCCGAGAGGGGAAGGAGAAATGTGATGGTAAGTACGAAGAGGATGGGAGGGGTGGGTTTAGAGCCTACCATGGCAGTTGGTTGTCTTTTGAATTTTTTTGTGGTTATTAGGGTTTTGTAATTTGTATATATGAATGACATTTTTGAATTACATGTTCCCATGTTCGATTGTGGTGTGCCATTTTTTTGATTTCGGAGGTCAAAGGAGTTTGTTTTTTCTAGTCATAACATGATTTTGTATTTAGCAATTTTTATTCTCCCCAAATTTTTCCTAGTAAGTTTACGATATAGCACTATGTAATGAAACTTGTGACTAATTTTATTTAGAGATGAAATGCAAGAAGAGTTTGATATTAAAGAGTCAGCTAAATGATTGTTATTTAATATATACATGTTATTAATTTCATCAGATATTGATAACTTTTTTAGGAGCAAAATTTCTTGAGCAGATGCACTAGTAAACTCTTCATCTGTTAAATCAAAAAGATCATTTTGAATTTTTTTTTATGCCATATAAGCATCGACATAAAGACCATGAACATTGTTCAACACTTAAAATATTAATGGGACAATTATTAGGAGATCATAAACACTAATATGATATTATAATATTTTCATTTTTCTTTAATGTGACCTGACTGTCTCAAAAAAATTAATGTGACCTGACCTGAGATAATAATATTCAAGGCATTTTCATCATTTTTTAATTTATTTTTCTTAGTAAACTATCTTTTAATACATATTAACAATATTTTCAACAGGAGTTTTTTTTAATATTAAGTGTTTCTTCTAGGATTGGGTGCCGGCCAATTGAAAGAAAGGGTATTTTTTTTTTTGAAGGAAACAGAGGGTATTTAATAAATGAAAAAAAAAAGTTTCTAGAAACTACATTTGCTTTAAAATTTCTCTTTGTTATCTTTATGGGAAAAATGTAGTTGACATGAGAGCTCATACGATCATGCAATTTAAATTGAATCAGGCTTCTACAATTGATACTCTTGTGTATTATTATTATTCAGAAGAACTGCAATTTTTGACACCAAAAGATAACTGTAATTTTGTAATCTTCCATCAAATGTCATAATAAACATAAAATCAAGTACAAGGGAGCAGCATTTATTGTTCTAGTCACTTCAATTTACAATGAAGAACATGCAAAATTATTAAAGAGCTTCTGATCCCTTATTGGTCCTCGTTAATCCAGCTGAGCACCTAATGACAAGAAAAATAAAAATCAGACAAAATTCAGAGGTTAATAAATCACACAAGTACGTATTAGGCTAATATACTCCACGCCTCATACACTTTATAGGCCCAACAGAACGGGCCGGTACATAAGTATGCATTAGGCCCACTGGATCGAGTTTTCATGGACTTATTTCGAACTAAAATTTAGGAGTTAGGCCAGATTTTGGGCCGGCCAAGCCTCATTACTGATTTATACATATTTTTATATAAAAAATATTTTTTCCCTATAAATGTTACAGTTCTAATTTTAAATTTAAACCGAAGCTGTTAAATGAAGTCAATTAATAACTTACTTCCGCATTTGGTAATAGGGCGGCCGCACTGCTTACTGACATACACGATCTTCGCAGGACTGATAATCTTCCGCACCGGCGGCGTGACGTAACTGCACACACAAGGGACGTCGGCTTTCTTTATCACCGCACAGCAGCTGGTATCAGGCGGGGTCATCGGGCCACTCGCACTGACATACTGAAAACATTTCTCCCTCAGTGAATTCACGTCGCCCATGCAGTCTGATACACCATTTGCGACAAGCGACGCGGCGATTAATAAGGCAAGGAGAAACCTTGAAGAAGTAATTTCCGCCATTTTTGTGTTCTCGTTTTTCGTTCTTTGGTGTGTATATATTTGTTTTTTTGATTGTTTTAGTTGGTTGAAGAATGAGGAATTTGGGAGGTTATATATAGAGACGGTTCTTATTAATAAATTCAATTTTGTCATAGAATTTGCATGATTTTGGAGTGGCGTGATAGTTTCTCTATTATAATTGGTGCAAAAAGTGTGAATGTTTTCACTTTTTTCATGCTTATTTTCTCCCCCAAAAAAGAAACGTCATATACATGCCAGCCTATTGGGCCTGATATTTATTTAAGCCTGTGGGCCAAGATTATTTCCTTAAATTGTTTTTTTAATAAATTTTTAAACGAACAACATTAAGTTGATACATATGTGTATTTCTACATTTAAGTTGGTACATTATCAAAACTAATATGTTATATTATTATCAATCGATCGTAATAACATCATCTACAGCACACAAATTAAGAGCGTTCATCTCATAAACTAGTGTAAATGACAACATTGTGATTGCCCAAATTTTTTTTCTTCTTGTTGGTAAGACCACAATCATATAATCCATAACCCCCTAAAATTTGCCAGAAATTCATAGAGATAGCGTCAAATATAATAGAATAATATGAATGAAAAATACTGCCTATTATCAACCATTATTAGATTCTATACACAAGCTGTAAAACAGATTTAAAAAAACACTAATACAATGCAAAGGCGACAAATGAGAGTTCCCACCCAATATTATTCACATACAAAACAAGTAAAACTCAAAAATTCCAAAAAAGATCTACATGCATAAAAAGTATACTAAACAAGCCTAACATGCACATATAAACCTCTACATGACTATATCTCATTTCCTAATAATCCATAATACTCTTGTAGCATCGACTCAGGTTGAAAACTCGATCCGACATCCCATGCGAAAGATGACTTCTCATCAAAACCATTAGAACTCCACCAACTCAGATTCTCTTCTTCATTCAATCCCTTCAGAGTCGTACCGCTCAATTGAGGCATTAAAAGCTCATTTTGTGTTCCAATATCGCAAGGGCCAGTCTTTCCGTACATCAATTCATACAACTCAGGTTGTAAACCAGTAACAGGAGAGCTAAAACCCGAACCAGAATTTTCAGTTCCTGCACCATCAGTTAGACTAAGAGATGGAGAAGGAAACCCTAATAAGTTATTCGTGCTGTCTAGACTTCCTTCCATGCTTGTGTTAAGCACCTCATGATATTCTAACCCTTGCGTTGGAAAGTTTGAATTGTTCTGAAGAATATTAGGGTTTGGATGAAGAGGGGGGTTTAGGTTATAGTAATTAGCGAAGGGATTATAAAGGCCTTGGAGTTGCATGTGGAGTTGCATTCTTTCTAGAGCGGATCTGCTTAGGGTTTCAGAAGGCGTAGGGTTGTGGCACGTGGCTGGCCTATTACTGTTGGATTGTGTGATCGTGTTGGAATTTGCGGATGAACGGCGGGATAGATGGCCAGGTCGCTTGCCTAAGAGCTTCTTCTTCAACCTTGTGTTCCAATAGTTTTTTATATCGTTGTCTGTTCTTCCAGGTAATTGAGCTGCTATTATTGACCACCTGTTGATAAACAAATTTTAGTTCTATGTTTTGGTAATGAATGATGAATCATTAGAGTTTCTTTATAAGAAAAAAATACAAAATTTTCAAAAATATGTCGAAAGTAAAGTAAATTTTGAGGTTTATAGGTATACTGACTACCTCTTGTCTTTAAGATAGAAAGATATATTTCTTTCAAAAAGATTAGCTAGATCTATACAAGAGAATTGAATTAGATCTGAATTGGCTAAGAATGGGTTTTGATAAAAATCATACTATTACTTATTTGACCTTCAAAATTATGAAAGAGAAATATTTGGAAAGAGAAAACAAGAAGTAAATAAGGAGATATTAATCATCAAAGAAAGATTAAAGGAGAGTTTTCTCAAAAAAAAAAAGAGGAAAGAAGATATTACCTGCTTCCAATACTAATGTAGAGGCGGCAGATGACATCGTCTTCTGCTTCAGAAAACCCTCCATGCTTTATGTTTGGCCTCAGGTAATTCAACCATCTTAGCCTACAACTTTTCCCACAACGCTTTATACCTGTGTTTTCCATGTGTTTATATACATTTAGTATAGCAAATAAAGCTTAATTCGCAAAAGAAAAAAAAAAAGGAAATACATAAAATGATGGAAAAGAGAGAGATGGAGTTAGCTAATTACTGACCGATCTTCTGAGGGAGTGCAATCCAGTTACCGCCAGTTCCATGTTCCTCTATGTAAGCTTTGAGTGTTGCATCTTCTTCAGGAGACCATGGCCCTCTCTTCACCGTCGTCTTGTCACAGCATGGCGCTCTCCCCATCTCTCTCTCTTGATGCGTCTGCCTGTCTCTCTCTCTTTACTCCGATCTCTCTATCTCACAACTTTTAGGGTTTGGGGGTGGAAATGGAAAAAGAAGAGGAGGTGATTGGGGAAATATATAGCCAAGAAAAACACCGGGAGAGAATGGAGAGCTCTTTTTGATGGTGACGGTTTGAGAAAAGACAACTCTTGCCGGTGCAATGGATCTTTGCTTTACTCATTTCGATTCTCTGTGGCTCCTTTTCCCCCCTTTCTTTCAAAAAGAAATAAGAAAATGAAAAAGCAAGAAAAGAAAATCGAGAAAATATATAATTTACTCATGCGACTATAATATATTACTAAGTATGATTTTAGCTTTTTAGCTCACTAGCCTCTATGACTATTATTTCATTTTAAATTTTATGTTAGATATGTTAATGTTATGATAGCAAAATATCTATCAATACTCTACTACAAATACAAATTTGAGAAAAAAAATTATAGAGCAACGGGGGATGTAAAACAAAATTCGACTGGTTACACACTGAATGGATACATCTTGAACATCAAAATTATAACAGTTTCTTATTTCACCATTTAAGAAAATACGAAAAAGCCAAACTATCACTTAAGCTATATTAAACTACTTAATTAGTAGAAAGATGAAAATAAGCTTCTTGTTTATTTTTCTTTTTATTTCTATTGCATCTTAATTGAGCTATTTGCTTGCTTCCTTAAAAGAAAAAAAAATATTATAAATTATACATTTTTCAAAATTTACCTTACAAAAATATTTGTCATGACTCATAGAGCCACATGTATGCCATATTTTCCATAGAAACAAAAGATCCAGACTCAAGGAGTCCCACTAAAATATATGTCCATTTATAATATAAAATATAATTAAAGAAATTTGAAATCAGACGTTGACAAAGTCTCCTTTGCCGAGTAAAATTCGTTAAATATAATTACCCCAGTGAAAATGATTTGTTTCAATATTCAAGATCAAGACCTAACATTCAATCAAGGTTAATTATTTTACAAAAGCTGTTTGATTTGATATTATAATATTGTTTCCAGCAGGACCAGAGATTGTGACAGTGGAAAGTATTCTCATTTCTTTGGAGTCGCCTAAAAAGTACGACTTTAGGGTACGGTCATTAAATTTACTTCTTTATATTTCTACTTATCCTTAAGAATATTATTTGAAAATGCAAAATAATTATTTTTCAAAAATAAAATACAAAATAATTGAGACGAGAATATATTAATAAAATTGTAATTATAAAAAACTTTGCAAATTTAGGCGCATACGTTGATTTTCATAAATGAAATAAAATAAATTTTACTCAAAAGAAGAAATAAGATAAAGTACAGATATAACGTTTTATTTTACTGACATGGATGTCGTAATTGTTATAATATACTAAGTTTCTGGATCAATTAATGGTGGAGGTGAAGTGCGTTGTTTCTTTTGAAATTGGAAGAAAATTATTTGGGACACAAAGGAGAAGACAAAGATCCCGTTCAGTCTAGCTTTTCCGACTGACTGATCCAGAAGTTTAAAAAAGGTTTTGACAAGTAAAAGCATGAGCTACATGTGAATATTACTAAAGGTGTGCCAATTCTGAATATAAACTTTTCATTGGATTCAACACTTTAGGTATAAACTAAATGATAAATTCTTCATAATCTATATTATTGAGTCTTGTTTATTAATACAACAAATCTCATTCAAAAAAAAATAGATTCCACACTAGTAAATATAAATTTCGGTTGATAGTGTATTAAATTTTGACATTTTTTAATCAACAAAAGGTGGAAATTTGTGAATAGACATACTATTAAGCTCGTTGATGTGCCTCTGGAGCACTAAAATTACTAGTTTCCCTCGAGCTCTTTAATTAATTACATGTAACTCGAGGTCAACAAACAGAATTAATCCTTTTCACAATAGAAACCCAACCACCTTCTAGTATCATGCATGATCATTGGAGATACCATGAATCATCTAATAACTAATTTTATTATTTATTATAATAAATATTGTTTATCATGCATATATATGATTCTTACTGAAGTTATATATTTTTATAGATAGGTAAACAATATTGTATAGTATCATGAAATAATAAATAACAGTGAAAAATGAAAATATATATAGTACCAATAGAACCATATATAACAACAACAAAAAATAGTGCCCAAACATAATGAAATAATATACCATAATAAAGATATAATAAATAAGTATATATATATATATCATAAAATGATATATATAATACAACAACATATATAAGAAAGCAATAAACAATATATATGATTATATATTTGGATGATAGCGTTTATGCAATAGAAGATCTGGTTTAAATAAAGGGGGAGAGTAAACTAGGGTAAGGTGAAAAAAAAATCTTCCATTAGAAAGATGGAAAGCAGAATTCTATTTGTTTGACAAGTAGCATATATTTTATGAAACAGTAACAAAAATCCAAAGAAGAAGAGGCTGAAATTGCAAAAAGTTCTTTGGGCCATGGCGAGGAAACCTCGCATTTGACCTTAACTACATGGCCTTACGTACATTGACATGCTATGCAAATGGCCCGCCTTCCTTAATCAATGTCCCATTTAAAAAGTTTATGCAAAAACCCTCTGTCATTGTAGAATTTATGATTAAACCCTTTTTGTTATTTGTTGTACAAGATCGATATTGTTTAGCATTCTGTAATATTACTCAGACATCATAAAATTTATAACGTGTTTAATATTTAACATCAATTTTTTCAAATAATATATAACATAAGTTTTGCTGAACAAAACATGCATATCTCTTAGGATAATGGATGAATACAAATATTTTCAGATGCATTATAGTAAATATTTTGAACTAGTGATCAAACAAGGGATCAATTTGTTTTGTCATTATGAAGTTAAATCGAAAAACATCAATATGTATGGATTTTTTTTTATTAAGAACTGATACAATTAGGCTATTAAATTGTTATTTTTGAAGACAAGTTTTGATAATAAACAATCAACTTTTGAGAATTATCTTTTAGTAAGTTAGTAAAAGTGTGTTTTATCAAATCCATGACAAATGTTGGGGCATTTATACTAATTCTAGAGGGTACGTATGCAAAATTACCGAAATAAATAAAGATCACCACCTTTCCAAAAGGAAGAACCCTCACTCCCGTAAAATTAAATCAAAACAAAGAAAAAGCAAAGAAAGACTTAATAATTTAAAATCAGGAAGCCTAGCTAGCAAGAAAAAGTGAATTAATGCAGTTGGTCTTTTGTGGTTTGTCTGTGCCTCATCTTCAGAATACTCTCATCAGCAAAGAGAGACTTTATTAATTAAGTCTTAAAACAAGGCTGAAGGGATAAGCACTGAGATTACAAAAGATTAGAGAGAGAAACAAAGAAAGAAAAAAAGAAAAAGGTAAGTGGGAATCAAATTTAATTTGGAGGGTCTTTGATGGACGTCATTGGATTTGGTATTTGAATCGTATTGATCTCGCTGGACTCTGAATCCCCTCATATTTAAGAATTTTATGATCTATGTGGCGAGTCAATTGAAAAGTGTTTTTATCCTTTAGACAATCTTTCTATTTTTTTTTCATTTTGATGTGGTTAGTAAACTATTGTGATGATTAATTATGTTGAGTATTTTCGTTTACCACCATAACACACTATAATAATCACATATGGGGAGTCGGATTTGTACAATTTCCTTTCTGAAGTTATTGGTAAAGATTGATAGAAAGTGAGATATTCCAAAAGAGAAAGTGTAAAATAAATATTTGAACAATTTTTTTTACGAAAGTAAGTAAATGAACACACTTTCATGTGATTTTGATTAAATAAGCATGATTTTGTCGTACAAGTGAGACCCGGCACCAGTATATACCACTAAAGATCTTCTGTTTTTTTTTTCTGGTTTGAGTTGAATATTACTGGGTCATAAAGCTAAGTTGAGGCTTAATAAAGGCTATAATAAGTCAGACATTTCAAAAGGTGACGGCAAATTATTGGGAAATAAGAATTGGGCAAATTAATTATCTTTGGATTTTACTTCAAAATTTCTGACGACATTTCTTCATCTTGAAGCATTATAGGAAATTGGGATGCGGTTCAAAGCTCCCCCTTCCTCTTCTAGAATCTATTGCAGTATTCATATTTAATGATATATATTTTTATTATTTTTTATCAGCCTTTTAATGTAAAAATCATTCATATTCAATTGTATAAGATGAAGTAACACCAACAAGAACTTGACACGTAAGGACTTGGTCCAGAAGGAGCTTGCATTGTAAACAAAGGGAGGCAAGCTTCATTCACTAAAGCAATTTATATTTATATCATTACTTTATCTGTTTTGACAAATTGCATGAAACCGTTTCTATGACAGAGCCTTTAAAGTCTAAGCTTTGACAAATCAGATTTGTAGTTATCCCAAGGCCTCATGATTAATTACTTTCTGCTATACTCTGGTTGAATTTGAAGAATAATTTCCTCAAAAATCAGATTATCTGTTCCTTACTTTACTCGAAGAAACAGCTTACCAATTTCATCTTATTAATTATTCACAAAATTTCATCATCAAAGTCGTCTACTATTAACATAAGTTGACTTCTAAATAGTTTTATTAAAAGCTTTGATTAAAAAAGTGTTATATTAAATGAGTACACCCTTTTAACTGTAGCCCATTTAGATGAAAAACAAAACAAGCAATGCACTTCTAGCTCATGAGTCCATTAAATTGCAGTATCTATATGTACTAACCCTAAATTCATGTTAGATGGAACAATAAGAAGCCAAATTGAGCTAGAACGTTACCTAATGTCAATAATGTACCAGACCAGACCAGCTTCTCTGTCTTCAGGTGCTTTTGACTTGTAACCTAACCTGCATCTATATACTAGACAATTCCCCCTTGTTTTAGCAACGACTAATTAAAAAATGAGGCTATTTTTAGATGACAACAATATCATCAATTCATCATTAGTTATCTTACAAAGCGTTTGAAAATTAACAATAATGCAAGGACAATTTGAATTACAATATTTCAAGAGGGTGAGAAACCAAAAGTTCAAGATTAAAAGGAGGTAAGGCTAAGCTATAATTAGGTGTTTAGGACTTAATCAGAGTTACCTTCAACTTCTGAAATGAAATAAAGCTATAAGTTGGGCTTCAAAATTTATTTAAGAGTAAATTTCAAGTTTGCAAATAAGATTTAAAGGGGATAGAGATAAAGATATGATGAAGGGTTTATGATTTAATTAGTTATTTTTAACTTGTAAAATCAAATAAACATGTTCTTTTTCAGTTGGTATGTTTGACTTGGCAAATAAAGCAGCATTAAGAAAATAATTTCTAGCTCTAGGTGTTGGTTGGTGATAAACAACTTTTGGCAAACAAATCCTTTCGCAATCCGAGCAGTTTTTACAACTTTTGGCAAACAAATCCTTTCGCAATCCGAGCAGTTTCGTAAAAAAGAAGAAAAAGAAGGAAAAACAGTATCATGCTATGTACAAGACTCCAAGTCAATCATATTAATGCTAGAATTTAAATAATTTAGGGCTAAAACAGCAGGTCCTTGCGGATATCTTCAACCAAAAGTCTCATAATTAAGACATAATGTTGAAATACAATAATAGACTAAAGTACCTAATTGATCAATTTGTCATTCCTTGAAAGAGCAGGAGAGACTGTAACTGTGATTTATAAGAGAAAACAGTATATAAAGAGAGATGAATTAAAAGATAATTTCATGTTCATCATCATCGACCAAAACAGATTATTATTTTTGTAAAATTTAATACACCAAATCCGTGGCACTTATGTTACATTTACATACATCAAGACAACAAAACCAGATCATTTTTCAGGACACAATTCATATAAAAACAACAAAACTGCGTCCAATACCAAAATAATTTCGTAAAGAACACAAACACCTTATAAATTAACCCCTCAAAATCCAACGATGTTTAGGCCTGAAAGTTTATTTACACAGAAACATACCGACTCTCATTCAGAAGATAAACCGTAATAAATACACACTTCATTTATTCAATTGATGTGAACCTGTAATAAACGAAAAAAAAGGAAGGGATTACTATTAACATAATAATATAAATTCCAAAATTGGATCCTTATGTACAAAACATGCCAAAATGTAAAGTATCACTTATATAATATAACCCTTCCAAAAATAACAAACGAAAAATAAACAAAACTTACATCTATAAAACAGTCATGCGCACCATCAATTCACCAAAACTGCAAACATAACTTAAAACTCACTGTACAACACATATTTCCACAAACAAGTTTTTCATATAGTAGCGTAAATTTTTCGTCTTTATCCTGTCAAAACATCACTTGACATTGATTGCAGCCGCCATTTTACGCAATTTTTGAGAAATTTCAGAGAATGAAGGTCTCTGTGTCGGATCCGAATCCCAGCAACTCTCCATTAAACCCTTCCATTCTGGATCGCACCATGTTGGAATTTGCGGTCGAAGCGAATTATTCAATAACCCCCCTAAAATTGTTAATATTTAAACAAACATGGTGAGAATAAAAAAAATATAATATTTAAATACATATTTATAGGAATAGAAAATTGAGAAAAATGAGGAACCGATAATAGAAGCGGCGCGCATTTCGGCGTACGGCTCTTCGCCCGTGAGAAGCTCCCACATGCAAATTCCAAAGGAATACACATCGATCTAAATAAATTTAACAAAAAAGAAATATCATACAATAATTCAATGAAACACTTGAAAAGACATACTTTTTGTTAATAAAATATAATACCTTTTCTGAAACCATATTGCATTTTCCACTCAATAGCTCAGGAGCCATCCACGGTAAAGTTCCTCTTACACCACCAGACACCAGCGTGTGCTGTTTCACCTTTGACAACCCTAAATCCCCAATCTTCACCAAAATAAAATATTCAAAAATATTAATCATAATAATTTCAGCCGACTTGGTTTCTTGATTAAATATAAAAATAATGAAGAGTAAATAAATACCTTGCAGATAGGGCGATGTGGGTCACGCATATTGACCAACAAATTCTCGCATTTCAGATCAAAATGGACTATATTTTTCCCGTGTAAATACTCCATTCCAAAAGCCGCATCCATGGCTATTATCAGCCTTTTCCTCCTATCGATCGTCCTGCCCAATCAAAACCATTCAAAAAACTCAACATATTTATACATGTACATGTAACAGTTATATACATAAATAAATGATTTTGTTTATTAACCTGTCTTTTTTGTGGAGGAATTGTTTGAGAGAACCGTTGACCATGAACTCGGTAACGGTGGCCAAACTGTTATCCGGTCCGTCACGCACCACTCCGTAAAAAGACACAACGTTTGGATGGTGCAACGAACTCAAAGTCAACGCTTCCTTCCAAAAATCCGCAATCTATAATAACAATCAAATCCAACATTTAATTAATTGATTAAAAAACTAATAGAAAAAAGGAGTGGGTAAAAAAGAGTACGAGTTTTGCTCTTTCGGAGGGCCGTCCTTTGAAGCAGCTGGCTTTGATTCTTTTGATCGCCACGTCAGAACCGCGCCACTTGCCGTGAAATACAGAGCCGTAAGTACCGGATCCTAATTCTTTTATTTCCTCTAAATCTTCATTCTTTATTGTCTGCACAACAATAGAAAAATAACAATTCAGTTTAATTACAATTTTTATATTTTAAAGTTTAAACCCTAAGCTTTAAATTTCTGTCTTAACCTGTAGGCCTTTGTCATGAGCTTCTTGTTCGGCACTTGTCGGTTCAATCTTTGAATTATCTTCCT
The DNA here is from genome assembly GCA_027726005.1 of Juncus effusus. Classification (NCBI taxonomy): domain Eukaryota; kingdom Viridiplantae; phylum Streptophyta; class Magnoliopsida; order Poales; family Juncaceae; genus Juncus; species Juncus effusus. The sequence continues at coordinate 10,412,553 of CM050890.1, read as the reverse complement.
GCTCATCGTGGGCTTCTGTTTCTGCCTCGAGATCCGCATTACCATTCTGCAAAGAATGATTAATTAATTAATTAATTAATTTACTAATTACTCCACCTCAATTTGTACAAAAAAACTCACCTCATGCTCAGCTCCATGCAAATCCGATTCACCAACATTAGTTTTCTCTTCATTTCCACCACCTTCTTTCAAAGCCACTTCTTCTTTATTAATCTTTTCTTCATTTCCACCACCTTCTTTAACAGACTCCTTTTTCTCAGTCTTTCCTTCTTCAAGTGCTTTTTCTTCTTCTCCTAAAGATACCTTTTTAACCGCCTCAACCAAGCCTCCATTTCCTTCTTTACAAGCATCTCCATTTTCTCGAACCTCTCGATCTGTAGATTCCACAACAACCTTCTCTTTCTCTTTACACTCCACTTGATCCACAGCCTTTCCTGACAAGCGGGCCCCAACAGTCAAAAGTGGAGTGTCCATTACAGGCTGGCACTGGAGAGGAGCAGGCTGAGCATTATTAGGGTTCAATCTCGACCCTCCATACTCTGTTTGAGGACCATCGAGATTCGGAATCTTGTCGGCAAAACCGACAGAAACAGGGATCGGATTTTGAGGGATCCGGTCATAAGGACCAACAGGAGACGGCATGGGGCTGCCATCTGGCGTGCCGATCATGAATCCAGACTTAATCCCCACATTTGGGATAAATAAAGGATTTAAACCATTAACACCATTTGGGGTTCCATCTGGTGTGTTTCTGATGAATTGAGGGTTAATTACGTTAGCGCCATTTGGGGTTCCGTCTGGAGTATTTCTGATGAATTGAGGGGGGTTAATTACATTAACGCCATTTGGTGTTCCATCAGGTGTATTTCTGATATATTGAGGGTTAATTACATCAACGCCATTTGGGGTTCCATCTGGAGTATTTCTGATGAATTGAGGGTTTATAATGCCGCCATTTGGGGTTCCATCTGGTGTGTTTCTGATATATTGGGGGTTAATTATGTTAACGCCATTCAAGCCGGCCATGTGGACTTGTTGTTGCATTTGCATTTTGCTTCTGAGAGACGGAATCGGTGGCAGATTCTGAGGCACTTGATAGAGGCTCTCCAAATTGTTAACATCAACTTGTTGTTGGTGATGTTGTTGTTGTGTGATGGTATGAAACATTTCGTTCTTATGAGCTTCGGTACCAAACGCATGATTGTTGGTGTTGTGAGTATTAACATGAGGGTACTGGTAATTAACTCTGTTTCCGTCAGGAATATACGGGTCAGGTACCGGTACCGGAACAGGTACGGGTGCTCGGTGAGTTCTTGGATCTTCGTACCAGTAATTGAATTGATTGTGATGAGCTGGTGGCGGGCCCCACATCCGATTATCATGACCGTGATGATCGTTATAATAATTATTACCACCATTGTTATTATGATTATGGTGGTAACAATCGGCACAGTGATTGTTATTAATCCCGCCATGAAAGTGACCCGTTTGACCCGCGTAGTATCTGTGTGGCGGGTCGATCGGCGGAGCGACGCACTGACGATACGCCACGTGGCAATGCTCGCAAAAATTCCCATTCACATCCGCCAAATTGCAAGGGAACCCTAATTTCTCCTGAACGGCCGTTCCGCCAGGTGGCAGCCAGCTGGCGAGTCCCTGATCATTCAAATCCTCCTGAAATTTAACTGTGGAAGGCGAAACGGGCGCAGAATGGTCTCTAAACGGGTTTGGAGACAAATAACCCGCGCTCCAAGGCGAATCCACGTCGCTGAATCTCTGACCGTAAACTGAAATGGGAACATTCAAATGCCTCAAGCTTAGGTTGCCAGCTGTATTGATTTCAGTATCGGGCGAATTGAGACCCGTTTTGGGATCCGTTGAGGAGTTCAACGCGTCCACGTAGCGTCTCTCGCCGTCCCGCTCGCTGACCTCATCGAAAATCGGCGAATCAATCTCGCTCTCCAAATGAAATTGCGAAAACAAAAAGATTCTGAGTCTGGTAAAAGCCTCGCCGCAAGAGATCAACTTGTCGTACTCGTCCATCATGTTGATGACGTCATCGTCGTTGACGACCGACACGAGCGCGTCTAAGTCTTCGTCCGGCTGTTGGTACTTAATTACGTCCGCGCCCTCGAAAGTCTCGCGCATCTTTTGGAGGAGCGAAGAGTAAGAAATGGTAAAAGGGACGGTGATGATGCGAGTCTCGCCGCCGACGTAACGGAGCCGGCCGTCTAAAGGACGGGGCAGAACCGAGCCGCCGAAACTGCAGAGGAATTTGGCTAAACGGGGCTGTGGGGATTCGGATTCGGAGATGACGGGCTCGGATTGGGGATCCGGTATCCGTGGGGAGTCGGATTCGTCCATGGCGGATTGATTGATTGATTGATCAGAGAGGTTGTTGGTTTGAATGATGAGAGATTCCTGTAAAGAGAACTAAAGTTTGTTAATTCAGTGAATAGGAGGGAGGAAATGAGAAGAATGGGGTGGAAAGATTGGAGGAATGAACTGAAAAGGCAAGAGCTTTTGATGAATGGAATGTAATTAGTCGGAAATAAAGTAACGAGACGAAGGAGGAAATTTGAGTTGGCATGTACAAGGAGGACCACGGACAAACCACCCAAAACAAAAACTACAAAATCGATTTCTATTCAGGAAAAACTGTAAAAAGTTGAAGCCTAACAAATTAGGAACAACAAACGTTCTCGCCTTTCTATTCAGGAAGCACGATACAAAAATCCCAAAAATTAAACATACAGAGCGACGATAAGAGAAATCTACGAATCAAAAAGCGACTCCTTCGAACAATAGAGAGGAAACACATCAAAATTAACAAATGAAAAAGTGAGAATACGTTTACTGCTCCCCCCCAATAATCAAAAGAACAAAAAATAGTGCGCGAAAGAAAGAGGGAATCAACCGCGCGAGTTGGGCGGCGAATCGAAATAAACCCGAATATCCTATTGGCGATTAAACACCAACAAAAAACCAACAAAACACCATTAATTCGCTTCACTATTTCCTCTCAATTCTCACCTTTTTCTCCCGATTACGCGAGAAGGCACGTGGCGCAGAAGAAAGGCCGGAGGCCCCGAATCAACCAAACCAATGATATCCTATTTCCGATTAAACACCGACAAAACGCAATGAATCGGCTTCAATATTTCCTCTCAAATCTTTACCTTTTCCCCCGATTATCCGAGAAGGCGAAGAAAGGGCGGAACGGAAGCTCCGAATCAAAACAAAGCAGAGAACAAAACACAACGAATACCAGAACAGGCTTCTGCGCTTCAATAATTTTGTGAGAGAAGAGAAGAGAAGGGGCGTGAGGCAGTGCAGTGCAGAGCTCGCCTTACGGCGAGAGAAGGGCACAAAGACCCAGCCGCTGCCTAAATGCCAGGCGCTTCCAACACGTGGCGTGCTTCTACGAGGCCCTTCGATTTTATCTCTAAAAATAAAAATTAAAGAGGAAAAGCTCTGTGGTCGTGCTGTTATATCCTGCCCATTTGTGCACCCAACACGCCGTTTGGTATTTTTGTTTCGGCTTTTGCCTAATTATATAATTGTGTTGTTTTGTGGGGAAATAGTGGGTGAGTTGATTTTGAGTCTTGTCATTTTTAAAATTAGCAACGTGTTAGTTAGTTGATAAATTATGTTGAATCATAATCACGAGTTGTATTAGTTTTACTATTAGCATCAAATTTTAAATGTCTTAAACTGTAAATATATTATTTTATTGAGCTCTTATTTGCTACCCAAACCTTTTAATTAACATTTAAGATAGATTAAATCTAGGTCCTTCAAATTAAAAGGGTAGTTTGGGTATTTTTCAATTAATTGCACAATGTAACGGACAAATCTCATTGCGTTTTTTTTTTCTATTTCCAAATGTGTGGTCAATCCTCTCCATTTCATCCGTTCCACCAACTTCAAACTATTTTTCTCTCCCTCTCTCACGATTCCTTTCCTTCCTCCTCTCCTTTCTTTCACGTAATAGTACACTAGTATATTGGCACTCAAAAATAATATATAAATACTAAAATTATAAAAAAAAAACTATATATTAGCATTAAGAAAAGATGTTTATTCAACATCTAAATATTTATATTCGGACAAAAATTCTAAAAAACATAACATTCACCCAACATCCAAACTTATATTGATTAACCGCAAAATTCTAAAATAAAATTAACACTAGCATGATATATCACAAACTAATATCATATTGGTACAAAAGCGATGATATTAAAACTAAAAATTATATATTGACATTGAAATTGGTATATTACGATGAAATTGTATGTTCACAATTAGAATAATATATTGATACACAAAATGTTCTGTTAACAATTAAATCAGCACAATAAATATATATATCACTTAGAAATCTAAATCAGTGCTACAAAAGTAGCATATTAGAAATACAAAATTACGTTATGACTTGAAAACAAGTATTGATGTTAAAGAAAAATATGTATTGCCACAAAAAAATTCTTTACTCACTAATACTTAAGACATAAATAAACAATATTAAACCCAATATCTATGAATTACATCTAATTTTCTTCCCACCTAAGGAAAACTCATTATTAGTTATGCCCATCCAATACAATTCAGTACAAGTAAAAAACAATTTAATTATGCCCAAAATAATGCATCTCAAAATTAAGCATCAACATCATTTAAGAGCTTCTCTTAACTCTGATTCATGCACCTTGAAGTGCTCATACACATAATTAAAATAAAAAATTGGAGCTTGGTGCATTTAAAAAACTTGTAAAAATAAAAATATTAGAATAAATTAAATATTGTAATCAACCTTTTGTCCAAGACGTATAAAATTGCAACTTACATGCATTTCTAATCAGGGTTTAGGCAAGAATAAAATATAATAAATGTACCTATTAAATGCATATAACAAAAAGGAAAATAAGAATAATAGAATATATAAGATATAAACATATCAGCTTTTACAAACTTGATACAATCACCACTATTAAAAATGCAATAATTCGTTAATATAACATAGAACCCAAAATTACAGCAACCCTAAATTCAGTCCTCAATGAACCTCAATATTAGAGAAATCAGTTCTAATAAGCCCTCAATTAACCTTAATCAACCTCAATTAAGTTGTAGTTAACAATAATTAACCCTTATTCAGCTTTTATCAGTCCCAATCGGTCTTAATCGGGAGATAAGGAGAAGAGAGACCGGGAGAGGATAGGAATTATGGGTTTCGTTTGTTTCTCCCCCTCAGAGGGATTGGAAATAGAGAGGAGAGGGGAGAGAACGCAGGAGAGAATGCGAAGAAACGAGCTATGTTGAGGAACGAGCTCTCGAACTAGCTCTGTGGAGGAACGAGAGCTCTTGCGAGAGAGAGAGAGAGAGTCGCGTACTGGAGAGAAAAGAAACAGAAAGAAACGAGGATAGAATTAGGTGACCTGCAATGCCATAATGAAATTACAAATTTGCCCTTTCTCTATGAATTTTGGAAGGAATGGTGACCGGCTGGTAACCGGCTGGGATTAAAGGGTAACCGGCTAGGATTTTTTCTAATCATTTATGGCCATTAGATCAAGCAGTTACGTACAATTGCAGCCCTTCATTTTTTAACTCCGGGTAGCATATAATTTCTCTATTTTATTATGTCCGTAGGCTAGTTGGTAGAGTCTATTGCATGTGGACCAAGAGCTCATGAGTTCAAGTCCCATCAAATGCAATATTATTTAGCAGATATTTAGCAAAGTCTCTCAATTCATCAAACATGGGTTAAATCTCAAAAAAAAAAAAGATATTTATTTTGAATTACTTGTGTAAAATCATTTGTTGTAAGCTTAACCATTATCACGATATATAAATGTGCAAAATGGAGAGCTCTAATTTCCCTTCTGACAACAACAAGTTTCCCATGGTAAATGGGTCCCCTTTGCTTTTTTTCCTTTCTTTTTCCTTTTTGCTTGATTTTAATCATCAATTAATTACCGAAATAAATACGTGCGGTGTTTTTTAATGGTTTTGAACAAAAGTAATGCTTTTTTCTAAATATTTGGAAATAATAAGAACCTTTAAAAGTTCAATAATTTACCTCATAATTCAGCCTTATATTATCATGTTCACATGAAAAAATGTCAAATTCTACATAATATAAAGTTGGAAGACCAAATATTATTTAGGGAATAAAAGAATAGAACCCAAACTCAAAATATCCTTAGCATCCAAATTTTAAATGGAACCATTAAATAATATTAAACTAAACTTTTACTTTAGACTGTTAAAATCATTTCATATTTTCATATTTTAATAAATTACATAATTATTTTATAGTATTAATTAGAAATAAATAACTACACGAAACAAAACATTACCGAGACTTCAACATGTATTTCTTTAAGAAAAGAGATGTGTGTGTTTTCAGATGTCCTTGTTTGTCCGTTTCTATTTTCTATCCTCTTCCTCATCTTTTTTTTCTTTTCCTTGTTTTGAGAAAATAATTTTTGAGGTTGGGTTGCGTAGAATACAAAAAATGAACTACTTTTTGATTGGTATGTAAGCTCCATTTGTACAAACCGACTCTTGTTCTTATTAGGCCAGTTTCTTTGGACACGTTGATTGTTTCTTTTTTTTTTTCAATTGTCGGAAAAAAACTATTCAAATCTAATCATTGGTTTGTCAATTAATATACTTTTATAGTTCAAATCTTGCAAAGCAATCTTTTATAGCACATATTTAGCTAGGTTTCTCAACCCATCAAATATGGATTGAATCTCAAAAAATAAAAACATCCTTTGTAGTTCCAAATTATAAAAGTTGATTTAAAATAACATTAGAAATATTAATTAACATGAGTATATATTCCGACGTTTTATTAAATTCAATCAGGATCCAACAATAGATGAGCAACCAGGGAGAGAATATCTTCTCTCCCATTTGCATGTCAAGAAGGATCAAAATTCCAAAAGAAGTGCTCTCATATCATGATGACAACTCACAGAAGTAAAATTTAGCTTTTCCACCACTTCACTCCATCCAAATTCTTTCTTCAATCATGATATACTTCATTTCTGAAAACTCTTTGCTTCTTCTAAAATTCACAAGTTCATATTTGCTAATTGCCAAAAATCCATTTATTATTATTATTATTATTATTATTATTATTATTATTATTATTATTATTATTATTATTATTATTATTATTATTATTATTATTATTATTATTTGTGTTTTTATTGGTATATAGAAGTTTGGATATTGCAATAATGATGTTAGCCAACCAAAAATTTGGAGGGACGCATAATGGTATCTGTGTACAAATGATCCTCTCGTCCCAGTCACACGACATCAATTCAATTTTCAAAGGAACATGGGAGATGCCATGCAGTCTCAGAATGGAACATCAGTAATGCTTAGCATATGAATTGGCATATCTGATATCTCACGTCTCTTTTAAGGAATAAATCGGTGGCTTAAAAAATAAAGAAGAAGAAAAAGGAAAATTCATTCTTCCAGTATTTATGGAATATGTATGGAACCTTTAATAATCTAGAACATATTTTGTAGACCTTGATTAAGCATGGAAGCTTTGAACCAGTCTACTACTGGCCCTTCCTATCAAAAAACTGAAAGTTGGCTTGAAATTTTGCGACATTTTATGAAGGGTTTCCAAAATTAAAATCGGCTGGTTTCTCTTGTTTGAATTAGGCACACATTAACAATTATTTTTTTAAAACAAATAAATAAGTAAATATAATAAAGACAACAAGATCACTACTTGAACAACTAGACCATAATGAATCCATCTGATAAGTTTCCACGAATAATCAAATTTAAGACATGTACAAATATAATAATGCATGATTATCCAAAAAGATTAGGGCTCCACATAATGCTCAGTTGTACTTGTGTACTAAAGAATTATCATTTCTTCTAGCTTTCCACTGACATGTGGGTCCCACCCTTGTAGTTGATAAGATGAAGAAAAAATTCTTTTTTATTTGGTAGCTTCTTAGGACGGTAGAAAAATTAGAACATAAATCCACAAAAAAGGACAAATTATTCTAGTGGCTAGACATTTTATGTTCTATACAAAAATTTGAATATGAGATCCCAATACAACAAAAAATGAAATAAAAAATATAAAAAACACAAACCGAGGTTAAGAAAGAGCCGCTACAACCTTCTCATCATCTTACAAAAATTAAACAAAAAAAAATCTAGAAAACAAAACAATGCTATTTACATTTCAGTCCTTCCTCTCACCAAAAAAATAACACTAAAATATCAGAAATAGAAAATCATTACCATATCAAGTCAAAATCACAATGCTCCGTTCTGAATTTTATCATCAGTTACAGAAGATAACTGCTCTTCTAGCAAGTTAAGAAGCCCAAGATACTTCTTAAATTCCTCATGTGACTATAATTTTTCAAATTACAAATATCAGAAAACTGAAACAATTATAAACATAACAACAAAATAAGTCATGAAACTAATTATATACCTGGAGAGTCATACTATAAGCTTTCCACAACCGCATATCATGCCTAAATAAATCAACCAAAACCTAAACAACACATAAAAAAAAAGTTAAGTTACCTGCTCTACAGGCGCATAAATGCAATATGGTATATTACTAGGGGCATAAATGGAAATATTAAATATTTAAAAATACCTCAGCACGGCTAAGAAGGGTCGCAAGAACGACAATCCATTCTTTAAATTTGACAGAGCACATGTGAGCGAGTAGGAATTCTGCGTCCAACCTGCTTTGTAGCGTGTCCATGTGCAACTATACATTCATTCAACCACAACATTTTATTATTGCAAATCATAACTAGTAAATATTAAAAATACTAAGTAAAATTGATTGAAGAAAGGAACCTTTTGGCCGATTAATTCAAGGGCTGAGGCAAAATTGTCGAGCTGTGCCGATCCCGATCTCTCTCTTTGCAGGTATTCCTGTGAATTATGTCATTGCATTTTGTTATCAAATCTTTTTATTTTCTAGAATAAATAAATAATTAGATATATAAATAAATATATTACCACAAGATCAAACTGGGTGCCTTTGACAAAAGCAACAAGCTTAGAAAGTTCTTTGCCGGACATCAAATAACTCGCGTGGCTTTCTAGAATGTTCTTCACTGAATTAATATGTGGGCTCAGCTCTTTAGAACTTCCGCTGAAATAACAAAAAAAATATATATTTAATTTCAACATTACAATAATAAATACATTTTAAGCCTTTTAAAAGAAAAGAACCTTTTCAAATCAGAAGATTGCCTCTTGTAAGGAGAGCGAAAAATAAAGTATCCCAAAAACCTTGGTGATAATCTTTCTGAATCTGACGTGGCGTTTTCAAATTCTCGCCCTGACCTTAGCAAAAACCTTACCTGTAAATAAATTATGATTTTTCACCAAATTATATTATTCGGCACCGGAAAGAAAATAGTGTAGTGACATGATTAATTAATAATATGATATTAACATAAAAAGAAGATCGTACCAGTTCACCAGCAAGTTCGTACAAGGACTCGTCCAGCGTGGCCTGTTTGTTTGTTTGTTGCATAATTAAATGCAATTTTATAGATTAGTTCAATAGATTAAATAGCATATAAATGAATAAAAAAATAGATAAAGAAAGAAATATATATTACTTGCAACAAGCGTAAAGCACAGTACTGACTCACAGCCGGGCCCTCTAACTTAGCAATCACCTGTCATCAATTAATTAATTAATTAATTACATCACTTTTAGAATATTCTCATTAACGATGAAATATTCTTAGCTCAAGTTAATTTTATTCCTCAATTTATCTTAAGAGAGAAAGACAATAAGAATACCAAAATATAGCAAGCAGCAGTGCGATACCATCTCCTCTGAAAGCACTCTTCAAACAACCTAAAACAAAAACACTCAACTCAGAACTCCCCCTCATTTTCTTCAAAAAAAGAAAAAAAGAAATCAAAATAAAACGAAATTGCATTGAAAAGCGCACTCGGTGGATCGGCCGGCGGCGGAGAAGAGACGGGCCCAGTGCCTTCCATCTGTCTTTCTAGCCACGCTCACAACCACGTCGAAATATTCCGGAAAGTTCCGTAATAAATCACATGTTTTTTCCAACAGAGGTGCTGGTGATGGATCGCTCGAAGAAGACTTGTTGGCCGAACTTTGACTGCAAAATGGAATGGGGATGGATAAACAAACAGTTCCCTATTGTTGTATATTAGTTAATATTTTATATTATTATCAATTACGTGGATATATCTGCATCGAAAACCGTGAAGAGGAGCCACTCCAAGCAGTGCGAGAAGTGCGGCTTCTCCGCCGACAGATGAGCCAACCGCAACGCTTCTTCGCTCTTATCCCTCTATTACACGAAATCAAAATACTTAATCCATAATATCACATAACATTTAGGGTTTAGTATTTATTTAATGAATTACCTGGAGAAGATGGCGTAACAAGCAGTGCAAGATTGTTTGAGCTTGAGGGGACGGTTCAAAACAAGGGAACTCAGAAGTGGAAAAGGACATGCGCTGAGTCACTCCCACGACTACACCGACGTTCGGAAGAAGGCCTAATGGGTATATTTCCCTGTCGAACTCCAGCTCTGGATCCAGCTGTCAGTCATAATTAATTAATTAATTAATTAAATATTGTGTTGGGAAATTGATGAAGATGTATATATAGACTAGTTTGAGGCTGAACCTGTAGGAAATCCTCCTGCTTGAACGGGTCTCTACCTTGTGATGGATACCACACCTACAACAATACACAATAAATAAATAACTAACTAAATAAATAAAAATTAATTAATTAATAAATAAATTATTTAACTAATTAAATAAATAAGTAATATAATATAGTATAATATAAAATAAATAATAAAATAAATTTATATAAATGAATATTATAGAAAATATAAAAAAATAAATATATATAAATAAGTTAATTGAATAATTAATTAATTATTAATTATTAATTGTTGTAACCTGCATCCCGCGATGGCCATAGTCGAGCCAAGAAACTTCTTTGATAAGATTGGCTTTATTATCTTCTGATTTATCGCAAGTCACCCAAAATAAGTCAACCGAATTAGTCAACACTTGTTCATGCCCATCATCCAAATCAAGAAGCGAGAGCTCTCCGTTTTTACGCAGAATCAAGCACCTGACATTACACTAGACCCCAACTTAGATCTTGTTATTACTTTAATATTTGAAATGAAGATTTTTGTTTTTGTTTTCTTGGGGTGAATGTTAAAGGAAAATTACCTTGAGGGCTGTTGCAGTAACAAATCTGACGATTGGTCATAATTTTTCGACTTATTTTCGTCTGAAGAATCGGGAATGAAATGCATCGATGCTGGGTGGGATTTCACACTCATGATGGAAAGTTCTCTCACAGTAGTAAGCTGCATTATGTTAAAAAGACATTTCCTTTCGTCATATAATATTTCCAAAATGGAAAATCTTTTTTTAAGTTGACCTGTAAAACTGGAGAGGAGGTGGGAGAGAGTTCGCCGGTGATTTTGGCGTGAAAAATATGAACATCAAACGGATTATAAGTGACAAGAATATAATCTTGAAACACGTCCATCACGATCGGCTTTCCAACCAATGTTTTGCGACAGAGCAACGAGCTTTGGTCCAGGTGGTATCTCGGATAAAACAACAACTCATACCTACACCCAGAAAACAAAACAAAACAAAAAATAAATCAATAATTAAAAAAAATAAAATCTTTATCAATTTATTGGTGCTGACGTGTCGGAGGAATCGATGTAATTGCACACGACGATGATCTTGCTTTTGAGCCAGAGCAAGCCCTTGCATTGGATCCTCTGCTCCTGAGTGACATCACCGAAATACCGCCATTTCTTGTTGCGCAAGTCATATAAAATAACTCCGTGGGTTCCAGACACAGCCAGATACATCCCGTCATCGCTCGCCGCCACGTGCTGGACCGGCCAGTTTTGCTCAATATACGACACCTTAATAAAAAATAAATAATGAATAATGAATAATAAACAGGGATAAATAACATGGTTAGTCCCTCAATTTGGTCCTTGCACTACTGATTTAAACTTTTTAGTCCTTGTACTTTATATAACTGTCGGTTAGTCCCTAACTCAAGGATTTATCACGCACGTTTTCATAAAGTACATGGATCAAAAAGTTTAAATCAATAAAACACGGACTAAATTGCAATACAAGTAAAGTACAGGGACTAACAGTGCATTTATCCCGAATAACAACACTGCCATTTTAACATAATTAAAGGAAAAAAATGAAAAAAATTCTTACTGGAAGGTTTAATTGGAGAATCTTGAGCTCATCTGTAGCGTCCTGTTGCACCAACAAAACGCGATCCTCACCATACAAAAACTGTCTCGAATAAGTACTTCCAGACAAACCCTTATCAAACCCGCACTTGCCGAACGAGAACCCGATAACCCGATCCGCTGAACCTTCCTCAACGGCAAACAGCCTGTACCCGTTCTCATCCCACGCCAGCTGTCCCGTCCCCGCCATAAGCGGTTCCGCTTTGAAACCCGTGCTGGGCTTGCCCATAGGGGACGAAGCAGAGCTTAAGCTGGTCTGGCGGAGCGTGCACATTAAACGGCAGCCTGACGTTGACCAGACTGAAAGGCCTCTGAACTTCCAGCCCACGGCCAATGCCGTGCTGCCAGGTGTCCACGCGAGGGATGAAACCGGTCCGGTGTCCTCAACTGAATAGCCCCAATCGTAGAGTGAAATGGTTCTTAGAAGCTGGGTTGACTCGGTCAAATCGTATAACTCAACGGCTCCTTTGGCTAATCCGACGGCAAGGAGAAGCTGATCCGGCGCGAAAGAGGCCTGTGTGGCCCCCTGTGTGTCCAGCCATCTTTCGGACTTCATTCCGTTTGTTTGCTTCAGACCCTTTTTGCCTACTGAACAGAGCTGTATCTGGCCGGTTGAATGTAGAACAGCTAGCATTTTAAGTTGGGGTGAGAATTCAAGCTGGGAAATTGAGGAATTATGAGCGCAGCAATGGAAATTAGGGTTTTGGTGAGATGTGGATGCTTCGTTTGGAGAAGGGGAGTTGATACAACATAGCCTAAAGCTGTCTGACAACTAGAAATTGAGAAAAAAGAGAGAAAAGAGAGGAGAAAATAAGGCTATTTTTTTTTGGAAAAAATACGGTTATTAAAAATAAGCTGGACAAATAATTTGCACGGACCTCAGAATTCCAGGAAATTGGTTGTAAATGGCCGTTAGATAGTCCAATAAGCATGCTTTTGCCATCACATACAAAATTACTCCTGAAACATTTTAAACATAGTCAGACCCCTATTAGCTTCATAGACAAAAATATATTCGTAATTTCGTACCATAATACCGTGCGAATCATTGTTTTTATACAATTGAAAAGAAGATATAAAATCTTACGTTGCAAAACAATCTGTAGAAAAGGGTATCGATTCAGTGATAGTAAGAGATATATTGGCAAGAAGAAGGCCGGGAAATTGTTTGCCTCCGATAAGTAGCCTCTTTCCAGTCAGATGTATTTTGTATATGTGGAGGAAATGCGAACTCGTCTGTATGAACAAAAGAGTTTTACTTAGAAATGTTAATAAATCCCTAGTGGAATTCAATTCACTACTAACTAAGCAAAATTAACAATCCATTTTCACCATTCGGTCATAAATTAAGTACAATTAACCTCAAATAACACAAATTGAAGCAATCATGAGAATTAAATCAATCATTCCAACTTACAAGTACAGCAACAGTCTTAGTATCAGGGCTCCACACAGCCTGCGCATTCTCTCCCTCTATCTCCACCGACCTCTCCTCTCTTACAAACTTCCCCAGCCTCACCTTGTGCTGAAAGAAACCCAATCAGCCCACACACAGTCAGACTCAAAGATCAATACACAAAAAAATCACTCCAATTGAACAGAAATAGAAATCAAGTATGACCTGAGAGGAGCTCCAGAGCTCGAGATGCGTGGGGCCGACGATCAAGAGAAGGCGATTGACGGCCTTGAGATAGATTGTGCGGTCGGAGGATGCGGAGGCGAGGCCGGCGTCGAGCGGGATGACCTGCGGCCATCCGTACGCCATGTACATCCTGGCAATCTGTCGTCTCCTTCTCCTGAGAAATAGAATGGAGAAGGAGATCTGAGATCAGAGATCAGAGAGTTGAGTGAGTTGAGTCGAGAGAGAAAAGGAGAAGAGGTGAATTGTAGGTGGGAGTTAGTTTGTAGTTTGTCTAAGGTTTAATTTTGGGATTATTAGTGGATGATCGATTCATGGTAAATTGGTAACTCGTTGAGTTTTGCCAACACAAGTGAATCTTCGTAAAATGCACATGCATTTAATACAGGCCCATATCAATTCTCAAGCCCATTAATTAATTTAAAAAGGCTATTTCTTATTATTTCAAGGATCCTCATTCGGATTCAACAATAAGTATGAAACTTTAACCAACTCTAGTCATCTAATGGAATGGAAATAATTATTTTTTTACAAAACTCATGCCGGTAGTACAAAAATGATAATACAACAAGGTTAAAAATTCTTCTGGAAAAATAAAAAGAAGAAAACGGATAATAATTGGATGCTACAAAGTTGCATTTTATTTAACCATGTAATGTTATTCCATCTCGGAAATTTCATCTTCATCTTCATCGAGTATGTAAACCAAAGCATGCCTTTTAGATGAAAATACACAAGCCACTCCTCTTGAGGCTGTAACAAAAAGACACATAATAACAAATAATTACGAAAAAGTAATTTTCCATTTTTCAAATTAAAATGCCCAAAAGGGAGTATAACATATAAAATAAAATTCATCTTACCACTAACTGCCAACGGAGCACTAACAGAGTGAGGTATAACACGCACTTTTCCTTCTTCCAAGTTCAAGCTTGTTAAGGAATCCTGTAAAAGTCAAAATGCATTTCAATTTTTAAATCAAAAGTTTTGGAGTTTAAAGTGCAAATTTACAAGTTTACAAGGTTAAAGTGCAAAATTACCCTCAACTCTTGAAGGATGAAAAGGTTATGAGGCATTATATTGAGTGGAAGGGAAACAAAGGGAATATCATTTGCTTGCATCATCACCATTAAAGATTTCTCAGAAATTTCAGAATTAGAGATCGTTTCATTAAGCAACATTATAATCTGATCATCCTGTTTCACATGTCAATAAAAGAAAAATAATATTTAACTAACCAATTAACAAAAGTTTGTACGAAATGAAATGATTACCTTGTAGAGGGCAACATCAACACACTCATATTCATCCGGTAATTGTAATAAAACAGCATCAAAATAAGATTCTTCTTGAATCATAGAAGAATTTGATGAATAATTATTATTATTATTGGTTGCAAATCCTCTTATAATACCAATGCAGTTATTTAAACCCAAAGATTCATGCGGTACTTTAAAACACACATAATCCTTCAAACTATTTGAAGAGTCAGATGCACAGTCTATCTCTTCCTGTACTTAAAAAAGGAAAAATTCATTAAATAATTGCATTATATCTATATAAAATATAAGCAAAATTTATATAGAAAGAATATGATTTATGACCTTGTAGTAATAAATAGAAGAAGGAACATATAATGCTGGATTTGAAACAGGAAATAGTGGTAATAATCCTTTACAAACGATTTTTTCTGAAACTGTAGTGAATGGCATTAAGAAAGCCTCCTTCAAGCTGGAAAAAAATATATAAAAATAAAAAAATGATGATATTAATCTGAATTCTTGCAATATTCATGGAAGAATCTTAAAACTAACAAAAAAAGATAACCATTTTTCCAATTGAGAAAATTCATTTGCTAAAGTTCTTTCCAGGAAAGTTAAATCAGTATATCCTCCAAATGCAATTAGTTGTTCAAGCCGCTTCATAGTTTGCCTGCAAAATAATAATAGTTATAATATAAACAAGTACGAAAAAATAAAATAATTAAAAAAAAAACTCACAGATCGACATTCACTTTTTGGTCGGCTTCTAATAACTGCTTGACTGGATCATTATCAAGGAGAAACTTCACAAATATAACCACAAGTTCACTATACATCATGAATAAAAAAATAATAAAATTGAGTTACAGTAAATAAATAAAACAGCAAAAAATTGATATTCTAAAATAATCACACCTATTGGCAGGCTGAACTTGATCGATCGGTTCAGAAAGAAGAACCTTTGTGCATTTCAAAACCCAATTCAAGAAATTCTGAAACTGCAACAATCACAAATGAATCACACTCCAAACAACATACTAATTAATCCAGAAAAAATAAACTAAAAAAAAGTACCAAGAACAAAACAATTGCTAAAACCCTAGAAAACCGCTCGTCTTGAACGAGAAGCATTCCAGCACTTTCTGAAACATTATCCATTAATTTTTCATTTAAACCGATATTTTTAAAACGGGCCCGCCACCTTGAAAGCCCTCTTAATTCTCCCACTCTGAATCCAATTATTTCCAAGGCAGGCTGCACAAAAATCATTTTAACAAAGTTATAAATTATATAAATGATATAACATATATAATCTAAATTGAGAAAATCAACCTGGAAATGTTCGTTTAAAACGGTACGAATCTCTTTTCCAGCATTATCAACTGCCTTTAACACACGCTTCACGCCCTAAACACGTATTAAAAAATATATTTTTATCTATTATGATTATTATTATTATGATTATGATTATTATTTTATCAGAAATGGATAAGAAATTAGGGTTTAGGTTTTTGTACAGCTTCTCCAAGTGAATTGACTAGAAACTGGTGAAGAGCCTGACTTGTTCTTGCACCGAGTAAAAGACTTAGAAACTCATCTTGCGGATTAGAATTAAGACCTAGATAAATAAATAAATAACCCACAAATTGAACAAAAAATATATAAAAACATATATCTATCATGAGAGAAGTGAAAAAATAAGAGTAATGATAACTAATTAAAATTACCATGTTGAACGATTAAATCAGAAAGAGCATTAAACTTAGAACCGAAAGAATTCATAAAATCACTCCACTGTTTCAACATGACAGAAAGAGAAGACCTTATCACTTGTAACAAATCCTCTATATTTGACGCTTGTTGCGCCACTTGATGCAACTCATTTTTCCTGCATTTTTTCAAAAACCAAGTATTTATTCAGTATTACATTCAATCTGGATGGATTTCAATTTTGAGTCCAGTTGTGAGAACCTGTTGAGGAAAATGGAGGTGTCCAGATGCAAACAGTGGAAACCAAATGGATTTGCATCGAGATCCGTGCTGAGATCAGATCTGATGAGCTGTCCGAAACAGAGAACTTCCAATCGGCAAAGATCATCTGACAAAGTAACCTAAGAAAAAAAAGAGGCAAAAAAAAAAATTCTGTAATGATTTAGGATTAATAAAAAGGGATAAAAAAGATGCATAAAATTTATTAAATACTTATATACCTTACTTATAGACGCATTCTTAAGTCGAAACGACATTTCGTTGCTCAAGGAGTTACGAGGCAGAAGAATATCATGAATATTCTACAAAAAAAAAATATATATATATATATATTAACAAAACCGATAAAAAAAAATAAACAAATATAAATAATAAAATAAATCGACTAACAATTTTGCCGATAGGAAAAATTCCGAAAATGCTGAAGCAAATGGACCCGTCTTTATCGCCACTACATAGAATATTAAACCGCTGACAAGTGACACTTGTCAGGTTCTGAGTGGTCTCTGCCACGTCATCATCGCTCAAACCCGGCATTCTTGGAATCCGTGGAGTCGGCGGGAAAAAACGAGCCGTCCGATCCTCATATACAAAATTGCCGTCCTGAGTAAAAAAAAAAGAAAGAATTTTTAGGGTTTTTGAATTGAGAGAAATGCTTTAAGAAATAATAAAGAGTGGGTTTTGGGTTTTACGTTGTTTAGTAATGCCGATTCATTCCAATTTAGACAGACAACTGCCACGTCATGAGTCTTGATGCTTCTCAACAATTTTCCGTTCTGGAAATAAAAGTGAAATTAGTAAAATATTAGTAAATTTCGCTAAAATGTAGGAAAATGGATCTGTCCAGTTGAGATTAGTATTAAATGAATAAATATACCTCAACATCGTGTAACAAAATGGAGCCCTCTTCTGTGCCAAGAGCAATTGCTTTGCCGTCTGGACTCCAACAAAGAGATGTGACGCATTTCCCTAATTTCAGTACGAAATTTAAACAAATTTGAACATTATACTCATTTTTCTTATTTGCATAATGAGAAATAACAAAGATATTATATTATACACATTTTTCATACCAGGAAAAACAGTCCAGAGCCTTTGCCAATTGAAGCGATGAAGAAGGATTTTGGACTCGTCAGTTACAATCGCAAGCAAGTCTTTCTCTGGATTCCATTCTGCCATCTTAACCTAATCATCACAAGCAATAAATATAATATAATTACAAAAGTAAAACGATAACAAGCTCTTTTAAATCGGTTTTCATTTCAGTAAGATCACAAGGCATTGAACAGCAGATCGTTGAATTTTAAGTTGAAATGAATCAAAAGGGACTGGAATTAGTACAGATAGAAAACCTGGAATGGGACGGGCTTATCGAATTGAAGCTGAAAAGGGACGAATCCTCCTTCCATGGCTTCCTCTTCTTCCTCCGCGTTCTCCATCTCCACCTCTTCCACTTCTTCCTCCATTTGCGAGCTGGGCGGGAATGAGCGAAGCGCGAAACTGAGCAGGGGGCCTTGTGTTTGGAGAGGAGAACGACGAGCAAAAATCCTGATTTGAAGGATCCGTGTTTATTTTAAAATTAGATTTTGTAGAACTGGGAAAGGAAATACTTTTTAGCTTATGGGCCAGGCTGGAAAATTAGATTGAGTTTATGGGCCAGGCAATTTTCAGTATTTATATAGATGGTATCTTTTATAATTTATATACGTCAATTATATTTTTATTTGTTCCAATCAAAATTTGGATAAGACAATTATAAGTTATAGAGAAATAACATGAGAGATTTGAAGTTTTGCAACAAAATATATCTCAATCTGCTTCAAATTAAAAAAAATATATAATACACACAGGTATCAGAATCGAACTTGAAACTTCAAGTCGACTAACTAATTGTTCTAAAACAAGTTTGACATAACAGAACAAAAAACATAAAATTTCATCATAAACTTTTGCTTTGCAGCGTCATCGTAGATTCATATCACCATGCCATCTAGTACCTGCACAAAAAAGAACAATCAATTAGTCCAATTTGTAAATTAATAAGCAAATCCCATTACGATAAAAAATCTCCTGGCTGTACATCTACCAAAATCTAAAATATAACATTTCCATTATGTAATTTTATCAATCTTCACTATACGATTATATATTAATGTAAATTTTTATCATGAACAAATCCAGGTACAAATAGTATCATTCCATATTTATCCTGTGCATAATTCCACAGCAAACAGTACACATGAAACATTTCCCTACCAAAAAACTCACCAAATTCAAAAGAAACAGGAGCTCACCTTAGACTCCTACAAAAAAAAATCACCATTAAAATTAACAAATTTCCAAGAACAAAATCACACAAAAAACTCAAATCACTCTGAAAGAGGAGCCATTAGGCTTTGTAGTTAACTTCTGAGCAGTGTGTGAAAGTTCTTTAAATCGTATTAGCAATTGTCAAGTTAACACTTAACAGGTTAATAATTTGGAATATTTTTCTTTTTGTCATTTATATGCAACTATGCATTGTATGATGATCTGACCATGAATTCATGATTGATTAGTGCTTATATAGAGCAAATTGGTGTTAATACAACTGTTAAAAAAGATGCTTCTGATAGAAACTGAAACTGAATCTTATAGAATGGGGTTTAAAGACTCAAAACATAACTACAAAAATATAAATTTGTCTACTTTCCTTTTGTTTAGTTTTAATTTAACTGAAACATTTTTTTCAGATTTTCTGTTATGCCAAAGAAGATCAAGTATATTTACATTATTACATAACAAAATACATGAATTGAATTCATATTGAACAACAGGATTTTGACCTTAATTACCTCTAATAAGTTAAATACATATTGAAAATAATCATACCCAAAGCACCCGCTGAAAAAGAATATGTTGAATGATAGTAAAAAATAGAAGGTTCTCTTGTTAGGAAAACCCACTACTTACTAAAAACTTATCACTTTGAGCAGGAGGAAGAAAGCATGTTTTTTTGTTCATATCTGAAAAAGGGAAATTAATCCAAGTTTCTTCATCATTAGTTTTTAACAAACCAGAACCAAACCCTAGCTAAAACTCCTCTTTGGTTTCATCTTCTTCATCTTCCCTCAGTTGAAGCATACTAGAATGGACAGCACACTAGCACCTCAACCAGCCTTTGACCCTTCAACCGATTCCGGACCTGGCTATGCACTACTCTTAGTGTGGGCAGTGCCTTTTTTATTGGTATGATTTGTTTATGTGCAATGATTATCATAGAGTATGCAGGAGCTCTAGTTGCGAATATCGGTGCGCCGATCAGGATTCTTTACACCAAGCTTAAGAATAGGGCAAATAGGGTTGGACCGTCTGAGCTTGAGATGGCCCCACTTGATAATGTTGTCTGATATTAGAGTTGTGGTTTATCTTCAAAGGGTGTTTATAATGCTGTTTAGCGTTATGCTATGATTCATCTTCTTTTAATTTTTTTCTTTTCTTTCTTTTTTCTTTTGTGATGGATTAGTTATCTCATTATCTGATATGTTACTAGTATTAGCTTTCGGTTTTAAATTACATGTTTGTGATATATCTTTTTTTTTGAAGAGTTACATGTTTGTGATATATCATATTATATATGTTCATGTGATCGTATAATCTTGATTCTTGAGATTTATGTGAAATTTGTAGTCTCTGCCATAGTTAGTCATTCGTAATACGCGAATAATACGATTCGCGATACGTTCGTGTATAATTCGTATTGAACGTTTCTTAAGTCGGTCAAATATTCAGTCAAATAAAATTGAGACGGTAATAATTCGTCAATTCGGCTAATTCTTCGGAATAATTCAATATATAAATTATGTAAATACAAACTTTTTATTTAGAAATAATTGGAAAAATATTATTTTTTTTTTATTTGGTAAAAATTCGTAAAATCCGGGCCGAATTTTTCTCGTGTCAAAAATTCGTGAATGAATGCGAATTATTGAAATGAAGACGCGAATTTCGCGTTTTTTGAATTATTCAAAAAATACGTGTTTAATACGTGAATTATTCGTGAATTGACCAACTATGGTCTCTGCTTCTTAGTTTGATTTGATCATTAATAATCATTATGGAAGTTCAATACAACTAGTACGTCCTCAAAATTTATTATTACAAAATCGTATTACAGATCGATCGATGTGAATATTAGACTCAGAGAAGAGATATGGCTTTGAATTCAAATGTTCTGATTTGAAATGAATCAAGAGGGACTAGAATTAGGATGGATAGAAAACCTGGAAAGGCATAGGCTTGTCGAATTGAAGCTGAAAATGAATGAATCCTCCTGCCTCTTCTACTTCTCCTTCCACATTCTCCATCTCCACCTCTTATACTTCTCCCTCCATTTTGATGAAACGAGAAATCAGATTCTTATTTATTGAAACATAGGATTTTGTATGTAGTAGAATTAGAACCGAGAATGAAAGTACTGAAGTAATAAATAGAACAGGCCGAGTTTAAAAAATATATGGGCCAGGCTAAATTAAAAAATAAATGAGAAGTATGAATTTTAAAAAATGAGTCGGGCCGAATCTAAAAAATAATTAAGAGGCTGAATTTAAAAAATATAATTGGTCCATGCTGAATTTTAAATATAATTGACCATGGCCGGATTTCAGAATTAAATGGGTCAGGAAAAGTTTAAATAATAAATAGGCTTGAATGGAATTCAAACATAAACAGGCCTAGGTGAATCTAAATATAAATGGTAAAATCCATAACAAGTCCTAAAATAGGAGGAATTATTCCTTCAAACTATTCTAGAACTGCACTAAATATAACTTTCAAAAAGAAGCAAAATGTGCATTTAATTTTAAACAGAGTATGAAACAACCAACAAATCAGTGAACATCAAACATTACTCTAAGACAAGTTCTCGACATAAAAGAAACAAAAAAAAAACATAAAATTTCATCATAAACTTCAAGCTTGAGAGTAGAGTCATATCACCATGCCAACTTGGTACCTGCACAAAAGAAAAAGAACAATCAATTACTCCAATTTGTAAACTTACAAACAAATTCCATTGTGCGTAATTAATGTACCTTTAAAATCTAACTACCAAGAGAGGCATGATAAAATACAGCATTTGCATTATGCAATTTTATCAATATTCAATATACGATTTTATAACAATGTACCATTTGTATCATGAACAAAAGAAGGTTTAATATGTAGGACAGTTATGTAAAAGTGTGCATAATTCCAAAGCAAACAATATAAAATCAAATTTTTAACAATACCAAATTCAAAATAAATTGCCGCTCACCTTAGATATTGCTTGGATACATGTAGACCCTCACCTTAGATCCCTACAAAAAACAATCACCAACAAAATCAACACACCAAACAAATTTTTCACACACAAAAATCTCAAATCAAACTGTACAAAAAACAAAACAAGTAAAATCAAACAAACAAGGAAAATTTACCATGGATTTGGGGGGAAGATTGGATCTGAACTTAGCGCGCACGACACCACTGTTTCCATGTGGCCTAGTGACTTTGCCCCAAATCACTCTGTGTGTGGACGTGTTAGACTTGGATTTGGCTCTGTATACATAAGCCAGTCTCTTTCCGCAGTAGTACGCCACCTCTTCCTTTGTGTTCACTCCTTCGATTTGCATCAGAGACGTGTTTTCATACTGATTCGATTTGGATCTGAAACCAAAAACCCAGATTCAGTTCAAGTCGAAAGAAAGAAATCTAAAGAGAGAATTCTGTTTTTTTTGTGATTAAACTTTAAAAGAGTTACCTCTTGTATCCAAGAATCGTGCCACGGACGTACAACCTGATATTGTCAAATCATTTGATAAAGAGTTAGATACCAGATGAGAGAAGAAAAATACAGAATGATTGATTGATATTAGGATTTGACGGAGAGGGAGAGGGAAATACCTGACGGCTTGTCCTTGACGAGTCTTCACCATGGCCGCTGCGAGCTGAGAGGAGAAGAAAGATGAAGAAATGAGGAGAGACGTCACAAAACCCTAACAAGCTCTATACCGATTTTGGGTTTGGCGCGAGAGATGTGATGATGATGATGATGGGCTTTAATAATGGGCCGATTTATACAGGCTTACTTTCCAATCCGTAAAATTATTGTGACGAGGTTAAAGTCTAATGAACTGAGTTGATTTCATTTCATGCTTATGGTTGTTGCGTTTCAATTGTCAACTCCTTGGTAGAATTGACGCGTATCTAAATGAGATCTTGCCTAATTATTTGGACCAATTTTGACTGAGTGGGATTATAACAAACTATATAATCTCATAAACATCATAAATAATACTAATACATAGTAATAGGTATAATAAATAAATATGTTTGTATGTGACTATGAGTGAATGTGCATATAGCTTTGTTTCAATTTTAAGGATGATCTTTTAAGTACAGTTGACTTGTTAATATTTTCTCATCTTCCAAGTGTACTTTGTTTATTTTTTAAGGATGAGCTCTGACCTCGCTCTTAAAAGCTTCCCTTTTCCCCATTAATATTTCCCAATCCCAAAGCTTAGATTTTGATAGTTTTTTTTTCTGTAAAACTAAATCATACTGCACCACAACACATGCGAAGCTTAGACTTTTGATCATATTATTTTGTGTGAACCGCTCTTTTGTTGAAAGCCTCCTTTATGACATACAAAGGAACTAAAAAAAAAAATAAGGCAGAAACTAAATATAAAAATTAATCAAAATTTTCAATCAATTAATCTATACGATAAAACTTAGACGGCTTGAGCGCATCGGTGAAATTAAAGTACTTCAACGTCCTAGCCCATTTAGGATTATCCTTCAATCTATGCACGGCTATCGTATCAGGTATGAACTCATGCGAACAAGTATCAATCGGTACTGGAATCGGAAAATCATACATAGCCGGTTTCGTGTTGAATCGGTTCTTAGCCTTATTACCTTCCGTCAACCATTTTCCAGTCATCATATCTTCTGCGCCGACTTTGTGATTTATCGGCACGTCTGATGTTGCTATCCACTCGACCAGATCCCACGACAGTATGTAGCCCATGCCAGACATGTAGTCATGAAATGGGTCCATACTGTCGCAGGGGATCACAAAACCGTAGTACATGTCGTTTCGAGGCATAGGGTTTAGTGATTCGATAAGTTTTGGTAGTCTGATGAAAATGTCATCATCTGCTTTCATTACATAGTCGTACGGTTTTTCATCTCCATTTGTACCTGTATTAAAAGAATATAAATACGATATTCACTAGATGTTAAATTGATGAAAATGAAATGTATGAAGGAAAAAACACATATGTCTTGCCATTGAACATGTACATACCATTGAACATGCGGGCAATACTAGAGTAAAAACTATAGGTCTTGCCATTATTCAAATTCTCCTCACAATCCATTATGATTATATCATCATATTGTAATATCTCCAGCGGCACGAGCACACGTTGATCATCCTTATGCAACCTACAAAAGACGTATCGTACATCCACATGCGCAGTCAGGCCACCCATCTGTAATGAGTACACCATTCTCAAAAGATGCCGTCTCTCGTATAAATCCGCACGTGTCAAAACCCCTATAAGGAGTCTAAAATCAGGCTTTCGGACTACCGGATTGGTGAAATTCACGACGGTGTATGCAGAATGATCGCAGGAGGTAACGAGCGACTGTAGATAGAACTCTTTAGGGTAGAGGAAGAGGTAGATGAAGGCGAGGAGAAAGAGAGGGAGAAGAATGAGGAAAGTGGTAGAGTGAGAGAGCCTCGGAAATAGTGAGTATTGCTTCTTGATAGGTTGGTCGACTATGGGGAGAGAAGGAGAGGGCTTGAGATACGCCATTGATGAGAGCTTTGAAAAGTTTCGTATATTCAAAAATGGTGTTTGTGAGATATAGATGGATTTTGAAGGATATTGCTAGGGAGTGCCTTTGCGTGTGAGAGCAAATGAAGTCAACTATGAACATTAGGGAAAAGCGACAGAGGAGGAGAAGTTAGGGGATTTCCCATTTGACTCTTTGAAAGTTGGGCACGAGAGGGAGTTTTAGCATTATTATTTTAAAGAATAATTAATCAGATAATACTGTATTAGAAATAATTAGATAATACTGTTTTAGAAATAATTAGCCATCTAATATTTCCGTCAGACTCTTTGACAGAACTGAAGTGGTGAGGCTCTGACATAACTGGTCTGGCATTTTTAAATACGATTAATTAAGTAAAAAAGGCAGTTCCATCAGAGGGTCTGGTGGAACCGGGTAAAATTCATTTTTTCAGGTTAAACTCTCAATTTAGAAGGTCAATTAATTCAAAAAAATTACGAATTCAGCAGTTCCACCGGACCCTCTAGTGGAACCGCCTATTTTATATTTTTTTGCCTCTAACGCCATGAAAATTTAGCAAAAAAAAAAAAATAATTGTTCCACCAGAGGCTCTGGCAGAACTGTGGTGAACAGTAACATTTTTTTTTTGTTAAATTTTCATGGCGTTAGATGCAAAAAAATATAAAATAGGTTCTTCTGAATTCATAATTTTTTTGAGCTAATTGGCCTTCTAAATTGAGAGTTTAACCTGAAAAAATGAATATTATTAGTTCCGTCAGACCGTTTGGCTGAACTTCCTCTTTTCCTTAATTAATCGTGTTTAAGGGTGTCAGGCCAGTTCCGCCAGACCCTCTGGCGGAACCACTGCAATTCCGCCAGAGGGTCTGGCGAAAGTACCAGTGAGTTAATTATTTTCAAAACAGTGCTATCTGATGAATTAGTTTTCAAAAAAAATGCTATTTTAAAAAAAAATCAGGTAGGTGCTTCCACATAAGCACCTTTGCCTCATGCTTCACGTACGTTTGTCACACCTTGTTAAGTAAGTATTTCGTTGTAATATTTCTCTCAAGTCTCAAGAATTAAATGTTATTTTGTATGGACAAAACATTTTCTTTTCATTGGCATAATATATATTATTACATTATATATATTTTTTTTTTGAGCTCTAGTAGGCATACCGAGATTTTTAACAAATTACGAAAAATATGTCTATTACGTATAATTAGTGTAGTCTTACATTGTTGACTAAACTAATTATTTAATGGTAATAAAATTTAAAGATCTCAATATTTTATGCAATGCATTTAGTTAATAAGACTTTAAACAATTCACCAAAACCAATTTATTATATCAATCTACGCTACAAAGTCTGATATCAAGATTCAAACATGATTTTAATTTTTTTAATTGTCACCAAAAGAAGGCAGACATGAAATACAAGGCCAGATCTTTTGATATTTGAATCTACAAGAAAAGTGTTATTTCGATTCAAGTTATATATTTCCTAACTCCAACTTCAAATTATTTCTTTAGAGGCAAAAAAAAAAAAAAAAACCCTCAAATTATTTCTCACCACATTACAATTATGATTTGGGCTAACTTGGTCCAGTTTCATAAATGATGGATTCGGCCTGATAATGATATTAAAGCCCAGTTGTACATCGGCCCTAAGGATACCCTGTCAAAGAAAGGTTGGAATAACTTGACCAAACATGGTCAACTTTAGATGATGTGAATCGTATTAATTACCAAATAATCAACTCCATAAGTTGAGTATATTGTTTTAATGCCTACTGGCAAAATATTGTTGAAAAAAAGAATATATTGTTTTAATGTAACTCACATTTAGTTACTCAAATATAGTTCAATTACTATGTATTGGCAGTAAAATACCTCTTTTTTGCTAAAATTAACTATATATTCAATTTTTCTAAACTAAGAAAAACTATATTGAATTTTTCATTTCACATAATTAACAAAGTGAGACTAGCTAGTTAAATCCATGTATTTGTTCATTATGTCCCGACAAAAATTAATTAGTTAAATCCATGCATGTTCTAAGAAAGTTTGGTTGTACTTCTCTATCAAAGAACTTATAAGTATGATATCCTCATAAGCAAGCAATGCCGTTTCTTGTTAATTTATGCCATACGTTCAAGATTGCATTAAAAAAAAAATTATTGCATGTGTTTGATTGCCAAAGAGATAACATTAATTTCTCAAACAGTTCATTCCTATCAATCAATAACCAGAAATAAAATATCATAAATGAAGTCGATGAATGGTGGCATTCGCCTAATTAACTTAATTAATTTGATCAAAGTACATAAGTCCTATACGCCTCCCTTGGAATGTATGAAGCGATGACAATTCCATGGACCATCCAAAATCTTAAAATATCCTAATATATTGAGTATTTTTAATCTTTTGGTACGATTTTTATATCTCTTATATGTGCATGATGAGCACCGATTTTAATGAACTGATTTTAAATCATATAAAACACAAATCTCAAAATAAATTCTAAAAATTACTAAATATTATCAACTAAATACATAATGTAATTAATTTAATTAAGTATTTTAGACATTAGACTAACTTAAATATATATTATATACGACTAGAGATACCAATGATTAAATACCATGATAATATACCACTAGAGATAGACTTTTTTTTTTAAAATAACACAAAATAATTCATCAGATAGCACTGGTTTGAAAATAATTCGGCCACGAGCACTTCCACCAGATGCTCTGGCAGAATTGTAGTGGTTCCGTCAGAGACTCTGGCGGAACTGGTTTTTTTGTTTTTATTTTTGTTGATCCCGGCCATTTGACTTCTTTAAACGCGATTAATTAAGGAAAAAAGACAATTCCGTCAGAGAGTAAATTTTATTTTTTAAGGTTAAACTCTTAATTTAGAAGGTCAATTAGCTCAAAAAATTACGAATTCAGTAGTTCCGCCAGACCCTCTGGCGGAACCGCTTATTTTATATTTTTTTACCTCTAAACAGCCATGAAAATTTAGCAAAAAAAAAAAATCACTGTGCCGCCAGAGGAGGCAGCGGAATAGTGAACATTAACATATTTTTTTTTTTTTTTGCTAAATTTTCATGCCTGTTTAGAGGCAAAAAAAATATAAAATAGGCGGTTCCGCCAAAGGGTCTAGTGGAACTGCTGAATTCATAATTTTTTAAGTTAATTGACCTTCTAAATTAAGAATTTAATCTGAAAAAATGAATTTTATGCAGTTCCGCTAGAACCTCTGATTGAACTGTCTTTTTTCTTAATTAATTGTGTTTAAGGATGCCAAATGGTCGGGATCAACAAAAATGAAAAAATGAACAGTTCCGTCATATTCTTTAAAGTCTCTGGCGGAAATGCTAGTGGCTGAATTATTTTCAAAACAGTTCTATCTGATGAATTATTTTCAAAAAACATGTTATTTTAAAAAAAAAGTCATAGAGATAGCCATGACTTGCACAATTATGAGTTGGCCAATGCAAGAAATAAAGACGAGTCAACGGACAGGGCCAATTTATTTAACCAGATTATATGATGATCGATGGTTGCTTGCTATATGTATATGGTAGTCAGAATGAATGAAAAATGATTTAATTACATTAAATGGAAATAACATGGAAGTATGGGATTCGCATATTATTTAACAATAATAAAAAGAGCAAGTTTTAAATTGGTATCTCATAAGACAATCGTCCAAATAGAGTTCTCCAAGAATGGGAAAATAAAGAAAAAAATATTGTTATCTTACTCATTTAAAACATTTGAAAATGCAAAAAAGAAAAAAAATCAAATAGAACTCATCATACAAATTTCTACATAAATTTAAATTCGTGATTAATTTGTGGCTTGATGCAATTAATTCCAGAATTTAACAGTAATTATTACAATTCAAAAAAAAAAACAGTAATTATTTCTTCAACTTGACAGTATATTAATTAAGCTCAACACAGATATTATTATTTTTTAACACGGGTATATGCGTTAGAAATCCGAGTGAAAATTGAAACAATTTATAAGAATTAGTTGCATAGTTGACGTTTTCAAAATGAAATTGATTGACAGACCCATTCTTCCTCTCACTCTGAATTAGCACCTCGAGTCTCTGTCTTATGTCGACTATTGCGACTCTGTGAACAGTATTGCTCTAGCCTTTACTTGAGCAATTTTTCATTTCAACCCCTTTCCATCAAAACATCTGCATAAAACCAGCACCGGATATAAAAATCAAACCAGCATCCGGATATAAAAATCAAGAGGTTGAACATTAGTGAGACCCTGACGAGCAATAAGTTTATATAACCGGATAGCGTAACCGGATTCGCAACTGGATGATGATTTGGCATATTCATTACTCAATTTTTTTATGAGGTAGATAAATAAAAAATATCATGTAAGAAAATAATTGAGTAATGAGTATGTTAAATTATCATCCGGTTACGAATCCGATTATGTAGACTTATTGCCAGATGAGAACTTTTTATTAGTAAAAGAAGCTCATTTTTGTCTCTCTGACTACTTTGACAAAACTGTTTTGCCTACTTCTTGTCAGAAATGCTAAACAGCCTAAACACTTAATTTTATATAATGGAGGGTGTTTTTGTTAATTTTCAAGTTATAGAATATGGCTAAACTGTAAAGTAATTCAATATTAACTCGGAATCTGAGACTACCATGTAAACAATACAATTGCACATCAACTCTTTCTACAAGCAAAGAACAACTCTTCCCCTTATTCCTCCCTCTAAATATCCATCTTTTCTCTCCAAACAAGGAATACTCAAACAACAACTTTACACCATGTTTGAGAAAAGCAATTCATGCATCCTAACCCTAATCATCTTTCTCCCTCTAGCCCTACTATGCGCAATCATCTTCTTTCCTAATTCTAACGGCTATTTGCAACTCAACCTATTCAACTCCGAGTGTCAAAAACCGCCATCTGATCTTCTACCGCCAGCTAATAACTCCGACTCGAAACCAGAACTCAAAATCCTCATGGGAATTCTAACTCTCCCTGAAAAGTACAACCGACGCCACATCATACGCATGGCTTATGAGTTGCAAAAACCGACCCTTCATGCACAAGTCGACATTCGATTTGTATTTTGTGACCTCTCGACCAATGAACAAAAGGCTTTTATTGCGCTCGAGATCCTGACGTATGGAGATATAATCATCCTAAACTGCACTGAAAACATGAACAACGGCAAGACCTACACATACTTCTCTAGTGTACCAGGCATGTTTGTAGGCGAAGAAAAACCCTATGATTATGTCATGAAAGCAGATGATGATGCATTTTTCCGTCTCGACAATTTGGTTGAGTCTTTAAGAGATAAACCTAGAGAAGATACTTATTGGGGCAAAGGCTACCCTCCTTTGGATCAAGAAAATCCGCCATATTTGGTCGGAATGGGTTACGCTCTTTCATGGGATTTGGTCGAGTGGATTGCCGTGTCGGATTTTGCACGAAACAATACAGAAGGAATTGAAGATATTAATTTGGCAATGTGGCTTAATGTAGCGGGTAAAGGGAAAAATAGGTATAATATGCGAAATAGAATGTATGATTTTCACGGTAATGAACCGAAGGATTTCCCTGCTGATACGATCGCTGTGCATGTGCTAAAGACCGATTTAACATGGATGGTCACGTTGAATTGTTTCAACATGACACGACTCGAGTTGTCTAGGTTTTACCATGTTTGAGAGAAGTGTGCAAAATTTTATTCATTTGTTTTGTAATTCACAATTTATATTCTTTTATTTTTTGTGATTAAAGTTAACTGTGGAATAAAAAGCAATGAAAATTCTCAATTCATTCCCAAAAAAGCAATGAAAATGAAAACCATGTGTTTGAAGGGTTCAAGAATTCATGTTTGACAATTCTACCTTAGTCCTTACTCTGATGGAGTCAGAACTTCATAATCTAGCCTACGCGGCATTTAAGTAAAAAAAAACTTAATAATCTGAATTTTTTGTAGCAAAATATGTAGAGAGTTAATATGGCAAATCGGGAATGGTGTCAAATAACCGGCAAAAGGAGAGCCATGGTACACAAATTGGGAACAACACAAACCCAAAAACCAAGCCCAAAGAGACTTATGAGTCACCGACTTAATAGAAGAAAATAGGTGGAACATAAACGCTCTAATGACAAGCCTTGACTTACACGCAACAATTCAAATCATCTCTATGAACACATTATTACCTCAAACTATAACAAAACCCGATCGGCTCATTTGGAAGCCGGCCAAAAATGGCCGCTTTATTGTTAAGGAAGCTTACTACCATCTATACAAAAATGACCGGGCTAGGGAGCCCGACGATGACAACAAAATTAGGACCACAGTTCCTTTCATTTTACAACTAAATAAGGACATGAAGACTGAAGAGTAAAACTTACAACTTTTTTTAGATTCAATCCTATTTGATCGTGATACATAAGATTATGTTTGTGGGACATTAAATTCATGAGATCTTAATACATATATACTATATCAACTAAATTACGAGTCCTTTGCAATAAAAATTATAACTAATTTCATTCAGATTGTTTCTTATCACTAATGATATAAGAATCATTGATTCTTGTAGAAATATTGCAGAGAAAAATAATCAAGGAAAAAAATAAAAGAATAATTAGCTCATATATTTCTGTAGCATTAAAATAAATAAATAAAAGCGGCCACTGTTAAGTACAGTCAAGTCTGTTTCAAACAGCTGGGCGATCATCATCATTAATCATTATCCTTAGTTTAGAGAAAAACAAAATGAAAGATACTTCAAATATATACGGGACCATTTCAAATTTTTTGAAGTCCGAACTGTCAATGGGCTTATATACTAATAGTTGAGTACAAAACATCAGGTAACAAATACTATGTATTATTTTTGTAGTAATCTTTTACGGAGCTCTTATTTCCTACCCAAAACAAGATTTAATCTTTAACCATCCAATTAGTAGGGGTATTTTGGTCATTGTATATTAATACCGTTTTTAATATTCTCCCCTTATTTCATGCTTATCTATCCTTTTCATTTCTATTATGGGTGGTGATACGAGCAGGAATTTATTTAATAAGAACAGGAAATCATGACATTTTTATCCTTCACTATGTATGCCAATCAATCCAGCTAAAGAAGAAAATGAAGATTTGAATAATAAATATACTAATTAATATGTGGATTTTCTTGCTCATTTGCTTATTTATGTCGTCTCTTCAATTTCACAACTCTGAATCATATAAAACCTATAAACTTTTTTTTTTCTTTTTTTTCAAAATTGTAAATACCTATAAGCTTTTGAACCTAAAGATTACATTTGAACTGGTTAATTGCCGAATGTGATCTTAATTACATATTTTTAAATCATCCAATCGAAATATTAATAAAATTTATGAATTTTGTCTCTGTTGCATTTTTTTAGAAAGTTTGTTACATATTGAAAAATCAATGTCCAGCGTCCATCGATATGGTCCAAAAATCCATAAAATCCATAAAATCTCATGTATTATTACAAATCAACATCTGTTCATGTGTTGCTTAGAAGAGTTGATATTTTCACATCGAAATCCATAAAACCTCATGCACCAAGATTTGCTTTGGTTGGTCCATGTTGTCTGGCTCCATTTTACAAATTAGACTAAGGATGATTCATGTTATCTTTTGCTTCATGTTACAAATTAGATTAGGAGTTTTGCTATTATATTATAAGTGACAAAAAATACTAGCTCTTAATTATTTCATGTGGCTCTGTCCTCGAAAAACCATTTGTCACAAATTAGATGATATAGATTACAAGTAAAAAGAAGTTATATTTTTCATTCTTCCAAACTTAATTATATTTTTCATTCTTCCAAACTTCCAGAGACATTAGAAGGCAAATAACAACTCAAATCAAGTGTTGTCTCGTAAATTTCAAATAAGAAAGAAACAATTATTTTTGAAGTTTTGATGAGTAACAATAAATTTAAATAGTTTTGATAACAATTACGTTGGAGAGAGAAGAATCAATAATAAAAATCAATATATTCTTATCTTTTTTTAATTCAATTGATTGACATATATAGAGATGAAAAAAAAAATCATTTTGCAATAAATTTTCATATTCGCATCAAATGTTTTGCTACTCATATCATTTCCCTTCTATTATACTTTCATCATTTCATTTCCCCTTTCTCCCTCCCCAAACGAAACACCTCTCCTCTCTCTCTCTATGGACATATTTCATTCAACCTATGTACATCTGTATTCTCCTGTATTCTCCCCTGATTGCATGCTTACTTCCCCCTTGCTCCGTTTATGTACATATTTTCAAAATTCAAATTTTGTAGTCCTCAAAAATCATTAGTTAATAATATTATGTATTTATATAATAATTGCGATATAAAAAATAATAATAATGTCACACACCACCAACCATCAACACTTTAACTTATTACAAAGTAAAACGCAACAAGAGACACAATACATAATTAAAAAAAAAGCCTAAACACAATTGGAACTGCTATGACCGGGCATGTCAGCCATGTGCTTGTTGAAGCTACTCCGATCTACACAAACATAAAAGATCATAAAAATTCATAAACAATCCAAAAAATGTAATTCATGTCATTTGAAACTAAAAGAATCACCATATACTGGTGGTATGTAACTGCTACATATGAGGCTTAATAAAGGTATGACTGGTTGATTATCATAGAAAATGAATTGAATATGAAGCTAATTTTTTTTTTTGAATGTAATATGAAGCTAATTTGAAGGCCTAAAATGCAACTTTGGATGGTGAAAAGGTTGAATTTGAAAATTTGACTCAGGATGAGGAAGTGAAGGACAGACAAGTTGTTGTGAGTTCGAGTAACAGTACTGGATGAGTTTAAAACTGAAAATTGAAGAAATTTGAAAAACAAAAACTTTTTTTTTTATTTCTTGTAGCAGTATACGTCGGTACAAATAATGGTGATTTTTTTTTTCATAAAATTAATTTTTTCATGTCCAATTAAGTAGAAAAAGATAAAAGTAGAACAATTAATTTCAAATCGGACCTGAATTCTTTGTCAAATAAACTCCAACAACGATGAAAAGCCAGTCATCCCCAACCTCAAGAATAATATGCCTAATTGTTTACCTGATCGATCATGAGAGAGGGAGAGGATTTAGTAAATAAATCTTTAAGAACCGCTAGGCCCAGTTTTCACAATCTCTGCCGCAAGGCCTAGGTTGTGCGAGACATGAAGAGAAGAGGAGGTCGCCGGAGAGGTGAAGGGCTCAGTAAGTTGTTGCTGCGTCGATCGAGAGAAGAGAGAGGTGAAAAAGGAAAGGAGGGCGAACAAACCCTCCCAGTGACCATGTTAATTCAAGCTATCAAACAGTTGCCTACGATCAATAACCCTTCAATTTTAACTCTGAATAGCATATAATTTCTCAGATTTTATGTGCACATGTTAATTCAAGCTCCTCTCTATAATTGCATGATCAAAAGAAAATGAAATTTTTTGAACCCACATATTATTTACTTAACCAACAAAATGAAAAAAGTATTTGATTAAAGTTCATAATTAATTACTCTTTTCAGCAAGAGAGACTAACTTTTCACATTTCAATTTGAATGCATCATGCTAGCTACTACTTAGAGCAGTTGCAGAGACATTAGCCCCCCTTTCAAAGAGGACAGGGTTCAAATCACGGAAGTCTAGATAGTTAGAGATAGTGTTGCTTAAGGGCCAAAATCGAAAAGAAAAAAATTTGAATGCCTCAAATACAATCGTTATATTATGGAAAATTATAACGTCCCTTTATTTCTCCACAAAAACGTATTATATCTTCGAGCTTACAAAATTATTGTCATTAACATGATTATGCAACACCAGCAGAACGGCACAGAAGATCAAATAATTCCTCTGATGCTGTCCCACCGACTCATGTTATATAATTTAATTAATTAATTAATTAATTGACATCAACATGATGAATTGAGGACTTGAGGTTCAATCATGGACTTGAGGTTCAATCATGGGCCATGGCCAACACAGCTAAGCAAGGAAGGAAGGTATCCAATATCTATTAATTTCTTATTTTTAATTTTGCGCCTCCAAGTCTGAATTCTCGTTTTCATGCACACTGTTTGAGACTTTTCAACACCTACACACTTGCCACCTCATTTCGTCTCTTCTACATAAAATATTAAATATTAAATAAACTCACTCCAAACAAATAAAAGAAGGTACCGGACGGCCGGACCACGTGCGGAGCTAGAATTCCATATTAGAGGGGGCCGAGAACAAATAAAAAATCTGCCAAAAAATCATATAACTAATAACCAAAACAAGAATTTTTTTTTTGCAAATAAAAGTTCTTATTTGGTTCAACCTAATAGACTTGATAGAAAACTTTTTACAATTTCCTACAGAATTATTATGAACATATAAGAATTTGTTGAAATAGGAAAAGATTTTGTTGAGATGATATTTTCAAAAACTATATAATCAATTATAAGAGCTGAGTTGTAAATAATTACAAAATAAGGCTTTTGTGCAAATGGTTGATATTTATTGAAATATTGTAACTAATATTAGAAAATATTGTCAAAAGTTAATAAATCAAGTACAACTAAAGTTACTAAAATGACCAAACAATATATGAACTATATATATAACGAGTGGATGCCTTGCTCTGTTTCGGACCTAACAGTTTTATCGGAAATGGTAAAAATAATGGTCATATATTTCATAATTTAGCAGCAAAATTTTCAATTTTGTAGCTAATTTTTTTAAATATTTAACACGGCAGATTTGCATGATATTTACTATTATGATCATCTTGGTTAATGCATGTTTCTAATTTAAAATAGATTCAAATATGAATGTTATTGTATTCATGTTATTTTTCTTTTCTATCACAATTATGTTATTTTTAACATTTTTGCAAAAAATGTGAAAAATAATATTTTATCACTCGTGATTTAAATCCTAAAAAATCATATAAATAACAACAGGGTGATAAACATGAAATTTGTTGGACAACTAATAATTTGAGATTTTGCAATCTTTTACATATGTATTTTAATATGACTCTTTTGTTATGTACTATACGTTAAAATTTAAGGTGTATATATGATATTTTTAGATTATACACTCCTTTAACGGAAAATGTTGTCAACATTTTAGCTCTTTTTTTTAGCGCAATACTCAATACTTGTCGAGAAGGCATGAACAAATTAATTTATTTAGATTTCTCATTTTATAGGGTATGCATGATATTTTAGCATCTTTTCAAATATAACTTGGATCATTGTTGTGAATATAAATTATTTATTAGGATATATCAATTATAATTTAATTTGTATTGTTTATAACAACTCATACTATTACTAAAATATGATCATCAAGTTATTGCTAATAATTTTCGGAATTTAAGACCAAAATTATTGGTGAATATGATTAACCACGCAATAGTTAATTGATAAATGCATAATGATTTAAATTATATGATTAAGAGTAAGATATTTATTTTGGTTGTAATTGTAAATGAAATCATATCTTAAACATATATACATACATATATGTGGCATTAATACTTCTAATATTTTTTTTTTAGAAATTTGATATTTATCTTTTTGATTAATAACATATATAATTAGTTATATGAATTATTATAATTTTATGATAACTCAATACATCAAACCAATATTTGAAATGCCACTAAGAATCATAAATAAACAAACTTGGCTTAATGGGTTGATATGACTCGCGACGCAATGTCGATTGATAAATGGTTACAATGCAAAATAGACACATATCACAAAATGAACTCTTTTTAAACTTTATATATAAGAAGATAATTCCGTAATTAATAATATTTTATAATATTATTGCTCCTTACTATAACTTAATAAATTAAAATATTTCTATAAAAATGAAAATAATTATTGATAGAGAGAATCAATATTGAGTTCAAATTGGGAATCCTTAAATTCTATAAAAGATAAATATATTTGTTGGGTTCAAAATGGGGATGCTTATCAAATGAAAATACATATGAAGAATCTATTTTAAATTGGGAATATTTATCAATTCTCTAAGTGCCACGTGTCAAAAGACCCAAATCATAAGTTTTATATATTAGTACAAGAAGAGGGCTCGCTCCGCTTCGGTACTATTTGAACATCTATTTAATAGATGAAAACAAATAGAAAACTAGATTGAACAAATAAGCGCATATAAAAAAAATTATATTAACTTACATTAAATTAAATTATTTTTGTGTATTTACAAAAAAAAAAAAATTGAAGATCTTGTAGGTAATGGCTTACTTGAGAATTATATTAATTAATGAAAAGTAAAATTCAAGTTACATAAGGTGAACTTAACTTAAGAGAATCATAAAAAGATGATAAAAAGAAGAAGAAAAAACATCAGAAGTTGTTGTTATCGTTCCACATATAAGGTGCATTTATAAAATTAGCAAGTAGAAACAGAGAATGAAAGTACAGTGCAAAATATTATGAGTCATATTTCTTTTCCATATTATTGTTCTCATATTCTATTTTAGCATAATTTGTTAAATTATTTACTTATAATACACAACTTTCTCATGTAATTAAGGATGTTGTTCTTATGGAATTATAAAAATATCGGGAACATATGGTTATGATGACATTTGGACGTTAAGTTATTATATTTACTTTTTTTGATTAAATGATTGCTTATCGTATTTTGATAACAAATTACTATTTATTTGATTAAAATAAATAAATTTAGACGTTAATAACAAAATCTAATAATCTAATCACATAAGAACTCTAGAAGTTAATTATGTTTACTTATTTTTTCTAGGTCATCTATTAATTTAGATACACTAAATCATATAAGAGGTCATATGCTAGTTTAACTTATTTATATCATGCTTTCTTGTAATAGAAATTTTTATACATATGAGTGTGCAATATGATTACTTATCAATATAATCTTCTTTAAATATAACATGCTATATGAATAAGTACACGAATTCAAAATCGATAAATAAAATTATATCATCATTTGTATCTCATTATAATAATTTAAATTCTCATAGGATTATGTATTATTATTTTGATGTTTTATAGATAATAAACATATAACTATTGAAAATCTATTAACCCTTAATACTTAACATATGTTGACTAAGTATACTGCACTATTCCAATACTTATAATTTTATAATTCTAAAAGATTTTAAATAATTAAATGCATAATGTATAGCATTTTATTTTGTTTTAATGCAAAAATAAATTGATATTAACTACTTCTTTAACTTTTCAATCCTTTATTTTGTGACACATCTCTCTTCTACTATTACAACTATCATTAATTAACTCTAATAATAGTACTATGATAATTATTTTGAGCAAATATAGATACAAACAATTTAACAATTTAATTGACCATAAGTTGTAATGATGGTCCATAGACTTTTTTGTTATTTATTTTCTTCTAAATGTAAAATATATAAATCATTGATTTGTATCTCATTAGTGAAAATTATTTGATTCCTGCAAAATTCATTATTTTTAATTGTATTATAACCTAACTATTCTGATTTATTTAGGATTTACTGATTTTGTAATCTATATAATTTTGTAAGAAAATTATTCTTCCTAATATGTCATTTTCTATTATTTAAGAGAATGATATATAAAAAAAATAAATCATTATATTACTATTAATAATAAAGTAAAGTAATCACTTAATATTAATCACATAACAATAATAAAGTAATATTATTAATTTAATAACATGGTGGTCAATGTGTGATAGCAGAATTATATAAAACAAAGCTTGGTTTTATGGTATCAACTTGGTGCTCTCTTGAAGGTGATTCTTTATGGGGTCAACTTGGAGCTCTTTTGTGTCCATAATTTACATGGACTTCCGGTTTTTATGTTGAGCTTATAGTCCCACCGGTTCTGTTGGATCGAAATGGGAAGTGTTTATATTAGAAATAGTACGCATAATATTTTATTGACAAATCATTATTTTAGTTTGTTCGCAAGTTCTCACTGAGTTGTTTTAGAAGTTAAATTACGCATGGCTCCTTTGTGACATTAAGATGTAGAAATAATTTGTAAGAAGTAACAATTGTATATAGATTATATATATATCAGTTTACTTTAAGAGCACAGATAATCCAAAAGAGCAAGACCGTCTGACACGCCTAGATTACTCTTTTTTTTTTTACAAAAGGCTTAGACTACTCGGCTTTTGATTTTTCTGCTATTACATTCTCTCTTTTACATTCTCATCCCAAGGACTAGTATTGAATTACCCCCCTTAGCCCACCCTTCCCCGCCTACCACTATAATCTTCTTATATAAGTTCCTTCTAGTTCTAGCTTGTTTCTTCCCTAAACAAAAGAGAAACCATGTTTGAAAAGAACATTTCTTACACCCTTACTCTAATCCTCTTTCTCCCTCTAGCGCTACTATGCACAATCTTCTTCTTCCCTAACACCCATAACTATCTTCAATCATACTTTCTCTCTGACTGTCAGTCGCCACCTAACCTGACAGCACCTCCTCCTGATTCGAACCCAGTACTTCCTCTTGAGTCAAAACCGGAATTCAAACTCCTATTTGGCATCCTAACTCTTCCTGAAAAGTATGAACGACGACAAATTATACGCATGGCCTATGCATTGCAAAAACCAACCCTTCATGCTCAAGTGGATATTCGGTTCGTGTTTTGTAACCTCACAACAAATGAACAGAAGGCATTCATTTCTCTCGAGATACTCACTTATCATGACATAATCATCCTGAACTGCACTGAAAATATGGACAACGGAAAGACCTACACGTATTTCTCCAGCATCCCTAACATGTTTCCAGGCGAAGAACAACCTTATGATTATGTCATGAAGGCAGATGATGATGCATATTTCCGTCTGAATTATTTGGTTGACACATTGCGTGACAAGCCTAGAAATGACACATATTGGGGTAAA
This sequence comes from Juncus effusus, assembly GCA_027726005.1. NCBI lineage: Eukaryota > Viridiplantae > Streptophyta > Magnoliopsida > Poales > Juncaceae > Juncus > Juncus effusus. The sequence goes on along the minus strand of CM050890.1, from coordinate 10,372,484 downwards.
GGTTACCCTCCTTTGGATCAAGATAATCCGCCGTATTTTGTTGGTATGGGTTACGCATTGTCATGGGACCTAGTAGAGTGGATTGCCGCATCAGATTTTGCGCGACATAATACAGATGGTCTTGAAGATATTAACTTGGCGATGTGGCTTAATGTAGGAGGAAAGGGGAAGAATAGGTACAATATGAGAGAGAGAATGTATGATTTTCACGGCGTTGAGCCGAAGGATTTTCCACAAGATACAATTGCCGTGCATCACTTGAAAAATGATTTTATGTGGATGGTTACGTTAAACCGGTTCAACGTGACGCAAGTCCCGCCTTCAAGGTTTTACCATGTTTGAGAGCACATTTTAGATTTGATTGATTCGTTTTTATTTGTTGGAACAGTACATTGTATTGCTTGTTCTTGTTCATATTCATAATTCTTTTATTTTATTATTCTTTTGTAATTTGTGAATAAAGTTTGGTGGGGGGAATGGAATTACTACATAATTAATGGAGATGATAATTTTTTGAATGAGTTCCAGAATAATAAATGTTTGACAAGTCTTTGAGGATCTTATTTGGGCTATTTTGGTGTGTTGTTAGTTAATTAGACGAATAAATAACAATATTAGCACAGAAATTATATGCTACACATAAGACTACAGGCATCATTGTCATTTAATACTAAGTTCGTCAATGCCCACCGTAAGATTGTCCCAAAAACAAAAGTTCGTCAATGCCATTAGGCAGCATCTTTGACGCCTTCGCAGATGTTTACATCTCAACTCAACATCCCTCTGTTTTACACGTGAATTGCAAATGCAATTTGAAAACTCGCACCTGAAAATAATGCCAGTGGAAAATTTCATTACAGGATCTGAGTAAACGGATTAAAATCTACAATCCATTAGCTATGCCTATAAACCTTGTTCTACATTTTTCAGACAAAAAGAACCTTGTTATATTATACCTCCTTTTTGCCTTCTTTAAGCTTTTATTCCTGGGCTGTTAGTAATTTATAAATATGAATCATGTGAAAAATTACGTGATAAAATGGAACATGGCAGTACGTATAACTCGAAAATTGAAAAAAAAATCACATGAATATGCGGGTATAGTGCTGGAAATAAGGTACTTGTATTGTATTATGAAACATTCAAGGATACTCTGTTAAGCAAAGCCCACGTGATACCCGGCCTAGGCGCTTCTGGGAAGCCAACAGCCTCAAGATAAATAAGGTACTTGTATTGTATTATTTTCTTAGAAGGCTATTTTTTTTTCCTAATTATGATTATTTTATCTGATTGGGGCAATTATTTCGGAAATCCTATAAAATGCCATACCATGACTACAACGGTTCTCCCTCCAAAAGAATTCAATCTCAAGCCTCATGTCAAAAATAAATTAAATTGAAAACAGCATACATGGACATACCAACTTACTCATTGAAGAAACAAAATAAAACATTGAAATTTTCATGAGATTTTACTCGGCAAAATGGTTTGTTTATTTGGCGTTCTGTCTTTGATCTGATCGGTTGCTTTCATTACACCAATGTGGATCACAGCCTATCTTCTTTTTGCTTATTAAAGAAGCTTTGACCCTAAAACCAATGAAACTACATGAACAAACATGCATTCTCTAAAAACACCTTCTTGCACTCTACTTATCATCATTATCCTACCTCTTGCACTAATATGCACAATTTATTTCATACCATATCCTAATTATTTCCAAATCCGCTTCTTCTCTCAGGCCGGTCCAAGCACCTCCGTTTCTGATCCAAATCCCGAGTTCAAAATCTTCATCGGAATCCACACAATACCTGAAAAGTACAAGCGACGCCATCTCATCCGCATGATATACAGCTTACAACAACCATTTCTCTATGCGAAAGTAGATATTCGCTTCATACTATGCAATCTCACAACAGATGAACAAAAAGAATTCATTGGAATTGAGATCCTCACGCACCGCGATATAATCATCCTGAACTGCAAGGAGAACATGGACAAGGGCAAGACATACACATACTTCTCGACTCTTCCGAAAATATTCCAACACGATGAGAAACCTTACGACTATGTCATGAAACTCGATGATGACACGTACCTTCGTTTTGACAATTTCATCGAGTCATTAAGGGGCAAACCTAAGGAAGATATGTATTGGGGAGGCAGTATGCCGAATCTCGATCAAGAATTCCCTCCGTTCATGGTTGGAACCGGGTATATACTATCATGGGATTTGGTCGAGTGGATCGCTACTTCAGAAATTCCACGTAATGATCCGAACGGGCCGGAGGATTTGTACACTGGTATGTGGCTTAATGTAGGTGGAAAAGGCAAGAATCGGTATAATATGGGGGCGAGAATTTACAATTTTAAGGGAACGGAAGATGAGGATTTCTTGCCAGACACGATCGCCGTGCACTATCTGAAGAGGGAGTTCATGTGGATGGCCACACTCAAGCATTTCAATGTGACTGGAGCGCTCGAGCCGTCTAGCTTCTATCATCTTTGATGAGATAACTTGTAGCTTAGAAGAATAATTAATTGTTTGTTGATTTGTTTTGTTTGTGGTATATGCTTTGTTTTCTTTTAATTCATTCTTCTTTACTTTACAAAAAAATAATGGACAGAAATGTAAATACTTTTTTAATGAATGAAGATAATTCAAAGTTTTTTTTTTAATGAACAGCAGGCGTTGGCCTGTTTCTGTTCGTTTTCTATTAAAATAAAAGTTTGTTACAATAGAAGACATTACACAGTCATCGTGGACATTACACCATGAAAATGAAATGTACAATAGAAGGAACATCAATGACATGCGACTCAACCAAGTGGACATTACAAGATGATTGAAAGTTTCAATTTCACTTTTTATTTTTCTTGAAATCTTTTACTTTTTGATGGAATGGAGAGAAAACTTGACTTCATTTATTACTTGATTACTTGATGTCAATATTGCCTTAATATAATAATGATTATGACGGGAGAGTATTTAAGAGATCATGAATTCAATCATAGAGTCTTTTAGCTAGTGGGGTTTGGGAGAGGAGATTTAGGATTTAGTGCGAGTATTGAGTAAATGCTTGCGTGTGTAAACCTAAGGTACGGGCAATAATGTAAAAAAACAATACTTGAACTGATTTTTCTTATTTTCATGTGCAGTATATAGCCCAATCTTTTAATATGTTATCCAATCTTTTTAACCAATTAAACTACAAGATCATAATAGTCCAAACTTTTAATATGCTATCAAACAGCCAATTTAACGAGTCCGGGGTGGTTATATATATATTAAGAGAAAAATTATCGGTTGAAATTTTCTTTTTTCTTTTTCTTTAACCTGGGGTGCATGACTCATGAGACATAGCATCTTCTATGGCATCTGTACTAAGTAAAAATATGTTTTTCTGTCAAATCAGCAATCTTTGTAGTGCACGGTACCGAAAATAAAAGCTTATTTTAAACCCTATAATTACTTTTTTTTTGGTCAAAAACTCTATAATTAATTATCTCCATATATATAGATGGCACATCTTTCTCTGGTCATCAGAGTTATTTTCTTGAGTTCTTCAGAGCAATTTTTGTAGTTCAGAAATAAGAACATGTTTATCAAAAGATTATCTTACACCACCATTCTCCTTGTTCTCCTCATCCATCTAGACTTTCTGGTCATCTATATTTTCCAAAATCCTTGCAAAATCCAACTGCCATTTCTCTCCTCCAACTGCCATCCAACCCCACATGTAAATTCTGCGCCTGATTTCAAGCTCCTCATTGGAATCCAAACAACTGCCAAAAGATACGAGCGGCGCCACCTCCTCCGCATGGCGTATGCAGTGCAACAACCAACCCATAATGCTCAGATAGACATCCGTTTCGTCCTATGCAATCTAACCACAAAAGAAGAGAGGGTTTTTCTATCGCTCGAAATTATGACATATCATGACATCATAATCTTAGATTGTTTAGAGAAAACGGACAACGGCAAAACTTATACGTATTTCTCCAGTCTTCCTGGAATGTTTCCAGGCGAACTGCATCCGTACGACTATGTCATGAAAACAGATGACGACACGTACATTCGACTCAACCAAGTTGTCGAGTCACTAAGAGATACGTCACGAACAGACACTTATTGGGGAGCAGGATTGCCGTTTTACGACAATGAATCGCCGCCATTTATGCTAGGAATGGGGTATATACTGTCTTGGGATCTGGTAGAGTGGATTGCTACTTCAGAAATCCCACGTAACGAACAGATCGGGCCGGAGGATGTGTTGACTGGTGAATGGCTTAATAAGGGAGGAAAGGCCAAAAACCGATATAATGTGAATTCAAGAATGTATGATCTTCAGATCCAGGAGGAGAAGGAAATGATGGCGGTGCACCAATTAAAACATAATGAAAGATGGGTTATGGCGTTTGAGAAGTTTAATGTGACGGCCCGGCTCAAATCGTCTACATTCTACCATATTTGAATGCTTTGACCTTTTAGGGTTTGCTAAAGGGGGTGATACTTGACTGGGTCTTTGTTTGTGTGCAAGTTGATCAATGTTACGAAAGAACACTTCTGTAATGTTTGGTTCTTTACTTTTCACAAATATTTTATTGTATATTTTTCTCAACGGTGTATACTATATCTTAGTTATATGCAGTACGATTTGGACAAGTTTGATTTTTCCCTTTTTCATAATCGATTTAAGTGTTATTTAATTTCAGCTTACAACTCTTGATAAGCTTACATTTTTTTGATAGGTGTCCGTTGGTATGTAGCGCAAGTTACTGAGACACTGAATTAAACGCGTCACTGATATCTGTCTCCAATGGCAAAAATATTTATAATTTTAATCCTATCTTTTTTGACGTATTACTATAATAAATTAATACCGGCATTTGCAAATTCAAATAGGACCTCGAATAATAAAAATTTTAATTCAAGAAAATAACAAAAACAAATCCCCCATCCATTCTTACATTTTCTAAGGCAAATGATACAACTTAGAAGGCTTCAATCCATCTGTCACGTTGAAATACTTCAATGTTTTAGCCCATCTAATCCCATCCTTCAATTTATGCACCGCGACCGTGTCGGGTATAAACTCGTGTCGGTAACACGTATAAGGCGGTTGGAAAAAGTCGTACATGGCAGGCGTAGCGTCATACATATGAACGGATTTGCCTCCGTCTCTGAACCATTTGCCTGTGACCAGGTCTTCTGGTCCGGTTCGATGGGTCCGAGCCACGTCTGATGTAGCGATCCACTTGACCAGGTCCCATGAGACCGCATAGCCCATGCCGGACATGTAATGGTTCGCGTTTGTGCCGAAACATGGTGACATGAGTCCGAAATAGAGGCTCTCTCTTGGGAGCCTCTTTAGAGTGTTGACTAGGTTGTTTAGTCGGATGTATGTGTCATCGTCCGTTTTCATTACGTAGTCATATGGTTCCTCATCTGATTATATTTATTTAAAACATATATATTTAAAATGAAAAATATGAGTTTAACAACTTTTTAAACATAAAAGAGCAAATGGAAGATTGGTCAACTGTACCCACCAAATATTTTAGGAAGGCTGGAGAAGTAAGTGTAAGTTTTGCCGCCATCCATATTCTCAGCACAATCAAGGATAATTATATCATCATATTTCATAATCTCTAAAGCAATGAACACAAGGTCCTCTTCCTTTGTCACATTGCAAAACACGAACTTGACATCTACATGTCCGGAATTGCTCAGTTGGAATCCATACGCCAGCCTGACCAAATTACGTCGCTCATAGTTGCCTGGCAGAGTCAGTACACCGATCAGTAGTCTGATCTCTGGTTTGACTTTGACTGGTTCAGTGAAATCGACACGTTGAGAAGAGGATGCAATGCAATCTGACGTCACATGTTGGAGTTTTGACTCGTTAGGGTACACGATCAGGGTTACAAGGATGAAGAGGATGAGAGGAAGAAGGATGAGAGAAACGGTTGATGTGGATGGCTTTGGATATGCGGTGGGTTTCATGGTCTCTTTTATTTATCTAGAGCTTTGGTTGTAGATTGTAGTTCGAGGAGAGATGAGAAAGATAAATTATTATGCAAACCAAAATTATTTAGGAGGTGATAGAGTGTTGTCAAAGCAAAGGTGAGTGTGTTGACTAACACATTTGGATCCTGGTTTTGTGAGCAAGCAAAGGGGTGAATAATGTACTCACAAATCAAAGGCATGTCTTCTGAAATTAGTTTTGTGTTGACTAATTATTACTTCTTCAATGCAATCCTCCTGAAATTCTTGAAATCTCAGGTTCTTAACAAACCCAGTTACCATTGTAATGCGAGATTACAATTCTTTTCCTTTTTAATTCACATAAGCCTACACATTCTGACAAAGTTAGATTACACAAGCATAACAAAGACTAAATTTAGAATAACTAATTAGAACTAACGACATTTCCTGCAGAGGCCTTAACATAAGCTTCATGAAGGCCCGGATTTTTTCTTGACCATCGTTTCCACCTCATCCTGTGACCAGACAATTTTTCTTGCAAACTCCAATTTTGAATCGATTTTTTCCTGGTTCATGGTGGTAGTGGCCGTTAATGCCCAGCGAAACATACCTGATCGGCGAGGAACTCCGAGTTATTCTGCTCGCTGAACAACATTCTTCAGCCATGAAACTTCTGAGGTGAGCACAAAGGGAAACGGCTTGTAAAAAGCTTCTGAGAATCCGCGTTCCTTCATGAAGCCCAAACTGAGAGTGTTAGTGTTGAGAAGCTAGCATCGTTGTAAAGGAGATTAGAGTGGCCCAATGATTTCTTTTTTAGGACGGTTCGGCCCAATTATTTTCAAAGGAGGCCCATAACGAGGAAAGAATCCCATCCATAAACCGAAACCAGGCCTCCTTTTAACTAGCAAAGAATTTGACTCAAACCAGGCCTTGGAATTCTCCTCATTTCTTTTTTTTGAGAAAATTTGGAGAGGGCTTTAAATATCCCCCGTCCAAATGTGAACTTTTTTTTGTTTTTACAGCCTAAATTTCTGTTTACAAAAAGAAACAAGAAAAAATCTATAAAAAAGAAGATAATATCTCTTTCTTTTCTTTGCCCTTTTTTCCTATCTATCTATCTATCTATCTATCTATCTATCTATCTATCCCCGGCCCAAATTATAACAGAAATAAAATGATTGCAGCCCAAATGAAATGCTGTTGATTAATCCACATGTCCAAATCCTACTGCTTCCATACAACATCTGTTCGTTCAATCCGTCGCCCTTTTGGCCTGTGCTCTTCTTCTTTTTTTCACGCGCGCAGGCGGCACAGCATCTTCCCTCAGTTCTCCATTTCCTCTTCCTTTCTCAGACGCTCTCCTCTCTTTGACTCAGTTTTTCTTTAACCCTGACCATATATTATATAGCTAAGCAGGAAATCAAATCAAATCAAATCCATTAATCGTTAAATGTCAACTTTGTAGGTTACTTCTTTTTTTGGCGCTGGAGATGCCGGCGGCTCATAATGCCGGCGGTAAGCACGGCCAGACGACGCAACAGTTCGTTGCCAGGTTTCATTTCAACTATTTTTATTCTATCAGACGAGCAACAAGCATCCATTTGTTGTGTTGAATTTCATAGTTGAGGATGGCTGAGGCTTAATTTCAGCATATTTAATTAATTAAAATATACAAAAAGAAAATATATTTTTTTGTATTTGAAAGGTGATGTTTGTTACCACCATACCTGTGTGCAATTTTATATATTTTTTAGCGTAATTTAATTTTATTTATATTTCATCAGGAGACAGCTGATTTTACAGCAAAGAAAGTCCTTACCAATCGCATCAGGTTCTTAGTCATACTTCTACACTACACATTTCTTCAAACTCTTATAATTTTTAAATGAAACAAGAATCAATTTTCAATTTCCAATGTATAATTTTAACTGTTAAACACTTGTTTGCATTTCAGTTGAGAAGAGACTTGTCGACGAAGTGAGGAAACACGACACTTTAATCATCGTTGGAGAAACCGGCAGCGGCAAAACAACACGTACATATTCACATTAATCACTTAATTCTTCATCCTAAAATTTCCAAATAATTTTATTTATTTTTTTGACTTTTCTGTAGAAATTCCTCAATTCCTGCACAACGCGGGGTTCTGTCAGGATGGGAAAGTGATAGGAATCACTCAGCCTAGGAGAGTGGCAGCCGTCACTGTGGCCAAGCGTGTAGCGGATGAATGCAATGCTGAATTAGGTCAAAAAGTCGGTTACTCTATTCGATTTGATGATAAAACATCAAATTCCACCAGGATTAAGTACATGACCGATGGTCTACTCCTCAGGTAAATTAAATTAATTTAATTAATGTCACCTCAAATGGAACAAAATGTTTTATTATTGTTAATTATGTGAGTATTTTTTTAACAGGGAGGCTCTATTGGACCCGCTTTTGTCGAAATATAGTATAATAATAGTAGATGAAGCTCACGAGAGAACAGTACACACAGACGTATTACTAGGCTTGCTAAAAACTGTACAACATTCCAGAAATAAAAATACCCCAAAAAAGGACGATGACTCACAAAAGTCCGTTTTAAAGCCGTGCCAAAATCACAAACTGGCCCCTCTGAAATTGATTATTATGTCTGCCAGCTTGGACGCCAAATGTTTTTCTGAGTATTTTAATGGCGCTAAGGCTGTGCATGTACAGGGCAGACAGTATCCTGTGGAAATACTTTATACGTTTCAGCCTGAGCCTGATTATTTAGACGCCACTTTAATCACCATTTTTCAGGTCTGTTTTTTTCATTAATTTAGTCTTTTTTAGTAAGTTTCTGTTGCTGAAATGAACTGATATATTATCCCAAAATTGCAAAAAACCCCCTGCGTTATCCCAAAATTTCTTGAATTTCTTAAGAATGTAGGGACTTTGTTGCAATTATCAATAATGAAGGGCTTTTTTGCAAATTTCCCAAATTTATTTATTTTTTTGAATTGTTATTTGTTAAGATTCATTTGGAGAAAGGGGCAGGAGATATACTTGCGTTTCTGACAGGTCAAGAGGAAATAGAATCAGTGGAAAGACTCATTCAAGAGAAAATTCGCCAATTGCCCCAAGAAAATAATAAAATTACAATCGTCCCTATTTATTCCTCTCTTCCGTCCGAACAGCAAATGAACGCTTTCAGACCCGCTCAATCCGGTTTCCGTAAAGTTAGTCTTTTTTATTATTTGAGTAAAATCGTTCAATTAGTTTTTTTTTTTTATTATTTGATTTTTTTGTTTTTTTTTTGGAATTAGGTTATTTTGGCGACGAATATTGCTGAGACATCCGTAACTATACCTGGAATAAAGTATGTGATAGATACGGGTTTAGTAAAAGCTCGTTCATACAATCCAGTTACTGGAATGGAATCTTTAATCATAATTCCCACCTCAAAAGCTCAAGCTCTTCAAAGAAGGTAAAGTAAACTCTCAAAAGATATTTCGTATTTTCTCATTTTATTGATAACTATTATTTTATAGTGGAAGAGCAGGAAGAGAGGGGCCTGGTAAATGCTACAGACTTTATCCAGAAACTGAATTTAATAAATTAATCGATTCAACCGTGCCTGAAATAAAAAGATGCAATCTTTCAAATGTTGTGCTTCAGCTCAAAGCTCTTGGAATTGATGACATCATCGGTTTCGATTTCATGGAAAAACCCTCTCCGTCCGTTCATTAACTCCAAATAATTTCCAACATTTCCAAACCAACATGTTTTTTATTTTTTTTAATGTAATTTTTTTTCTTAACAGGATGGCTGTAGTGAAGTCTTTGGAGCAATTGCTTTTACTAGGGGCCTTAACAGATGATTATAAATTATCGGATCCAGTCGGGGTCCAAATGGCAAGATTGCCTTTGGATCCAATGTACTCAAAAGCTCTTATATTATCCAACCAATTCAAATGCTTAGAAGAAATGTTAATTGTTGTGTCCATGCTTTCCGTCGAATCTATTTTCTACTTCCCTCGTGAAAAGTTAGAAGAGGTGAAAAAAAATCTCACTTTTTTTTAAGTTTATTGGTAAAAGATATTTTTAGGGTATTTTTTATTATTTTATTATTTTTTAATTAGGCGAGGGCAGCGAGGAAAAACTTTTCGAGCTCAGAAGGGGACCATGTAACTTTGGTGAATGTGTACAGAGCTTCTGCTGATTGTTTAGAGAAGAGCAAAAATTCAAATATGAAAGAGAAAACAGTTGAGAAAACCCTAAATAAGTGGTGCAGAGAGAATTTCATTAATTATCGGTCGTTAAGACACGCGAGAGATATCCACAGGTCAGTTAGTTACACTATATATTACCTGAATGTTTTAAAAAAGTTTAATATTTTAATCTGATTTTTCAATTTGTTTACTTATTTTGTAGTCAAATACAAGGGCATGTGCAACAAATGGGACTGAATATCTCTTCGTGTGGAGACGATATGCTTCAGTTTAGGAGATGCTTAACAGCTTCCTTTTTCTTAAATGCCGCTATAAGACAACCTGACGGATTATACAGGTTCTTTAACTCTTCATATTCATTTTCATAAAACTCTTGAATAAATACAAAGTGGTTAGATCGCATATTTAGGGTTTCGTTTTTTACTAGGGCAATGGCGAGCGGGCAAAGCGTGCAGATCCATCCTTCTTCGGTTTTGTTCAGAACAAAACCAGATTGTATTATATTTAATGAGCTGGTGAGAACCAATCAGAATTACGTGAGGAATTTGACGAGGATTGACCCGCTTTGGCTCCCTGAATTAGCGCCTCAGTATTATGCTACTGAAGGCTAGTTTTGTTTATTTCTGTAGTTGTATTCTTATGTTGTTTATTAGCTATTATTTATTCGTGCGTTGTGTAACATTAACACTAGTTAGTTATCTTAGTTAGAAATCCTGATATAGATCTTATCAAGCGACAGACAGAAAACAAATATATAAACCAATGTTTTAAATTACCCTGGACAAATACAAATCTCAAACTTGACAAATATTCAATGGAAAAATCAATAAATCAGAATATTACAAGAATCTAAAAAAAATAATTGAAAAACCAGAAGTCGTTATGTTGCGAAAGATGCATCTCTATGTACCTTTCAACTCAAATTAGGCAAAAACCAAGATGGAGAGCAATGTCTGGATGGAGGAGGAATGACAAAGCTATTCAACCGACAGTCAAGCTCTTCAAAGCTATGATCTCTCATGTTGAACACCGATATGTAATGCACATTCAAAGCAACTGATCCTAGTCCATCATTTACAGATTTGGATCGTGCGTGATAAATGCAATTCTCTCTCAATCTACTACGTGCTTCGAAAGAGAAACAATGAACATCGTCGATGAAAAAGGATAACTCATCCAATTCTGTAACCTATTTTTGGAAGATCCAAATATGACAGAGTCACAAGAGGCGGGGAGAGAAATCGAGTAAATGCGATCTTCAGAGGAGGAGTAGAAATAACAGTTGTTGTTAGAGTTATCAGTTGGCTATATGAGCCATGGAAATTGCAGGCATGGAAATGGACTTGGAAGCAAATTGCCATGAGGAACAGACTGAGGTCAGTTGCCTCTGTCAATTTGCCGGCGATCATGGGGAGCTTATCAAGGGGAAGTTCAGACGAACTCATCTTCTTCCACTCTCGATCGAGGAGAGAATGAGAAGGGTTGACCAAAATGTAGTTTGCAGTCATAAATTTATGGACGTCATGGCAAGAAGGTAGGGTTGACCAAAATGTTTTTAGTTACAAGACATGGCTGTCATGACTATTTGGGGATGAAGTTTCTCAATGGGCCCAATGTAAGTAGGTAATTGAAGGGGATTAATGAATGCATGACAAAGCTATATAACCTGGTCATCTTTATCGCAATAGAGAACCAGTTTGTTCTGGTATTAAAAATCCATTACGTACTGGTATTAGTTTGGGAAAATATGTGTCGCATGATATACAAAACATGTGCTCTATCTAGAAGAAATAATATGTTGGGAAAAATAAGGGGTGTTTCAGACAAAATTGCCCGCTCGAGACTTTTGTCGAACCGCTTTTAGGGTACACCTTTATAAAATGAGAATAATCATAAATGCCCTTACAGAATTCTCTTAACTACGACAAAACTATGAGCAAGGGTATACTCTAGTTAAAAAAGAAAAAGAAAGTTGTTCCATTGGAAGAAAATCAAATATCAAAACTACAATAATCCTCCACAATATAGAATAACTAATTTACAGTAGCAGCTGCTTCAAAAAAAAGTAAATAAATAAATTACAATAGCTATTATAAACACAAAATTTCTGTTAGTCAACTGATATTTGACTTGATAACAATCTCATTTTCAAGTACCTCCATTTGCATCTCAAGATCCCTCAGTCTCTTACTCATGTTTTGAAGTCTCTTTGCGGCTGAGTCATCTGCATAAATAATCAAGAAAATAATTTATCTTTTTTTTATGAAAGAAAATAATTTACATATTTCGACCACAAAAATTTTAATATTTACGCATTTGAGAAATGAAATGAGAAATGGACATTATGTCGCTATTATTCGATGAAAAAATGGCAGTTTCTTTGCCCGAAGTTAAATCGTCATTTGGACTGATGATACTCCACCATTCTTCTGTTTGATTTGTTTCAATCATATCCATTTTTCTCTTTTTTTGTCTTTTTGTCTTTTTGCTCTTTTTTCTTTCTTTTTAAGCTCTCTGCTTATGGCTTCTAAGTTCTATCTTCTATAAAAAGAAGGGTTAATTTTTCATGTAGCCCCTCTAAAATATCATGTATGGCCCTACAAAATGTCATAGATTCCCCAAAGACATCTAGAAATTTTTGTTTGATCAAAAAAGCTAGAAAATATTAAATATACCCTAAAAAGAAATTTTTCATATATACCTTTCTTTTTTTCCATTTACTCCAGGACATCCCAAATTAATTTAGCTTTTGTGTTGTTTTTTAGGCCGGTTTTTGCTACGCTGAAGATTATTTTTGTAATTATTACTTCTTTTTGAAAATTTTCTCTCATTAAATGTTTTGAATTGCTTTATTTTGTGTATAGTATCCAAATCATAGCAGTTTATATTCAGAAAAGAAAATTAAAATAATTAAGGATTCTTTTTTAAATATTCAGAAAAGTCAGGGGTTTTGAAAAAATCCCAAATAAATTGCATCATGCATGACTTCATTTGCGATTAAAAACAAAGAGAAACTATGAAAAGTCAACAAGAAACAATTAAAGCATACAAATATAAGTTATATAACAGAGATTCATGTGAAGTATACTTTTTGAAAAAATTGATGAGTAGGATTTTTAAGACTGTCATATTTGATCTGATAATGTAGTTATTTGTTAATGTGGTGTTTGATTCGAGTTTCACATTTATCCTTTCAAAACTTCAAAAAGATCATATTTACTTCTTTAAATATACAAATAACAAATATAAACGCTTCATTCAATGAATACAGGGGTCCATTTTGATACCCCTTAATTCCTTCAAAAAAAAAAATCTATTATATATCGTTTTCTTCCTCTAAAAATGCGAATTAAATTTACCTTTACGAAATTCAGATATATCATGCTTTACAGTTTACCCATCCAAAATCTTTTGCGGACAAGAATTAATATTATTTTTTTTGAAGGAAGAATTAATATTATTGTCTAACTAATTATCATTAGTTTTTTAATTTGTTAGTTAAAGCACCTGCTAGTCATCCGATCTGCACAAATTAATGTGCTTCCTTGCATAATGGGCTGAGTTATTATAAGGTCCTAAGATCGTATGTATTATTATTATTATAATAACAGAGTACTTCAATGAATCTTGAAAGGGGAAGACGTTTGCCATGACGACAATATAATCAACATTAGCAGTATTTTTATATATTTACAAATACATATTTTAATCTTACTAATTCTGCCGAAAAATTATATAAAGATTTCCCAAAATACCGTGAAAAGACATAATTTGGCAGCATAAGTAAATGCTGGGCGACAAAATGATCCAGATCTAAATTTTTTTTTTAATGCAAGCTTGAGTTGGTGATCCCACACTCAAGAGTAAAAAATATATTAATAATAAAATAGGCGAATTACAATAATTTTTAATGTTAATGAAATTTAAATCTCAACTAAATCACAATCATGATATTTAACTAGTTAAGCCAAAGGCTAATGAGTCTTATCTGATTAATATTATCCAATTTAGTTCCAAGAAAATATTCACAATCTCGATTACATCTTTCACAACTTTTTCAGATAGGGACTACAACAAGAAAGTGATTATGATCTAATATTAACAAAAGAATAAACAATCAAGTAAAAGTGAATCAACTTAAGAAGGTGTTGAAAAGGAGCGTGGAAACTTAACCAATGAGATCGGGCTACGGACCACATGCTTGTTTGAAACCCACTTGAGGTCTCCATACATAATTTTGAGAGGACTTCCTGTCCATTTTACGATCAGTTGAAAGCTCTTTTTCTGGCCCAAACTGGTGAATCGTAATTTCGCCGGCTTAACTTTCACTGCTAAACCTTTCGGTACATTGACCGATACTCTGTATTTCGCTTTTGCCTCCCCAACATTAGTCACCGTCCTTTTAATGATTATTTTACGGTTTGCCTTGAGAGGTATTGAAATTGATGGGTAATTCAATTGCTCTTCAGGGATGGACTTTACCTTTGCACAATCCACTGGTGGCGTGGGTTGAATAATGATGCCAATCATACTATTGTTATAGTTCAAGCTACATAAATAAGGGATGTAATCTTCTGGTTTTAGATCATAAACCAAGCCAGGATCCAAGGCTTTGCTTGGATTCACATGACCTGCACCCATATCATACTGAGTTATAGGATTGTGCGTGGTTTCTTCACCAATCGGTTCACCAGCTAATGTCTTTGTGTAAGCTGTTGTTATAATAGCCGATTTGATTGCGGCGGGCGTCCAATCTGGATGTGCTTTCTTAATTAGTGCTGCAATGCCACTGAGGTGTGGTGCAGCCATGGAGGTTCCTGACAAAGATTCAAAATTTCCACTATTTTTGTCTCCATCAAAATTTGGTGGGACAGCTGCAAAAACATCCACGCCTGGTCCAATAATGTCAGGTTTCAAGATCAGAGGGCTAACAAGGTTTGGGCCTCGAGAAGAGAAGTTAGCTACCATGGGAGACCATGGAACGTGAGTTACTACACCTCTGAAGAAGAATGTAGCGGTTGGGTTTGCAGTGGATCGCATATAGTTCTTGATCTTTTCACCATCTTGAAAGTTGAGATGTGAGGCTGGGAGGACATGCTTGTCCGCATTAATAGAGTATTTATAGTCCTTGGAGTTTATAAGGATCATGCCGATTCCTCCAGCCTTGAGCACATTTTGACCTTTCTCAATTCTCCCATTGCCACCACGATCACAAACAACAATCTTACCACGGACAAGCTTTGTATCAAGCGTGTCATTGTTGCACCGACCAGCCTCAATGTTCCCATTTGAACCCAAGTAAACTAGTGGTACCATATGTTTCGTCCAATTCTTTGGTTGGTAAGCGGACCCCCCATCAAGGTGTAACCCATTTCCTAGTTTGACGGTAGATGTAAGAAGTCTATCTATAGTGCCTGCCCCCACAGTGAGAGCCCATGGCGCAACGTTTGAAAGTGTGCCTGGTTTAGGACCTGCATTACCCGCTGAGCAACTCAAAAACACTCCTTTCATAATCGCATAATAACCAGCGACAGCACTTGAATCATCATACAAGGGTCTAGTTTCGTTGTTTCCAAGGGACATGGATATCACATCAACACCATCATTTACGGCCTCTTCCATCGCTTTTAAGATATCAACATCTTCACACGTTTTGTTACTACATACCTTATAAATTGCTAGGTGCGCTCGAGGTGCCATTCCAGAGGCCATTCCCATGGCAATTCCATTGTATTTTACACCTTTGACAAATGCTCCAGCGGCAGTGCTTGATGTGTGAGTTCCATGTCCATCATGGTCAAATGGAGGAAGGTGCATCTTCTCCTCCAAGCCTCCCTTGAGAAATGACTTTGCGCCAATAAGTTTATTATTGCATACAGAGGCATTAAAGTCACAATGTCCTTTCCACTTCGCTGGTGGTGGCGGCATGCCATCATCGTTGAAGGAAGGGTGATTAGGATAAACCCCTGTGTCAAGAACACCTATAATTATGCCCTCTCCCATGTTGCTATTGTTCCAAACACCATTTGACCCTCGCAATCCTAAAAATTGAGGAGTATGAGTGGTCATTGGCTTGTATTGCCTGTTAGCCAAGATGGCTTGTACAAACCATGGATGATTTGACATGGAGTTAACTTCTTGCTCGGTCAAACGTGCCGCAAAACCATTTACTACACTGTTGTAAGAATAAATAAGCTTCGAGGCTGCAGATTCTTTGCATATCTTCGACAAAAGTGAAAGGTGCCAGCTTTCGACATCTTTTACATCTGAAGATTCAATGTCGTTTGTCTTTTGAACGATAATTATGTAATTTTGAAGCTTGATTTGGTCTTCATGGGCTGTCACAGTTGAAATTAAACAATGAAAAAGGAAGGAGATGTAAAAAAGATAACGAAGCGACTTTGTAGAACCCATCAGGAGTTTGGAACACAATGAGTGCCAATGAGTATAAGTAGTTTATATAAACTTCAAAAAGATGAACTTGAACGCATTTGGAAGCTCTTAGTCAAAGATACTATCAATGTTATTTTCTAAATATAGATTGGTTTTGTTGCGAGCAAATGATAAAAATTGTTCTTCCTAGTCTTTAGACAATGCAGACGTTGTAATGTTGATAGTTTGATCGATTGTTAAGGACACTAATAAACGCGCCAAATAACATTGAAGACTTGAAGTCATGATGAATTGCACGAACTCATTTTTACCGGTTTGATAAACCTGTTCAATTACGTGTCATATTAACAAATTCACTAACGCTATCCTATACATATCAATCACATACAATTCCATGTGGAATTGGACATAGTCAAAACATAGAATTTGCACATAAACCCTCATTATTTCTTCATATTTAGCCAACTCATTCCGAATTGCAAGTTTTGTTTGGAATAGCACGTGAAGGATACATGAGAATATTATTGAATTTGAGTATATTGTTCTTTTGGGTGATCATATCATCTTGCATTTAGTCAGAAAATCTTTTTCTAGGCGTCAAATACTGTCAAATAAAAATTTCTACAATATATCTGTACGAATTTATGATTTTAACATGTGGCTTAGATTCACCAAAGAATTTTCTCGGTATATTTAACCCCTTAGATATTGAAAATCAGTACATAAATGTTATTTCAAAGTCCCAACTTAAGATATGTTTCTGATTTTTTTATTACCCAAGCTCTGAAATGTTGCCTCGAAGCAAAAAAAAAAAAAATAGAGAAACAAGGAACAAAAGAAACTATAATATATTTTTAACTTAAGAAGCTAATTTTGTTCTAATGCATCAAATAGTTCAGAGACCAAAGACGGTGACCGTTTCCAATATATCTTTTTATTTAGCTTGATATTTCTATTATGCGATCAATTTGTTTATGAAACTTTTTTTCAAATTCATAAGATTCAAGAAATATTGGAATGACACACCAACAAAGTCTCTCTTGAGAATTTTATCAAACAACTTTTGTGCAATAATAAGAGAGATTATTTTAGGCGTAAGGTGAAAATGTTTCTACTGTATTTACGAATGATGAAAGTAATGTTTAACTAAACCCTAACTCATATCGGCATGTATGATTCATGAGGGCTTTTTTGATAATGGTAAATCATTATGGTTCAAGGAAGTTTTTCTTTGTTCAATATTTCCATTTTTTGTTAAGATTACATGGTTAGCATCTTCATCAAACATAATTTTTGCTTGTATTATTGCTTGCTTGCTTGAAATTAGTTCTGATACATATATAATTTCCATTCATAAAACTTAATTTCATGTAAGATAAGCAATTTTTTTTTTCAAAAAAGTAGAAATAAAAACAATTTCCTTGAATTGCAACAACCAAACAAATTGATTGTGATCTAACATCAATAAAATAAACAAGTGTGAAAAGGTTAGCAGTCAGACAATCAATAAGAAATAATTGTAGTAGTGAAAGTCTATCGAAGGGGCTTGAGCAATGTGATTGGGCTACGAACGATGTGCTTGTTTGACACCCACTTCAGCTCTCCATCCTGCATATGTTTAAGAGGACCGCCAAACCATTTTATGACAACTCGATAGCTCTTCTTTTGGCCTAAACTTGTAAATTGCAAAGTCTTCGGTATAACCTGAGCTGACAAGCCTTTAGGTAGGCTAAGCTGTGATGTGTATTTTGCGTTCTTCTCCCCAACATTAGTCACTACCCGTCTAATTGATATTTTACGATTTGCTTTGAGGGGAAACGAAAGTGATGGGTAATTCAACTGCTCTTGAGGGACAATCTTCACCCTCGCGCAATCCACAGGTGGTGCTGGATGAACAATCATGCTAACCATACTATTGTTATAGCGCAAGCTACACAGATAAGGGATGTAATCTTCTGGTTTCAAGTCATAAATCAAGCCTGGGTCCAAGGCTTTAATAGGATCCACGTGGCCAGCACCCATATCATAAGGAGTCACAGGCTTGCGTGTTTTTTGGTCACCAATTGGCCTATCCGCTAGAGTCTTTGTGTAAGCAGTCGTCATAATGGCCGACTTGATTGCAGCAGGTGACCAATCTGGATGTGCTTTCTTGATTATTGCTGCAATTCCACTGAGGTGTGGTGTTGACATAGAGGTTCCTGACATAAATTCAAATTGCACATTTTTTCCTCCTTCATAATTCGGTGGAACAGCTGCAAGAACATCTACCCCTGGACCAGTGATGTCAGGCTTCATTAGCAGAGGACTGATTGCGTTTGGGCCTCGAGAAGAGAACTCAGCTATCATAGGGGCCCATGGAATGTATGTTGCTATACCCTTGAAAAGGAATGTAGCTGTTGGATTTTTAGTAGTTTGTATGTATTCCTTGACAGTTTCTCCGTCTTTGAAGCTGAGGTGTGATGCTGGGAGGACGTGGTCATCCGATGTTATAGAGTACTGATATTCTTTAGAGTTTACAAGGATCATGCCAGCTCCTCCAGCCTTGAGCACATTTTGGCCTTTTTCAACTCTCCCATTGCTGCCACGATCACAAACAACTACCTTGCCATGCACTATTTTTGCATCAAGTGTGCCATTTTGGCAAAGACCAGCTTCAATGCTTCCATTTGAGCCAAGATACACTAATGGCAACATTTGCTTCTTCCAATTCTTCGGTTGATAAGATGACACTCCGTTAAGTTGTAGCGTATTTCCGAGCTTAACTACAGATGTATTTATTTGTCTATCCATAGTACTTGCAGCCACTGTAAGGACCCATGGTGCCACATTTGAGAGTAGAGTCGGTGAGAAAAGAGTTGGAGTAGCCCCATTATTGCCAGCAGCGCAACTGACAAAAACACCTTTCATCATAGCATAATAACCAGCGATAGAAGTTGCTTCTTCAAACAAATCTACGGTCTCAGAACTAGCAATTGAGAGGGAGATGACATCCACACCATCATTAACTGCCTCCTCAATCCCTTTCATTGTATCAATCATTGTACAACTGTCCTCAGTACATACCCTATAAATTGCTAGATGTGCTCGGGGTGCCACCCCAGAGGCCATACCCATTGAAGTTCCTTTAAATTTTGCATTTTTGACAAATGATCCAGCTGCAGTGCTGGCAGTGTGAGTGCCATGCCCTATAACATCAAATGGAGGAACATGCATTTTCTCCTCCATGCCTGCCTTGAAGAATGACTTTGCCCCGATAAGTTTGTTATTGCATAAGGAGGCGTTAAAGTCACAATGTCCTTTCCACTTCGCTGGCGGCGGCGGCATGCCATCATCATTGAAAGATGGGTGGTCAGGATAAATCCCTGAGTCAATCACACCTATGATTATGCCCTCTCCCATGTTACTATGGTTCCAAACACCATTCGACCCACGCAACCCTAAGAATTGAGGAGTATGGGTGGTCGCGAGTTTGTATGACTTGTTATCAAGGATGGCACGCACGAACCACTGATGATTTGACAAGGACTGAACCTCTTGCTGAGTCAAACGTGCTGCGAAACCATTGACGGCACTGTTGTATGAATATATAAGCCTTGAGGTTGCTGATTCTTTGCAAACCTTCGACAAAAGTGAAAGGTGCCAGCTCTCGACATCCTTGATAGTAGAAGAGTTGGCGTCTCTCGTCTTATCAACTATGATAATGTAATTTTGGAGCTTGTTTTGGCCAGTTTGGGCTAAGCCAATTGAAGTAAAAGAATAAAAAACGAAGGAGAGGTAAAGAAAGTAAGGAAACAACTTGTGGTAGTCCATCATGAGAGACTTCAATTACAAAGAATGTTGGAAATCAAATGTCGGCTTTTAAGGGATAAATGGTAGTTTTGAAGTTGGAACTTTGAATTGAAAACGGCCAGATGTTCAAGTCTTTAGTGAGATATGCCACCTATGTTTGTTTTGTGTTTGGAATTTGGTCAAGGTCAATGAAAAGATTGGTTCTTGCAGATCGATGCAATGTCTTCACAACAACTATAAATAGGTAAGTTGGTAAGCTTAAATTTTTAATGTTAATAAACTAGTCACAACAACTACAAATAGGTAAATTGTTAAGTTTAATGTTTAAAAGCCAAATTATTAGCCACTAAGTGCAGAAGTACTGTTAAAACAAAAGTGTCATATCTTAAATGGCACAAGTCTTGAGGTAAGAAGCCGTTCAACAAATTATGCTAAAATGAAAAAAGAAAAAGGAAAAAGAAAGAAAGAAAGAAAAAAAATATAGATGCCTCAATAGATGAGCAATTGCAAGAACTAAAACAGGTAAAAGGCTTCATGATATAACTATTATTGTTCCTAAAACCAATGAACTGTAATACAAGATAACTTTTCTATGAAACACAGATTTACAAATTGATTTATATTATATAGCTAGGTACGTAATAATTATTCTAAGATAAATACACTTACAAAACAAAACCACATAATGCATGCACAAGCTTTACGAGACGTACAATTCAAGGCATTTCAAATGCCAGAATCATTTACAAGTCGGCTTCTCTATAACCTACAAAATGACAAAAAGACCGTTTCTCAAAATCTTAAATTTCATAATTCAGTTTTTGCTCATAAACAACAATATGTCAACAAGTATACTATGCAAAATTATGCACATTTAAGATGTTTTGCATGTAAAATGAAGCTAAGGGAACCCAGAAAATTACATAGGTTAAATGCATGGTGACCAAAAATGTAATTATTTTTAGCAAATCAAAGCAAACCGAATATTTTCTTTTATTGCAAATAACACCCAACATTTTAGGTTAATTTGAAGCTAAAACCAAACCATCAAATGAAAGGAAGGTTTAAACTCGGTAGAAAACGACAAATTTACCCTCCTATTAATGACCCCATGTTCTCCACAAACCAACCTAACATCTCAACCAAATTATAAACATTGAAAACTTTTGTATTAATCATTAACTCGCAACAACCCAAAAAGGATAAAAAACATCGAATGTACACCGGAAAAAAAAGTAAAACAAAAACAAAAAATTTAATTACCTCAAAAACCGTGTTGAGAACGCTTTAGGGTTTGAACTTCAAGCTCTCCATCTTTCTTCCCCTTGTTTTTTACTTTGCATGCCTAAAAAAGACGGAACGGGTTGCTTCTTTGCTCCAACCGAAGGCAAAGTTCTCGAAAGCCAAGACTCGCTCGGCGATTTTGGCACCGGCAAAGGCAACGAAACCCTAGATTCCACTTTCTTCCCCACTCTTTCTCTCTCCTCAAAACCCCACTTAACCACACTTACTCTCTCCTCAAAACCCGACTTAACCACACTTTCTCTCTCTTGAAAACCCGACATAACCACACTTTCTCTCTCTTCGAAACCCGACTTAACCACACTTTCTCTCTCCTCAAAACCCGACTTAACCCCACTTCCTCTTTCTTGAAAACCCGACTTAACTCCACTCTCTCTCTCCTCAAAACCCGGCTTAACTCCACTTCCTCTCTCTTGAGAACCCGACATGACCACACTTTCTCTCTCTTGAAAGCCCGATTCAACCACACTTTCTCTCTCTTCAAAACCCGACATATTAGAACCAATTTGTATTTTCTGTGCTTCTTCTTCTTTTGGGTCCGAATCTTGCGCGTCAAGAAACCGATCCGGATCCAACAAACTTGACCCGTTTCGGCTGATCGGATCCTCTCCATTTGAGTGGTGAAATGGAGAGGATTTGCTGATTGGATCATCTCCATTTGAGCCGGCCGAATGGAGAAGAGGCGACGAACCGTCTCTTGTGTTTTGCGAGTCGCTCCAATAGGTCAAAAGGCTCGTGTCGCTATTTTTCTTCTTTCTTTCGTTCTTTTTGTTTTGATTGTCGTTATTGTTACTATTTGTTTGGTCTTGCTTGTGCTTATACACTGGCTCCCATGAGTGCTAAAAACAAAATATATATATATATATATTAAATAACCGTGTAAGTATAAAAAATATATTAAAAACAAAAAATTGAAGCATAAAAAGATGATAAATTGAACCAAGTAAGTCTCAAAGGCCTCATCAGAATCCTTCAAACCGGGTCCACCATTAATGGAGCTCCTAATCAAAGGGCTTCCATTTCTCTTTACAGCACCACCTTTTGTCCGTACCGATTTTCCAGTATGTTTTAAACCCGGTACAGGATTCATCAAAAGCAACGAACTCTTCACGCAAAAACTCGGGAAAAACCCGCATCCTTTCGCTTGGAACCTTCTAGAAGCTTCCAGATCCTCTTCAGAACCTTCTTCTTCACTCTCCTCCTCTTCTTGTTCCTCTTCGTCATCTTCATATTTGGGCTGGTGCTGGTACGGAAGCGGCAAGGGAACCCGTCTTTGGTCCGGACTCGTACCGGTACCGATTAAAAACGGTCTGGAAGGTTCTTTGGCCGGTACCGGAACCTTCCGGAAGGTGTACTGAGGCGATCCTGTCGCGACGGCTTGAGCAGCTGGAAGGAATCGGTCCATCATGAACTTGTGGGCTTCGGGATCGCTGCCACCTGGCGAGTGATTATTGGTTTTGGGTAGTTCGCTCAGACCGCTTACGCTGCAGTTCATTACGAATGATTCTGTGCGTGATAGTGTGTCCAGCGCGTCAGAAAAGTTATCTTCTTCTGATTCGGATTCTGATTTTGCTTCTGGTGAGCCCTCGGTTTGTTTTTCTTGTTGGGTTTGTGTTTGATTGCCCTGTTTTTGTTTTGCTTCCGTGAGTTTTTGTTTGAAAGTCTCGTTTTGGGTGGATTCGTCTTTGTTGGCTCGATTGTTTGATGTAGCTTGAACTATCTCCGGTACAGAATGCTGATCAAATTTCTCATCTTTCTTCATCTCCTCCAATTCTTCTTTCAAGCTCTTCTCGTTCTTGGTGGTACTAAACTCCTCAATTGATGGATCAATCGGTTCCTTACCCGAACTCGCAAACTCCGTAACAGGTTTGCGGGTTCTGACACTACTACCCAATTTGGCCGGCGGCGGTCTGGGCGCGGCCACAGGAGGCCGAGACGGCGAACTGGTACCCGTACCAGGTTTCGGCTGGCCCGGTTTCTGCTCCCACACAAACGGTACCACGCCCGGATTCCGTACCGGGCCTGACTTGAGTTCAGGCTTGTAAAACGGCAGAGACGAGCGCCTTGTAGAAGAATTGGACGTAGGAGTGAAGGGAGCGGAAGAGGAAGAGGAAGAAGAGGAGGTCGGGGGCTCGGTAGAGAAACGGCGCGTGGAGAGAAGCGGGGCGTCTAAATCCATGAATTGAGAATTGAGAATTGAGAAGAGGGAGGGATCTGGACGGGAAGAGCGGTAGGACTGACTGCTGGCTGGCTGAGTGGAAGTATACCTTACTAGGTAAGTAAGAATGGGTCTTATGTGGCTTTGTTGTTGGAGGGGTGGAAGTGGAAGGAATCAATTGTTTGTATTTTGGAATTGTTTTTGAGCATGGGTGTATGATTCTTGGAATATTTGTTGCGGTATCATGGATAGCAGTTTTGAGAGATTTGGAATGAATATTAATAAACATGATCGGAATTCTTCAATGTGTCGTGTGATTCTATTTTAATTATGAAAATTTATGAAGTAAATTGGTTATTTATCAGTTAATTTATATTGTCTAAAAATATTATGAACATATATAAAACTTAGTTTCTCATGTAAAGTTAGTTAACTTGTCTATATTATTTATTTGTCTACGGAGAAACATAAGTTATATAATTGAATATTTTAATAATATACAATTAGATATTATGCATGTCAATAATTAGCTCTTATTATAATTCAAAATCAAATGCAAATGCAAAAGTGATTCATCAAATTCCTTATGTTCAATATCTTCTAAACATTAACAATTATATAAAAATAAGCATGCAAAAGCATATTACAATGCGACCATAATAAGTTTCATATTCTAAATAAAATGTATTGAAAAAGAAAAAAATATTATTTTTTCAATAAGTCTCGTAATGTTTTTGAATATTTAAATTTTTTAGACATTTTCTGTATTTTTTTAATCTCTCTAAATTGGATATAATTTTTTCATGTCCTACGAGAGTTAAAACTTAAAACTAATAATAAACTAATATTCATAAATTTTTCATCTCGCTAAAATGCTCTTATTATTTGAGTTGTTTTGTTGGATATTTTGGATTATACATGAAGTCATAATATCCAGGCATAGAAAATCGGAAGTTGTATGATGGCGAGTTGGGTCTACTTCCATGATTATTATAATTGCTTGTAGGTATGTTGTAGTAAAGAAAAGCTACATTAGTCGTGTTGGTTAACGGAAGCCCAACGTCGATCAAAGAAAAAAATGCTTCTGTGCATGCTTCAAATTCAAAATAAATGTTATACAAGCAAGTTTCTATTGAAAACATTAACAAAATCATTTTCAGCATCCAGTTTCCATAATTTCATCTTAGATATAAAAAAAGAAAATCAAATTTCTTTTCAAACATTAAAAACTGGGATGGAGATTTAAAATTTCTGAAAATTTTTCAAATATAACAGAATTGGGCTCTGAAAAACCGGTTTCTGTTTGAAAGGCCATAATACTATTAGCCGTTATAATCAGGGTTAATACCAAATACAAATACTAATAATTCTATCTGTCTTTGAAAGCAGACCAGAACAAAACTGGATCGTGACAGGATCTGTTGTGTTGGAGGTCCCTATATGAATTTGAATTTTGTACATTCAAAAAATATTCATGCTTTGTTTTGCTGAGTGAAGAAACATACAACAATATAAAAGACTTGCAGTCTTAAATGAACATGGTTACATACTCACATGTGACTTTTGAATTTACACAAGTACTTAAGTTCATTTTACTTCTGTGACTTTTATATTTACCATGAAAGTACATTCTATTTATTGTATTTATGTATCCACAATTATTTAGGAAATCATTAATTCGTAGCTACCCAAAAAAATAGAGAAAAATAACACTTTAACTACCTTAGTCCTCAGATCAGAATGCAATAATTAATGTTCAATCATGCAAAAGCTAAAGACAGATAAGAATTTATGCAACTTCCCTTTTTGACTTAAGACATATGTGGCAAAGCATTTTATAGATATTATTACCCTCTCAAATCTGCAAATATAAACTATCTTCCTAAAACTCAAAAGATCTTAACATTTTGTTTGAATGTAGATAAGTAAATTAAAATTGATATATTTTAACTTTTGGAAGGATGATTTTTTATATAATTTTTTATTTTTCGAATGCTGAATTTCGATACGTGCGGCTTGATTGAGGGGAAGTTTCAAAAAGAAAAACACATTGTTTTAGGGGCAATTTCGTGGGTACCCTGTAAAATCTCAAATTATCATATATACCTCTACAAAATCATGGACACCCCTACAAAATATATGAAATATCATGAATCCCCTACAGAACATGAGAAATATCTTACATATTCTTCTTTCCTGTAATTATTTCAGAATTATTCTTAAACTAATATTGAATTTTTTTGAAAGGTATATATGAAATATCTCATTATTTAATTGAGAGCTGCTAGTTGGGCCTTGGGCCCATATGTTAGTTAGAAATTAAATTATAACGGATTTTATCGTGGGGGACCTTTTGTACCCTAATGAGACATTGGACATGACAAGCCCCAATTTGTACCATTTTGAGCAGCTAGTCAATGAAATTGAAGTGTTGGAAGAACTTTCTCCATTTAAAAATAGACATCAGTTCTTTCTTTTAGTTGAAAATTTCATTTCTTCAATTTTATGCTATATAGATATAGTTATAATGTCTAATACTGCTACATGTATATAAGTAGAATAATTGCATTGTAATTTCGAAATGTATAAATTCATGTATTCAATTTAAGGGTCGCAAAAATTATATATAGTAATACCACGACGTAAAGTATGTAGTAGCAGAGCTTTATGTATACCGGAGGTGGTCATGTCCGGATCTCCCTCCCAAAATTTTGGTTTAGTAATATATATTAGTCGTGTCTTAGTGAAGAAAATTTTGAAATATATGTATTTTTATATATTTGGTCCAAAAAAATTTGTACAGTCTCCCCCCCCCCCCCTCCCCTCCCCGAATCTTCTATTCAAGCTCTACCATTGAAAGTAAGAAGTGAAATATTTACTTTTTACAATCCATTTTAAAAGTCATTAGTAAGTTCAAGTAATAAAAAGACTTTTTTTTTATGTATTAATAAAGCACTTTGTGCTATCATTTTAGATAAAACTATATGATTGTCTTTCAAAAAATTGTTTTTGATTCACATCAAATAATGAGGGTGACATTTTTTTTCATATTAACTAATGAATGAAATTGATAGTTGTCTTATTCTTTCAATAAAAGATCATGGATCAATACATATGTGATAATTGATCAAAAAAAGCTGTCATAATTGATTAAGGGGGATCTCCATTATTATTTACTGGAGGCTTGTTGGGTTTTAGCATTTTGAGTGCGGTGCATCTATTAAACTAGCTGGCAACTAGCAGTGAGAAATTAGGGAGTAGATATCTAGTATAATTGGGCTTCAAACGAAGGAAACTTTGTCTCAAGTGTGTTGGGGAAAAATATGAAAACTCAAAATTATTCTTGATAATTAAGTCACAATCTGTGTGTAATCTATACATCAGTACACATTGTGTCAATATTTCTTTTGACCAGTCAACCAAACAGTAACTTATCTTTAGGAATAATATTTGTGTCATTAAAGATAATTTAATTCATGAATTAGCCATACACACCAGCTCATAATTTGAGCGGTTTTGATCAATGGAGTTAAAGGCTAATTAACTAGCCGGTTACCAAAGGCATTCTATGTGATAACCTACACGAATACACATGACTATATATATCTACCTAACTAGTGCACAGAACAATATACAACACAGAGAGAAAGAGAGGTGATAGATAAACAATAAGAAATATATATTCATATTATACTCCTACAAATTCCCCACATAACCTATATTATATTTTATATAAATAAAACTATATTTTGAGTTGGGTGTTGAAGAGGAATGTCGTCAGTCGTTTTCATGCTCGTGCGCTAAGAAGTGACATTATCCAGATTATCTTGGAGCGATTCCACAAATCTTGCATGTATAAGACGGAATACGCTTTAGGACAGAGCTTGCTCGATCTGGATAAAAGAGTTTTAATTATTTATTTTATTTTATGTAAAATATTATTTTATTTTATATAAACGATTATGCATGTAAAAAATGAATTTCTATTTATCAATAAATAAAATGTTTTATTCTTTGTCAAAATCCGAATATTCCTATAATTTGTATCAACAAAGTGTTATATATTTATATCAAAAAAAGTGTATTTACAAGAAAGACAATGCATACAGGTATAAAGTTTTCTTGTCTTAAATCATTCTACACAGAAAGACGCAATTAGTTAAAAAAAAAAAAGAATTTTCTTCAGTTTTTTGAAATCATTTTGCGAATGAAGATTGGCAGCATCACTTGAGCTTTAAGATTATCACTTCCTTTTGTGTCATGCGCAAGACTTGATAGATAAGGGAACATCATTTCGTGCTTTTTCCCTTTCCTTTTTATGATTTACAAGAAGAAATCACAAAAAAATCAATGGTCAACCAATAGTATAAATCAATGGTCACAAAAAAAAATCAATGGTCATACCTATGGTTTTTTTTCAAAAAAAAAAATCAATGGTCATAAAGAAAAACATATTATGATTTTATTTCTTCAAATATTCATTAGTATTTTTATGTCTCCATTTTCATATTTTAGTATTCATTCTCTTTCTTTGTTTGAAGAGGCAAGAGCTAAACAAACATTTAGACGCAACTTAGCTAAAGATTTGATCTATTCTAAAATAAAATCAGAAAATAGCAATACATTTGATTTGATCTAAAATAAAATAAGCAAAACATAAAAGCTATGTGCACACATCATGCACAGGTCCAGGAATTTAACCAATCTACAATTATCATTGCTAACTGTATTTATCATACAGTCCTGCGCCCATTCCGGCGATAGCTATTGCTTCCCTTTCACTTATTAATCAAATGGTATTCATTACTCTAATCAAGTTGGCATTATTAAGCCTTCAATTATACCGCAGTTTTGCAGCGAGCCGGCCTTGCCATTTATATATGTAAAAATGTTTTTCATCCCCCAATATTTTTTATGCCATACTTATCTAATAAGAGAAAATGTTATTAGTAAAGCGAAATTAAATAAGGTTTAACTGTGGACCTAATTTATAAA
Source organism: Juncus effusus (assembly GCA_027726005.1). Lineage (NCBI taxonomy): Eukaryota > Viridiplantae > Streptophyta > Magnoliopsida > Poales > Juncaceae > Juncus > Juncus effusus. The sequence continues at coordinate 10,343,663 of CM050890.1, read as the reverse complement.
ACTATCCATATAATAGGCTTTTACATCACATGTAAAATTTATTCTGGAACAACATACAATTTTATTCCTTCAAAAGTTCTCCAAATTTCCGCTTGGTAGAGGCTCATAAAATGTACTAAAAAATGAAACGATCTACTTTTTAATCGTTATTCAGAACAATAACAAAATCCACTTCATCGATTTATCTTTTTATGGTAGAGTGTAATTAAATATATGTTTTCATTTATGCATTATATTCATAGATTTTTCAAATCTTAAAGTAGCAAAAGATTTTATTTGCAAAAGTACATTTTGTTCTGTTTGGGCTCCTTTTTCTTGTTGCTTGAACTGGGCTTGACCCAAACATCTATGAACAAATTCCATGAGCAAAAAGCCCAAATTAATTATATAAAATTAAGGAATCCTCTTTTAATTTACCGACATATATTTTTGTAGCTTACATTGTAAGCGACCTTACAACTTGCCACGTGGCACACATGCAAACTGCACAAAGCATATCTTTCTCTATATCCTACTTACATAAACCAAGTCTACATTTAATACATGATCTACCTCTCAATCTCCTACCTAACACTCCCTCCGCAAAGACCACTGAACCAGGTCCATTCCAAATTAAACATCTTATTTCCCTCTAGACTCGGCCTACAACAAATTTCACTAATAAAGAGGTTAGAAACCCAAATACATGCTTATACACCAACAAACCAGGTCCATTCAACAACTACATGTATATTTCTCCCTGGACTTGGTCTACAACAAATTCCATTAGTAAAGCGGCGAGAGATGAAGAAACAGAGTGAGTGCTTAGTGGTTAGTGCTAATTAATTACCACAAAATGGGTTTAAATGCAGTGCGTGGATTCATTTCAACTTCTCCTTCTTCCGTCTCTCGAATTTTGATCTTCTCTCTTGCGATTTTATTCCTTTTGGCTGAGAATCCGATCGCCATGGCCAATACCTTGGGCGGGATCAAAGAGTCGCCCTCGTGCGACGGGGAAAACTCGGTGAAGATCGAAGAGCTCGCTCGGTTCGCGGTTGAAGAACACAACAAGAAAGAGGTGTGTGATGGTTTTTTTTTATTTATTTGGTGTTTGATTGTGTTGGTTTGTTTTGTTGGGTTTAATTTAAGATCGATTTGAATATTTTCTATGAATGGCTGCCTAAAAGTTCTATTAAACCCAAAATCCGATCTTATTAAACAAAAATAGAACAAAAACGAAGAATATTCAATTCATCTGAAAGTTCTACACTTTCACTACACACGGCCAAAATACAATCTACAACCCTGAATAAATCCTCAAAATCATCCCCAATTTATAAAAAATCACCACAAAACCCAATCAACTCGCGAATATCAATCAAATTTTACCTCATTATATTATTATTATATCAGAATGCTCTGCTTGAGTTTGTGAGGGTCCTGCATGCGAAAGAACAGGTCGTGGCGGGCACGCTGCACCACTTAACAGTCGAAGCAATTGATTCAGGCATTTTTTGTTTAATAATATTAATTATATCAATATTATTAAAAAGTAATATTAATTGATGTTAATTGGTGCAGGCAAGAAGAAGATTTACGACGCGAAAGTTTGGGTTAAACCGTGGCTCGGTTTTAAGGAATTACAAGAGTTCACACATAAAGGGGATTCGACTTCTTTCACTACTTCCGATTTAGGCGCCAAAAGAGGTAAATTGTTGGGAAATTTTTCAGAAAGCCCCTACTTTTTATGAATATTTTAACAAACCCTCTGTGTTTTTAGATTCTCGCAGAAATCCATTATAAAGTGGATTGATATTTATTTATCACTCCCTATTAGGATCGTAAAACGTAGTAATATACCATCGTGAAATATTATATTTCAAAAGGATTTGAATAAAAGAAAATATAAAAAAAGAAAAAATGGATTTAATGTTAAACATAACTCCAGTAGGGTGTTGAAAATGTTCAACCCATTTTATACATGTTCTTGAGGAAGCTGAAAAGCGAAAGAGTTTCTTAAAATATTATGGAATGATAGGAGGAGGTTGGCGAATTCGATGAAATTCCCTAAAATAAGTTTCTTATTTATTTCTTTAAACAAAATAAAATTATTTTTCTACTTATTTATCCAGAGGGACACGAGGCGGGGTGGCGCGAGGTGCACGTAGAAGATCCGGTGGTGAAAGACGCGGCGAGTCAAGCCGTGTCGAGCATTCAACAACGATCTAATTCTCTCGTTCCTTATGAACTCGTTGACATTGTTCATGCCAAAGCTGATGTAAGACTCATCTCTCTCTCTCTCTCTCTCTCAAAACCTCGAAATGTCACATATACTCATCTCATCAGGGATGGAGCTTAATAGGGACTGGGAGGGGCCATGGCTGCCCAAGATTTTTGACAAATTAGTATATATTAGTAGAATTCTAATGTAAGAAAATTTTAGAATACATGCATTTATATGTATGGGCCCCCCAACATTTTTAGAAAATTAATTTTAAGCTCTGTCATTGTACTCATCCAAAGTATGAAATATCATCGGTACCCCTACAAAACATTGGAGACATCATCAATACTCATCCTTCCTAGTTTTATTGAAAAAATGACTAAAATATTCGTATCTTTATTTATTCACGTACAATTAAAGATAGGTGTTTTCAGAATCTTTTGAAGCAAATATGTTGACAGCATACATGATATTTCTCTTGTTTTAGGGGTATCTGTGATACTATGATATCTTTTAGAGGTACACATGAAATTTCTTGTAGAATTTATTGATTTTTTGTGTGTTGGACAGGTGGTTGAAGATTTGGCGAAGTTCAACATGGTACTGAAGCTGAAGAGGGGAAACAAAGAGGAGAAATTCAACGTCGAGGTTCACAAAAGCGTCGAGGGCAATTTCGTCCTTAACCAGATGCAACAGGAATGAATAGCTCACTGGCATTTCTCACTAAGTCGGTTTAGGGTTTGTTACTAAGTAATAAAATGAAATATGCAGTGTTGTTTAGCTGCTATTTCCCAAATATGATAATAATAATAATAATGATGATTGTGTTGTGATGTGTTTATTAGACTGATGTTTGTTTGAATATGGTTCTGTTTGAATAGAGATTGTATTACGTTTTGGAAAGTATAACTTGATCAAAAAGCCAAAACTGGCCTGTGATCTGAAGCCTCAACTGATTCAAAATCGAAATAGGATGATACAAACTAGAACAAAATTCATTTTCTTTTATTTTGCGATCACATTCGGGCATTACTTGAAGGCCACAAGCTATTATATGTGAATTCTTTCTTTTCTTAGTTAAAAACGTATATCGGTGTGAAAAGAAGTATTCTTGATAGAACTAAACATATATTATTAAGGATAAAAATATTATAAAGAATAAAATTATATTATACGTGTAAAAATGTATAACAAAGTAAATGGCATACATGATTGGATAAAAATATGATGCAACAGTAATAATATATGTTTGATATGATAAAATATCATGTGTAACAGAGTAAGAACAGTATAGACAGGTAAAAATGTATACTACAGAGTAAAAATATAATAAACAACAAAAATGTTCTACAGTTGAATTTTGTTTGTCAATATTGGGCTGGGTTAGGCTAAAAAAATTGAGGGTTTTGAATCGATGCTAGCATGTAGTTGGATTGAGTTATATTATGGTTGAATTCCGTTGGGCTAGAAATTGGGCCTAAAGAGAAAATGATGGTAATTTCGGCAGGCAGAAACATTTCTTTTGTATATTAGCAATGTATTTGTGTCTTACAATCCATTTATATATACTAAATAGCATATGAATTGTGATTGTACTAGATGGTGATCACGAAATAATAATTTTATCCAAACACGTTCTCCTTTTCTATTCTAGTTCCTCTTTTGAGTGTCCAATCCCTTCAAAACAATTATTCATCAAAAAATTGACCCTTGACCTTGAAGTTCATATTATTTATGGCAACAATAATTCATAAGTGTGCATTTGATAGAGATAGATAAAACTATATCCCAACAGATGTAACAATAATTCAAAAGTTTGCATTTGATAGATATAGATAAAATAATATTCCAATCTTTTGACAGATGTAACAAAACAGGGAGAGGTGATTTTAAGGGCCACACCACGCCATTTTCATCTTTAGAAGGCGAGAGAAGTGAAGAGAACCGACCACCACAATCTGCAATTGGATTCCATAAGGATAAGGGGTGTTCCATCGCTCTCAATTAAAAGGCATGCACTGCTATGCAAAAGCTTACCTTGCGAGATGGATAAAATGGAAAGAAAACTGTATCTGTCAGGTCAATGTAAGCCACTAATTTGGCTCATGAGAAGGTACAAATAAATAGTTAGGAAATATTATGCGTTATGCTGCGAGTTTTTAGAATCTATCATCAATTAAATATAAAACTATTTACTGCAATATAGATTTATTTTGTTGTACATTTTTAGATCTCAAAAAAGCGGCATGCACTCCAATGCAAATGCTTGACTTGAGAGAGGGATAAAATGAAAAGAATGGATCTGTCATGTCATTGTAATCCACTAATTAACCTCATGTGGCAAAAGTGAATGCTTTTCACTGGGAGCAAAAAAGGATGAACTTTCAAGCTTTTAGAAGTTTCGTGAGAAAGTTTTCTAAACTTATTGTTAATTAGATATAAATACATTTATTACAATATACGTTATTCTATTGTATATATTTGTTTAAACTACAATTGACATATTCTTGGATATATTCTATTGATGTCTTTTACTTAATTTCTTCACAGATCTTTTTCTGTACTCATTTCACATATTCAAGTCGGAATTATATTTTTTTTTTTTAACCAAAAAGTCGGAATTTTATTGAAGCTCAAAAAGATTTATACATAGTAAAGTTCTAACATAAGAAACATAATATTTGTCTATATAAATCAGTAATTTATTGAATAATAGGAGAAAGAAAGAGTGGAATTATGAATTAAAATATTTTTAGCGGTCCATAAGGTACTTTTGGATCATTGAACTCCAGATATTTCAGAAATTGGTCTATATCCAATCCATAAACTTGAGAACCGTTCTAACATCAATCGTTTTATCAAAATTCATTCTGATAATTTCGTTGAATACTCGAATTCAGATAGAATCCAAAAAACATGGCCTAAATGTGATAAGGTCAGATTCTTTTAGCCCTTTAGAGTTTAGGTTTTGAAGTTCTTCATCATCCTTTGCGAATCTTTTTTCTTTCCCTTTTTTTTTTTTTTTTTTTTAGACTCAAACTCATGACCTATGGGTAGGGTTCGGCAGACCCAGCTCGACTCGGCTCGGCTCGATTACAATATCTGTTTCAAGCTGAATTCTTTAGCTCGAGCTCGGCTCGTTGCAACTCGAGCCAGCTCGGCTCAGCTCAACTAGCTCGATTAAGACCAATTTTTTTTGTAAATCCACAATTTTGTTTAATTAAAAAAATATCAAATTGAATCATAATATAAAAATTAAGCAAAACACATAAATATATCCTAAGAAAAACATGAAAACAATAAAATATATCCAAAAATAACAAATTAATCAGCCACGAGCCGAGCTCGAGCTTGGTCCAGCTCGGCTCGGCTCGGTTCAGTTTCGAACTGTTTCGAACAAGCTTTTTCGAGTTTTTATTAAATCGAGTTCGAGCGAGCTACCGAGCCACGAGCTTTTTTGCCAGCCCTACCCAAGCACGGAGCTTGACTGGATTTACTGAGGGGGCAAAAAAAATTCTCCCTACTGATTAACACTGTACAAAAATTTTGAGAGAACCAAATACATAAAAGTACATGTCCCCTCCTCCTTCTCCCAATTTTCTATTAAGTTCCATCCCTGACTCTACCTATGAGTTGAGTTAAGAGAGAGACTTGCTAAATTGCCAAATAAGCTACATAGAGCTTGCTTTCCTTTGCGATTCTTTACAATGAAAACGACTTTGAGCAGTTCTAATTGTTTTATAATTTTATTTTTCAGAAACTTTTCGACTACAAAACAAAAGCTAGTTGTTAAGAATAAATAATGTAGTTATCTATTTTGATTGGATTAATGATATGTGACATATTATCAATTAGTTTATTAATGATTATGAGAAGTTTCACGTTAAGATATTGAATATTTTCTATAATTTATCAAATTAGAGAAAGTTAGTTAGTATATTATATTCGGAGAAGTTGTGCATTATGCTATGGTTTTTTTAAAATTGTTGTTAGTCAAATATAAAATAATTTATCACAAGACATTTTAAAATTTAATTATATAAATATACATTTCTACAAAAGTCTCTTATAAAAACTTGTTTCACATATCCTCTTATATAATTAAGTCTTCTTCATCAATTTCTATTAATATGGAAAAGAAACATATTATTTGACTATGATTCAGTAATTTATCGAGGAATTGTTCAGCCGTCAAATGATAATATGTGGCATGATAGTTTGAATTGAACCATTGCCTCGCCGATCAATGATTAACGTTTTTCAACACATCATTATGCCACACATTATCATTTGACGGCTAAACAATTGACGCACTCTAGTAATGCTTTGATAGATGAAAATAAAAAGTCGGGGCTAATCTATCTTTGACAACAAATTTTAATTCTCCTAAATTTCCATTAAATTTGGTGTGGATATATATGCCTTTCTTTAAACATTTTCAACGACCCTTATTAAATAGTTTATATTGTAAAATAATAAGTGAAGAAAAGCTCAAGCTAGCATTCGAAAAAAAAAGGGGGAAATTCTTCAAAAACCCCCTAATTTTTTTTATATTTATCAAAAATCTCCTCACTCTTTAGATTACTTCAAAAATTCCTTAAAGTACTTTGAATTTTTTTTGTACCACATATGGTGCTAACTTTAACACACCATCCATTTCAATTTTTTTTAGACCAAAATTTCCTTTTATCATATTTTTATAGATTTATAAATTCAATTAAAAAAATAAAAATAAATAACAAAACAAAATATTTATGATATAATATTTCATGATACTATATTTCATGATATTTTATGATACTATTTTACAACTCCTTTTTTATTTTATGGATTTTATATTATATAAAGCACTATTTTATATAACATAAAAAAACTATAAATATTAATAAATTTCATAACATAATATTTTATATAAAACCATTAAATAATATTATATGTAATAAAATCATATATAAAAATAGATAACTACATTTTAGGAACTATTATATGGCAAATCACTATTTATATTTAATTAGATTGAATGAAAAAAAATCAAAAGAAATTATGAAGGGCATTTTAGTCTTAAAAGAATTGAAATGAATGAAATGTTTAACACCACTATGGTGTAAAAAAATTCATTATAGGTTTTGATAAATATGAGAAAAGTTAGGGGTTTTTTGAAGAATTTCCCAAAGAAAAAAAAAGTGAAGAAAAGAACGTATACTAGCTACTGAAGCCTACATCAAGGCCGAATTTGTCGGCCAATAGGTATGGTGACCACATACACTTTCGTATTTTTTTATACTTGAGAAAGAATACTTATAATAGTGAAAGGGCTTCTTTTAAATAAATTACAAAATTTTATAAGTTTGTTGGCATTATTTGACATGTGTCCTCATAAAACATCAGAATATCAGCTATACCCCTGAACAAGGGAAGATTTCTTTATTGAAGCTTCAAATTTTTTTTAAGCTCATTTTTTTTAAACTCGATCTCTGTCGTTCATGGATATGTAAATATGATGGCACAATAATAGTTCGATTTTTTTTAAGCAACTAATAAAGTATATATACATAGATGTTTCTTTCAATATATTTTTATAGGGTTATATGTGAATTTCTGGTCAAAACTTGCTAGCTCAAGCGGTAAGACACATTGTCAACTATGATAGAAATTCAAGTTCGAGTCACGTCGAATGCATTTAGCTTAATATTCAGCAAAGCCTACTAACTCAATGTGTTGCCTGAAAAAAAAATTATATGTGAATTCTGTAAGGGTATACGTGATGTTTGAGATTTTTGTAGGATACACATGAAAAATCTCCCTCTTTTCTTCAAGGGCTCAATTAATAATTCACTTCAGGGTGAAATAGACAAAAAGATGTGTACATAAAGAATAGAAGGCGTGCAACAAATTTTATTCGTGAATATGATTTAATATGAATTTTTACTTTTGAAATAGCTTTATTTAATGCAAGCTAACATTATATTTGTTGGATATATAATGTCTTAAGTTAACTAACTGTTAGGTCAATGACATGTACATAATTTGTCTAGTCTCAAGATGAATTAAAAAAAGTCTAAGTGTATAGATTGAGCTGTTTCTAATATAATTAGCCTTTCAAAAGATTATACAAAATTAATGCATTAGAGTTCTTAGAAGTTACACTTTTGAACTCTTATAAGTTCAAAACTACTTTTATATTTTTATATTTCAAACATCACAATTTGAAAAAAAAAAATTCTCATGCCAAATCAACAATTTATGTACCGTTAATTTCCAGCTACTAACAAAAAATTCTCAAGAGCCCACAACAAGCCACAATATCATCATGTCCCAAGAAAACAAATTTCGCATGATATATAAGATATATAAATTAGTCTGGCTTTCTTCTAAAAAAGAAATAAGAGGGCGTGTACAACAAGTCTTGTAAGTATGGAGTTGAATGTACAATATACGATGCATGACCATGAGTGGTGTACTGGTGTGTAATGATGTTACGAGCCAAGAGGAAGAGGAGACATGGATGTGACTAGTAATACCTCGAACCCAACTTGTCACATGGTGATGGTGAATAGCCATCACCCAACCTATCACTCGCCCGTTTCACTTTGGCCCATTTCACATCTACCTTACGTTACTATTATATGCATATTATATAGCTCCCCCAACATTCTTCTAAATAAAACTATTCTAATAATTCATAAACTGCATTAGATAGCATCGCAAATTCTATAACAATCATCAGTATAACATATTTAGTTTATCATCTGCACATCAATTGGTGGAGTATATTAGTTGCTTTAAACAAATCATTTGTGTGAATGTTAGTGTATATCTCGCTCTCCATGTCCCCACTCACGTGCAGCCTTCCGTGTGGCTGCTGGGAAGTCTCCTTCCTGGCCTATTAGGCTCGACGAATAATTTATTGGCATGTGTCCCTTTGCATGGGATCACCCGCTATTGTTTTTGTTATCACTTATCAGGCCCCTCCTTTTGACTGGTACAGATCTTCTGTGAATTCAACACATGTACATGTAGCAAATATTGACATAATTACATATAGTCTTAACAACTTTTACAAGCCATATAGGATCCAAACTCCAATATGATATGAGCCCATGAACTGAACCTCAACCCAAAGTACAAGGTAAGGGTTGGCACTTGGCAGTGGTTCAATCCAAGAGCTCAGCTCGGTTATTTTATCCCTCCACTCCACTTCCATCTCAAACCACCATTACAACCAAAAAGACGCCTCAAAGAGACCCAAATCAAATTGACAAACATCTCCACAACAAGAAGAAAAAAGATAAATTCAAAGAGCAAGACTAAGGGGGACAACAACAACAACAACAACAACAAATGGAGACGATACGATGCTGCATATCATGCATCTTGCCGTGCGGAGCTCTAGATGTGGTGCGAATAGTGCATGCAAACGGACGAGTTGAGGAGATTTGCGGATCTATCAGCGCGGGAGAAATCATGCGCACATATCCTAAACACGTGATAAAACGCCCGTCGATCACCTGCTCTGTCGAGGGAGGTTGCGTGCAAAAGCCACCGGTGATTCTCCCGCCCTCTGCAGAGCTTCAGAGGGGAAAGATTTATTTCCTGGTGCCCGTTTTGTCAACTTCGCCTGAGAAATCTCAGACAAGGAGACGAAAAAAGAAGAAAGGAGGAGAGAATAATAACAATAATAATAATAATAATAATATGGATAAGGCGAGATTATTGGATAATGAGAGGTATTTGTCGGAGATTATGACTGAGAAAGTGTCGACTCAAAGAGAGAGAAGGCGGGGACGAGTCGCGGTTTGGAGACCGCATTTAGAGAGTATTACTGAAGATGATTTCTGAAGATTTTTCTTCTTTTTTTTCATCTTTTTTTTATTTTTATTTTGGTTTTCTTTTTTTTTGGTAAAGAATGAGAATCTTCTTTAGCTCCTTTACAAGGTGATTGCTCTTTAATTTCCTTTTTCTTTCTTTTTTTAACCTTTGTTGATGGAAGATATAAAACTTGATTTAGTATCAAAATCACAAGGTTTCTTTCTTTTTCCTTGAGATAGTACATTTCTCATGGACTTTCCACATGCAAATCACTAACCTAATTGGTCTTCTAGTCTAGTATTTCTTTACATGGAAATCTCACCAACTATTTTTTTTTTATTGTCAACAATGATAGAAATTTAAAAAGGGTTTTGATTCTGAGAGAGATTTCTAAGATCCTAGAATTGTTTTTGTTCTTTTAGTTATAATGATGACTTTGTTTGTAATGTAAAAAGTAATCATTAGGAAAAATATCTACCGTATATATTTTGCTGTCAGCATAATCATGCTAATCATTCAAATGCACGTTTATCATTCAGTTATCTTACACGCACATCTTATATATATAATGTATGACTTTTTTTTATTTACTGTCATTTTGAAGATTAGTTACTTGTGTTCATGGAGTAATACTTTATTAATTACCAGAAATAATGTAAAATTCTCAACTGTTTCGAATTTAGACATGTTACACTGTTTGGTGGCAGTGGTACGAGTGGTACACAATAGAGAACTGATGGAGAGAGATTAAGGGGAGAGATAGACTAGATAGAGAAAGTGGCGAGGGATACAGATTGAGATTGGAGTGGGTTCACTTGCAGTTCAGAATGATTAGAGAGAGAGAGAGAGAGAAGAGAGTCTCTATATGCTCTGATATGTCATGTTAATTGCATAAAATGCAATAAATAAATGGCAAATTTTTAGTTTTTACATCTTGTCTCCATTTCTTTAATAATAAAAATAATCTATGTTGAACTTATTTCTCACACTAATTCGGTTAGAAGTTTGAAATCATGCCTAAAACAATGGAATTTCAAATTCCGTCTCAAACTTTACGCAGATTTGGAACAATTTAAGCCTTGTTATCATATTTTTTGCATGTTTGAAAGCGATGGATATTGACGACACAATAATTTAATGTTAAAAACTTCTCTATATGATTAGCTTGGTAAATTAATTTGATTGAACCAAATGCTTGGATCTGCAAGTTATGTTGCAGTATAAATACTCTGGCCAGAGCCTCAGTAGTGAAGAAAATACTATTCTATCAAAAAAATTGTAGCCTATTCTTATAAATATTCATGCCTAATTACATCACATATATATAAAATATGAAAATATTTTTTTGGATGGTATATACAATTTTATTAGATTCAAGTTGAAGAAAAAAACAGAGGAAATGGAATAATAGATTGGATGGATTGAGAGCCCACATATATGAGTGTTTGATCAGTGGCAATTCTTTTCTTTTCTTTTTAATTTTTTGGGAAAATGTATGATCAGTGTCTGAAAGTGATGAATAGTATTGATTAATGAATAGGTCAATCATTGCTCCATCTCTTGGACCCATGCTTTTATCTCACTCCAAGTTTAAACTCTCTCTCCCCCTCACTCTCTCTGCGCCATCTCTTTGGTCACATTTTTGTGTCACGGTTTAATTTATCAACCTTTGGTGTCACATTGTCATGGCATACATTCGAAATCTGACTGCAATATATTTTTAAATTAAATTAAATATAGGAATCAACTCTTTTTTATATGTTTATTTATTGATCTGTATCTGTATATGTTTAGTTATTATGACAGACTAATATAAGAAAAAAAATAGACTGTGGACTTCCTGAAACTTACAGCATTGAGAACTTCATGCAGAAAATAGCAGAAGGATAATTATTCCATATTTAGTTCATATAGTTTTGCTTGTTTTTGACGGATTAATATACTAAAATAGATCCTACAAATATTCTTGTGATCATAGAATCCCACACTTGCTGCAAAAAATCCAATCTCCCATATTTTGGTTTAATTTAAATATTTGAGGGAGCGTAGGTCCCCTTAATTATGAGAAAAAATATGTTAGGGTCCCTTTTTATTATTATTATTATTATCTTTTATTCTTTTTTTTTTGTTATTATTCTTTTTTTTAGCAACTTGTTGTAAGTTAGTTGCTTATACTCAAAAAACCCCTGACTTTTCCGAATGTTAAAAATAAACTCATCTTTTAGATTCTCCAAAAAAAACTTATAAAATTCTTTCAGTGTAAATAGTAATAAATTTTACTTCTATTCAATAATAAACTATGTTTCTATTCATATAATAAAAGGAAAAAAAAATGAAAACCGCGTCATTTGTTTCAAGAAATTATAGGTGGCAGAACTGAGTGTCAGTCACTGTGTTAGACAGAATTCCCCTCATATTATGGTACAATTATTATTCCTTTCTCATCTTTCAAAGATGAAAGAAAATCAAACTTGAGAGTATATGAGCTTTTTTTTAATATTTTAATGAGGATATTTCAGGAACAAATAGGGAGGGATAAATGACATGAGGGTTCTTCTCCGTAGGCGAATTTTTTTTAATGGCATTTCTTATTATTTTTATTTTTATAGTAATAAACATAAATAACTTGAATAAAATGATTTATCTTTCTTCTCTGAGCGAATCATGGAAATTTTATAATTCAAAAAATGGGTTAGTTGATAAGTCCAACTTATTACTAGGAAAGCAATTTTCGAACTTTAAGATTGTTTTACAGCTTTCCAAACTGCAAAGTAGTTCTTAAATTTGAAATCCAGATTGCAAACCAGCTCTTAATTTCGAATTATAATTTCATGTGTGATGTAATATATATGTCTGTAAATAAATCTGTGATGTAAATGTAAAAACTTTGAAAATTTAATGAAAAAGGCCAGCCAATGGCCTATTTTCCCTCAAAAAATGGCCCACTTTCTAACTTATTTTTTTGCCTTCGAAAAAAATAAATTCGGAAGTGCCGCTAATTAATTTGAAGCCGAAAATAATCCATTGATGCTTAAAAATTAAAATATAATAACTATATGTGGAATAAATAAGATATAGATCCTTGCCCTTTTTTCTTTTCGCAGCCTAGTGATATTTATTATTTATATAATCTACGTGATGGTCATGATGGATCCCTAGAAAAAGAATATGTTACCTTCTATTCTACTAATTAATTTCCCCAAACTTTTCATTAAATTTCACATACAATCATTCCAACCATTTGCACACATTCTTTTTCTTACAAAAATATATGTATTTTTTTTACGAGGAGAATTTTGCACTCCAAAGTTGTAGTTCAAATTGGGCACATAATGAGTACCATATCTCCATTGGAACCAGTTATTTATATGCCTAATGTTCCCTAAATATCATAACCTCCTTTTGGAAACCCTAATGTTATAATTAAATTAGTTAGCCATTGTGGTACTTGAAATCTTGCAAATATATGTTCTGAACGCAATTAATAAAAAATAGCTTGTAGGCTCTAAAATGATGCAAGTGTGGAGATTTGATTATTTGAGGCATATTAACTTGATATATGATTTTTAAGTGGTGAAGCATCAAGCATCTAATCCAAAGGAATTAATTTTATGTCAATTGAATTTGATGCTATTAAAAGGAAGTTTGTTAGTAGATGATTTGACAAATAACTTCTTTGATTCTACTTACGTGTTCATGTTATAAGAATATGATTTTTTAAATTCCAATCATAGTCCTATAAATTCTTGATGTATTTAAAACCAAATTTTAGTTGCCACTTCAAATATAATTTTTGTCAGCACATCAAAAATTTCTAATTTATTCTCTGTGATGATTTTTTTATTGAATGAAGAAGACGCAAATTCTCACTTTCATTATTTAATGTCAATGAAATTTGAATCAACAATCAATCTATTATTTTTCTACAATGCACATTCTTGACTATTTTTAGAGGGGATTTCTGTGTCAATTTTGAGTTGAGTCTCTTTTCCTCACTCCTATTATTTTTCCAACTTAAAGAGGGCAGTTGCATTAAAAGAGAGGGAGATATAGATCTAATTATATGGGTCTATTTAACTATTTAAAGCTTTCTTTTCTGTAACAACTTGTTTGTAATAGTAATGAATTAGCAATTAGGACCACACACCACTCTCTCTCATGTGCAATCTCTCTCAAACCGACTGATCACCACCTTTACAAACAATTTCAATTTCTCCTCCTCTCATTTTAAACCTTTTTATTTTAAATCTTTTTTTGAACTTTTTTAGTTGGAGTAATTGATGCCTTTAACTGTTGGCTGTTACATTACTATTCAATATAATAATTCAGGGTAATATTTCGTAAAATAATAATGTAATTGTAATGTAAAAGAAAATTGAAAATGATGAAACTTATTTCTCTTCTCTATCATTTTCATATCACAGTCACAATCAGCTTTTGGTGGTAGAATCTTGATTGGAGGTCACGTGCCACACTTTTAACAAAAGGTAGTAAGTAACTTTTTAGGATTTCCAGATAAAAAGTTCCATTCCCCTCCCAATTTACGTCATGAAAAAAGGGCTCATGTGAGAGAAGTTTCATGATTTTATATTCTATTTCATGACTTTTGTACATCAAATATACGATTGCACGTAGGCCATCTGATTCAGCACATGTTCGTTGGTGATTTTGTACCGTACAAGTAACAACTTTTTCACCCTTTAATTCATTATTCAAAAATTATTCTACTTTATTTCATTATTAAATTTATCTCTTGCCAAACTGATACTTAGGTAATAAAAATAAAAACACAAAAAAAGAAAAAAAAATTACCACTAAATAAGTTGAGATAGAATCAAATGATGTGAAAAAACACTAGCATTGAATTAAATAAGGATAAATAAAGATTTTATCTAAATTCTAAACTGCAACAGTTCATGCTCAAAGCTGTACATTGGTCCAAAATTAGGGTTTACACAGCTTCAATTCAATTCACGACCTGCACGCAATTTGATATAAACAACCGGACCAAATTGCAAAAATACACTAACAATTAAGAGGAGATAGATAAAAGTAAACACTAATACCCTTGTGTATATAGCCTTTCGTTAAGTATTTGACCGAGTTGTTTATATAATATGAGCTGCTCATCGTATGAAAGATTTCTTAAAATCTGATATAAAATTAAAAAAGAATTTAAAATTTAGAAAAAAAAATCTGATTAATAAATTATTAAATCTAGAGGGGTGTAAATGTAAAAATACCTGCTCAAGAATTGTTTCAACTGAGGTGTTTTGAATGAAAATAAAAGACTGGTGATATATGTATGCGAACACAGCCATCACCATCTAAAATTAAAAAATAATTAAATTAAAATTACAATTCTGATTTATTTATTTCCCTTTTTGGTTTAGGGCAAAAATAATAATGAAGGTCAGAATTATCAAGTCAATTTCATGAAACTATAGACTGGGCCAATTTGGTCCCCTTTGCTAAAAAAGGTTTTTTTGCACAATAGTGTTTGTATTATTCAAGCCTACAAGTGGTACCACTAAAACATAAAATTATAATAAAAATTACGATACTTGTAGTTTGATAATCTTATGAAGCGAGGGAAAAAAGGTACACATGATATTATTATTATTATTATTTTCTACAGCTTTTGGGGGTAAACAAGTAATTTCAGTTTTTATAGGGGTAGATATGATATTTTGAGATTTTATTAGGGTAAAAATGAAATTGCACGGAAAAAGATAATTTAAATAATAAAATAAACTTACTTGACAGTCCATTCTGTCTGTAATTCCTCCATGGCCAGGTATACTATCACCAAAATCCTAATTATAAAAAAAAAATATATATTAATACAATTTTATAAAATTTAAAGGCAAGTATTAGTATTTGTGGTAAACTAAACGTCCCAAATGTGAGTTTGTAATTTCGACTATTTCACGCCAAAATTGTTTAATAAGATCAAATATTGTTCATCAACATAACACATAACAATGATCACATTTAACAACATATTCAACATTTAATACTATTTATTTATAATATCTTTATTTTTTTACCTTAAGTTTAAAAGCGCGTTTAAATCCACTTGCAAAAAAGCCTCCAAACGGAGCGACAATTGAAGCGAATAAACCGAGCGCCAAAGCATGCCATTGCACGGGCATAATCGTAATTTCCTTCCAAGGAAACTGCAACAAGAAAAATAAAAATAAATAAATACAAAAATGATAATCATGTTCATTACGTAAGAGTGAATTTCTGAAATATAGAGGAAAATTTTGTTAATGGGGAAAAACTGGTGTTCTTATATATAGAGGAAAGTCTCTGCAATGTTCATTACGTAAGAACTGACAATTTCATATTTTTTTCAACTAAAGAACAAAATAATTTGTTGATTATTTTCATGCAGACTAAATAATTTCACATTTTTTTTAAAAAAAATTGGAAAAAAACTCACCCATTTTGGCACGAATTGTTCTAAAGAGAAATATTCAGGTTTAAACATTGGGTCTGGATCACATTGAAGCCATCCTGTCGACAAATCCTGTCAAAAAAAATAAAATAAAATAAAATAAAATAAAATAAAATAAAATAAAATAAAATAAA
This sequence comes from Juncus effusus, assembly GCA_027726005.1. Taxonomy (NCBI): domain Eukaryota; kingdom Viridiplantae; phylum Streptophyta; class Magnoliopsida; order Poales; family Juncaceae; genus Juncus; species Juncus effusus. The sequence goes on along the minus strand of CM050890.1, from coordinate 10,327,054 downwards.
ATAAAATAAAAGAGAAAAATCAATTGATTTTGCATTAAATGCAAAAGAGTAATAGAAATAGTAATATGCAAACCTTTCTTGGACAGGTTAGCCATTGAAAGCTGCCCATAAACCTCGCCAGCTGTCAAATAATAAGAAATAATAATTAAATAATCGGACAAAAATGCACAAATTGGGCTCAAGTGTTGTCCAAATAAGGTCAAATAATTAAGCCTCATGATTACTTAAAATCTTTGTTCATATATATATTCTTTGTGCAATAATTAAGCCTCAGATGTATAATATGCAATTAAATACCATATTGATCTAGTTACAGTTATTGTATTTGGATATGCATGTGGATCTTGATTTGTACAGATAAATAGGTGTGAAATTAATAATAAATTTAGGGATAAAAATAAATAAATAATGCAATTAGATACTGGATTTGAATCTGCATGTGGATCTTGACTTTTACATTATAAAGCAACAAAACAGAAGATAAATTAACAATAAACTTAGGGCTAACAAATAAACAATGTAACCATTTATTTAATTTGGATTCGCACGTGGATCTTGATTTGCACATGATAAACCAACAAACAGGCGAGAAAAATTAACAACAAATATAGGGAAACCAAACACACAAATAAATAAATAAAATAAAGAGAAAACTTGCAATAAAACCTACATCACGCTTAAATTGCAAAATAGCCCCTCCATTATCAGAAATCGCAAAAAATCCCCTATATTCTTTAGAAGATTGCAATAAAAATAACCCTCCTACTTATAATAAATGAGGGCCTTTTTGCAATTGAAGCACAATATAGGTTTTTAAAACAAATTCCCCTAAAATAAATAAATTAATTAATTAATAAATGGTACCAAAAATGCGAATAAAATGGTGGTGATTGAAGCGCCGATGAAGCCCTCCCAAGTCTTCTTCGGAGAGAGTTTGATCAAAGGTCTCTTTCCGAAGAAGAATCCGAAGAAATACGCCGCCATGTCGTTTATCGCGATTAATGATGCGGGCAAAAGAAACCTAAAAAAGAAAATCAAAATTGTTGATTCGGATTTATGATCTTCTCATTTTTAAGGGGTATATGCGGTGTTTTACAGATGAAATAAGAAGAAAAAGAAAAGGTGTGTAGGCTTACGAAACCCTAAAATTATCATGTATGTGCCTGAAAAAATGAGAATAGTCGTTCATAGTTACAATTTATGAGTACATTTGAATCACTAGTTTTAATTTTTTTAGGTTTCTTTTATTTATAAATTGTAACAACTATGAATGACATTTCTCTTTTTCTGGGGGGGTGAATGTGATGTTTTTAAGGTTTTGCAATAGTTCAAATGAAATAATAAGAAGAAGAAGAAAAGGCAAAAAAAGGCTGAAAATGAAATAAAAAATTAGTAAGTCAAATTTACTCATAAATTGTAACAACTACTAATGATATTTCTCATTTTTTAGGGATATATGTGATATTTAATAATAATAATAATAATTACCAAAATATTCCCTCAAAAATATTTGCAACTGTAAAAGAAGATTGGGCGAAAACCAAGAGAAGAATCATGTGAGTCCATGCGTATTGTTTGAACTGGTACTTGTACAGTTTTTTCTTCAGTGTCAAAATAAACCATACAAACCCTAAAATTAAACAGGAAAAAACATGAAATTGGTCAAAATTATGCGAGTATGGTTTAATTATTAACACAGTTTAGACTAATTTGGGTCTAATTTAAGCTCCAATTGTGCAAATAAAAGCAAAATTAAAAAAGGGGGGAGGGGAAATTAATTTGATAGTATTTAATGAACCATACAAGCCCTAAAATAAAATCAAAGTAATTCATTTAGGCCAGCCTGCAAATTATATCAATTGAACCATTTTTAAATGGAAAGAGTGTAATTAGTCAAGTTATTAGTTAAAATTTTTAATTTCTAATAAGTTTACAGTTTTTTCTTCTTCAAATGAACCATGCAATCCTAAATTAAACATGAAAAACATGTAATTGATCAAAATAATGCAAGTATATTTAATTAACATAATTTAGCTCCATTGTACAAAATAAAAGAACAATCAAAAAAGGGGCAAAAGGAAATTGAATTAATTGTAAATACCTGCAATGTAGAGGAAATAACAGATGATCATTTGATACTTTACAAGGCCACTCACAAGTTTATATAACAATTTGTCAGTCGTGACAGTATTGACCAAATGACGGCTCAAAAATCGGCCGTACGTAAAAAGCATCGCTGTGAAGAAAAAATGCCTGAAAATAAAATAAAATTCAAGAATAAAATATATATCAAATTCAAAACTTGCTTTGTTGTGTATAAAAAACTCAAAATCACACAATTGGTACCTTATAACAACATTTGAAGCTTGTGCCAGTTTAAAAGCACATTATTAGTACATTCACAAGCAAATTGAGGCTCAAGTAAACCACAATTATCCAATCAAATTGGGGCTTACTTAACCACACAATCAAGACTTATTCACACAAGTTGAAGCTTAATTAAACAAATTGGAAAAACATAACAACATTTAATGATCATACCAATTCAAAAGTCTGAACCAAGGCAGGCGTCTATCTTCGTTGACTTTTCTAAGCAGATTGAAAAGCTCTTTGGCCATGAATATTTGAATCACCACAACCATGGCCCAAATATAAAGATGCCCTAAATAAATCACCAATATAAATACGCCGATCATCCATAGTGAAGAGTAAGTACGAATCAGCATCGATTTGTACTTGTTTTTATCATTGACCAGTAATTTCGTCTCATTGACTTTATTTCCATCAGAAATAACCTAAAAAGTTAAACATTTGACGCGTAAATACGATATATATTATTGATGGTACCACCATTTTATTCTTAAATTCAAAATGAGATTCTGAAAAATGAGAAATTAAATGATAATTTTACCTCAGTAGATTTTTTGCGGTGTCTAACACGGCCACCAACATTGTTACTTGATTGAATCTCACTGGAGTTTCCGTCCGCATGCATTTCTTCCTCCAGAGCCAATCTGACCAACTCGAATTTCCAATCCAAAACCCGGGATTTCAAACGGTATTTGCGCAAAATTTCAGCTCTTGAAAAGCTATAAGACTGAAAGGTATTGACTCAAAAGAGGATTTTGCGAAGAATGGGGAGTTGTTTGATGAATGTAGCAGTGAGATCAGAGGCGAGAAAGCAAGGAGAGGAGAGAAAGAAAGAGCAAAACAATAAACGAAATGAACCGCTTTGAGAGAGGAAGGCGACGAAGGAGAACTTGTCAGAAAAGAGAATATATTATTTATTTGTACCAATGTAACCCTAAGAAGTTGGAATTTCAATTGATTTGATATACTTTTAGATACGAGATTATTTTTACTTGATAATACATGTTTTTAGTAATTGATATATACTGTTTGATTAGGTGATTTTTCCACAAGATTTATGTATATAGAAAAAATCTCTTTATGGTGGGCTAGACACCTATGAAAAGATGGAGTTAATCGGTTAATACCATACTACTAGACTATTTTAGTAGTGTTAAGTATCATAAGATTAATACCATGTGTATTTTATAATACGAGTTTATTAATCGTATTAAAATATATGAATTTAAATGTTTGTAAGTATATATACTTCATAATTTTCTTTGTTGGCTTGCAGCAATTTTGGTTGTTTTTTTTTTATTTCTGATAATAAGTTTGTTAATACTTAATATTATAGCTATAAATAGAAAGAGGACTACATGGGATAGGCCTTTAAAATGGTCATGCAAATGTTACAGTCACTATGTCATGGATTTTGGGTGATAATTTCAATTGATTAAACAAAATATATTAACTTTTGCATGTTTCACATATTTATCTTGTATGCAGCCCATTTAGGATAATTTATTTTCCGTTTTAAATTCTTCTTTTAAAATCTTATTTTTTGTAGACAAGGCCCAAATTAATTTTTGGGTTTTCAAAGAAAAAGGGCTGCCCTATTATTCAAAGTAAGGCCGGTTCTACTTGGGCCATTTTAATATATAATTTTATCTTATTCTTATTTCTTAAAATGTGCATAATAACCTGCCTCTATATATAACATGATCTTCTTACAAATGTAGGCCATGAATTATAATTGATCTTTAATAAATCAATATAATATTGTTTATTACACATGATAAGAACTGATGAGATTTATTCATATCCTTATCCATAGGTTTCTTTCTAGCCCCATGGCCCAAAATATATAGGGAGGGACCTTGTTTGTTTATTAGCCAGCTCACAGTAATAGTGCTTTTATTCGTCTTATTTGTTGTTTTTCTCTAATTTGTTCTGTGTTGCAAGTTGTATTATTGTAACATAACAGATATTAGTATACATAATATAATAAAAATAAAATAATGTATTTTTATGCTGCATAATGTAATTATTTGTCAAAAAAATTTAAATCAAAATATGAAAACTTACAAATAAAGTCTCTGCATGATGTCGAAATTGCAGAAAAAGAACTCTTGTATTAATGAAAATTGCATATCTATATTATTGCCGAAATTACAAAATATTCCTACCATTAATTTCGACCCATCACTGTTAGTTTCTACTTTAATTATTTGAATTTTTTTCGATTTACTTAATAATTTCTTTCATTCTCTCTCTTACTATAGCTTAAGTAAGATTTTTTCAAGTTAATTAATATTTGTTCTCCATCATCATCACATTTGAAATTGTAGTTCTTAAATTTAATTAAATATTTGTTCAATAAACATCTATGATTGGAAGTTGATGAGAGATAATTTTTTTTGAGATTCAACTCATAATGGGCTGAGATACTTTGCTAAAAATGTACGTTTAGACTGTAGATTTGATATGTGACCTCTTACTACAAATACAATATGATTTATCAATTAGACTATGTGTCATTTGCATGAGAGAGATATTATTAATTAATTTTAAGAAGAGAGAGAGAGTAATTAAACTTTAAGATTTTAAAAAATTAGAGCATGAAGTTATTAACGATATTATTTTGTAACTTATGGTAGTTTTTTTTTTTTTTTTTTTTTTGCAATTTCAGTAACTATATATAGGGTTTTCTTTTCAATTTCTAATAATGTAAAAGCGAGCTTGCGGCAATAAATCTCACGGCAGAAGAACAATCAAGTCTTTTAACCTCCTTCCAATGTTGCCTTTCTGATTTTTCTATTCATTACCTCGGAATGCCGCTTACGATTAAAAAACCCTCTAAGCCTTGCTATTTACCTTTGATTGATAAATTCCACAAACGCTTAGCAGGTTGGAAAGCTATTTTCCTCTCTAAGGTAGGGCGAATCACTTTGGCGAAATTGGTTTTATCGGCCTTATCGACGTATTACATGCAATATTTCAAGCTTCCAATATGGGTTATCAATGAGATGGAAAAGATCCAGAGACAGTTTATTTGGAAGGGTAACGACGAGGCGGGCACTCATTTAGTCAGCTGGGATCTAATGATCGCACCAAAGGCTAACGGGGGAATGGGAATACGAGATCTTAAGCTGCACAACATCTGCTTATTACTGAAATGGTGGTGGAAATTTTATCGATGCGAGGATTCAATTTGGACAAAGGTAACAAGAGACAAATATGGTCCGCCGATATTCCCTTTACTAAGAGTCAATCGCCATGCGACTTCTTTCTTTTGGAAGGATCTTTCAGGGATTCTTCCCTTGTTTTTTTGATTGATCCACTCTAAAGTGGGGAATGGTGAGATTACGAGCTTCTGGTACCATTTATGGATTAGCGCCATTCCACTTACAAAAGATTTTCTCTCTCTATTTTCCTTTGTAGAGACCAAGAATCTTTCAATCGTCGATGCAAACATACTTGGGAATTGAGAGCTGAATCTCACAGAAGTTTTGTCATATCAGGCCGAGGAAGAACTCATGAACTTGGAATCTTTGCTAGTTAATTTCTCTCTTGCTTCGGAAGACGATTATTGGGAGGTCTTGGAGTCTAATACTGACAAATTCCCGGGTTCAAAAATATAAAATCTGTTGGCGAATAGAGGGATCAAGTTAGAAGAGGCCTCAAAGATTTGGAGGTGGCGCTTACCGGCAAAGATTAAGCTTTTGGTATTGCTCATATTACAAAATAAAATCTTAACCGGAGAAAATTGACTCAAGAGAGGAGGGGACGGGCTTGGGTTGTGTGTCTGCTGTCGCACGACAAACCTTGAAACAAGAAATCATTTATTTTTCGAGTGTTTGTTCTCGAGGAATATATGGTATCGAGTTATAAATCTTTGTGGCCTGCAGCACCAACAACCCTCTTTAAGAGGAGGTAATTGGGTTAGACTCACCTCGGGTTTGAGCAAGCAAGACTTGAGAAAATAGGAAATTTGGTGCGGATGGATCTGTTGGCATCTTTGGTTAAGTCGGAACTCAGCAAAATTCAGAGGCGCGGTGGTGGATGAAGATGATTGCTTTTGGCAGATCAGGACTAGTGTCAATTTATGGATTAGATCAAATCTTAATCCAGTGTAATTTTATTTTCTAAACTCATGCTTTGTCTTTGTAATTTGTAAGAGTCATGCAGTGGGATGCATTTGAATACAGTCCTAAAACGTGTAATTAAACGCTTCTTTTAAATGAATTCAAGGGGTCCATTTGGATACCCCTAATCCTTCAAAAAAAAAAAAAATTCTAATAATGTAGGAATTTTTTGCAATTTGGGCATTAAATGCTTTTTGCAAACTTGCTGTAAAAATAAAAAGAGTTCATACAAGAAAAAGAAAAGGAAAAAATGAAAATACAAAAGGCAGAATACTAAAAATAGAGAGTAAAAAAAAAATGAAGAGAGAGAAGTAAAGAAAAACAAAAATTAATTTCTCTGTTTCTATCGACTGTCACTATAATAAGCCGTTGACATCTTTTTATTGAAAATCTCTCGAGCGCTCCTTTCACTCTTTTAGCTACATTTCATTTTTTATGATAATATATATATATATATATATATATATATATATATATATATATATATATATATTAATTAGATAAATTGAAATTTGAAAACCCGACAGGGTTGAGCATGCTGAAAACGCGACAATATCTGCTTTTTCCTTTTTCAATATATCTTTTTGTTATCTATATATCATTTTCATTGTTTTATGTATATATTATTTATCTAAATATTGTTTAAAAATGAATCATATAAATATTTGTTTAATTTTATATATTATTTATTATCTCTATATATTATTTTTTACGTTTCCGTCGTTGCAACATTAGATCCTTAAATATGTCAAAAGAATTTGAACTCACTAGCTAGCCAGCCACAACTTATCAATGTACAATACAATCAACCAACTAAATTACAAATTATAAACTCAGCTTCTTGGTAGAAATCCAATTATATGTTAAAAGACCGGCAGCGGCCGCTTCATGACTTAAACCCTAACGGTTCGTTTTCATTCAATGGTCCAAAATGGTGGGTGCATCAAGAGATACGAGTTCCATTGATATTGTCTGCTATTGACTGACTGTATGAAAGAGGCAAGCGAAGCATCGTCTCCTTCGTGCCCCTATTACACAAGGAATGAATGAATGAGACATGGCGGCTTGTGGCCTGTGGGCCTTGGGGTTCAATGATGGTTTAATTTGCTCAAACTTGTGAAATAGTGATTGGGTCAAAAATTAATCAACCTATATATATATATATGTCATTTTCATACATTCTTCAAATTTTATTTTACTAACATCCATGCAACCAAATTGATTAACCTTAAATTCTGATAGATTAAGTAAGACTACCTTAGAATTTCTAGGAAAGAACTATTTAGCAATATAAGAAATTAAACTGCAGTGTGTTGCATCACTTTTTACCTTTCAAAAAAATTGAGACCATAAATTTGCCAAAGTTTACAAGCTCAAGCGATAAACATTCTTTAATTTTGAGAAGTTCTAAATTTGAGTCTCAGTAAATGTATTATTATTATTTAGCAAGTTTTTCAATCTATTTGATGATATGTTTTGATTACCAAATAGAGACCATAAATTAAATTTTTTTTGTAAAAAGTTTTTGAAGAGCATTTGGGACCTCATACATAACATGTGCGTGTTTGTTCACAAATTTACGTTATTTAAAATATTAAATTAAATATTTTAGTTCTTTTCATAAAAATGGATTCCGTGAAAAAAGATAATACTGATTGAGAAATGCTTTTTTTTTCTCTTCAGCTTATCAAGTCCTAATTGGACACTTCACGCTCGCACTTTATTCTTAAAAAAAATTTAGTGATTTATTCTTGATATTTTGAAGTCTGGAAAATGAGAAAAATATCTTTTTCGGTCCACCCTCTTTAGAAATCAAAAAGACGACTAGGACTTCAAATATTTCCTCGACATGGTGTGAGATTATAATTGGCCAATTAGAAATGCTTTGTTGTACTATATCGCTCAGGATCTTTGAAATTTTGAATTGCAAAACAAAACAAAAACTTTGAAATTTTGAACTGCATATAAATAACTGAAGTCATAATCATGTTTTTAAATTTAATTTCATTAAGCATCTTTCAAGGTTCGGTTTTGATTTAAAACAAATCAAATAAATAATACCGACCAAATTATACACTATTACTTTTAATGTTATAGAGTTTTTATTGTACGTTTGACTGGCACTGTGACCTCAATATTTAAAAATTATAGATATATAATCACAACTGATATTCTAATTTAGATTGCATTATTAAATTATGCAAAGAAGTATGTATGATCGCAACCCTTCACCTAATAAAACTCATGCTTAGAAAAAGAAGGGTTGAATGTGATTTGCGACTCCAAATCCTCTTGTGTGAGACTGTCTCTCTATGAACTATGTTTTCGTTATAATAAGACAACAGGATTTTTCTTTATTTCTTTCTTTCGCTCTTGTGTGTGCTTGTAGGCGATCTCTTATGAACATCTAACTCTTTTTTCATTTGTTAAGTAAATTGTTGATAAGATTTTCCGCCTTTCAACTCTAAAAAAAAAAAGACGAGAAAGAAATTTTATTAAAAGATTTATATTTTATGACGGATTCCTCGATGCGTAACACTATATCTCTCTTCTCTAAATGCTTGCATATATTTAGAATATTTGATAGCAATATACAAAATTCAAATTAATATGTATCTAAAATAATCTATTTGAATCCAACATCAATAAATAAAAATATAAAAAAGCAGCAAATAAAAGACTAAAATAAAATATACATAAAATAAAATAAAAAAATAATATGTAAAAAAGTCAAAACAGTACATACCCAAAATAATAATCTAGCTCGAATAATATATAAATATCCAAAATGGAAATAATCCAAATAAATAAATATTTTTGGTACATTTAGAGACAAAAGTGAAAAAAGAAATGTCATGTGTTGCTAACTAGTTGCACCTTCTTATCTTCTCGTATTTTTTTTATTGAAAAGAACCTGATTCTATCGATGATAAATAACTTGCCTTATCAATTATTGGTTGTATTTTATTCATGTGTTGAAATTTATTTTGAATAAAATACAACAATTATTAGAAGACTTACAAACATAAAAAAAAACAAGCACGCCTGGGGATATGCTTTCTGAAGAACTCATGGGGTATAACTCCATGTTACTTCATGTCACATTTTTTTGCAAATAATTGTAGAAATTCATAAAGCCAATTCAATCAATTTCGGAACTAAAATAAGCAATAATCTTTATTCTTATTATAATAGGAAAAATATAATATAATAATTATCGGTTGGTAAATAACAAAATCATTAGAAAATCTTATAAAGTTGAATACCATATATGCACAAATATTTAGAATCACTATAAGTAATGATGTAAATGATTCAAATACAGTTTAAATACTTGTATCTGTATTTTTTCCTATCCGGATATATTCAGATATCGAATTCAAATCTAAACGACCCAATAAAAGAGTCTTAATTGAAACAAATTCCGATATTATTATTCGAATCCTTATATTATTTTTGGATGTATTTTAGGTTAGTTAGTATGAATATTATAAATCCATTTACGCTCTTAACTGTAATCAACACAAAAAATAACATGAGAGAATAAGAGTATGTTTGAAGTGTTACATAAAACATTATAAAAGAAGTCGCCACAGAAGATTCAAATCAAACTCCCAACTCTCATGGGGAAAGTGGTCATAAAAGAATCGACGCCTTGATTGAATGGGAAATCGGAAACGTAGCCGTGGCCACATTTTTTAGTCCTTAGTTGATAAATTTATGTGCTAATTATAAATAACTAGAGTGGCAAAATTTGAATGAGTTATAGTTCGTGGAGATCGTATTCTGAAATATTATAAGTATTTATTTTTCAAATAATATTTCTTTATTGAGAGTTGGGGATGGAAAGTTTGAAGCAAGGACTTTTAGACTTTGGCCCATGAGGAGCTTTTACAAATGAAATTTTTTTAATTTACAATAATAATATCATTTTTTCTTTAGTTTATAAAATAGTATCTTTGTCATTAAAATGACATAAAACATTATGATATAAAAATGGCCAGCATTGCGGAAAAAATGTCAATAACGATATTTTTTTACAAGAAAGAACTATAGACGATCATCTACTTCATTCTTTTTAGAGTAAACTAATGGTAGATTCGAACTCCTCATCTATGGGAAAAATGAGGTTACTATTATATCACGAAAATATTTTTATGAACTAAGATTTCTTAATCATGCATAGTAAAAATATATTTGTTGACATTTTAATCTGTCAAATCTCATTAGGAACGTTCTGATCTCTTTCCAAATCTTCTAAAAAATTTATTTGTCAAATCTGATGATGTGTTTTGACTTTTTTTTGAACTCCTCGAGTGACAAGAATTATTTGAAAGAAAGATAGAAAATTATTTTTTGCGAGTATTGAATCCACAATTTCTTAACTTTTATCGTTTGAGCCAGTAAAATTTGACTTATTTGATATTTTAGATAGTATAAATATTATTTTTTGTAAACTTAAAAAAAATAATACTTTTGATATGCGAAGAAAGAACTCTACTTGAGGAAACATATCCATGTGACTTGTCATCTTCCAAACGTGCATGCATTAATTTGCCCATTTTTTTCTTCTTTTCTTTTTCATGTAAGGACGTTCACTTCAGAAAAAAAAATGAAAAAAAAATACATGTAAGGACTTTGCCATCTCGTGTGTTGACAAATGACAACTCATCCTTGAGTCTTAGTCTTTTTTCTTCGAAGAAAAAAGAAAAAGGAAAACTAATCTTGGCTGTTAGTTTTGTTCGTTGTTCGACCCTCATTTGCGTTCAGTTTAAGTTCGTTCGCTAAATAGTTTGTTCGATTTTCCGTTCGAAATAAACGAACGAACTGTGTTCGTTCAAATAATTAATGAAGCGAACATGAACATATAATACATTCAAATATATATTTAGTAATTCAAAATATATATAGTTATATTAATTATATATCCAATAAAAAAAAATTCTCATTCCAACTCAGTGATCCATCAAAATCAGGCCCGACCCAAGAATTATGATACATAATATTTTTATATTTATAAAATTTTATTAGTCCAAAACGCAAAAATAACTTCTATTTTGCTCATCCCTAAATTTTAATTACCCTGGCCCAACCTTTATGACTCTCTTCTCTTCTCTCTGAGTCTCTGATCGACTAACCCTAGTTCCTATTTATAATTACATCTTTTACATCCACGATTCTCTTCTCTTTCATGGTTTTACCGACAAATTTAAATTATATTGTGTTGATATTTATTTATATTTTTATGAAATTTATCAAAAAAAATTAGTTAAAATTTGAATATTTAAACTCAAAATGAATAAAAATTAAAACTGTTATTTTCTTCATGTTGTTCGAAGTTTGTTCGCTAAATTGTTCATTTGATAAATGGTTTGTTCGATTTTATGTTCTAAATAAACGAACCAAACATTGTTCGTTCGAATAATTAACGAACCGAACATAAACATAACTGTTCTCATTCTGCTCATAATGGCAGCGCTCACTTGCTCACCATACGACAATATAACAGCGGTATCTAATTCGATGCCGAAAGAATAAGAAGAAGTTGTCAAAGATTTTGGATGAGCAAAGAAGTGAATTCCATGATTTTGAGTAGTGATTGCGGTTCTGAGAGCAGGTTGTGAGAAACTAGCATCCCATATATTGAGAGAGTAATTGGGAAGGGTACTGATGTATTTGTAAGTTCGGTTTGTAAACAGCCCTAGTTATGCATCGTGTGATCTATCAAGTAATATACTGATATATGGATTTTTTGTGGCCTTTTTTTTAATAGCGTCAATGGAGTGTAAGGAATTTTAAATATATCAGTTAGTATTTTGATATACCAAATGTTCATCAAAATATGTATGATTTTAATTTAATGAATGGTGATTGTATTTACTCATGGATCAAATTAATTAAACATGAAAGTATAAGTAAAATAGTAATAGAAGAATATATTTCTAAAATATAGAATTGACAACAATATTAGTATTTTTCAGGTTCTGAAGATATTATCGTAGTGAAAGTTAAAGTGAATAAAAAATATACAATTTTCCTGTATAAATACTAAACATTTTGAATTTCACAATTAATGGTGTTATCAACAACTACAAAACTGAACTATCTAAAATGCCCACATATTTTGCAATCTTGAATTAATTATCGATAAAGTTTTCCTACTAATTAAAATATATGTACTATTTTTAATTGTTTAAATTTTGTTTCATTTTAGCAAGCTTGTTTCTAAATAAGTAAATTCTACTTCATATTGAAAACTTAATATAGATAAACATCAGGCAAGAAAAACATATTGAGTCAACTACTTCATTAATTATCCAAATTATTGCACAAAAAAATTAATGTTGAGTATTAAGGTTTACTAGGATAATGCTCGCGCTTCGCTGCGAATATATAAATTTGTTATTCAATTGAATTTATGTATAAATTGTAATTATGAAAAATCAAAATAAAAGTTTGAAATAAATTTTGAGTACATAAATAATATATAATAATTATATTATGTAAGTTGGTTATGTTTAAAATTATTTTGAATTACATCGTAAAATATTTTATCCATTTATTATTCATTCAAATATAATTTTTTATATCATATCTAATTTTATAAGGATGAATAACTCTATACAAATAAATTTACATTTAAGAAATAAAATAACATAAATAATAAATTCATAAAAAAAATAAAAAACAAAAATTCAAAAAATAATTTGGATTATGAATTTACAATCTTAATTTATGTTTGCATTAAGATTTCTAAGATTAAAATATCATATTATATTAGAAAAAATCAAGTATTAATCGGACGACGAAAGAGATCAGAAAAACTAAAAATATGCGATAATTTATTTCATAGATTTTAGTTGAACCATACGACTTAATTATAGGTGATTAACTTTAAAAAATATAAAAATAATAAATTATATTTAACATGATTTGTAAAAAGAAAATATGACATTATATATATGAAAAAAAAATATATGTTTACTATACATAAGAAAATGTGATATGACTCATTTTCTGGAAAAAATTGTCACCACTATTTTTTTTATTTATATTTTGTTAGTTATTAAAATGATACAGATTATTTGTAACATACTAAGTAATATAATATAATTTTTAATACTCTAAAAATTTTATATAATATGATTGTTCTCACGTAATTGGATATATAATATGAAACATTAATCTAACTGGCCATGTGATATTGTGGTAATAATTTAAATGAAAAACTAAGATTTGAAAAAAATTTGATCCAACGACCGAGATAAAATTGACGATAGGTCTTTTGAGAATGCTCAAAGAGAGATGTAAAATAAAGCATATTATTTTTGTACATGTTCTTTTATATAGTTTTTATTAACATATTTTAACAAGAAAAAATAAATAAATTAGAACCATAATAATATGGAACTCAAAATAAAGAGAAAATTCCAACAAATTTATATTTGATGATTTTAACATGAGAAATAAAATATTTCATTAAGAATTATAAAGAGGAAAAGAAAAATTATTTATATTTTAATGTGTGAACTATTCATTAACTATTAGTATTAATAATTGAACATAACTTTGAGCTATGATTCATTGAAACCATCTGAGATCTGATGGGCAGAAACAAATTTACAACGGTTCTCACTAAATCGGAGATGCAACACAAAATACCAATTCAACCAATCATATGATTATGTTTTAATAACCACACACATGTTGCCATAAAATATCAATAAATTTGAGAAAATAAAAGATTAAGATTTAACAAAAAAATTGATCGAACAGTCGAAATAAAAGTAATGATGTGATATTTTGAAGAGGCTCAAAAGTGGGTGAAAAGTAAGGACGTGTGGTTAATTTTCCTGCAAAATAAGAAATCTTGCTTTATCATATTTTGCCAACGGCTCTTAGCCTAATTGATTGAGTGCATTGTATATATAACTTAAGATATTGTGACTTCAAATTCAATTAACATTTTTTTATTTAATAAGTATGCAGTAGATAATTATCTATTGATCTTTTTATTGCACATTACATATGTTATACATTCATACAGCCACAAAGGATTTAGACCGAAAACAAAAGAATCAAAGAAAGTAAAAGCAGGTGGCCGGCCCCCAATTTTTCAGGGAAAGGATATAATATGGCATATTCCCTTTCATATCATAATAATATAAAATTCACAATTATTATGCAATTAATTTTATTTTATTCAATGAACTTCCATTCCATATTCAAATTAACCATTGCATTAATTTATGTAAATGCACATTATTTTTACTATCCAAAAAAATTAGGAATCATGCAACTAGATTCGAAATTAATTTAAAAAATGTAGGAAAATAAGAATGATAAGAAAGAAGATATTTCTTTATTTATACTTTCGATATTAATTTAGAATCTAATTTCATAATTATTATAGAATATTCCTTTACTATTGACTATAGATTCCTACTTCAAAAGAAGGTAAGTACAATTTCATTTTGTTTCTTTTAAAACAAAAATATTTTCAAAAAAGAAAAATATAATTTCAATTTGTTTATTTCAAAACAAAAATCTCCGTTCAAATTATATCTTAAGATGGCAATTTGTATAATCTGGAATTTTCTTTTGTGACATAGGTACTAAAAAAGTAAAAAAAAATAATAGTTATTATAGGGCCATTTATGTGATGAATACCTATAATATAATATGTTATAAAAATATGTATGAGATATGATACGGCACGATAGGATTTTCCGTCATGCAACCTTAGTTTTTTGCGAAATAGTACATAAATTGTTATTCATTTAAAAACATTATATACAAATTTAAAACAATATATAGAAACAAAAAACAGTATATATAAAATATAATAATATACAAAAGTATATAAATCATGAAAATAGTACTTAAATATATATTTCTTTACAACAATATATACAAATTAATAATATATTCAAGACGAAGTTATGTATTCATGTTTTCTGTGTTATATATATATATTGTTTTTTAAAAATAATTCTATAATATTTTTAAAATACATCCACTGTGTTGTGTAAGATGTTGTGATATCCAATTTCTCATTATATATTTATGTATGTAATACAACCATTAAGGCATTAAGTCCTCAACCCAGCAAAATTATTACATTATTATTAATAATACTTCCTTTTTACTCTCTTCAAGTTCAATATCAATCCAACCTTACTCTTTCTCTATATATACACTCCTCAATACACAAGTTCCAATCGCTCTTTCCCTTCCTTTCTTCTCCAATTCCATTTTTCGACTGATACTTCACTTGGGGGGTTTTAGCAGAGAGAGCATCATGGCTAGGCTCGAGAAATTAAACTCGATCGACGCTCATTTGCGCCTCCTCGCGCCGAAGAAGGTGTCCGAGGATGATAAGCTGGTCGAGTATGACGCTCTGTTGCTCGATCGGTTCATGGATATTCTCCAGGACTTGCACGGAGAGGATCTCAAAGAGACGGTACTGTTTTAACATTTTCACTTAATGATTGAATGTTTTTTAATTGTTTGTGTGGAATGTTAGTGAGAAGTGGGTTTTGGGTGGAATACTGTTGGGGAATTACTTGATCGTAGATGAATTTTTGTTGGTTTTTTTTTGTCTGATGTACTTTAAGACTTACATGAAGAAGATCTGGAAGAATTGATAGGTTTGTTTAATTGGAAGTTTATTGGAGATGGATTGATTAGTCTTTGGAGATAATTTATGAGGAAAATGTTAAAAGGATATTAATTTTGTGTGGTACTCATGTAAAAAAGTACTTGGTCATGGGTCAATTTGGCTCTTTGATTGGATCTTATTTAGATGCATCTTTCCTTCATCTTCTATCTCTTCTATGTTGCAATAGATTTGGTTTGTTGACTTTTTTTAATTAGATCTTGTTAAAATGTGGGGTTTTTGGCCTTTTGACTAAGTTTTTTGAATGGTTCACACACCGATCTATTGCAACATCAAATTCTCTTTGGTTTTCTTTACTATACAAATTAGGAATGTTGATCAGATATTGCAGTTTTGTACTGGCAGCGCTTCACAAATTTTGATTGATAAAAGTTAATTTTACTTTCATTCTTTCTTTTTTTATTTGTTTTTTTCTTTTTGTTTATTTTTAATATTTATTATATATTTTGCTTTATGAAGGTGCTACACTTGCAAGTCAAATTAGTAAAAATATCTTAATTCTGATTGGTTAGGTTTTTTGTCTTGTGATTGGTTCTTAACTTCGTATTATTTGTATCAATCGGTTTCAAATCTATACTTTCAATGATCAAATTGGTTTAGTGTACTATAAGATGTAACAAAGAATTCCATTTGGTAGCTTAAATTGCTATTCTTTGGATTTAAAGCTACTAAAATATCTTAATTCTGTGTCGTTTTCATTTAGGTTTCTGTCTATGTTATCACATGAATTAGCCAGATTAGTAAAAACTAATGAAAAAGATGTCGGAAAATTTTCATTATGACAGCAATTAATTCCCACTTGGTTTGATATCAGATATTTTTAAGATATATTTTAATGAATTTTATCTTTCTAGATTGATGAATAAAAGGAGATAAGTAGAGCAAACAATGAATATTGAGTGTATTTTTTAAATTTCACATTTAATTACCATTAATCGGTGTATCTTATTTTAATTAAAAAATGTTGTCTAAGGTTACCTTTTTTTGTGGCGAACATGTTGGCCAACTTTTTGTGCTTAAAACGCTAAGAATTTATTGATATTTAGATCATACCAAACTTTTGCCACCTTGCAAATTGCTTGATCTTTTTTTATCCTTTTTTTAATTTATCATATTAAAGAAGAATGATCATATATATTTTTAAAATAAAAGCTTTATAAAAGTTTCCACTTGGCAAATAACTGGCCAGATGTTTAATTTAGCTTTAACTTTCAGTGGTCTTCACTAATTTAACAATTGTCAAGTTGAATTATGAACTAATTGATTTATTCTACCTTTTAATTGTTTTTTCTTTTCAAATTCCTTACACATGCATGGCATAAACCCAATTATGATCTTTCACGACATATATCATGAAAATAATAATGACTTTTAGTACATGCTCAATTAGAAAACGCCAAATTTAAACAAATCAAACACGACAAAAAGTGAAATACACATTTCCAAAAATGTAAATTTTAGATAAATAAAGAAAAAATCATCACACATGTATGGCATAAAACCCATTAATGATCTTTCTCCACATATTTCATGAACAAATCCAGAAAATAATAAATTACATTTTGTTGCATTTCCCATTAGAAAACTCCAAATGTAAACAGATCAAACACAACAACAACAAAAAAAAACAAAGTATAACTTACCAAAACATGAAATTTCTAACGTCATTTTTTTCCTTTTTAGGTGCAAGAATGCTACGAGCTGGCGGCTGAATACGGCCAAACCTTCGACCAGAAAAAACTCGACGAATTAGGCAAAGTTCTAATAAGTCTCGACGCAGGAGACTCAATCGTTCTGACAAAGGCTTTCTCACACATGCTTAACTTGGCCAATTTGGCTGAAGAAGTGCAAATTGCATATAGAAGGAGGATCAAACTGAAAAAAGGCGATTTCGCTGACGAAAATTCGGCCATTACTGAATCAGATATAGAGGAGACTTTGAAAAGGCTCGTTGTTGACATGAAAAAATCTCCCACTGAGGTTTTCGATGCATTGAAAAGTCAGACGGTTGACCTTGTGTTGACTGCTCATCCTACTCAGTCTGTGAGACGGTCATTGCTTCAGAAACACGCAAGGTATGTATAGAGGAATTGTTTTATATTTAGTAGAATTTTAATTATGGAAAGATAGGTTTAATTTGAGGATTAATTTTTTGGATTAATTTGTTTTTTTAGGATAAGGAATTGTTTGACGCAGCTGAATGTGAAGGACATCACTCCTGATGACAAGCAGGAGCTTGATGAAGCTCTTCAAAGAGAGGTAACCTATGCATGTAATTTTTCAATGTGAGAAATATCATTCATACCCCTAAGAAACATAGAAATATCATCAATAAATAATACATACATGATGAAATTTATGAAGGGTATTTTGGCATTTTTGAAGCAATTTACAACATGATGCTTCCTAGTTCCTACATTTTGTAACTCACCCATTATTCTTCTCCAAACGAACCAACTTTACAACCATCACGTTTTTCTCTCTTTGTAGATTCAAGCGGCGTTCAGAACAGACGAGATCAGGCGAACCCAGCCGACGCCGCAAGACGAGATGCGGGCCGGGATGAGCTACTTCCACGAGACGATATGGAAGGGCGTGCCCAAGTTCTTGCGCAGAGTCGATACGGCCTTGAAGAATATCGGGATCGACGAACGCGTCCCGTATAATGCTCCGTTGATTCAGTTTTCGTCCTGGATGGGCGGCGATCGTGATGGTACTTGATCTGTTTGTTGGAATTTTTTGAGTTTGTGAAGAAGACCTCATATTATGTTGGAAATTGCAAAAAGAGCCTCTCTATTCTTTAGAGAATTGCAAAAAAGCGCTTGGCTCTTGTTGCGAAATTCCAAAATTTATATTCAATTAGTGTACCTTTTTTCGCAACTTATTTTTTAATTAATTTATTTTGTTTTTTTTTTAATTTAGGGAATCCGAGGGTGACACCGGAGGTTACAAGGGATGTGTGTTTGTTGGCTCGGCTGATGGCTGCGAATTTGTACTATTCACAAATCGAGGATCTTATGTTTGAGGTTTGCTACAAAATTTATTCTTTTATTACTTAAGAGTAGTATTTTTTCATTAGAAGGTCCATGATTATGGTACAAGCTGGTTGGTTTATCAAATAAAATATTTAAAAATAAAACATTTAAGTGAACACAATATTAAACTAGAAGTTGAAACAAAATTAAATTAAATTAAATACAAATTTCAATTTATTTTAGCTCTCCATGTGGCGTTGCACTGAAGAGGTACGTCAGCGTTCAGACTTGTTGCATGCTTCATCAAAGAAAGACACCAAACACTACATTGGTACGCATTATATTCTTCTTTCAATAACTAACTAAATATGGATTGTAATGTCCATTTCATAACAATTTTGGTATATTTTCTTCTTTATTTTTTGCAGAATTTTGGAAGCAAGTTCCCTCAAGCGAGCCGTATCGAGTGATACTAGGAGACGTGAGAGACAAGCTGTACAATACGCGCGAGCGGGCCCGCCATTTGTTGTCGCAAGGTCATTCTGATATACCTGAGCAAGCGACTTACACCAACGTTGAGGAGGTATATTCTATAATTAATTAATTATTTATTAAGCATGCAAATATTTTATATTTATTACATATTAGACGTTGAGGAGTATATTATATACAAATATTATATATGTTGACAAGGTGTATCATATATTTATTATATATTATATGTTGAAACAGTATATTATATATCTATTATATCTTATATGTTGAGGATGTATATTATATGCAAAAATCATATCTTGATGAGGTTATGTTATTTATTCATTTATCATATATTATATGAAGATATTAAATGTTGAGGTATATAATATACTTTCTACACATGCAAATATTTATATGAAATTGAGGCTTTAAGCCTTGTGCACTTAATAAAACAAATAAACAAACAAAAAAAAAAATAAAAAATAAAAAAAAAAAAATATATATATATATATATATAATTAACCTCTCCCTTATTAATCACAGTTTCTTGAGCCGCTGGAGCTATGCTACAGCTCGCTATGCGCATGCGGGGACCGTCCCATCGCAGACGGAAGCCTCCTCGACTTCCTCCGCCAAGTCTCCACCTTCGGCCTCTCCTTAGTCCGTCTCGACATCCGTCAGGAATCCGACCGCCACACCGACGTCCTCGACGCCATCACCACCCACCTCGGCATCGGGTCCTACCGCGAGTGGTCCGAGGAGAAACGCCAGGAATGGCTCCTGTCTGAATTAAACGGCAAAAGGCCCCTCTTCGGGGACGATCTTCCCCAAACGGAGGAAGTCAAGGACGTGCTGGACACTTTTTATGTTATATCGGATTTGCCGGCGGATAATTTTGGCGCGTATATTATCTCCATGGCGACGTCGCCTTCTGATGTGCTGGCGGTGGAGCTGTTGCAGAGGGAGTGCAGGGTGAAGACGCCTTTGAGGGTCGTGCCGTTGTTCGAGAAGTTAGCGGATTTGGAAGCGGCGCCGGCGGCGTTAGCGAGATTGTTCTCGATTGATTGGTATAGGGACCGGATTGACGGGAAGCAGGAGGTGATGATTGGGTATTCTGACTCCGGCAAGGATGCCGGGAGGTTCTCGGCCGCCTGGCAGTTGTACAAGGCACAGGTAATTAAGCGCGTCCTAGTCTTTTGGTTTGGTTATTCCGTTTATTTGGCTCTGATTAGTAATCGGTTTCTAGTTTTTGGTTGTCCATTAATTTATAAATACTTGAATTTGAAACATTTGGGTTCTTCTTGACATCTATTAAGAAGCTTGATTTGAAAAAAATTCTCCAGCCAATCAAGAACCGATTTATTGATTTTAGATGCATGAGTTAACAAGTTTAAACTAACCATATTGTCATTTTCTTTTATCAACAGGCTGAGCTAGTAAAGGTCGCGAAGGAATACGGAGTCAAGCTCACCATGTTCCACGGACGGGGCGGGACCGTCGGCCGCGGAGGTGGCCCCACCCACTTGGCCATCCTCTCCCAGCCGCCCGACACGATCCACGGCAACCTGAGGGTCACCGTTCAAGGCGAGGTTATTGAACAATCCTTCGGCGAGGAGCATCTCTGTTTCAGGACTCTGCAGAGGTTCACGGCCGCGACGCTGGAACACGGCATGCACCCGCCGATCTCACCGAAGCCCGAGTGGGCCGCGCTCATGGACGAGATGGCCGTCGTTGCCACAGAGGAGTATCGGTCCATCGTTTTCCAGGAGCCTCGTTTCGTCGAGTATTTCCGACTCGTAAGGCCTTCTTTTATTTTATTGTTTGTAAAATTATTTTTCTCTGATGATCTAGTTGGTTGGATCATACAGTATGTGTTGTTGAGGGTTCAAAATGTAAATCTTAACCCTTCTAAGAAACGAAATATGTAGTTTTTTTTAACACAAAGAATATGTATATATGTCAAATTACTAAGCAAAATATGTCAAATTTATTAATTTTTAATTAAAAAAATATATGTATATATATGTCAAATTACCAAGCAAATTATATCAAATTTTCTTTCTTGAACAAAAGAAATATGTATATATATGTCAAATTACCAAGCAAACTATGTCAAATTTATTTTCTTTCTTGAACAAAAGAAATATGTATATAAAATTTCACATTTTTCATTTTCCAAAAAAACAGGCGACGCCAGAAACAGAATACGGCCGTATGAACATCGGCAGCCGACCCTCAAAACGAAAGCCGAGCGGCGGAATCGAGTCGCTCCGTGCGATCCCGTGGATTTTCGCGTGGACCCAGACCCGTTTCCACCTTCCCGTCTGGCTTGGCTTTGGCGCGGCCTTCAAGCACGTGATCAAGAAGGACGTGAGGAACATCCACATGCTCCACGAGATGTACAACGAGTGGCCGTTTTTCAGGGTCACGATCGATTTGGTCGAGATGGTGTTTGCCAAGGGAGATCCGGGCATCGCGGCCTTGTATGATAAGTTGTTGGTTTCGCAGGATTTGTGGGCTTTCGGGGAGAAGTTGAGGGGTAATTATGAGGAGACTAAGCAGCTTCTTCTTCAGGTAGGATTGTTTTGCATTGTAGTCCCTCATTTTAAACTTTAATTTAGAAAGGGACAGTTTTATATGCCTCTACAAAATCACAAAATATCATGTATGTCCCTACAAAACATAGAAAATATCACATATATATATATATATATATATATATATATATATATATATATATATATATATATATATATATATATTCAAAACATAAGAAATATCGTGCTTATCCCTCAGTTCCATACTTATTTAAAAAAAAATCCTAAATTACCCTCGCATCATATTTTATCTATGCTTAATAAGTGAGAAAGAGGGGTTGGTTGAGGGATTTGTTTCAAATATTCCCTCATTTAGAAAAGAATATTTACTAATGACAATTATTTACGTTTTGATATCACGCCATCTAGAAGAACATGTTTACTAAAATTCAATAATATTCATTATTTCGGTTTGTAATATTTGTTCCAAATTTTCAAAATAGGCTGCGGGTCACAAGGACCTTCTAGAAGGCGATCCATACCTAAAGCAAAGACTGTGCCTCCGAGACGCTTACATCACAACCCTCAACGTGTGCCAGGCCTACACGCTCAAACGGATCCGTGACCCAGACTTCCACGTGACGGTCCGGCCTCACTTGTCCAAAGAGAAAACCGACTCAAGCAATCCGGCCAACGAGTTGGTCAAGCTGAACCCTAAGAGCGAGTACGCGCCTGGTTTGGAGGATACCTTGATTCTCACCATGAAGGGTATTGCCGCCGGCTTGCAAAACACCGGCTAAGTATTTGTTGTTGGTGGTATTTATATATTTATGTATTTGTTTTGAACTTTTGCCCCTTTTTAATTTTGGATGGGGTGTGTTTCTCTCCTCTTGATGAGGTCGTGTTGTATGGATTGTGTTTGGTCTTCTTGTTGTTGTGTGGCTTGTGTTGCCAAGGAATAATTATCCGAATAATGAGAATAAGAGGTTTCAAGTTAGAGAGTTATTTTGTGTTTATTTTGACATAAATTATGTTCTTTCTCGTGCAATTTTTGTAACACACCGTTATTTTTTCATTTAATGCACTAGGGGTATTTTGGTCATTTCATAATTTTGAATGTATCAATAAATTTTATTTTTATTTCATTAAATTATTTACTTTAAAATATAAAATTTAGAAATTGATTTCATTTAAAATAGAGTTTCTTATAAAAATATGTATTTAAGGAATTTTATTATGGGCTATTTAATTAAATTATGCATCAGTAACTCCTCTGATTATTTCCGTATCATCTTGTAATCCCCTTAAAATCAACCACAATGTTCCAGAATATTCTGCAATTAAGTCGGATTTATTCCTCTTATTTCTTTCTAAAACTCCAAATAATTTCCTTCTTTTCGGATACTGCACAAAAGACTGCAGTGACTAAGTCAAGAGAAATCCCTACAAACCCCAGGCATAGCCTAACTATTTAAATATGCCTCCTTCCCTTCTTTTTCTCGTTTCACCGCCGACTCTCTCCCTCTTGTTTGCTTTGCTTACTTGTGCGTGTCAGCCAAAGAAGGACAAAGTCCTCTTCTTTTCCTACCAAACAACAATCGAAAAGTGTCATTCCTCCATTGGCTTCTCTCCCCTTTTGTCTCATCTTTCTTCAGCAAAAGATCAAGCTTTCATTGTTCGTTCATATTTCTGTTAAAGGTATCCAAATTCTACTCTTTGGAATTTACTTATGCACCTATATTAATTATATTATAATGATTTATTGTATCATGGCATGCTGTTTATTCATTTCATGGATCATTATTTACACCTGTTAATTAATAACTAAGGATTATTTATTAACACATAAATATATAAATTTATTTTACCATAAGCATGTATCATGCATAATCTTATTTCCTTATATTTCATATAAGTCATTGAACCATAACTACTGATATATCCTTGTTGCATTATGGTATTTTGTTAATAGAAATAAATTGCTTATACCAGAATTTTTGTTGTGCATATTAAATAATTTCAATATGTTCTATTATGGTATATTATGAGTTGATATTATACATATGGGTTTCGGTACAATTTGGGGACTTCTATCAGGTTTTGGATATTAAAAACTGTAAAATTGGGAAATCAAATCTGGGAAACTGGGAACTGAATTTCGTGTCAGAAAAGCTGGGATTTCATTTGCTGGTTCGGATCTGTCCAGATCCAGATTTCATAAAATTGGGAAATAAAATCTTGAATATTGTTTTCTTGAGATCTCTTAAACCGTAAACCTGTTTTTAGCAAATAAATAATCGATTTTCATTGTTTTGACGTGAGGAATCTGATGGTACTATCTGTTCCAGCTTTTGACCTTTAAGTTTTGCATGTGCATTCATGGCATATAGGATTGTGTGTTCTTTGTTGTTTGTGTATGTTGTAGTGATTAAGTTGATTATTTCGATTTAGCTATCGGCACCTTAGAGGACGATCTTGAAGAAGATGCTTCAGTTGACGAGGAGGCAGAAGTCCTAGCAGCACAAAAGTGAAGTGACAGATTGGTTAGTTAATAGCTTTATCAAGTAAGAAAATTTAATTTTTTCTCCTATAGTTCCGCTTTGACCTTCGATAAATTTAGTCTAATTTAGTCTAATTTGATATTCCTTTTGGATAATTGAAAATGAGAATCTCGTAGTGGGAATGCGACTATATTTTTATATTTTAGGGACTATGTAGCCCGAAGTAAATATTATATTTATTTTTGAAACATTTACGACGGGATTTGGGAAAAGAATATTTTAGTTAATTAAAATGAAAGAAAAGAGAAGAGAAGACCAGATCTGGGCCGTAACCTGAGTGGTATCTTAGGAGCGGTAATTAGTGCGAAAGGACCTACCCCAAGACAGCAATTCTGGGACTCCGTTCGGGTCTAAATGATCCGATATGCACAACTGTTGGACCTACCCTAGATAGCAATTCTGGGACTCCGACTGGATAATAAATGAAAAGAGGAAAGAGAAATTAATGAAAAGTACAGTTGACAAGATATTTTATTAGTAACAACTAATATATAATATTATATATATTATAAAAGGATTTTGGGATTTATGGAAGTTCATATTACGAGATTCAAGAAGTTAGTATGGATCAGTAGTTAGATTCATCTATAGGAGACTGGATTTCGTTTGTCCTTTTATCCCTTACTGAGTATCTCTGTACTCATTCCTTTTGTTATTTATTTGTTTTGCCCAGGTGGATATTAGCTTTGGAGTTTGGGGTTTTGAGAGACGACTATCTTCATCCTTATTTCATTTCTAGTTATTTTATTTAGCTGGAGACTTTTAATTAATTAGGTAGTAGAAATGTGTTTTGATTTAGACATCCTTTAATATTTAGTATTTTAGAATAAATGATGAAGTTTAATAAAATAATTGTGGTTTTAGTTATTCTGTGTGAATGATTGAAATGAATGTCTTGTGTGTTTATCGACCGCAGCGATTATCGCATTCCAAACCCATAAATGGTTTTGGGGTGTGACAATTTCGCGCCTTCACACAATCTGATGGATACTGTTTCTAGTGCGAAAGTGCAGATGCACGATTCTGTATGAACTGAGTTTTATTTCGTTTGTACGCAGGATGCAACAGCCTATCAATTCATCAAAAATTTTTTTTTTTTAAAAGAACGAGCCATGTCATTTTGTAAACCAATCCAGCTAATCTTACAAAAATAATAATACAATTCTTCTCGAGTTCAAAAAAAATACAACTGGTCTTCATATTAATTGGTTAGACCTTTTTTATCTTTTTTGAAATATGGTTAAGACTTTTTTAGTTGTGGAGCTTACATTTTTATATACTTACAAGTTAAGTCTAAAGCATTATTAGTTAATCATTTGTATTCGGCTAACGAGGCTAAAGACACACTATTTTTTTTTTTTTGGCGATCTCATTTGAAAATGATGTGGCATGTCATTTTTTAAGACCTAATTCTTTCTTCTAAACGTGGAGAAGGTTGGTGTGGAACCTAAATTAGCGAGAAGTCCGAATCTACTAATAAACTACTGAGATAGTTCAATTTTTTTGATTTTTTTTTTTAATGATTCATTTCTTATCTCTCAACTATTTAATTAATTCACTTTTAACCTTTTTATCCATTAAGTGTTTATATGTCAGTTTTGACACGCAGGTGAATTTCATTTCAACAATGAAGAAAATATTGAAACTTATAAGTTCTTTTGTCAAGAAGGGGTGAACTTATTATCTTTCTAATTTCACACGATAAATACCAACCGAGTTTATTTTAGAACATTATATATATAAGCCACCATATGAACCTCGTGGCTTATATGAGTTGTAGAGATAGCTTCTTCTGAGCTGGAAATACCATACTAATATAAAAAAAACCTAGGCTTCATGTGATTGGTTTGTTCGAAACTCACATATTGCAATAATTTCGTTGACATATTCCAATAATTCCAAACTATTAATTTATCACTTAGATTAGAAGCCATAGAAATCAAAATTTATCACCAATCATTACGAATTATTCCCTACTATATATAATCCTTAATTATATCAAGTATTAATCATAAGAACCTAAATACCTTTCATCACCTCCTCTTCCCGATCTTCTCTCTCTCCATGGAGGCTCCTCTTCTTTCTCATTCCTCCATAGAAATACAAGAAACTTCCGTACCAACTATTTCTTCTTCCTCATCGACTACTCGTCATATCCTTATTCGCTTGGCTGCCATCCTGGTCATCGCCTCAGCCTGTATTGTGGCAACTCACCTGACATCAGACTCCTTCGAAATTTCAATCATAAATTCCACACATGATAACCCCATAGTCGCTCGGTTCAACCTCATGTTTGTTTCGAATGGTAAAATTTCCGAAATTCTGTACAATCAGAATCAACTTATAGAACAAGCATTGTATCCAAATGACTCTTTT
The DNA here is from genome assembly GCA_027726005.1 of Juncus effusus. Lineage (NCBI taxonomy): Eukaryota > Viridiplantae > Streptophyta > Magnoliopsida > Poales > Juncaceae > Juncus > Juncus effusus. Next base: position 10,299,952 of record CM050890.1, on the reverse strand, counting down.
CCGAAAAAGCCCCTCACTCATGTTTCAATCCATTTATTGAGTCATAATACTAGTACACAGTTAATGGTTGAACCCGGGGTAAAAACGGGTGAATTCTCGATCATGTTAAACCCCAATGTTATATCATCTGAAAACCCTCATAAAGCTTTACAAACCGTGCTTCACCGTGCAATGGCACATGTTAGGGTTTGGAATGGGCCTAAGGAGGTGGTAAGTGCAATTGTAGAGTACCTTGCTGTGCAAGTATCCTCAAAAGAAATCACAACTCCTACCAAATCGTATACTTCATGTTGGTCGAGTCGATTTTTGAGATTTTACGAAAGACGGGTGAATGGGTTTGTTGCAAGGCTTAACAAGAGGAATAGAGACCAGTACGAGTTGAGTTCTTACACAAGCTTGTGTGAGGATTATATGGCTTCGTTGACTAGTCCAACAATGGCGCCTTATCAATCCACATAAGATTTGGATATCATGTGTAAATATTTGATTTCTGGTGCATCTAAAGCCTAGCCGTTAGCACAAATGTGCCACAAAAAAGTGAATTTATATATTTGTTATGTGACTGAAATGTTAAGATGTGTCGTTTTCTCGAATGCATCATTTTTTGTTCATATTAATTTATTAATCTGCAACGCATAAAATATATCTCTACTTTTGTGTAATTTCTTAAAAAAGGACTTTAGATAGTTATGGTAATTTTTTAAATGGCAGTCTAAATTGTGATCCAATCATATCAAAAAAATTGACCTCTCCACGCTCCAAATATGAGCCATGTCTTTGTCCCCCAACTGGGCCAGATATATCTTATTGGGTGTGGGCTGGATAGGTTAACATTTATCCATTCAAAGAAAATGATTGAATAGTGGATGCTTTTAAAAATTTGACTTTTCTTAAAAATTATACAAAAAAATATTAGAGTGAAAATTGGGGATAGATTTTGCAAATGGGAATAACAGCCATTTTGAATCAGTTTTCCAATGCTCAATAGATTTTGCTGCAGTGTATATTAATGTAGGATCATACTTTAATTGAGTGTTCTTCACAAAATCTGGTTGAATTTGCTAAGTTAAATTCACCGGTGCCTCTTTTACTCCTTACCGTTTTAATATTTTTATTTAGTTATTTTATACAAAACTAATTAATTACAAAATTAATAATGATTTGAGAGAAAATATAAAAAAGGTTTTTGTCTTTAATAAAAACAAATATAATCTTTAATATGTCTCTGTTTTTGTTGTATTCAAGCAATGACACAAATGCTATGTGAGGCAATATACAGGAAAAATAATCTTTGAATAATCTCATGCTTATTCATGTCCAATCTATTATCATCATCTATTACAATACTTGATCTCACATTACAGAACATGCGTGAGGGTTGTCATCACTAAACATATCGCCCCTACTATCTCCCGTAACAACAGAATGACCGGCAAGTTGCTGCCCGTAACCATAATGCACTCGCAAGTCATCGTATCCGTGCTTGTAGTAATTATATGAGGAAGCAGGATTTGCGTTGAAAAAGTTTGTCTGAGCTAAGGCCGGATGAAACTGTTGTCCGTATTGCTGAGTTTGTAACTGACCGTTGTATGGGTATGATGGCCAGAGCACTGCTCGCCTGCCTGTTCGCCTGACTACCTTCAGTATCTTTTTTTGATCTAACGATCCGGTGACTGTGACCTTTTGGCTCGGCATGTCGATTTCCACACTGTCTACCCCTGTTTAATCAACTAGTCAGAATAAAACAATGGTAATTGAAAAAATCTATTTCTTCTAACATTTTTTATAGATGGCGAAGGCAAATAAGGGACAAAACAATCATAAAAATAATAGTTGAATATACCTGTTAGTTTCTCAAGCGCTTTTCTTATCTTGCTTTCGCAACTGACACAGTCTATATGAACACTCATCTCAACAATCTAACATGAACCGAAACCGATATTACAAAAACAGAGAAAAAAGAATGTAAAGATGTAATTATTAATGTGCTTGAACGATTGAAGAAAAAAAAAATTGCAAATACATACCGTCATGTTATCCAAAGATCTTAAAAATAAGTTTGAGTTTTACTTCTTGTATTTAAGGAACTCTCTGTTTTTAAATGTTTTTGTAAAGATGGTTCACTAATGCAAATTATATATACAAAGAGGCGTATACATGTTAGATGGCACTGGTTTACATGAACTCAACTAATGAAGGCGTGCCAGGTCATTGAATTCTGAGGTGGCACGCTCTCATTGGCAGAGTCCATCACAGACATAATATTTTCTAACTTTCAAGGTGCAGAACTATTGACCATGCTAGAAAAATATTAAACTATGTAGTAAAAAATTATTTTTGCACCGACTATTATCATAGCAAGCTTCTCGTTTGAAAAAATTTCACGTGCGGTGGTTTCTTAAGAGAGAAATATGGCTGAAAAAGGGGAACAATGTGTTAGTACATGGATTTAAGATGCCTTTGCTATGCCCAAACAGAGCGAAGTTGTATTTTTTAGTTGTATTTTATTTGACTTCAATTCCTCTTATGTTTTCTCCATTAAAATTATAACGTTGATTACAAAAGAGTTACAATCAAAATCAACAAAAACAATCAAAATTAAAATTAAAATATGGTTTTCTCAATGTCAAAGAATACCCTTTGATTTAACATCTAATCGGCTAGTGTCTTGTATTCTTCAAGAAGCAAAATTTGACCTCATATGAAAAATTCACCCGACCTAACTTGAAAGCCGTGATAACCTGTGAGCCCAGAATGATCTGAAATCTAAAATCACCCGAACCCGGATGATCTAAAATTCAAATAATCCGAAACTCAAATGATCCATAACTCAAATGACCTCAATGACCATAATCCCAGATGATCCAAAGCTTAAATGACCCTAAATCCAATATGACATGTCCCTTATATCTCCTAAAAATAACCTGATTTTTTTTTTATCTTATAACACGATATAAAAAATTTGTGGATTTTATCTTATATTATAATTGAATTGCAAATATCGATCTAAAATGTCAACATAAGTGATTCGTAACTTGACTTGAATGATATGTGAACATAATTCGACATGTGAACTGAATCCAATTGACTCACAATCCGAACCCGAATGACTTAAATCCCAATATGTCCCGAATGCCCAAGAATCCGAAATGGCAGGACCCCAAATGATTTGTAACCGTAATGACTCGAAAGCCGAAACCCAACTGACAAGGGCGGAACCAGGATGAGTTAATAGGGAGGTCCGACCTAATATATATTAATTTCTAATGTGTAGATCACAAAGAGGATATAGCAAAGCGGTGTTGTTATTGTTCATGTATTGGGAGGTCTTATGTTCGAACCTTGACAGGGTGCATTTTTTCAGTTAATTTTCTCATTATTCAAAAAAAATGTGCTATCAACGGGATTCGAAGCGTGGTGGGTAGGAGAGCGAGCGACCAAACAAAGCAACATTCAACCATGAGAGCGCATGTTATTATGTGATAAAATAGTAACTTCAATATATATATTATTATAGGGGAGCCGAAATCAGTATATTCTAAAGGCATATATGCATGATTTTCGATTTCTTAGGGGGGGCCGGGGCTCCCGTCAGCCCCCCCTTGGATCCGTCCCTACCAACTGAGCATAACCCAAACAATCCGGAATCCCAATGACCCGAAATCCGAACGACTCAAAAATCTTTGACTATTTTCACGTATCTAATATATTCTTATATATATGTGTTATATATTTGTTAAATAGACATATATAAAGATATGTTAGATAAATGAAAATATATATTAGCATTTAACAAAAAAGAGATATTGAACAGATTAAAGTCAATCTTTGGCAGGTAAAAGTTATAATAATATTTTGGAAAAATTATAACGTAGATGCATAAAAGTAAACTTGAAATATATGCGAAGATACATCAAACATAAAAAAATAGTAAATGAATATTTATAATGATATAATGGATAAATTAAAAATATATTAAAATATTAAAAAAATCTTGAATTATTTTAGCTGATAAATATTACAGATTCATTAACATATTAAGTGAACAGTTAATTTTACACGATGCATTTCATTTACCTCTTTTCGAGAGATATCACTTTGTCATTAGACCATAGGACACACTTTCCTTTTCATTCTTACAATACCACGAGTTATTTTCTCGTTAAGATTTAAACGGGCTGTGCAGGTGAAAAAAGAGACGGTGCAAATATTTAGGGCTTGTTTGGATGGTTAGTATTTGTTTGGTTTAGTCTAGTATTAAAAATATTTTTCAACTTTAAGTAAATGAATGTTTGGATGCATTTTAGGAATTTCTAGTATTATGAATATTTTCCAAATTTTAGTAAATTTTATATGCAAAAGTTCCCACTTTGAAAATTTAACTTTTTGTCAAGTTTTTTTCTAGTATATTATATTATATTATATTAAAATTTATATTATATTCTATTATATTATGTTATATTATATTAAATTAAATTTATATTATGTTATATTAAAATTTATATTATATTATAATATAATATAATATAATATAATTATATATTATATTATATTATATTATATTATATTATAAATTCCTACAAATTTGGTAATTTATATTCAAACACAACATTTTTTCACACACCCTAAAATTTATAATACTTTATTATTTGAATTTTACAAATCCTAATCACAAGAAATATTCTAATACTATACTAGAAAATTGAACACATCCAAACAAGCCCTTAACAACATTTAAGTTACAAAAGTTTATAGTTATTCGAAGATATAGACTTGATTTTCTTCATCATTAATCTTTGCTCTTCTTTTTATGCACTGCATCTGCATGCATGCTTCATTGTAAATCATGATTTAGGAATCAAAAGCTCGCTGCAAAACTGATGCATGAATGCTTTGTGGGGCCACAAAATTGAGAGGAATTATATGTTAGTAGGGAAGTTTACTATTTGGTTTGGTTAACCGAATTGATCATGAACTTTTGAATCGAATAAAAACGGAACTAAACAGAGGAATTGATTGGTTCGATTAAATTGAACAAGAATAATATATCAAATTAAAATTATTCATTGATAATGTAATTGTTATAGAAATTAGAATGTAATTAAGCAAAAGTAACATATTGTTAGTTCATTTGGTCTGTTTATTTATGGGATTTGGTAAAATGAAAATCAAACTATAAATTTAAAATTGAATGATAATAATGTTCAAACCTAACATAAATCCATTCCATACGATCTAGATTCAAATCCAGTAAAAATGAAAATCAAATCGATAGTCTATTATTTTCCCACATGTCAGAATCTTGTTGTCGAACTTCAAAATATTTTTAAGGAGTCAAGACATGTATAACTCGGTGATTAGTCAATTATCAGTGATTAAATATCTCTAGTCCATCTGATCTTATTTTTCTATTTTTCACATTTAAATTTAAAATGACAAAGCAAATCATGCAGGATATGCTGCAGCCGTACAGTCACTTTGCAAAAAGGCTTTGATAGCGATTATGGTAAAAAGTAAAGATATATACCCTATAAAACGTTAATATTTCATATGCACCCATGTGATAGGGAAAATTTATCATATGCCATTATAATTCATGAGAAATATCATCCATAGTTTATTGTCTTAATTTTTCAAAAAATGACTAATGATTCTGTTAATTATTTATTCGTTAATTTACAGCTCAAAACCTCTAGACTAATGCTTCCCTTTACAAAACGCTCCGAATTAACCTATTTTTGTAAATAAGTTGGTAGTTAACTTGAAACTACAATATTTTGTTGCTCCTTTACATATTTTTTGCTTTCTTGCCATACTTCCTCATTCCTCTACCCCTTTTGCATATCAGCATTGTAATTTTCTTAAGTTTTTCGCCTATATCGTGTTCAAAAAACAAAATAAACTAATTAATTGATGGTCTATGACACTAGTGGAATAATTGCACTTAATATTTCTTGGGGAAGTTCAGTCCTGGCTTGACAAGCGGAGAAAAGGAGAGACCACTTTAATTCAAAAGCACTCTCAAAAACATCACCCGAAGAGTCGATCCAGTACAAAACATCGAAGAGCATTTAGAACGAATCACAGCCTGTTGTTTTCGTTTTCATCGTCTATAATTATTGTTTCGTGTTTTGTGTTGGCAGTAAAATTACATGTGCAACAATATTGAAAAAAAAGCGGGCAAGCACAAAGGCAAACATTCTAGACTTCTAGAATCCCTACAATGATATTGGAACATAGTTTACAAAATTTTTTTTATCACAATTTGTATATATAAATTTGTAGTTCCATGATTTAAGGATAATTTTGTTATTTGTAATCATAAATTTTATATTATTTAACATTTAGAAAATTTGATGTACCATTGTAGTTTATATAATAATTATGTTCATACATTTTTTTCATCAAAATTGTCAACTGCCAGAAATTGTTGAAAAAACATAATGGATAAATTTTCAATGAATCATGACTTAAAAGATAAATCACGTTTTCAACATATCTAAAATTATAGCTGAAAAATGAACAACAATGCCGGTCGGACGTCAAAATAAGATATTATTAGATGCTACAATATGCTCGATATCTTCTAAGACAATCTCACCCAAAGTAGGTATTTTACAAATTAAATTAGTTAGACTATAATTTTTAATGTTTAATATTATAAAGTTCGATTAAAATCAATCTTTGCAAAAGCAATATAATTTGAAGCATGTATTATGTTTTTTTGTCTTTTAATCAAAGTTTACAATAGGCCATCATGGCCTAATTTTTAGAAAATTATTGCCAAGTTAAAAAAAAGATGCCTTATAATAATTGCCAGCAATAACACAAAATAGTTTTTAATTGATTTATAATGAACTTTCTATGTCTCCTTTATTATATAATATTTTTTTATATAAAAAAGTACACTTCATTCGGTATAAAAGATAAATTAACAATATAAATAACATAATCCATAACATAATGCATCATACACTAGCATATCCTTAACATTACCATTTTTCTCTTCAAAATCAATACTTATTCCTTTTTGATAAATTCTGATATATTCTACATAGAATCCTACTGATACGATTCTAGATGTCCTGTACCCAACACTCCACACAGACACTCTTTTTCGAAGTAGTTCATTTATTTTCGCTCAAAGAGCTTTCACTCTTTCTCTCCTTTGTCTCTTTCCACCATCTCTCTTCTCCATGGATTTTCCAATGTGCTGAAGTACTTCAAGCTATCTAGCTACAAAAGACTGTCGCTCATTGGGGGAAACGCATTTCCAAGTTTCTTTGTTCTGCTTCTGGATTCATATATAGGTAAAGAATATTTGAAGTTATATTTCTTTCATTTTCTCTTTGATGAATTATATTTGTTGCTGACATTATCAAAATGGAGAATGTAATCTCTTGGGTTTTTTTATTCTATCCGACCAACTCGATTGAGACAGTTTCTTTAAGTGGAGTTGGTGTATCTAACGTTACACCTTTCACCCTTTTTCTGTTTGTTGTTTTCTAGAGTGAAATTCCACCATTTTGTGAAATGAGAGGTTTTAAGATAATTATGAGTTCTTTTCCTGAGTTTGGTGAGCAATAAGAAAAAAGTTTTTTTGTTTGTACGTCTATTTTTTTCCCAATTTTGTTATTGAATCTGCAATGTGCTGCTTTTTTTGAAAAATGCGAAATTTATTTTGCTACAGTCCAAATGCAAAATTTGGTACTTTTTAAAGTTGGTATATATGGCTATTAGGGGCATTTGATTCAGACTTTGTTCAATGTAGCATGAAAGTTTGGAGTATATTTTGTGATTTTGACACTTGACCTTTTTTTATACCTACAATTTATATTCAAAAAAACTATGACGTGTCACAGCCTCACAGGTCCACAATGGACTAACCTTGAAAGTTGGTAGCTGCCCATTAAATTGAACAAAAGCCACAAATTTTGGTGCCAATTTTTACAAATTTGAGATGCTGTTTCTGTAGATTTGAATTTTAAAACTAGAATTTTTTTTCAAAACAGCAGTTAGGTCATGCATATTTATTTTCTTTGGGCCCAATTCACATCTTACCTTCCCAATAATTTCTTTCCGACACGCCCCGCCATATTTATTGCTACTAAACTTATTTTCATTCATATTCAAATAATGGGAGAGATCCATATCTGTCTAGATTGATTGACGCAATAAAAAAGGTACCATATTGCCCATGTGGCTGTTGGCTAAACTATTACTATCTTCTCATTGGCAACTTGTATGCTAGCCCTTCTATTTTTCTATTCACCAACTATTGGGCTAGTGAGACACTTTGTAGCATCTTAAATTTTTGAATTTGTGCATTGAATTATCTGAGTGTTTGACTATATAGTAGACATATCTTCACATTAATTGATTCCTTCTCTCCTTCTCTTACAGATCTCTTCTCTCCTCACCCCAAATGCCTAGATCAAGGTAATAATATAATAAATACTTAATACTTAATTACTACTATATTTTTTTTAAAAGTCTCATTCATGTAATGATTTTGTTTCAATTTTTGATTATTGTATTAAAACAGAGGAACAGAGTTGCCTCAAAGGAATTCACCACGGGTCCCGCTTCATCTAAAGACCACTATATGCACAGAGTCTAACAGCCGGTCCACGGTGGACCGTAGCCCTAAACTCCACCATGACCATCGCTCGCCTCGTAACATTAATCCCTTCCATGAGGTAATTCTCAAAACCCTAATTGTTATAAAGTTCCAAGGTGGTTTTTTGTTGACATTTTATTTTGGTTCGGTAGAAAAAGCGAGGGACTAGAGTTTCAGATCTGGAGACGAAACTGGGTAAAGCGCAGGAAGAGCTGAAGAAGCTGAGAGAACAGCTGGCGTCAGTTGAGCTGGCAAAGAAGGATGCTCAGACTGCACTTGTGGCGGCTAAAAAGCATGTTGGACAAAGTGAGAGTGTCGTGACGGGAGAAGAATCGGTCAAGACTCGAGAGGAAAGCATGATCCAAGAGGTCGAAAGCAAAAACCAAGAGGTCGAAAGCAAAACTCAAGAATTAGCGATGAAAGAATCCGAAGTGAAAGAATCGGCCGAGGCGAAGGTTGAAGAGGGGAGCTTGAATTCTCCACCATTGAATGCTACCGATGTTTTTGAAGTAATAGAGGCGGATAAGGAGAATATAAATGAGAAAAATGAAGGAGAAGAATTAACTAAAGTAGACAACGAGGAAGATATTGCCATGAAAATAATTGAAGAAGCGGTCGTTATCCAAGAGGAAGCCCCAAAAGAATCGCCAAAACAAGAAACCCCCAACCTTGAAACAATCGAACTAAACTTAAAACTCCTACAACAAGAGGAACAAATCCGTCATCTTTCCGACGAGTGCTCCGCAATGCAGAAGAAAGCAGAAGAGGTGATGGAACGAGCAAACAAGATGGAAGAAGGGATGAGAGTCGCCGAGGCGGCGAAGCAGGCGTTGGAGGGCGAAATGAGGAGGCTGAGGGTGCAGACTGATCAGTGGAGGAAGGCTGCGGAGGAGGCGGCGGCATTGCTTGCGAGGGGGGATGGGGATGTGTTTGAAGGGAGAAAGTCGGGCGCGAGGTGCGGTGGTGGGTTGGACGGGAATGGAGGGTACGGGTATGGGTGGGGGTCGCCGGCAGTTGTGGAGGAGGATGAGGGGAGGAGGAAAAGCGGGATGAGGATGTTCGGCGAGCTTTGGAAGAAGAAGAGAGGGACGACAACATAAGTAACGATGGTGAATTTTATTATTAAAAAAACTATGGTGAATTTTGAGGGTGTGTAATTCGTGGTGATTTTTGACATGGAAGGGGTTGAGAGATTAGTGGGCAAGGGGAGGTTGATGTGTGGGGGTTTCTTAGCTTGAGAGATTTCTACTTTTTGGTGGGTTAAGTTTTATTATTGATTATGTTTATGTATGTTTTATTTGGTTGAATTGTAGTTTTATTTGTGTAAAACATGTCTATGGTTTTGTTGGTTTCTTATGTTTATTTATTTGTTTAGTTTTAGATGATTTGGTGAAAATTGTTGGCGTCACTTTGAAAATTTTGTTACAAGGGGGTTAATTAATTGGTATCCTACAAAATGTGGTCAGAAGAAAGGTTGTTTGCATGAGTTCTGATGAATTGGCAAATCAATTTGGGTCTCATGGCTTGCATGAGTTCTCTAGTATATCGGCAAATCAATTTTGATCTCATAGCGCATCACTTTTTAATTCAACAATGTGTGCAGTAAGGAGTTTTAACTGGAAGTGTATATAAATCTATGATTTTGGATATAATGATGGACAGTTTAGGTGAGTCAACTGGATTTTGGATCATGATCTGGTCTCTCTCTCTCACTCTTTCACGGCTAACACAAAATTATTGAATTTCCTTCACCTTAATTAGATCATAATAAGTATGCTTTAAATCAGGCTTGATTGTGAGATTTCATACATTTTGATTATTTTTGTTTAACAACAGACATCTCAATAATCTAAAACAATGTATGACTACTCTGCTCACCTAATTATAATAAGCTTTAATTAATTTTTGGGCCCATTTTAAGACAAGAAAGACTTTTTTTTTCAATAAAATTTTTCTGAAGCTACAGCTAGGATGTCTGAACAAGTCTACGCTGTTGCTGGGGTTTGATGGGAACTGAGAACTGATCTGATCAGCTCTTTTTTTTTCTCCTTTTTGCATGCTTTTGTCTGGCTAGTGGCTAGTGGGGAAAATTTTAAACGCCCCCTCATGTTTCTTTTATTCCCTCTTATATTGACTTTTTTTTTTCTGAAGTGGCCAAAAAAAATATAATAATTAAGAGAATAATCTAGTTTTGAAAATATTTGTAAAACTGATCGTTTCGCCCGGCGAAACTGAGGTAGTTTCGCCTGGAAATTTTTTTTTTTTTTTTTTTTTGCCAATTTCGCTTTTTTAGCTTAATTCAGTGGGACAAAAATGAAAAAATAAATGTTTCGCCCCGTCACTGAGTGAAACTAACCTATTTTTGTAGACTAGGTCTATAAACATTTGCATTTAATTATGGGACATATTATTAATTTATTACAGGAACAATAAAAAATGAATAATGCTTGTTGATAAGGTAACATTGGAAGATATATATTTTCAGGCTTCTCATGTGAAAAATATCTGTTATGTTCCTTATTTCTTCAATATCATTATTTATCTGACAATATTTTGTGAGAGCAACAGACAAATTATGCGTATATATTTATTAATTAAATAAAAAAAATACTAACGTGATTTCCTTCAATTAACAAATGCAGTCAATTAGTTGGATTATGAGTTTTCAATTATCTATATGTCATTATTATATATGCAAAAGTCTAGAAAAAAATGATATGAGTATGCCTCTAATTGATTCTTTGATAATATAAATGAAATATTTTACCGGCAAAAAAAAAAAATTTCACTGGGCGGAACTGGCAAATTTTTTTTTTTTTTTTGAACAGTGCTACTCGGCGAAACAGTGTGAACAGTGCCAGTTTCGCCGCGAAACTGACAAATTTTTTTTTTTTTTTTGACTGGGTGGAACAATGTCTAGCTGGGCGAAACGGCCAGTTTTGCAAATATTTTCAAAACTAGGCTATTCTCTTAATTATTTTTTTTTTTTGCCACTTCAAAAAAAAAGTCTCTTATATTACAGTTGAAGGATATATATCATTTACATTACCTTTTAATATCTTCTTTATTTTATATAAAAAATTTCTCACTAAATATGCAAGAATGTTTATAGTAAATGTAAATCACATTTTGATTATTTGTAAACAACAAGAATAGTCCGTTTGGATTTGGGATAGGGATGACTGATGAGAGAAAAATTGTTCAGTGGTGCCACTTTCACATCATTTTTGGAGCTAATATTGGTTTAGAAATTCATAAATCGGATATAATTGATTCTGAAATAGAAATAAAGAATGATTACTTTCATCTCTTGTTGTTCTTACTTTCATTTCCGGATTGATTCCAAGACAAATTATGTGTCATAGTATATTTATTATTATAGACTATTGATGTTTCAGGAGAAACTTACAAACCCCAAAAAAGAAGTGAAATTATCATAGTTAATTCCATAATGATAATCTCAATACTCTCTTATAAATATACAATGGGTGACGCTATTTCTAGAGCAGACTTTTCTTTGTCTAGAGCGTCATTTAATTTTTTTACAAAATTCCGAAAATATCCTTACTTTAAATATACTAAATATTGATACAAATCATAATTTGTTTGCCTATAATCTCTTTTTGAATTAATTACACCAAATATGGTAACTATAATTAATACAAATCACACAATATCTCATCTTCTTATACCTACCAGCCACGTTTTTTCTATTTGAAGGTTTGATAATATGTACAACATCTAAGAAATTTTGTAATCTTTTTTCTTTTGTTTTTCTTTACTGATTTTTTAATCAGAGTTTTTAGTTCTTGCCATTGAAGTTTATTGTTGATGTATGAATAATGTCAATTGATTTAAATAACTATTTGTTTGGATGCTATATTATTATTGATTTATAGATAGATAATGAGATATATTTATTTTGCATTAGTATTTATTTTGCATTATTGAAAAAAAAAACTCATGAAAAATTTATTTAATTGCTTTATTATTCTGAAGTTTAACCATAAATTAAAATTGTAATCTAACACATATGTTTACTTTACGCGATAGTGGAAAAGCTACTAAATTCGAACGTGACTGAAATATTTGTTTAATTTGTTTGTTACCATGTTTTCTGTAATTAATTAAGAAAGAGATGATATGCAAATAAATATTGATTTGTGTAATTGATATTTACCATAATTAAACGGTATTTTCGGGATTTTAATCAAAAAATTAAATGTCTACTCTAGAAATAGGGCCACCCATATACAATACCTACAAACGAGTCCTTAACCTAGTAATTCAATATCTCAGTCGATATACAACAAAATAACGGTTCAAATTTCACCTTAACCAACTAAATGAGAAAATTGTGAATAATTCCTTTTTGATACTAAAATCTCCTTGAGAAAAAAAAATATAAAATATCCAAGGGCCGACTATATAAAAATTTCTCTTGTTTGGGCCTGTGATAAGAGCTTACTCTAATATATTAGCCCACAAATAAAAATATGAACTTCTACAGAGGCCTTGAAACTTCTCTATCCTTCTTTTAAAAACCCTTTCAAAACCCCACCCACCTTCAATCACTCTTTTCCTCTCATCGACGGAGATTGATTAATGGCGGAGGAGGAGCGAGAACTGAAGCTCGATCTGGAGGAGCTCAGGCGCCTCTGTACCGTCGCGAAGAGGCCGCGTGTCCTCTCTCTTCTCTCCTCTGAAATCCGCAATTTGGATGCCCAGGTTTGTTTTCAAATTCGTTTTAATTCAATTTTTGGGGCGAATTCATGTTTTGGTCTGTTATGTTATTCAAAATTGGTTCTTGAAATTTTATTTGGGCTGCAGAAAATAGATACATTGTTAGTTGTTTTATGCTTTCTTTGTCTATTTTCAAAATTATTCCATTTGGGTATTAATGAATATTTGAAATTTGCGATTTTCTTCATTTGCAGTTGTCAAAGATTAGTGCTTCTGCTATTTCTTCCGAAAAAGCACCTGTCACAATTTCCTTAAACCCCCCTGCGTTAAATTATATTACGCTCGGGTCCTTCAGCTGGGACCAGGATGATGACAAGATTAGGGTAAATGCTTTCTTCTCTTTTATTCCTTCATTGTTTATTTGAATATTTTATAATTGAAATTTATTCGCAAAATTTAGGGTTTATTTCACTTAATTATGCTGAACTGGGGCTCAATTCAAATCTATATTATTATATTTATTATTTATTGTGCACTTATATTTATTTGAATAATTTAAAATTGCATCTTAATGACAAAATATATGATTTATTGAGAGATAATTATACTAAATTGGTGCTCATTTGATGTCCAAAATTCCAAATTATTATATTTATGAAATTATTAAATTTATACTTTCTTGTATTAGATCTATGTGTTTCTAGAAGGAGTTGAGCAAGACAAAGTAGAATCCTCTTTCGCACCCACATCAATAGAAGTGAAATTTCATGAAGTTAAAGGGAAGAATTACAAATGCGCCATTCCGAAATTGAACAAAGAAATCGATCCGCAAAAATGCAAGGTTTTGGTTAAGCCCACAAAAGTTGTCGTCACGCTTTTCAAAGCGTCCAAAGGCAATTGGTTGGATTTGCATTTTAAGGAAGATAAGGTACTTTAATTTTATAAAATTTGGTATTTGTTCTTTTTTATGTTTACTTGCGATTTTAGGTATAATAAAGGAGGTTCAATTAAGTTCCAACATATGGAAATAATAATCGTTATTTGTTACTCTTTTGTTCTTTCCATACATATTTATTAAATTGAAGAAACAATGAAGTAAAAAAAAATTGAACTAATAGTAGCGTTTAACTTAACTAGTAAGTTGTAAGTTTGAATGGTTTTTTACATAAGAAAAGGGTATTTATTTATGCAATTTGTTAATAATATAGGGTTCATTTTACAAATATCCTTATGCATATATAACTCCCTTTATTACTATGTTTTTTCTATCTCTACAGATAAAGCCAAGCTTGTATAAAGATACAGACCCAATGGCTGGAATTATGAATTTAATGAAGGTAAATTTGTGGCAAATTTCCATATCTAACCCTCGTAAATTTCCCAAATACTTTGAGTATTTGAATGATGAAAACTGGCTTATATGTTTCCTTTACCCCCTCACTTTTGTTTTTTATTTCATATTTTAACATTTTATTTCATATTTTTTCAACATTTTTTATCTCCAATCTTGCAGGATATGTATGAAGAAGGAGATGATGATATGAAGCGAACCATCGCCAACGCTTATATGGACGCTAGATCAAAGAATATTGGCTTTCCTTAAATATTTTTGCAAAGTGAAGAACTTACATAAATGGCTTTATAATTTACATAATATAAACTTTTTTGTGTGTTAAAGTGGTTTTATGATTATGAGTCTTAAGCAATTGCTCATGTGTTTTGTAATGCTGATGGATTAGTGGTTTCGTATTCGATAATGAACCGGAGCAAGATGTTTTTGAAATGTTTTTTTTAAGTTTGTGGTTTATATCTTGTCTAATTTTGTGGTAGATTGTTTTATTATATTTCGGTTAATCTTATTCTAATGATACTTCTAGTGAGAATTATGGTGATTAGAATGATTATGATACTTCTGTGTTTGTTGGATTGTTAATCAGTTTGCAGTTTGATGTTCAATCGAGTTCATTGAAGTTTTATGGTCAATCATATTCATAGTTTAACTTGGAAACAGATTGTTTAAATTTACTATAGCTTGAATCTGAAATCAAGAGCCTGGCCTCTTATGTCCAAATTTTCAATGATTTTGATATTATTCTATTCAGAAAAAGTTGAAAATATGTTAGAAATAACTTGTGTTAAATTAGGCTCACACACAGGCACAAGGCGACAACCCGCCTACGTACAAGAAGCCTGCAAGAGATGAAATATGAATCACAATAAGTTGAATAATTGTTTTATTTTGTTGAATGTATTAATTTTTCAGAAATTTTGATATTACTCTGTTTAGGTGAATTTTAGAAAATCCATGAAAACATTCGAAAAAAATGTTGTTACTCCACCTCAAAATCTTCAGATTTTTCAGAATTGATCTGATTTTTTTTCTTATGAAACGAGGTAATAAAAATGAAGATATTTTCTTATTAAAAAAATGCAGGATTCATAATTTTATAGGGTTACACGTACACTTGTCCACTACATGGCACATGCAAAGCCAGCCCCAACAGATGTCATTTGGCAAAAAAAAAAAAAAAAAAACTTTTAAAACTAAACATCTTTCCAATTTTTTCAAGGTAAAATGTTCTTATTTATATCCCAAATTTAAAACTTTTAAAATTAAACATCTTTCCAATTTTTTCAAGGTAAAATGTTCTTATTTATATCCCAAATTTTTTTTTGTCAAAAGAGAGTTCCAATCAATTAATAAATAGACTATGACTAAGTGATTTGTATATAAAACACAACAATTTTATGAAAATCAAAACTCATTTACACAAAATAATAAATGTTGGAAAAAGAAGAAGTCGAAAAATTGTTGCAAATCTACATCATCTTAATTAGATCTGAAGATTTTATTGACATAAATCCAAAAATTTCTGCACTTTCAAGTAACCATATGACATATCAATACTCAATGTCCTCCACATTTCCCTACAATCTCGACCAGATGGTAATCGAACCACACTGATGTAGCAAACCAACTGTTATCTGGTGGGAAACAGAAGCATTATCTTTCCGATCTAACCTGACGACAACATTTCGATTTGAAAAGATTCGGTCGCTGTTTCTCAACTGCTTTGCCAGTTGTACTAGTTCTATACACTCCAAATTTCACTCTCACTTGCCATTTCTTTATAGAGATGTATCCTGTAACACAATGTAGTGTGTATATACTGTTATTTTTTTTTTATACTATTTTTTTATTTTATATATTATTTTATCATTTAATATACTGTTATTTATTCGTTATGTATTTCTTATTTTCTTATTTTATATACTGTTTTTTTATTTTTATATACTGTTTTCATTTTTTATATATATATTGTTATTAGAAAATAAATTATATATATATCTTCATTGAATCTCCTCGTAACAGTCTTGCTACAGAGCATCTTCCTGTTATTTAAATATTGAACCATTTCTTTATACAACTCATCTTCAACCATCTCCATTTAAAAAAAGAAATGCATCCCGTCGTTTAGGAGTGTCACATGAGAGAGAGAGAGATTGAGAGCTCAGATACAATATTATAGAAGGGGATTGATGGGGGAAGAGCCGGCGCCGACTCGCTGGAGCTTTGAGGTGAATTCCAGTCGCTGATTTTCCGATTTCTGAAATGAGTGTCAATTGTTTTTTGGAGGTTTGAATAATTGAGTGTTATTTGCGTGTCCGAGTTTTGAAAAGGCTGTGGTTTGTCTTTCTGAGTTTTGAATTGAGTGGGATTTGGTTTGATTTTTGCAAGGATTTCATGGCGTTTTGGGAGGAGAAGTTCGGGCGGAAGAAGGAATCGAGTAAAGAGAATGGGAATGGGAACCAGTCGGATCAGAGAGATAATCATGCTAATGGGAATGTCAACATGTCTTCTGATTTAGCAGTTTATGAGCAATTTGAGAGTCAGGTCAATTTCCCTCTTTTGTATTTGATTATTTTGTGTTGGCTCACGATACAAAATGTCTGATATTGTTCAATTTGTGAGCGAAAGTAACGTTTATTTAAAAGCATGCTACTTGTTCTGCATGCAAAAAAGAATAGGTGAAATCTAAAATTAAGAAATTTTAGATCTTTATGCAAAAAAAAAAAGGTCAGGATTTGAATTCCAGCGAAATTCATTTTGCAGACTAGCTGATTTTAAGCAGCTAAATAGTCCTTAAACTAATAACTTATTCTTCATTTTTTGCCCAATTTTTTTTCTTTAATCAATTGCATGAAACTCTATTCAAATTTAAGTCTTATTTGAATTATTTGTTCATATTTTTTGTTTAATCAATTTGCACACAATTTCATTAATAAAAAAGGTTTATTAATAAAAAAATATGCATGCAATTTTATTTTGATTTTAGGTACCAGGAGAGATCCGGCCTGGACTTATTTCAGATAGGCCTGCTCATATAATGTGAGTCTTTTATACAATATCTTGCATTTCATTTTTGTGCACTTTATCAGTTTTTTTTTTTTTTTATAAATTATTTTCACCATATTTCTTAATTTTCAAATCGAATGTTGACAAATGTTTAGGGCAAAAAAAAAAAAAAATTGGATTTTTACAAATTTTACTTTGTTTTGAAGTAGATCAAACTTGGAATGTTTATTAAGAAAAATAATATGTTTGTCATTAATTATTAAGTAATGTAAATTAATTACACATTTCTGTCATTTTTCTTGCCTTTTGACTTTTGAAAACCTAATATTTAACTGTATTTTATCATATTTGAATCTGAATTTTCTCTCACTTTTATATTTTTTCAGTCAGAAACCACTTTTTCCTCCATTTGAATCAGCAGAAATGCGTAATTTAGCTGAGACACTAAGCAGGTAATTACTCTCTAAAATCATAATCAAATTTTTACTAATTATCCATTTATTAATATTTAGTCTACTTTATTATATTAATTTCTGTCGAATTAATAAACAGGGATATAATAAGAGGGAGTCCAGATGTGAAATGGGAAAATATAAAGGGATTAGAAACTGCAAAACGCCTTTTAAAAGAAGCTGTTGTTATGCCAATAAAATATCCAAAGTATGTATAATTTAATTTATTATAATATATCTTGTATCTTGGATTTTTGTTTTGTGGGATTTTTTTTTCAAAAAATCCCCTATATTTTCTCAAATTTATTTAAAACCCCATAAATCTTGCTAATATTTTTTGGATTTTTTATGATCAATAAAATGCTTGTTTTATGATAATTTTTATTTCTTTTTGCATGTAAATTTTAGGTACTTTACAGGTCTTTTATCACCTTGGAAGGGAATTCTGCTTTTTGGCCCTCCAGGGACCGGAAAGGTTTGCATTTTGATCCTCAACTTTCTATTTCTATTGTATCTTAATAACCAAATCTTAATTCAATTATTTTTATTTTAATCACAATGTTCATTTTTAATTTTTAATTTTCAGACAATGCTTGCAAAAGCTGTAGCAACTGAGTGCAAAACGACCTTCTTCAACATTTCGGCCTCTTCAATCGTCAGCAAATGGCGAGGTATCACTCATTCGTCTTATTTCAACTCACACACACAACTCACGCTCAAAACGACACACACACACACACACATATCATTCATTCATTCATTCATTCATTAATTATGCCAAATCAATTACAACAGGTGATTCTGAGAAGCTGGTGAAGGTGCTGTTCGAGCTGGCCCGGCACCACGCGCCGTCCACAATATTCCTGGACGAGATCGACTCCATCATCAGCCAGCGCGGCGAAGCGCGTAGCGAGCACGAGGCGAGTCGCCGCCTCAAGACCGAACTCCTCATCCAGGTAACCAAATCATAAATAAATATTGTTCTTTGATGTTGCTAAGTTTAGATGATTAATTTTGATGTGTAATGAAGATGGATGGGCTGGCGAAAACCGACGATTTGGTGTTTGTTTTGGCCGCCACTAATTTGCCTTGGGAGCTGGATTCAGCCATGCTTAGAAGACTTGAAAAAAGGGTATTTTTTTAATTTATTTTATTTTGTTTTGTTATGCATTTTTTCCAAACACCCTATGTTTTCTCAAATTTATGGAAAACTCCCTGACTTTTGGAAGATTCAAACCCCACCCCTGTTTGTGTTTTTTTCTTTTCCGAAAACTAAGTTCTAAATAAACCTCTCAAATTTAGATTTTACTTCCAAAAAATAAATGTTTAATATTAGGTTTTTTTGTAAAATAAAAAGTTAATATTAGGGGTTTTATAGTATTTTCGTCAGGGGATTGTTTTTTTAGCTGCCTAAATTTCCAAAACATTATTAAAAATATATTAAAAAAAAAAATTCTAACTTAACAAACAAAATTTTAGATACTCGTCCCTCTCCCTGAGCCGGAAGCGAGACTGGCCATGTTTGAGGAACTTTTGCCGATATGCCCTAAAAAATCCGAGATTTCGTATGAAACCCTAATTGAGAAAACCGAAGGTTATTCCGGCTCGGATATCCGTTTAGTGTGTAAAGAGGCCGCGATGCAGCCTTTGAGAAGATTAATGTCGGTTCTTGAATCTGCGCAAGATGTTGTTAATGAGGATGGTGAGGATTTTATTTACGTTTTGGTCCTTTATTTTTTGGTAAATGTCATGTGTAGCACTAAAAAATAGGAAATATCATGGATGCCCATTAAAAACATAGGAAATATCATGGATACCCCTAAAAAAATAGGAAATATCATGGATGCCCCTTAAAAACATAGGAAATATCACACACCCTTGTAAAAAGTAAGAAATATCTTGTATCGTGAACATCACATGTACGGATATACCCCTACAAAAAATAAGAAATATCACATATAAAACCCCGAGATTTCTTACGACATAAATGATATTTAGTCAGATGACATTTCATATAAATTTCTCATTATTTTATTTCTTCAAAGATTTCACGAAATACAATTCTACGAATTGCAGAGTTGCCGGAAATAGGTCCGCTGAGGCCGGAAGACGTTGAAATCGCGTTGAGAAACACGAAACCGTCAGCGCATCTTCATGCGAAAAGATACGAGAAATTTAATGATGATTACGGCAGCCAAATCCTTGATAATTAATTAATTAAATTAATTAATTTAGGGGGATTTTTGGTGCTCAAAAGTTTGTGTTGTTGGTTTTGTAAGGAGGTTTGGGATTATATCCTTTGTTGTTTAGGTATAATAATGTATCGTAAATTAAATAAGATTATATATGTATGAAATAAGTTGGTTGAAACTTGGGAGTATGAATGGAAAGAATTTTTTTTTTTTTACTTATCTAGCAGGTAAAATCTGATATGACATAAAAAATCTGCCGAACTTGACATGAAAATTTGATAAATCATTGACACAAAAAATCAACTTTAATTCCAATGGGTCATCAGTAGTTAGTGTGTTGTGTTAGTTAATATTATTAACTAGTGTCATCTAATATGATATGTGAGCGGACTTTGAGCAAGAGAAACCTCGATGGATCAATTATGAAATTAAGAATTTGGTGCAAGTGTCAAAGCTAGAAATCTTAGCAATTTAGTGTCATTACAGACATCCTAATTTTGTTACACAGAACAGAAACAAATTGTCAAAAAAACTACAAACAATGTCAAAAAAAAAAAAAGTACACACACACCACCCTTTAACTAATGTAAATCCACTCTACATATCCCAAGTCATTACAAGACCGGTGTAGAGAGGGATACAGGAATGGCAACGAGAGGAACAACAAGGCCTGCCGCTGCCCCAAACTCCTCAGTCATATCAATATCGCTCGGCTCCATTCCATCAGGAAGCTTCCACTCAGCCGAATTCAACAACGAGGCCAAAATCAACGGAATCATTCTCGTTGCGAGCGGCATCCCAGGACAAGCCCGCCTTCCTGAACCAAATGGAACGAACGAAAAATCCTGTCCTCTGAAATCAAAGTTCTTCTCCAAAAACCGTTCCGGCTTGAAAACTTCTGGATCGGGCCACACGTTGGGGTCTCGAGCGATGGCCCAAATGTTCACCATTAATTGTGCGCCTTTCGGTATGGTGTGACTCGTGAGGTTGACGGTCTCAGATGCTTTGTGAGGTAAGAGAAGCGGTGCGGCTGGGTGTAATCGCATTGATTCTTTTAGCACTGCTTGAAGGTAAGGAAGGTTGTTTATGTCGGATTCAGAAATGTGACGAGACCCGATTGTTTGCTGAAGTTCAGTACGGACTTTTAACATTGTGTCAGGGTTTCGGAGAAGTTCTGCCATAGTCCACTCGATTGTTACCGAGCTCGTGTGTGCTCCCGCGATGAAAATATCCTGATAAAAGAGAATTGTTAGTGAATATTAGGTCAAAAATGAATTTGAGTGCCAATGTCCCCCATAACTGAATTAGTTGAGTGCAAAGCACAATAAACCAATAGTTGTGGGTTCGAGTCTCGTGGCACCAAAAATAGAAGTGAGACAAAAAATCCTCTCTATTCAATAAAAAATCAATTTGGTGTTAAAAAAAGTTAAAATTGATACCGTAATGAGAGCTCTGATTACACGACGTTCGATCTTGTTATCTGCGTGTAGCTCAAGAAGAGAATCTAGGAGATCCTTATTTTTCTCATTGCGAGTGTTTGAGATATTTATTCTGCGGTCTATTACGTCATCAAAGAACTTGTAAAACCTTCGGAGATTCTCGGTAGCTACACGTCGCCTGCTTTGCAAGTCAAGCACTCGCAGGAAAGGAAGAAAATCAGAGATATTTGGTTTTGCGGTCTCTGCAATTGAGGCCGCAATCAACTCATAAAACTCTTGTGCAGAATCAGAGCTAAGATCCACCACATCTTCGGAGAAAAGAACACTCGAGATGAAATTAAGCAACGAGTTAAATACCACAAGGCCGATCCTCATTGATTCACCCGCATGTTGCTCAACATAGGCGACTAATTCATGTGCCTTTTGCTCCCTCATGGCTTGTGACGATTTAAGGCTACGTGCGGAAAATAAACAAGTGCCACAAATAGTGCGAATGTGTTTCCATAAAGGATCGGTGTTGGGTAAGAACACGACGGATATCTCATTGTGACCAAGCGCACGAGCACCGTCCGGAAACCACCGGGAAGACAGAAACTTGTCATTCGTTTGCAAAATTTCTCGAGTTGTTTCAGGAGACGATACGACAATGAGGGTGCTCACGCCGATTTTGAGAGAGATAATTGGGCCATGAATCTTGGCAAGACTAGTGAGTGAGCGATGTGGTAATTCACGTATCAGATCGAAAAGATTTCCGAATATTGGTAAGGGGGTAGGGCCAGGTGGAAGGTTTTGATTTTGTTTGGTGAAAATAGAGAGTAAGTACAAGAAAAGTACTGTGAGAGGAATCCATATGTACCATTGGGTGAAATTGAATCCCATAGCTTTTCAATTAGAGGAGGCAATTTTGTTTGGAATTTTAGGGTCAACTCAAGAGAGATGCAAGGCAATCCTGGAATCTCTCAATTTATAGAGCTATCATTTGCATATATACCCTTTAAACCTACGTATTATTATCATGAATGGCATGAACAATTGAGTACTTGCATGTGTACCAAGCAAAAATTAATTTTCTTAATTCTCACCAAAAAAAAACTATAATTTTCTTGAAACTCTGATTCCTTGATATCAAACCTCCTATGTTGTGGTACATTTTGTTGAACTTTATGAGGGTGTCTTAGTCGTAATCAGTGGCGGAGCTTGATTCGGTATTATGGAGGAGCCAAAATATTTTTTACACCAGTAAATGTGTTTATATATAATATTTTTTGGGGGGGAGCAAGGAGTCATGTTGGAAGGGGGTGAAATAAAGCTCGGCTACGGTCGTAATAGATATTCATCATATATTCTATCTGTCAAATTATTTTGGAGTGTAAAATATACAAGTTTCAATGCTATTTGATAGTATGATATACTAAACCACTAAAATACTATTCGTTAAAAATCTCGACGGGATTAAGGAAGGAGATGTGAATTTATCTTTATAAACAAATCTTGAAAGGGTATATGTGAATGTAGCCTTAGAATAAGGTCAAATATGATCGACTTGTTTCCCAAGCACGAAATGATTAGTCAATTGGACTCCAATTGGGGTTCATTATTAAATGCAAAAGAAAAAAGGATGCATAGATCTCATCCACAAGTTATTTTCTATTGTTTATGTTTTATGCTGTCATGATGCTCCATTATAATAATGCTCATATAGTTTATAAATATATCAAACTTTTGGAATTAATCTGTTTAATGTAACTTGTAAGTACTTATTGAGAAACATACATGCATTGTTCTATCATCCAAAAAAACTTAAAAACTTGCTCATATATAATATTAGTAAGTAGGGATATGCATTGCTTCTATTCACCTAAGAATTTATAGTTTAACATGTGTACATACCAAATTGTTTTTCTTAATGTTAAAACACATATATTTACACCTGAATATTCAAACTAACAAAGTACTACTGTTTTCATATTGTATGATCCAATTCACGGCAATACCGTGGAGTTTGAGATCTCTATTGGTTTGCAAAATCACCTCCAACGTTAATCCCTTTGCATCAATTCTGTAATTATGATAACAAAGTATTACTGTTTTCAATATTGTATGATCCAATTCACGGATTGCCATGTAGTTTGAGAGCCCCATTAGTTTGTAAAATCACCTCCAACGTTAATCTCTTTGCATCAATTCTGTAATTATCATTTGATTTATCACCAGATAAGATGTATTAGTTTATGCTAAATGCACTCTAAACAGTTTCAAACTTGAAGAAGATGTTCACAAAACTATTCAAAAAAAATGTCCAACAAAAGAAACCCCAATTTGCAAAAGGGGCCCGATTTTTCAAATTTATTGGGCTTATCTGGATCCAGTCGTGAGATGTTGGGCTAGGCCTTTTCTGTAAAACATAAGAAAAAAGTTCATATTCCTATTTCCCACAATCTTTTCATTAACATCAGGAGTAAAATATTTCCACGGCAAAGAAAATAAGCACATAATGAACAATTAATAGTCTTTTAGTACTCTAATAATTGGTATTTGGTGACATGATAAAGCAACTGACGGTGGTGGTTAGTTAAGTTGCACTAAAACGAATTTTTTATGATATATATGTTACAGAAGAAATATTATAAAAAAATGATGACAATTCAATAGACCCGTCAGTGTCAAATTATCGTGCAAATTACTTTTATTGCAAGGACAATCTCTTTATTCACCCTCTCCGTCACACTAATTTCTTCATTTCGACGGAAAAAAATGGGATTTTTATTGGAAAAATCAACATCAACTTTCACGTATATGCCACATATTTTATGAAATATATAACAATGTTATTTAATACAAATAAACAATTTAAGTTACAAAATACTTTGATCTAGATAGTGATTTTTTTTAATTGTAATCTAGATAGTGATTGATGTTAGACGTACAAATAATTAAGAAGAGTCGTGGAACAAAGGAGATTCATCAATGATGAGTTTTCATACACATCATGCGACGAACCTCTCGTGTTTCCATCATGCAAATACTTTTATTCAATCATCTCCTCAAACATTTTCTTCATTTGACGGCTAAGTGGGATTTTATTGGAAAAGTCCACATCCTGTTTTAATACATATGCATGGTAGGGCAGGGATTAATTGGCCAAATGATTGATAGAAACTATTATGTCATAGTTCTTATTTCAAAGAACAATGTACTAAACAATTACTGATAATCAAATTTGATCCAGTGATACTCGAACAAGAATTTCTAAGAAACAAAATTCTTTGATATCGGGAGACTTTTTCGTTTAGTAATAGATAATATTTATCAGCAAATCAAGTTTTGGTTATGAATGTAAATATTTATCAGCAAATCAAGTTTTGGTTATGAATGTAAATATTTATCAGCAAATCAAGTTTTGGTTATGAATGTAACATCTTTCATATCAAAACCTGCTATTCAAAAAATATATTTATAACAAACCCCCAATTTTGAAACAATTCCTTCTTCTAACAAGTAACAATTTCCCCAAACAATATCTCTTGGACCTCTTCATCTCACTAAATCAAACTCTATAATCCATCCATAAATAAACATAAAAACATTTACATCCAACAATGGCGCGCCGCCGCGAAAGACCCGCACTGCTGGCTGCGCCTCAATCTCTCCGACTGGGATTCCGTTTCTGCTACCATTCCGGTTTATATACCTTTCTGTCAGGTGTTGAATCGCGTGTTAGGGTTTGTACGTGAATGGGGAGAGATCGTTGAGGAAGTTTACTTTCCTTTTGTTGCTCGTGAACAAGATCTTTTCATGGTTTCTGAAAGGTGATGAATGAATATATGCATTTCTCAAAATATTTCCATTTTTGACAAATCATTTGTGTCATATGAAATATTTTTCATGAATCGTTTCAGGCTGCCGAATTTGCGCTACTTGAGCTACCCAACGTCCAAAGAACCTGGAAAGATATTTCGTTCTGCTCTCACCAATTTCAAATCTCTCAAAGGCATAGCAGTCCATATAATCATCTTCATAACCACCGAAATTCCTTCCCTTTTAAGCACGCATTTTCCCGACCTTTCTGAATTAAAACTTTTCGGCGAACCTACTTTTTACTGTTCTGGCACGGAGATGATTTGTAAGTCTTTCCCCAAATTGAGGAAATTAGAGATGCCGTTGCATTATTTGCGAATCGATACCAGTGCAGTTCTGATGTTTCTCAATTTATTGGAACATTTGGAATACCTTGATATTTCGGGATGTGTTTGGTGGATTGACAAAGAAATAATTGAGAAGGCTTCTAGGTTGAAAGACGTCTATTTGGTGTTTCCTGACCGGCTGACTTGAGTGTGGTTATTGGTTAACTCTACTAATTATTGCAGTAACTTTTTTGTCCTTGTTTGAAAGAATGTCAACAAGTTTGCACATACTATTGTGTTTGCCTCTGTGTATTTACCTTCCATGCTTTGTCAATGTGATCCACTGATCCTGAATGAGCTCATCATTTATTACCGTTGATGTTCTCTTTTTACTATGCTATTTGTATTTATAATCATACAGGAATATTACATATCAGGTTCTCTGTTTTATTTTTTTCATGGATCTTACTGGGACCAAATACATTGAGGTCATGTCATTTTAATATGCCTTATCTCAAAATATGGTCCTGCATTTGGTGCATTGTGTGGTCAAGCCATCACATAATACAATTGAATAAATAATAATTGATGTAAACGATGAGTGCATCATAATCATCAGATAAGCCGTATTAGTTGATGCTGAATGCACTCTGAACAGTTTCAAACTTGAGAAGATGTTCACAAAACTATTCAAGATTAAGAAGGAAATGTTCCACAAAAGGAAGTAGGAACCCAATTTTTAAATTATACTGGGCTTATCTGGATCCAGTCGTCAGATGTTGGGCTAAGCCTTTTGTGTAAAACATAAGAAATTCCATATTCCTATTTCCCACAATCTTTTCATTAACATCAGGAGTAAAATATTTCCACTCCGTAGAAAATAAGCACATAAAAATTAACAATTAAAAGGATTTAATACTTTCTTAGTAATCTAATGGTCGGTGACATGAAAAAACAGCTGACGGTGGTGGTTAGTTAAGTTGCACTCAAATTTTTTTTTATGGTGTACAGTAGAAACTTCTTAAATTAATACTCAATAAATTAATAACCTCTTTAAGATAATTATTTTTTCCGGTCGCGATTTAGGTCCATTATATAAATTAATAATTTTGATAAAATAATAAGATAATAATTTTTCAGAAGATCTTTATATAAATATATAAATTAATTAATAATCTCCTAAAGATAGCTAGAATAATTTAGTAAAATATGAATCTATTGTTGTTTGCTTCTTATTGAAATTTTAATCAAAATGAATTTCATCTCTAACTTTTCTCACGACTTTTTTTTTTGTTTATATAGTAGTTCCTTTCATCATTATATATTTAACGTATTTAGTTCTAGTATATTGAATAACTAGATTCAAGTTCCTAATATTTAATATTCATGTATTTTCCTATGTAATTAAATTTAAGTTCGCTTAATATAAAAGACATATTTTAATTAATAAATTATTAATTTATCGATTAATTAATATTTCTCTAAATTAATAAAATTTTACGATCCCGACAGTATTAATTTATAGAGGTTCTACTGTATATGTTACCGAATAAACATTATGAAAATGATGACAATTCATTAGATCCGTCCATGTCAATCAATTTATGATATCTCAGTATACAATCGATGTTAAATTAATTAGAATCTTTCTACATTTGGGATTTCCATTCCATACCATCAGTTCTTTTCTTCTCTTTGTTAATGGCATGTCTCCTTTTTAATGAGTTTTCCGTTATCGTAAGTAATATGTTTGCTATGATAAGTATAGATGTGATACTGACAATATGATAAGTATAGATGTGACACTGACAAATGTCGCGATTACATTAGCACTCGTATAAAACTAAAAATGTAGTTTTCATGACTGATTGAACAAAAAAGATTATATATATTTTTTAATTATCGGAAGCGGGCGAAACACCTGTCAAAGAAAATTACTAAATAATTTTCATTGAATATATATGAGGCCTTGAATATTTCAGTTGAGGTTTTATGGAAGTACATGTTGAGGAGTTCTATTATCAAGAAAGAGATTTTATAGTTTTTTGCTATGAAATGGTTATTCTGATATTTGAAAGGCCGGAAAATGTTATACTTTTTTTTTCTATACTAAAAACGAAAGATTTTAAGTTGCCAAATTGTGAAACTTACTAACGTCCAATCATGGCAAAAACAATTGCATTCATTTGAGATAATTAGAAATACTCATAAATTAATACAAAATCACAATTAAAATTAACAAAATGAATTACAATTTTCCTAATCTACCCTACGAACATTTCAATATTTCACCTTACAAAATACACATGTCGTATATCCTGATCCCTCTTGCTCCTTATTTCTTACACTTTCATATGTTCTATCCCTAATTCAACCCCAAATGGCTTTTGCATTTGCGGCCAACTCCACTTCTATTCGAGCTGGGAATTCCGGGATTTGTGGCGGGAAAAACTCCATCTCGAGGGATGAATATATAGACTCCACCTGGTTCAAGCTTCAGAAAACCCTCGTAAGGAACTAAGATGTATATGGTGTCTACAATGGCATTAACATGTCCGAATAAATATTCTTCTGGCGCCAACAAATCAATCACCTTCTCTTTGATTTATTGGGAGTCGAACGGTGTAGTGTACACCATCAAAGGTGATCACCGCCGCCTCTTGGACGGATGGCACAGATGGAGAAAAATATGATCTGAAATTACCCATATTCTTCCTATAGTTCCATAGTTTAGTAACTGTGTGCAAAGCAAAGAATAAAATAGCCCATTTTTGTTGCTACAAGAGGAAGAAGAAAAAGAAGAGAAGAAGAATTATGATCAATTGCGTTTTTGGAATGGGAACAAATTGAGGCTCATATATAAATTTGAATTATAACAAACTAAACATATATATTCTAAATAAAGAACTAAGTTGGATGTTTTTCGAGAGCTGAAGGTGTCATTGACTAAATTTAGTTAACGAATTGTCCAAGAAGATATTTTGACAATTGGAAGATGTTTTCAGAAACAGATTTTGTCTAAGTTTGCACTTCGAAGTGTTTGAGACAAAGAAAGATTATATATATCCCATTTTAATTGAAGGACCATGTTATTGGATGGTTCCTGTTGTTCACTTCTAACTGCATAAATTTTAATGAACAATCTAAAGAAAATTAGAAGTAAAAATTGTTGAAATTCTATTCTACATATAATAAATAAATCAATTAGAAATAATAATAAAATTATACAACATAAATTCCAAACGAACCCGGCCTACAGTTATCGAAATGGACAAAATATACTCGGATCAGATACGGGCAGTTATGGGGATGAAAATAAATGCGGATAATATTCATAACCGTACCTGATGGATAACATGTGTGAAATGAGAAATTTTTATATATTTATAAGTAAATTTAAACTTTTGAAAACTGTAATATTTTAATTTGGATTTATTAATTTTGAGTGTCTTAATATTTTAATTTTTGAGTGATGTGTAACTTTGTGTTTTATTTTTTTTTCTCATTTTCTCATTTTCATATTTTTTGTGTTTTAATTATTATTTACGGGTATAGGATTTTTCCAGTGGATACACACGCATACCAGGCAGATCGGGTATAGGGATGAAAAAATAATCTGGATTATGCTGGATACGAGTACGGTAATAAACCGGTTTTAGACAAATCGGTTATTGGTAAGGCAAGTCCCATTAACACCCCTACATATTGTCTTTGTATAATTGTTACTGGCCAATATTTCTCCCTTCATGAAAATATTATTCTTAAACTTATCTAAAATTTAACAAGTTTTGAAACTTGTTATCATTTGAAATATAAAAAATTTCATGTTTTATATGCAAGTTGTTGGCTTTTTTTTGGTTCTGTGACAATGAAACAAATATTATAATATTTAAAAAGTTGGATAATGTTGTACTGACAATTCTTTCCTTCTATATAAAAATATATATTTATTACGTTGCAAATGGAGCAATTTACACATGTCCAATCTCGACAAAAAAAAATTAAATTCATTTAGAACAATTAGAAATAGTCCGGAATTAATAATTAAAATATCACAAGTGAAAGTAATAACATAAATTCAAAATTTCTTAATCTACTCTACAAACATTACAAAATTTTACCATAAAAAAAATACTCCTGCCATACATCCTAAATCCGTATCACGTCTTATCTCCCACACTTTTTTGTGCTATATCCCTAATTCAGCCCCAAATGGCTTCTGAATTGGCGACAAAATCAAACCATGTTCGATTTTTGTTGTTTCGTGTTCTTTGTATTCGTTTTAGAATAATTCTAAGAATATTAATTTGTTCTTCACTCAATTTGCATCGTTCAGGGAAATCTATGATAAAGTCCTTCATTTTTTCTCGAGGGATGAAGAAATAGATGCCACCTAGCTCAAGATTCTTCCAAACCGAATAATGAGTTAGTGTGTAGCAATTGTTGTTTACAATGGCATCTACATCTGCAAGGTAAGGTTCATTCGGTTCAAAATAATGAACCGCTTTGGCATAGTGCATTGGGAGTTGGGCGATGTGGTGCATACCATCTGAGGTTATTACCACCGCCTCCTGGACAGATCGAGACATGATCTAATATTTACCCATTTGATTGCAAGCTTATTAATATTTGTATTTTTGGAATGGGAACAAATGGTTGTCATAAAAAAATTGAAGAAGAACTGACTAAACAATTGTATTCTAAATAAATAGGGAAAAAATTTGAAACTCTCAGTCTTATTTAGTTTTTATTGACTTTCGAAAAGAGCTCAAATTATGAGCTGGCCTATACACTTGAATATTTTTTATTAGCTCCTACTGACTTCAATATATTTCTGTCTGAAATTTTAACCAGTTCATATTGTTTGCTCCCGAACTCCCATATTTTTCAGCTCAGAGTTTCATAGTTTTATTTTAGTTTGTACTTATATATTTATATTTACAACAATATACCTTAGATTCTAAGCATTATACTTTTATATTCTCGATAATATAAATTATATTCTAAACATTATACTTTTATATTCACGACAATATACCTCACATTTTAAATAAGAAAAATAGAATGCTAAAATAGTTGAAGGTACAATTCTCATTATACATATATAGATGATGACATTAATGAAGAGATTTCTTCGCAAAAAAATGACAACATACCTTTATATCACAATAATATATCTTAGATTATAAACATTATACTCTTATATCCCAATAATATACTTTATATGAGAAATTCACTAAGAGCCATAGAGAGATACTAAATAAAACAATCAGATGTTGAATTGTAGGAGTTATTTTGGAGCTTCTAATTTTGTCAACAAAATATGAGAGCTCGGGAGTGCATAGAATCGGGAGTTCCAAAAAATTTCAATTAACTCCCAATTTTGTGGATACGTGACGGCCTCTTTTTGAACGGGAACTAGGGAGCCACAATTTGTGGGAGATAATTAGTTGGATCCTTCTAAATAAAGAGCAATGTTTGATTTTATTGACTAAATTTAGAATGTCTTTTGATCTACCAAATTATTAGTAACATCTTACTGTAAAGAAACCAGACAGTCACACAGGGACTGAACCAGATAACCGCGTCGCTAACAGAGAAACAGTACAACAGTGACTGCGCAATAACACGACAGCACTAAACCAGCAGCGACCTTGTGGTTATCAGCAGCGGAAATAATAGTGCAGCAATAAGCTCACACTAGCCCAAGAAAGAACAATAATAAAATAAGAAATGATTGAACAATGGAACTTGAAAAATAAGATAAATTTCTTATTACAAGAGAAAGAAAGAGATACAAAATATTGTTGTTGTTGGAATGAATAAAACTCTACCCCTACCCCTCTATTTATAGGATAGTCATATCTAATATAAGAAAATAACCCAAAGAATTATTGCCCTAATTAACACCTAATACATGGAAATATTAAACCTCCTTGTCAAGAATTCTAATTCATGGTAATACCAAACTTCCTTGTCAAGAAATCTTATTTCCAAGAAACATCTTTTCTAATTTGTTGACTGTCTTCATAACATACAAATGTATCTTTATATTTTAACACTCCCCTTTAAAGTGTATTTGGCCAAGAGGCCCAATTTGGCTCGCAATAACTCAAATGATCCCTTGGAGAGAGACTTGGTGAAGATATCAGCCACGTTGTCAATGCTTCTCACCTCCTCAACTCCAGTAATTCCATCAAGTACCTTTTCACGAATGAAGTGATGCTCGATCTCGATGTGCTTGGTTCTCTCGTGACAAACAGGATTGGTCGCCAACTTCAACGCACTCTGATTGTCGCCTCGAATAACCGTAGGACCAGTAACCGCATTGTAAACATTCTCGACCAACCTCCGCAACCAAACACACTCTTGTGCCGCAAGTGATGACGCACACCGCCTCGGTAGTAGAAAGAGAGACCGAATCTTGCTTCTTACTATACCAAGAAACACTTGCATATCCACAAGAGAAAACATAACTGGATGTTGATCTCCGATCATCCAAATCACCGCCCATGTCAACATCGGTATATCCATGCAAAACGAACCAAGAACCCTTATCATAAAATAAACCGAGATCAAGAGTCAAACTCACATACTTGAGAATTTTCTTCGCTGCATCCAGATGCGACTTTATCGGAGCTTGCATAAACCGACTCACCAGGCCGACCGCGAAGGCAATATCCGGTCTAGTAATCGTGAGATAAATCAGGCTTCCAACAAGAGCACGAAACTTCTGAGGATCCGGAAGTACCTTTCCATCATCACGTCTCAATTTGAAATTTGCATCTAGCGGTGTCGAACAATGCTTACCTTCTTTTACGTCAAATTTCTCGATGAGCTTCCCAGCATAGCCCGTTTGAGAGACTAAATACCCGTCTTTCAAACCTTCCACTTCCAATCCCAGGAAGTGACTAAGCTCTCCAAGATCCTTCATCTCGAATCGAATAGAGAGTTCGCCCCGAAGTCTTGCAACTTCGCCTTCATCATTGCCGGTGATGATCATGTCGTCCACGTATAAAAAAATGACCACGTGTAGACCCGCCTTCCTTTTCACAAATAAACTGTGATCCGAACTCGAAGAATAATAACCACAAAATTGCAAATATTCCGCAATCTTGCCATACCAAGCTCGAGGTGCCTGCTTCAAACCATACAACGTCTTCTTCAGCTTGCACACATAGTCAGGACGAACCTTGAAAATATATCCAACCGGTTGCTCCATATAAATCTCCTTGTCGAGTTCACCATACATGAAAGCATTCTTCACATCCAGCTGCCACAGCTTCCAACCTGGCGAAGCAGCCATTGAAATCACAACTCGCACGGATGTCATCTTGGCGACAGGACTAAAGGTCTCTTCATAATCCTCGCCATACCGTTGAGAAAAACCTCTCGCTACAAGCCTAGCTTTATAGCGCTCAACACTCCCATCCGTCTTGCGTTTCAACTTGCAGACCCATTTGCAAGTAACCGGGTCCACTCCCTTAGGCTTCGGAACAAGATCCCAAGTTTCATTTTTCCGAAGAGCTTGCATCTCCTCGTCCATAGCATCTTCCCACGACTTGTTACCTTTCGCCTCCTCAAAGCATGAAGGTTCACCATCTGTCGACCCTGAAAAGAAATACAAATACGTCGACACGAAGTTTTCATCTCTATATCTAGCCGGCCGAGTTACCGTCCTTGTCAATCTCCTTAGAGCTTGTGTATTTCCCTCTTCTTGCGATCGCACTTCGTTGCTCTTCCTGTCACCTTGATCCATCTCACTTGAACTCGTGACAGTCGACGTAGGCGACGAGAACCTCGGATCTTCACTCGGTTTACCCATGTCATCAACATCTGGGTTTCCTACGTGAACAACATGATGGTGTTATGCCCTAGGCCAAAGTGTTTGTGACCTAGATGATGGATTGTAATAACAAACATAATATTTATTCTAAGATATTTCATATAATATGTGCGTATAGGTTATTTTAATATAATTAAAATAGACCATGAATATGCAATTCAACTTTATGTCATCAAAGTGTGTGACTTTGATAGTAAAACTATAAAGTGTTATGAATGCTATTCTAAATCGTCCCTGGTCATTTATAGGATATTTGTAGAGACAAATATACTTGCGGATATAAATAAATATATATATTTATATACAAGCTATAAATGTACACCAGTATATTAGTTGACTGATGATTATGTTTTACTGATCATGGATAAATAGTTATCAAGTCATTAATATAGGTATATGTTAGAGACCATATACTGGATTGACCCGTCATAAGAATGCTACATGTTTTATGTCATTAGCGATTCTTGTAACATAAAGTATTTATAGTCCTTTGACCTGAGATTGTCTCGGTTCCCAGCATGAGTAATTTTATACTTTAATATAATCTAACACTGCCTTTAACCGGGTGGTCATAACGGTTATAATTAGGTATACAATGAATCATGTAGAGGGATGAGTGCAATCAAGACGGGATTTGTTCCTCTCATAAATGAGAGAGATATCTTTAGGCCTCCTGATGAATTGAACTGAAGAAATGTATGGCCATACTCAAATGAATTAATAAGAGTTATTAATGTCATTTGTTCTTGTTCAGTTTAATTCGGGATCAAGAAATATTAATCGATTAATATAAGGATGGCGTCTTACATGCCTTATGATCGATGAAGATATCGCGTGATAAAGGGACTAAATACGTGATTGTTGATTAGGTAAATCGGATCACCTATATTCACTTAAATTGGGTAGTCATGATGGCTTGCTAGAGTCCGCTCATGATTTATAGACTGTCAAGTTTATTGCCAACATTAAGTGAATCTACAGGGTCACACACAAAGAACAAACTGAAACGGGCGCAGAAAATCCTAGCGACTTATATGATGAGTTGCATAGGAATGTCACAAAAGATATTGTCATCTTATGTGATAAGATGTGATATATATGTATATAAAGACTATGAGCACACAAGATCATGTAATCTAGAAGAGTCTAGATGATGATATGTGGATAATGATGAGTGATGTCATACACATCTTTTAGTGTGAATAGACATGACTCTTCACCTCTATATAAGGACATAGAGGGCTCCAAATTCATTGTACCAAATAATTCTCTCTCTCATTATTTCTCATTCTCTTTTGTGAGACAAAAAGAGAGAAAATATCATTTCTCATTTGTGTGACAAAATTACTAAAGGGTGCTTTCCTTTTATATGACAAAATGAAAGGTGCAATTATATGAGAGAATTATACATCTTTTGTGAGACAAAATAAGAAGAAGAAAAAGAGTTTTCTTGTGCAAGAGAAGAACAAGCTACTAGCATATATATTGTTCTTCTTCCCGTTTTAAGAAGTTTGTTCGTGTGGATACCGGTAGAGGCGTTCGTACTTTCGGCGCTTGTAATCTATTCGGCCTAAGAAGATGAGAACGGGTTGTTGAGAGTTTTGGTGGAGACCGATTGTGTGTGCGGTAGACGACTTTCGCATGATCCGACCTAGACGGCCTAGACGGACGGAAAACCGGTTAGGACGGTAACCAGTTTAGAGACGTATGGACAACACGCATGGTTTGAGCGTCACGGATTAAGCGTAATCCGAAAGGTATTTTTAAGATTGATTTCTTTGATTTAACCGATACGCACGGATCCTCGGATTGGTTTTGGACGAAATTTTTTGTTTTTCCGCTGCGTTATGCACGTCCGAAACCCAACACAACAGGTGGCGTCGGCAGATTCGAAACTACCGCTTGGGAACCACCATCACCATATAGAGAAGACGCTTCATCAAACACCACGTCTCGAGAGACAATAAATTTATGAGTTGTCGGATCCATACATTTCCATCCCTTCTTTCTTTGATCATAACCAATGAAAATACACTTCCGAGCCTTAGCGTCTAACTTCGTCCTCTTCTCATCCGGTACGTGAACAAAGCATGTACAACAGAACACCTTCAAATGCTTCACACTTGGCTTCTCATCGAGTATCAACTCGTGAGGTCACTTTATGTTAATCGGACTACAGGAAAACCGATTAACCACGTAGGTAGCACATGGCATACCTAACACCCAACTCCTATATACCTCCACCAGATGCCTAATTTTCCTCTCTGCCACACCGTTTTGCTGCGGTGTATAAGTACAAGTCAACTCCTTCTTGATGCCATGCTTCGCGCAAAATGAGAGAAAATCCTTGGATGTAAACTCGCCTTCATTGTCGGTTCGAAACTTCTTAATCCTTTTACTGAGCCTTCCCTCAATCATTGTTCTAAATTCTTGAAATTTAGAGAACGCCTCCCGTTTCTCCTTTAGAAAATAAACCCAAGTATACCGTGTGAAATCGTCGACGAGTATCAACATATACCGAGCACCTCCGTACAACGCATTTTGCGTAGGACCCATCAAATCACCATGAATAAGTTCTAACGCACCTTTACACCTTGACTGAGACTTCTCGAAAAGCAGTCTATGAGATTTACCATATTGGCAACCCTCACACCTCAACACCACTTGCAAAAGAAAGAGACGGAAGCCCGTTGACAAGATTCCTCAAAACCATCGCCTTCAACTTGTCAATACCAATATGGCCGAGCCTAGCATGCCAAACCGACACGCCATCATTGTTGCTCATCTTGTGAATATACGAGGAAGATGCCGAAAGAACATATAAGTCCTTTACCCTCTTACTGACATGAGTAACATCACCCTTCACCTCCTCCACATTCCGGAGGAACTTCACATCCTTCGGGCCAAACAACACATAGTGACCAGCATCAACCGCATTCGCCACCGACAGAAGATTCTTCTTTATACCAGGTACGTGATAAATACTGTCGAGAGTTATCGACCTGTTGTCTTTATCAGAAACAACAACTGCGCCCTCATTCACCACGAACACTGTTGTCGGCAGTAACAAAGACAGCATTGCCTTTATACCCCCAAAATGAAGAAAACATGGAATCGTCACCAATCAGATGATGACCACAACCGGAATCAATGATCCAGTTGTCCTTGTAGTTAATAGAAGCTCACACGTCTAACGAAACTCCTTCTGCTACGAAACCTGTATCCAAAACTTCACTCTTCACAATATCCTCCTTATCCGCGGCATTTCCTTCCGTCAACTTAACACAATAATTCTTCCTTATGTGACCGAGTTTTCTACATCGGAAACACTTGATAGATGGCCGAGAACCACTATTTAAAGAAGACCCCCCTTCTTCATAACTTCCTTCTTCCGCTCCTCTTGATCATACCGAGTTTTTAATTTGTTAGACACAAGAGCGTGACCTTCGCCTTCAGAAACTGAATCACCCGCCATTTGTCGAGCCAACGATTCTTGAGAAGCGAGCAAATTTTCAAACTCCGTCAAGGATGGTTGTTGCGCCCACTCTTGTATTGAGGTAACGAACGAGACATATTTTCTTCGAAGACCGCGAATAATATACCGCTTCAACTTTTCCTCCGAAATAACCTCTTCTGGTTCAAGATAGAAATTTCAGAACATAAACCCTTTACTCTCAAGAAATATTGAGAGATAGATAATTCACCTTGTGTGCAACTCGCCAACTCATTCTCCAGAAATTGTAATCGTGCCGTGCTCTTCTTGTTGAGCAAATCATCAAAAGTTCTCCAAATCTCAGCCGCCGATTTGCACCCCTTAATATGCTCGAATAGATTACGTGATATCGACCTCTTCAACAAGAACTCCGCCTTAGCATTCGCTTTTGACCACTCAACTCTGTCTGCATTCGTCACCGTACAATCCGTACCGATGACAGGCGTCGGTGCAACATTCGTACCAACAATGATCTCCCATAACCCCTCACTCTTAATATAAGACTCCATACAACTCTTCTACATAGAATAATTCGAAAGATTTAAAGTCTCAATTCCAAGTCCACTAGCCCGACCTCCAAACTCCATGGATGCCGTAATAAACAATCTCCTTCTTCACTAAGAGACGAGAACAACACCGTCTATCGCCAACGTCGTCGTCTATCGCTCTTGAAGCTCTGGTATCATGTAAAGAAACCAGACAGTCACACAGAGACTGAACCAGATAACCGCATCGCTAACAGAGAAAAACAGAACAACAATGACTGCACAGTAACACGGCAGCACTACACCAGCAACGACGTTGACTGTCTTCATAACGTACAAATGTATCTTTATATTTTAACACTTACTATATTATTAAGTCCATGCTGGCCAAAGGTGAATGTAATAAATCAACTAATTTAAATCCTTAACGAAATAAAATGGAAGAGTGCCATAGAGATGGCAGAGAAGTTTAATTTTGTTTTGAATGAGTCAATTCAAAAATATTGTTTTAACTCTTTTTCTCTATTTTACTCTTCAACTATACCAAACATTATTGGTCTCAAATGTAACTGATACTTTCACATAAGCAGGACAAAATCTTGTCGGGTAATCTGTAATCATCACAGAGATGAATGGTTCTAAGTTTCTGATTACCGTGGAATCTCGGAAGGTAAAGTAACTTTGAGGAAAGCTCACCTCACCTCCAAACTATGTGGAAGATGCGCTGTAAGAAAAAAAGAACACAATAAACATATGATTCATGTGTTGTCACTAACTAAAAATCATGGGAAAAGAAGGACCAGAAATTATTCGTTGTGATGTGATGTAGTCTTGTTATATGTGGTACCGGCTGAAAAACATATCATGGCGAGGTGTTACTTTGTCCTAAATATTTTTCTTTAAAACATAAAAGTTAAGATCAAGATGCCACGTCAGCATGGTCAGAATAATTAAAACGTGTCATAATATCTGGAATTAAGGGGAAAGGAACAATGTTAGAGCTATGCATTTTATACATTCTTCTTAAGGATGTGGTATATATATAATATTTGGACCAAATTTTAAGATTCTGAAAATTTTGTGTATAAAATAGTATGTAGAGCACTTTTCAAAAAAAATAGTATATACTATATAGAGCAATTTTTTTAGACTTTTTTCTTTTCCACTTAATGCATATTCATTTATTAACGACACCTTTATCTCGAATTAAGTGGCTCTAAAAAAACAGAGAGATAAGAATACCAAAACAAAACAAACTTGCCTTTTATTTGGAGGGGCAGAGCTTACCAGCAAAAACCGGCTGGCATATGTACCGTACGGGTACCAAATCTTATCTCATCCTTGTGAGATGTAAAGGGGGTACGGGTAACATAAAGTGTTTATTAGTGTATTTATAGTGTTTAAGATATTAACACTAGAACTAAATAGTACATTTCTTCCGTAAATAATTGTACATTATAAAAAATTAAGAAAAATGAAAACCTAGAAATATTTTGTACGGCCTGTTTGATAAAAAGGGAGGGAAATATTGAATGTGAAGATAACTACAACGTGGCTGTGTCCCTACAGAAACAATGCAAATGCACTGGACCAATAAAGGCAGAGGCTCCTCTGCTAGATTTTATGAGATATTCTCAGTTCGGTACTACTCTCTTTATTTCCATCTTTGACCATGATTTGTACACTTGGACTCATTTGGATCTGGAATTTATTTTTACTTTTTGGATTTTAGATGTTTTTTTATAGATTCATTAAAATGGGGACTATATTTTTTGGGTTCATAATGAACTCCAAAATGTCACCTATAGTATAAATGAGGAATAAGAAACTTATTCGCGATATATCTTTCGCTATATCTATATTGTTTATCTTAAAGTACTAAAAGTATTTTGTATAAGATAAATATAAATAACAGTCATGTCATCTCTAAGCTCATGAGTTCAATATCTATTTGTATCAAATAATAAATGTGGAACAAAGAACGCTCTCCATTCTATATAAAAAATCTATATTGACTATCTTAAACTTCTAAAAATATTTTGTATAAGATAGATGTAGTTAGTAGTTTTGCCTACCTCTAATATTTGGTTCAAGATTATATCTTCTATTTTTTTTAATTCCTTGTTACAATATTTGCATTTGGTAAGAATTAAGAAGATAAGTTGGGTTAATCCCTCCCTCCTTATTTCTCATCCAAAAGGGGCCTAAATGTTCTTTGATGGTACATTGTTGTAGATTATTGTACTTTTTCAATTTCCTATAATTTTAAAATAAGGATATTCTCCAAGCTCATCAATTTACATAGTATTTTTGCTTATTTGAGAAGTACTAAACTCTCCTAGAATAATCATTTTATTATTATTATAAGATAATGCTAAATGAAGAATATACTTTTTGGAGATATGAGCATTGCTCGGTTCATGTTGCTTATTTTTTAAGTTTCACAAGATTACTCTCCATGTTATGCATTTGAATTTCACAAGATTAGTGTGCATGTATGAATTTTGATCTATATTTGTGAATGGACTTTTATGCTCATATGTTATATGCAAAACATTGTACTAATGACATTCAAGTGATTTATTTATAATTATACGGTCCCATTTTGTACCACTATCTATTGAGATATTTAATAAATTTTTAATTTTGATATGAAACTCCTGCATATTGTATGCATATATCAAGTCAAATTGATAATAACTATAAATAATTCAATTTTGCATGTTTATTGAGGCGTCTTAAAAATAAACATTGCTTATCCCGAGATTTTATAATATTAAAATTTTGAAACAATTTAAAATC
Organism: Juncus effusus; assembly: GCA_027726005.1. Taxonomy (NCBI): domain Eukaryota; kingdom Viridiplantae; phylum Streptophyta; class Magnoliopsida; order Poales; family Juncaceae; genus Juncus; species Juncus effusus. Next base: position 10,259,459 of record CM050890.1, on the reverse strand, counting down.
GCTCATGTTAACAACAATTGAAAATAAAATCTTATTAGATTTGCCATTCTAAATTTGAATTCTTCACACTCCTCCAAAAAATGCTAACTCTCATTGTATCCACACAATGATATTCTGCTAATCTTTAAATTTAAAAAGAGACCAAGAATTTCATTCCAGATTATTGGCTCTAGAAACTCCAAATCAGTGAAAAATGCTACGTGTTCATTTTTTTGGAGTGAAAACATTATCAGCAGCTTCAGAAATTCCTATGCTCATCTAGAAAAAAAATTTCATACGCCTCAGCTTCGATATTACAGAGTTAAAAAATACTTGATAAAAATATATATTGTAGAGAAGAAGAGGAAAAGGATATTAGAATAAAAAAAATTATAAAATAATGTAATGAGAAAAGGATATTAAAATAAAAAAATATATATTGCAAAGAAAAAGGTTGCAGTATTATATAAAAAGATATACTATAGAGATAATTATAAACAATTCTTGATACAAAAAAAAAAATAATAGTCGGGTCATAGGAGGAAAATATAGTACAATGCTTAACTTGAAATGTATATGAGTTGGAAGCATTTAGGAACCAAAGTTAGAAAGAAAAATTATCATGGTCAGTTTTGACTTTAAATTGTATATGAGTTAGAAATGTTTATATCGGGATAAACAAAAAATGTAGATAATTTCTTTTTAAAAGATGGGCTGCTGAATTCATTAGAATATAAAGGTGGAGATGTGAACCAGCCCTGCATGCGGGACCCTGCCTGGTTTCATAGCAGCTTTCAGTTGTACCAATTGTCCAACCGACCACTCGGGAAATCTGTACAGAACCAACTTCCAGTTGCCATCTGTTTGGGGAGGTTTGATATCCTCTCCATTCTACTACTCAATGTAGATGTCCTTATTTTATCTACACAGTCTTCAATGTAGGTTGTTTATTCAAACAGTTCAGTTTAAACCAAATTGAATAATACATTTTTTTGTTCGAACTAAATTGAATAAACCGATAATTGAAAAAACTGACCAAAGTAGACTGGTTCAGTTCAACTGTAGAATAAATCTCTCCTCGTGTTTACAGTATGATTGAAAAATAACAGAATCTTTTCACATTAATGAAAAACTAAATAGTATAAATGATGAGTTTCTCGAAGTTAACTCTTTTTTGTAATGACAAAAGAGTAATTTTCAGAAGATGAAAAAATAATAAAACAAATGAGATGGTAAAGCATAAATAATTGGTAACTACCCATGAAAAATAATAATTGGTAACTAAATGGAACTCTATTTTATTCTATACTGGCAATAATTTGAGATAAATATATCCAACAAACTATTTTCCAAAAATAAATATACATAATTCCTATAAAAAATCCCTCATGCGTATTCTTTTACTTTTTCACATGCTAAATATAATCTCACTTAAAAAATATTTCTTTATTATGTGTCAAACTAACTTCTATAGTTTCATTTAATATTTCAACATATATATGGACGACAAGTCAGCGATCCTTAAAAGTGTAAGTTATTTTTTTTTCATTGGGAAATGGGAAATCAAGACGGGTTATTGTAGTGACTCTGTAGCGACGGATTGAAATTATATATTGTTTTCTCGTATCTATATATGCTATATATATATTTTTTAAATATATATTATTTACCGAATGAATTTTTATATACGATTTGTTTTCAGTTTATATGTTTTTATATATTGTTTTCATTTTTGTAAAATATATATTGTTTTACCGAATGAATTTTTTATATACTGTTTGTTTTCAGTTTATATATTTTTTTAGTTTTTATATACCGTCACTATAGGATCGCTACAGTATCCGTCGCATAATATCAGCTCCGTCCTTTTCATTAACAGAAAAAAGATTTTAAAATTAGAACCCTCTATGATAATATCAAAACATTAAAAAATGTCCAGTGAAGTACAATAATGGCGAGAAATTCCTTTTTGCAAGATCCATGGAATGAAGAACAGGTGGCCGAGGTGGGATGAACCAATTAATGGCACCCTCTTTTCTTCTCACATTTAAAAGAATGGTCCTCGTCTAGTGTTGTGCTGTGTTGTTGTAGCTCCTCCACCCAGTCCATTAATTCTTGAGGCTGATGGGATGTTTCCACATGCAACAATTCTGAAATTTGCATGTTTATCCATACTTTTTTTGAGTTATTTTTTGAAGTCATCTTATAAAAAAAAGTTGCTAAAATAATACTTATGTTTGATTTGTACAAACAATATTTTTTAAGTTTAGGAGAATCTTTTTTCTTTTTTCTTTCGAAGTATTTGAGTTGCCCAAGGACTTATCATTTAGGAAGTGTGAAAATTAATAGAATATGAAAATATTACCTATTTAAACAAAAATAATATTGTTTATCTCTTTTAAAAAAACATTAGTGATCTTAATCAAATATTGTATTTCTATTACTAAATTATTCAAAGATAAATTCATTTCAATTTTTTTCTTTGTTTTAAACTCCATATAATGATAATTTTCAGTTTAATTTTTTTCTCATTTAAGCATGTGACGTTAAAATATGTAGAAAAAATATATGAAGAAAATATAAAATATATCAACATAATATATAATTTATACAATTAGGGCCCGTTCGGCAAAAGGTGGAAGAGTGAAATAGTGGAAAAGTGGTTCTTTCATTTTATTCCATTATTGTTCATCAAGTTTCATGGAATAAAAAGTTGATTTAAAAAATAAAAATAATTGCTAATTACTATAATATCTTTATTTTAATTATATTCTATTAATTTATTTAATAACCTCTAATTTTTTAATTAAATAAGATAGAAAATATTCAATTAAAAATACAATAACAAAAGAAAAATTAAATTTTATTCAAAAATATAGGAAGACATATCTCTTTAGATGGAGAAAAAATGAGTACAATCATTTGCACATTTCAAATTTATGATTTATGAAATTATTATCGAAAATTAGTGATTTTTTCATTCATATTTTTTGACAAAAAAATTTATAGAAAGAAAGGAGAGAGAAAAACAGTACATTAATTAGTAGTATCACATCATCTTATGGTGGAAGAAATGAAGGTATTTTCGTCCTAATTCGGCTTATTCCATGGAATAAAGATCTTCCACCCCCTATGGAATTAGGAAATTTCACTCTTTCATCCATTTATTCCATTTACTTCCACCCTTATTCGGCTGGAATAACTTCTTTCACTCTTCCACTCTTATTCTACCTTGCCGAACGTCACCTTAGATAATTAGATAATTAAATTTCTAAAAGTTGATATAACAACTTATTTTGTTTTTCTATTAACATCAAATTTAGAAAATTCATGGCGCTAAAATTATCCTTGTGCTATAAAAAGTATTATGTATTATTGCTTGTATGAGTAAACCAATCATGTAAAAATAATTGTGATATAACCCACGAATTCAAAATCTACGAATTTGTGGATATACGTGCAACTTGTACCAAAAGAGTAAATGAAGATAGAGATTGAACCATCGTTCTCATCAAAAAGAAGAAAACATAGGGTATTTAATGAGCCGATTATGCGACGCATTTGAAACCTAGAGGAAAGCAGATAAGAACCAACAAAGGACAGGGGTCAAATTAAATATATACCCTCTTCTAAAATTTATCTAATTGTAGAAAAATAGAGAAAAAATATACTAATTTTCTATAATTTTTCTCATTGTTGCCGATGGCCTCTGACCTAGTTGATTGTGTATCATACATATGATTCAAGATATTAATAATTCAATTCAAATTTGCGACACTAATAGATGTGAGACTTTGAATCTTCTCCATCATATAAAAAAAATTCCCATTTTTGTAGTCTTATTGATTGAGAGATGCTTATTCATATGTCAGCTGTGGTGGTAAGTGACTTTGAATTTCCATTGTAATAAGTTTTTATGACTAATTGATTACTGTAGTGTATTTCACCAATGTGAAAAGAGAAAAATAGAAGAAATAAATCTTTATCTAAATCAATAAAATATATATACTTGAGTAATGCCAACATACAAAAATAAAATCGTTGAGCGACAAACAAGCACCATATTTTTGTTACCATGATTGCTACTGAAAATGATAATAATGATAAAATAGTCACCGATGGATCTAATGACACTGAAACTATGTTACTAAAAAAGATTCTTATTAGACGATTCCAACATTACTGAAACATACATTGACTGACTACAAAATGAAGGAAATACTGATTTTCAGTTTGTTGTTGACTCATAAAACCAAAATAAAATCGACGTAAAATAAACTTAAATGGCATAGGACAATCATCTACACGAACGTATTCTGAATCGTATTATTCGTGTATTACGAATGATTAACTATTTTTAGGCAACTTTTATAGATTGGAGTGGAGATAGTTGTAAAATTGTAACCTAGATATTGTACCATATCTTTTATAACTACTATATTTGTATTGGTGTATTTCAAGAAATAAAAAATAATAGTGATAAAAATGACGTGATAAATTGATTTTGGCATGAACATCTTTAACTACTCGGATGTAAATTAATTGGAAGTAAATAACAGAAGACAGAGTATTCAATACTGGGGTTTTACAAAAAAGAGGTGTGGGAAAAAGAAACCTATTTCATTACTAAATATAGGCAACAATAAACCATGGTCACTCCTAGCCAGCCTGTGCATGGTCGAACCACTGAACTAAAATTGGAAATAGAGCCCCAATGCGTCTGACATCACGAGATTCTCTGAAACCTTCTCTAATTGGAATTTTGCAATTTACTACTTAATTTTTTTGGAGTAAATCACCCCTTTTATAAGATAATGTTGACAAAATAGTTTGGTACAAGTTTGTAAATTGTTAAAAGTACAAGTAATTATCGAATATAAATTTAAATCAGTGTTTATTGACTTTTTACATGTTGAAATCATCAATAATCATTTCAATTATATAAGAACAAATTGGAAATTTAAAAATTGGCATCAAGCAAACATTACTTCTATACATCTAGTTGTGTGTACGAAGACTTCAAAAAATATTATTATACATCATTTTCTATGAGAGAATATACATTAGTATACATCATTTTCTTTTATAAAATTCTGTGTTTATATGTATTTATAAAATATTATGTAATGTTGCTATTAATTTATAAAGAAAGATCAAAGGAAGCGATTGTATATATGTATTTTTCATTGAGGTTTCTAATGTTTGCAAGAACTGAAAAATATATCATAATATTAATATATAAAAATTGTTACTGAACAGTTACTCCTTTGTAATGTGAAAGTACAAAAATATTTTTATATATGCACATTCCAATTGTAAATTACGAAAGATACACGCACACATATAAAAAGAAAATTTTCTTAATTTCACCAACATAATCTAGAAGTCCAAAAAAAATTCTAATATTAGCACTCATAGCATTTTTACCCTAAAAGGCTAAACATCACTACAACAAACTTTTACACAACTAAGTCATAGAAACTTATGCACATTGGATCCATTGCATCCATCCATATGTGTCACCCCCTAGTATTTCCCTTTTCCACTTGATAGAAGATAAACTCAATATGACTGAATGTTAAGCAAGATACTGGGAACCAAAATATTTGATTAGGTCATCATATTCTGATTACCAATATAGCATGCTTTGTTTACCATTTGTCAGAGAAAAAAGAAAAAGTTGAACAAGAAAACGTAGTGACTAGAGCTCAAAGGGGCCAAGTCTATGATCACCAAGCCTGGATTTGTAGGCAGCTCTTTTGTACTCCCCCCATGTGAAGTCTCTGTACAAGCTGAGCTCGCCCTCCTTCATGAGCTGTGGGATGGGTGCAATTCGCTGAGACAAAGGGGGACCTCCAAAATATATCATGGAAACCCTAGATTTCAAACTGTTGGCCACGACCCTGTGCCTCACACTCCTGAACCTCCCATTTGTCAGAACCTACATTGATTGAATGAACAAGAAAATCATCATAAGATCACAAACACAAAACCCTAAAAAAAAAAAAAATCATAGACCTACCAAAAAAAATAAAGCTAAGGGGGAAAGGTAAACACGCAAAAGGAAGGATTTAGGGGAAAATGGATAAAAAAAAAAAAAAATATATATATATATATATATATATATATATATATAATCATTGATTTTTATATCACTGGTAGGTCGATCCGTAATATACTGTTTTGTCATATATATATATATATATATATATATATATATATATAGTTTTTTTATTCTACAAAACTAAAATTTAACGACCTGTATATTTTTACTTTTTTTTTTTTTGCCAAAAATCATCTTGAACGCGCAATATCAGGTCCAAAAGTTGAAGGTTTAAAAATAGTCCTCTTCAAAGATGAGAGAATACTTTTGTGTTGATGCTAACTAAGAAACAGACTTGATAATGACATGACATAAGTCTGAACAGTATGATTAAATACAGAATGTCTTATTTTTTATTAGATTTTTTTTATTTTTGCAACTAACAAATATTAAACATAGGATGCTATTGGACTCTAAAAATAAAGTCAATAGAAACTTATAAATCATAATATCAACATGTCTATTTCTGAAAGTGAGGGCATGGAAACTCACAAGTCCTATATATTTAATGTGGAATGTCATTGTTCAAGGAGTTGACCCAATATATGGTCGAATTTTATTGAGATAAATTTTTTTTAATAATTTTTCTTAAGTTTTTTGAACTTGTCATAGGCTCAATAGAAATTTATTTAATCCCTAATTACTTCACTCAAAATAATTTGATTTTCAACTTGATTTTCAACTTGACTATCTTGAGGTAAAATTGACAGAATTTGAAACTTCATGATAATCAACTTTCCCTTTACAGTAAACTGAAAATTGCTTGAACCCAAAAATCTGGAGCAAGATCTGGAGAAAGTCAAAATTTTCTTTTTCTTCTTATTTTTTCTTTGAAATAAACAAAGTCAAAATTCTCAATAATGATATGATTCTTTGATTTAACAGTACTAATAAATTATCTGGTGGTATTGAATATTGGGTTGGTATACTAAATGCATAATCAATTAAATTGCATGATAACAGCAGGCTGCCCCACAGACAATAAATTAAGAAAATCATGAGGTAATTGAAGTTAAAGAAAAATCTAAATTATAGCTTTTTGCATATAATATTATTCGAAAAATATTAATTATAAACTTTTTGCACATAATAAACACAAAAAGAAAATGAACCTGCCAACTGTTGGCACTTAATTATACATCATGTCATTATCCAAAAACATATCAAAATATTATTTATTATCTGGAAAATAAAATAACTCGGACCTAGTTAGTTACCTTAATAACTTTATCATGTAGCCCAATTCCCATTTGTCCAGCCAATTTTAATGCTAAAAAATAATAAACACAATGGTACTAGAAACTTGAAAAAAATTTACTTGACTATAAAATAGACAGTCAAAACAATGGTGATCTTCATTTTCAAAACAAAACAAAAAAATGTAAACACACAAAATTGCAACAGACAAACCTGCAATGAATCACCAACATTGATGAAAAAGGCCTCTTTATCCGAAGGAACGGAGAGCCACCGGCCGTCTTTCAGCACGATTTGTAGGCCCGACGTGCCGTTGGATCGCAAGAGCGAGATGATTTGAGGGTCCGTGTGTTCTCCAAATCCGGTTAGTCCACAATTGAAGCCTTGAAGCATAGGGCAAGGAGGGTAATGATTCATTCTGAATACCTCATCTCGCTCGTCAGGTTTCAATAGTTTGCTTAAAGCGTCTCTCGGTTGCAGTCGCAATCCATCCGCCATTAGTTCGAGTACTTGCGAGACAAGTTTTCTTATTGAAGTTATGTACTCATCCAAATAAGATCTTCATGCAAAAGAAGGAGAAGAAAAATATTGTTACACTTCATTTTAGCGAAAAGAAGGAAAAAAAGATAAACATAATTTGAGCGGTAAGCACTACCCAAACAAAGAGGAAGAGGGGTCTTTGAGAAACGAAAGAGTGGATTGATCCAATAAATTGGAATTAACAGACAGGAGGAGATACTCGAGCCAACCGACATCTCCATTAAGTCCGATCTTCTTACTTCCGTATCCGAACGGATTCGACGGTCCAAATTTCTCCTTCTCGGTCTGAGGCAGAGAGAAGAATTTGACTGCTTCAGCTTCGAGTTTCTCCACCAAATTCATGGACACGCCATGATTTGTCACTTTGAAGAAACCGAATTCTTTGCATGCTTTCACAATTTGTTCTGACGAGCCGGGGCTCAAGAGATCAACGGACGGGATCGAAGGAGGAGTATCGCAGCCCGGATTAGAGGACATGATGAGAGATATTTGGTCTATGACTGGATTTGCTAACACCACCATGGCTGTGGTTTAGAGAGCGAAAGAAGTTGTGAGGTTTAGTTTGGAGAGAGAGGATGAATGGCATGTGGAGAGAGAGGAAGCGAAGAGGGAATATATATAGGGAGATTAAGACTTTAAAACAGGGGGATGGTTAGCTCAAAATTTCACACTAAAACCGACAGTAATTGCTGATTCTTTGCAACGACCCCCTGTTTTATCAAATACAAATAATACATTACTATTTCATTCCACAGAGACAAAGGAAGTCTCGAAGCAAGAGATAATTTGACTGTGGAATATGAATACTGTGACGCAACAGGCTGCCACGTGCTGGGCCGAGACCGAGAGTCTCCATGCGCGCCGTTTTGGGCCGTTCGGTTGAGTTGAGTCGCGCCTATTTTATATTTTACTTTTACAGGAAGCGGTTCTTCTTCTTCTTCTTCTTCTTGGATTGATATCAGTTCTCAACTTCATTTACACTTTTCTTATGTACAGTTCTAAAAATCAATTTAGACGAGTATTGGATTGTCATGAACATCTTCTCATCTTACACTTGTAGCAATTCAGTTAATATAAGGGAATGAGTGTCCAAAGATGAACGGAAAAAAAAAATAAGGGAAGGATAAAACTTTTTTTGTGCGTTTTATAGATTCTGAATTCATCAGTCATCATGACTAGGATTTGTTAGGCTTAAACTATATGAGCCGAACGACATTGTAAAACTTAATTTATATTAGTTTCATTGTAATTTTTTTTCAAAAGTTAGGCTTAATTTTGATAACTCCGACAATTTTTTTATTGATACATGTCTCATTATATTATTTCAACTATATAAATTATTTATACTTCATTTTTCACTTTAGAGTTAAAGTTGATACGTACCTATCCCAATTTCCACTTGAAGTAAAATAAATCTTAGTACAAAACTTTAGAAAATCAATTGATAATTGGACAGAATACCACTGCAACACGTCCACCCTTTTCTTTTTTTTACTATAATCCACATCGGCAAGAATAAGACTAGAAAAAGAAATGAAGAAAATAAAAAGAATACAGGAGTTCAGTACGAAACTCCAACTAAGTGTTAGCCATTAATCCTATCTTTACTTTTTTATATAAAAAATCCTATCTTTTCTAATATTCTACGTATATTACCTATATTAAGTTCTTGTCGCAATTAATTGAGGGGAATTGGGAAAAGAAGCCCCTGCATTGAATTTCCCAGGGTATGCCCATGAGATTTTTTGTAATTTACACATAATACAGGAGTTGTGTTGCAAAATCCCATAAATTTTAGCTTTCCATTACTAAAATGAGAAGAGATCTTAAAATACTCCTACTTTTCTAAAGTTTTCCATTTTTGCTCTTTTAGTTTGCAAAACTGAAAATTTAAAAGGAACTACATTTTACAAAAAATGCTCAAATTAGGAGATCCGAAAGAGATGCACTTAATCGAGTTAATTAAATCTACTTTATGTGAATTAAAATACGGTAAATTCAAGTTATATTAATATACTTTATTTTTTATTTATTAAATATTCAGTAATATAAAATAATATCTGTTCCATCATAGTCCCCCATCATAGCATGCATGTTTGAGACGGTTACCAAACCTACATTATTCTATCAACTCGGTACACAGTAATGAATTTCCTTTCTCATTTTTTTTATGGAGTCCAAGTCTATGGTCATGCGACCGATGCGAGCAGCTTTTTCACATCTATCTAGGTTGTGATGTGATTCTCTAGGGATCAGATCACATTTAGAGTAGGTGTTGTGTTCTTTAAAAATGTCTAATGTGAAAAGATTGACAGTCTCTCAAAGACTCAAGGCTCAAGGCTTAAACAAATAACTCTCTGTTTGGAGAATGGATTCTCTGAACATCTGGTCTGTACACATACAATGGCTGACTGTTTGGCGAGTGGATTTTGTCAAAGACATTGTTTTTAGCTTATAAAAATCGAGTTTTTTTTTTAGAAACAAAATTTGTGTCATCTTAAATAATGTAGTCCTCCGAAAATTGGTATCTCAGATAAGATAGATGATTGTAATCAATTAGCATGAATTTTTATTTAGAATTGGTAAGGCTGAAAAAGAAAAAAGAAAATATTTCTACTTGTAGGTAATTTTATTTTAATAAAACAATCGTCTACTACTGAAGCTTCAGAAAAAAAAAATTCTTCAACCCTCAAACTAGCCCTTTAAAACAGCACTATCATTTTTAAAAGAGAAATTGAAAATCACGCCGGGATACTGTACCGACTCTATAGTGATGGATTGAAATTATATACTGTTTTTTCACGTTCCTATATATGCTATATACCGTTTTCATTTTTTTTAATATATATTGTTTACCGAATGAATTTTTATATACTATTTGTTTTCAGTTTATATGTTTGTATATACTGTTTTCATTTTTTTTAAATATATATTGTTTTATATAATGAATTTTTATATACTGTTTATTTTCAGTTCATATGTTTGTATATATTATTTTTAATTTTTATATATTAATACATCGTGCAAATATCACCTATCTTTTTAAAATTAATAATTTTGTATATTCAAGTACAATACTTGGACTTGATTAATTACATGGTTGCCCTACAATGTGTCATAGAAAATTTAGCTAGGTTTGACAGTATAATACTTTTTTTCTTATTCTAAGAGGATATATTACTTGGGACTTGATTATGGAAGGACAGTGATAATATTCTATATTTGCCTACGGGCATGTTATCGGAAGAAAAAAAAGATAATATTCTATATTTAGGTTAGTTGATTGATTTGTCAACCAAAGTTGGATTCGATTCCTTCACTCCTCTCCATCTCTCGTGTCCAAATCCTTCCTACTCGGAATCTCTTTCATTTCAACTTATTTTACGATTTTTTTCTTTTTAAAAAGCCTCAATTTTGCATCTAGTAAATAAAACAAACCGACTCTTAAAATCCGGTAGAAAGAACTTGAAATGTGGACGACTTTGAAAGCCATCTATCGGCAATCCGTGAGGTACGCAGATAAAAAATATGTTAATTTACAATGTTTAAATTTGTAAGGAATAATTTGATAATTTGACCAACTTATAAAATTATTTGATAAAACAACTTGCTTAAATCATGTACTTGAAATTCTTCATGTAGGCCATAATAATAGTCAGCAAGCATGCAATACAATATTACGGTGAGACTAGTGTGAAAGACACGTAGTCAAAAAGGCAAAGGAGCGGTTGGTCAGGGCTGCCCCAAGTTTGACAAAAGGTACAAAGCATCAACATTACTAAACAGAGAATGTTATTTTATGATATTTAGAATAGATTCTCCGTTTTGCACCCCAAACCCTACAAATTTAATATAATCAAATGAAATTAGTTGATTGTTCAATTAAACTAATACAAGAATCTGGAAAAAAAATCGAAGTTGTAATTCAAATTTAACAAGTTCATTTTTCGTAGTTCACTCATCTTTTGAAAGAGAAATGCGTATTTAAAATAGTTATTGTACAAATTTTTCAAGTTGAATATAGAAAGATACATTCACCTCAATTTCAGAAAACTAATAGATAGTGATAGAATGCGAATTCCAAACAATAACCACTTATTTCAATATGAAAAAGAATTAAGAACAAAATTACAAAATGAATATTATTGCATTAATATTGTTACTAATAGATTTTTGTAATGCAGATTATGTACTCATACAGTAAAGACCACTAGTTTTTTTTGCAAAAAAACACCACACAAATTTTGTAGATCGTCTTCAAATTCAAATATTTGAAAAGAAAAGCTAGATTTAGAAGTGTTTGTTCAAGAATTATTATAGAAAATTCATTACTACATTAGTAAAATATGTAAAATATATGTACTTATAGTCTATTTTTCTTAGTCGTGATATAATGATGTAAAAAAATGTCTATTTATAATTTTTATCTTACTTACAAGCCAGAAATACCTCTTCTATTATTTAATACTAATATTCCTTTTCTAATGGACAGAGACGGAACCAGACTATTATTATAGGGGGGGCCGACACTTTATATAATTGAGAAAGATTTTTTTTTTTTGAGGAATTTAGAGAAAGAAATACTTATTTAAGAAAATGATTTATCTCTTGCATGTATTTTGGGAAATAAATTAAATCAATATATTATCTTACTTCCTAAAACATTTGGTATTCTATTCACTACCAGTCATTAAACTCATTAACTTTTCTTATTTTTCTAAATTTTATTTAAAGCCACAAAAATATAAAATTTTTATTTTCTAAGGACGGTAATGAAAGAAAATACCTAAATAGACCTCGTATGTTTTATGCCGATTTCTATTTGTTAAAAAAATATCACATTGACTGTTAAATAGTTCTAATGAATTAACTATAAGCAATAAGAGATTGACACATCATATGTAAATATTAGTAAAATTATTAATGTAAAAGTAGTTTTAACCTAGCTTTTACTGTCAATCGGATATGTTGTGAATTCTCACAAAATGTATTGTATATACTATACAATAAAAGCATGAAACCTCAAAAGCACAGCAAGTATATTAATTTTGTTTTCACAGAAGATCCTCACTGCCTTTCATGTGTCCTTCCATCCGTTCTCTTTTCTTCCTCACTCTCTCCATTAATGGATACTTAATATATATAACTTCTAGTTGACAAATATTAGATCGACCAATTAGATTTCATATGGGGGCCGACCCCCCCCCCCCCCCCCTCCTTAAATTTGTCCCTGCTAATGGACTCTTTCTTTCTCATAGAGAGCGACGCAGCCTTATGTGGGCGGGAATCATTCTATTGATCAGACTCATCTACCGAATCCGGCCACACGAATAGTAATCTATTAACGAGTAAAAATATAGTTAATTTATATAGTTATTATTTGTCATGCTATTTATGATATGTCTAAATAAAACGTCAAATAATGAGAGAAGAAATTTGTTTATCCTCTGTTTTATTTGCCATTAGAAAGAAGGTGAAAATGGGAGATATCTAGGGTATAAACAATTCTTTCTTCACGTGTTAGCATGTTACATTATTTTTCAACTATTCTTGACCACTTTTGGCATGTAAAAAAATAAAAAAGACTATTGTTGACTGGTTGTCAATGTGTAAGGACAAGGACCACCGTTTTTCTTTTCTTTTTAAAATTTTTTTCATTATTTTTAATCTCTTTAATTCAAAACTAAATATTCTTTGGTTCAAAACATACATATATTCAGAAAGGCCAGATTTCCGATCATTTTGTGCTTTTGGATCACCTGAATTTGGATGAAGTTTGATTCTGATCAAACCATGAATGAATTACCTACCTTTTGAATTATTTCAAGTGAAAATTGAGTTATGTCAATAATTGAACAAATTATCAAATTTTATAAGCTCAACTCGAGCTCGAGGTAAGAAAATTTCGTAAACAAATTTTTTGTGGTAAATGAATATGAAGCCCACGTAAGCAATGATGCAAATTTCAATTAAATTTTACATTTCACTTGACTTCTTTTATTTTTGACTCCCTTTTGACGCCCACAAAGTGCAAAATATGGAATATACGGAAAAGAATGGTGGAAGTTTCAAACGTGAATATCTTTTCTGATCCTCCATGCAGATTGCAGAAAGAATATTGGTGACATGATGTAAAGGTAAAAAGCGCGGGCAGTTCGATTTGGGTCATTTTGGTCGAATCAATTCAAATTACATGTCGTTTCGGTAACAAATTATTTGAATTATTGATCATTCGGTTCACAAGTTGCTTGGATCAATCATGGGCCATTTGTGTTTCGGTCCTTTGTGTAACGAGTTGTTCGGTTTTCAAGTCGTTCCCATAACGAATTCGGGTGTCATTTTATTTATATTAGGCCATCATATTTAAGTTTCGGATCAAGACTAGGCCACCGGTACGTCATTCAGGTTGGTATTTTAGGTTATTTGAGTCAGTAATTTCAGGATGTTAATGAAATTATGAAATTCCAATAGATCATATGAATTCGGGTCAAGATCGGGTAGGAGGCATATAACAGATGAGTCATTGGGTCATTTTAAGTCACGGGTTCTTCAACTTTCGCATTTTTGGATTATTACGCTATGAGTTTTGAATCATTTAGTCAAATTTTCAGGTTTGTGTCAGATTTGGACGGATAGACAATTTTTTTTGAAGTAGATTAGATTTTGCCAGCTCTATTTTGATAGATAATAGATAATTCTCACGAGTCAACTAACATAGCCGTGTATATATGTCAGCAAAACTATATGTAGCAGAATTTTCTGTTATAATTAGCCGTGTATATATGTGAGCAGAGCAAACTATATGTAGAAAATTTTTCTGTTAAACATGAATAGCCCTTTGGAGTGATCATGAGCCACTACTATTATTGGAGTGAACCATTATATAATAATTCCTCATAACATCACCGTCAGATTGTCATGTCCGATTAAACTAAAGCATGCTACTAATGGTTGTAGGCTTTGACAAGTTAAATCTGCCAATTATTATGCACTGGAAAATGAAAGATTTTAAGATCCCGAGTACATATTTTCTCCTTTCTCTTTTGATAGTAAATAAACCATATTACAATATTTATAACTAAAGCATGAATTACTGATAAATACTATCCACTACTAGACGAAAAAAGTCTCCCATAAAAAAATGTTTATTAGTAATTGTCACACTAAATCAAAATTGATTATCAGCTTCCTATGTAGAATATATTTCATTAAAAGAAAACTATATGTATTACAGCACAATTTGAAGAAAAAAAAATTGCATTTTTTTTTGTTTCTATCAATCATTTGACCAATTAAGCCCTGCCCTACCATTCATATGTATTAAAGCAAGATGTGGACTTGTCCAATAAACCCCCCACTTAGCCGTCAAATGAACAAATGGTGTGAGGAGAGCATGAATGAAAAGTAGAGAGAGAGAGAGAGAGAGAGAGAGAGAGAGAGAGGTTAGTCTAAATGTGCGCATACATAATGTGAGATGAAAGCTCATTCACAAATATGAACAAACAATGAATCTGATTCTTCTTAATTATTTATACATTACATCTATCACCATCTGATAATGTCATATTATAAACTAAGTTAATATTTGTGACCTGGATTGTTGATTGTATATATAAAGATTATTTTATATATTTCAGCAATTTTGTGTAATGTATTAAAGCAAGATGTGGACTTCTCCAATTAGTCCACTTCGCCGTCAAAGTGAAGAAATAGTGTGAGGAGAAGGTGAATAAAGTGGTTGCCATTTTTCAGAAAGAAAACAAACAAATAAATAAAATTATTGTCATGGTGAAAAAGTAATTTGCATGATAGAAACACAAGAGGCAGGTTGAGCGATAATGTGAGAAGAAAGATCACCATTGGCGATAAATGAATACCGCAGGATGATGCAAAAGAAAAGGATATGTAATATGTTCTATTGCCCTAAATTTGTCAGCCATCTCCTGGTTAAAAATTAATATCTCAAGTTACCTTTTGAATATGTGCAAAGACAACATGAGCAAAATTCAACCTTGTTGACCTTGAAAAGATCACGGCCTTTTGGCGACATAAGGGAAGTAAACTTCCAGAATAAGCTCACTTTCACGCACAAACCACAACACACAATTGAACATCAGTCATACACAAGTGTGATGGACTTCAAATTCAATTGTATTATGTGATGGTTTGAGCTCACAATGAACCAAATGCAGGGCCATATTTTGAGAAAAGAGCATAATTACACATTAACATGACAAATCCTCAATGCATTTGGTCAAACTAAGATCCATGAAAAACTAAAACAGAGCACCTGATATGAAATATCCCCGCATGATTATATATACAAATAGCAAAGAAAAAAGAGAAAACATTAATGATAATAAGTGATGAGCTCATTCAGGATCACATTTACAAAGCATGGAAAGTAAATACACAAAAGCAGTATGTGCAAACTTCTTGACATTCTAATCCAAAGAAACAAAAGTTACTGCAATAAGTAGAGTTAATCCTACTCAATTAAGCCATTCAGGAAATACCAAATAATGTCTTTAAACCTAGAAGCATTCTCAATTAGCTTTTGGAAATACCAAATAAACGTCTTTAAACCTAGAAGCATTCTCAATTTGCTTTTTATCAATCGACGATATACATCCCGAAATATCAAAGTATTCTAGATGTTCCAATGAACTGAGAAAGATCAAAACTGCATCGGTATCGGTTCCGAAACTTGACGGCATCTCTAATTTCCTCAATTTGGGAAGAAGCTTACAGATCACCTTCGCTTTACGAGAGTCAAAATAATCTTCACCGAGAAGTTTTAGTTCGGAGAAGTCGGGAAAATGCCAGCGCAAAAGGCCAATAATTCCATAAAGTGTGTGGACTGCTATTCCTTTGAGAGACTTGAAATTGGCGAGAGGAGCGCGGAATATCGTTCCTGGTTCTTTTGATGATGGGTAGCTGAAGTAGCGCAAATTCGGCAGCCTGAAACGATTCATGAAAAAACATTTTATATAACATAAATGATGTGAAAAATGCAAATATTTTGAGAAATGAAAATGTGGGTTCTTCACCTTTGAGAAAGGAAGAGGAGATCATTCTCACGAGCAATTAAAGGAAAGTGAACTTCCTCAATGAGCTCGCTTTCACGCATAAACCCTAACACGCGACTCACCACCTTATCCAAAGGTATATAAACACGCGCACAAACCCTAACAGAAACGGAGTCCCAGTCGGAAAGATTCACACTCCGCCAGCATTGCGGGTGTCTGGCGGCGGCGCGCCACGGCGAGCAGACGGCGGACACGGCGAGGAGCAGGTCGAGGCTGCTCAGCCTGGGGAAGATGCACAAGAGCAGATCGACGCCCAAATCCGACCATTGACGCGAGGCTCGGCGTGGTTTGGAGGAGGAAGAAGGATGGGGATCGATCGGAGTGGGAGAAGAAGCCATTGATGAATTTTGATGAGGCATGAAAGGAAACGGAGTGCTTGTTGTGAGTTCGTGGATGGAAATGTAACTGCATTTAGTGGGCTGAAGAAGCCCAAGAGATATTAGAAGGGAAATTTTGAAGAAAAAAAACTAACTTTTGTGAAATATTGAGTTTTCAGATTTTCGAATAAGCTAATGTAATTAGTATTTTCATTTTCAAAAATCTATGTACTATCTACTTTTCCATGTAATGACATGTTTATTTTTTAGAAATGATCATACTTTTTCATGATTTTCCAAATAATTTGAGTTCAATAAAAATTGTAATTCAGTAAAAATTGAATATTTTTTATATTCATTTATTTATTAAATAATTCAATTTACTCCAATAATATTGGTGGCTATTTTAAGCATGCTACTAAATTGGTGTGATTGTACGTTTTGACAAGCTAAATCTGCCAACTATTAAGCACTGAACAATGAAATACTTTAAGATGACTACATTTTCTCCTCTCTTCTGATAGTAAATAAAAGGGGTAATTTCATATTTACCCTTCTAAAATCTCAAAATATCATATTTACCCTTCCAAAACTTTAAATGTCATATTTACCCTTCCAAATTTAAGAAAATATCAAATTTACCCAATTCTGTAAAAATTGACGCTGAATACATAAAATTACTTTAATACCCTTTTTTGTTTCTCTTGGCCCTTATTTCGTCTTTCATTACTTTTTTCATCACTCATTTTTCACAATATTTTATCTTCCTCATTTTTCTTAACCCTGATACTTTGTGATGTTCTTTATTAGTTTCTTAGGAACTGATGAAGCAAATTTTTTATTCAGGAATGAAAAGAATTAAGGTGAATGAAAAGAATTAAGGTTCCTGTGAGAAAGTGAATTGGCTTAAAGAGACTGCGGTTGATCTTTGATTTAACAAATAACTATATATGTTGCAAGAAAGGCTTATGCCTTATTCTTATTTTTACCATGTAATAAACGGGAATGACAAAGAAAGCCCTAGTCTGTACCGTCACTTAGAAATTTTGGACTTTCTTCCTTTATCTAATTGCTTCCTAAGTACAAAAAGAGAGAGAGAGAGAGAGAGTTTATGTGCATTAAATGGAGATGAGATGGACATCTTTCTTCTGTCAATTTGTGGTGAAGAAGAAAATAAAAACAAAAAATAGCTTGTGATGAGAAAGAAGGATGAGAAGTAGGATTGAAGAAGGGTTAATGTGATTGAAGAAGATGAGGGGTATTTTATCTGATAAATTTTGTATTATTGACTTAATCTATATTAGCAAGGTTAAATCATGGTTGCCGTCACATATTTAACGGGATTTTAACTTTTTAGGCAATTTTGATATTTTGTGAGTTTTGAATGGGTAAATATGATATTTAACGTTTTGAAAGGGTAAATATGATATTTTGGGTTTTTAGAAGGGCAAATATGAAATTCCCCCAACATGTTACATTCATAACTAATACTTCATTTACTGATAAATGTATTACAAAACGAAAAAGTCCCATCAATGAATTGTTAATCAGAAATTCTTGTTTGGAGTATTACTAAATCATAATTTGATTATAAGCTCATTGTTTAGTATATTTTTCATTAAAATATTTTTCATTGAACTATGACATAATATTTCTATCAATCATTCGGCCAATTAAGCCCTGCCCTACCATGCATATGTACTAAAGCACGATGTGGACTTGTCCAATAAAACCCACTTAATTAGCCATCAAATGAAGAAAAAGTGTGAGGAGAGGATGAACAAAAGTAAAAGTATTTGCATCATGGAAACACGAGAGGTTCGTCCAGAGCGCATGCATGATGAGAGACAAAAGCTCATCATTGATAAATATGATTGAATATCCTTCGTTCCGCGATTGTTCGTAATTATTTATATATAAAATCAATCACCATGATAGCGTTATATCATAAGTTGAAGTATTTTTGAAATAATGTTGAATTGTATTTGTGAAATAATGTTGGATAGTATTAAATTATGTGCATATGTGTTTAAAGCACAATGTTGACTTCTCCGATTAATCCCGTTAGTCGTCAGAATTAACATCCTTGCAACAAAAGCAATTTGCATGATAGAAACTTCATCAATAAGCTCATTTTCACGCACAAATCCTAACACCTTATTTAAAGTAACAGGATCCTAACGGTAATTGACTTCCAATCAGAGAGATCGAGGATCCACAGGTCTTAATGGGTCTCTAGCGGCAGCGCTAGGACAAGCAGATCGAGGAGATGCTGACAGACGCTGATCAGACTAGAGAATATCAATACGAGAAGCTCGTAATAATCCGGCCATTGCCATGAGATTCTGGATGAATTGGAGGATGAAAGGGATGACACGCTTCGTCTAGAGGAAGATTGGAAGAAGCCATTTCTGAATTTGGTAACTAAAGGAAAAAAACTGTTTCTTGGACATATCAATAGAAGAAGGGAAAGCCAAGCAACAATACCGTGTTGGAAGACCAAAATTAGTAATATTTGGTCTCTCACTGGAAGCACAAAAACTGTGCCGACAGGCCTACTTTATTGAATGTTACTATACCCAAGTGTGATGCAACGGGTAGACTCACATTGGACCATATTTTGAGAAATTTACATATAAAAATGACAATATTTACATATTAAATTGGCAATCCCTCACTGCATACGGGCAAAGCATTTATTAGTATCTGATATTAAAACAATGCCAGATAAATACATATCGTAAAGCCAAAAACACAAATGCATGCGCAATCTTCTTGACATTCTAATTAATTCATGGTTACAAAAGTTCATGTACTCCTTTGTCAGCCAGTCGTTCTCAAGTCATCCAGTCAGGAAATACGAAATAAACGTCTTTAAACCTAGAAGACTTCTCCTCAATTACTCCTTTGTCAAGCTGTCTTTTGCTTCCCGAAATATCAAGGTATTCTAAATATTTCAATGAGTCAAGAATCATTACAATTTCTTTCTCGGTGATTCGGCAAGGCTTCGGCATCTCTAATTTTCTCAATCTCTTAAGAAACATACAAATCTGCTTCAAATAATAACAGCTGCAAGGAACTTCACAGAAGAGTTTTAATTCAGAGAGGTTGGGAAAATGTAGGATTATTTCGGAAAGAAAATTGGTTGTTTGAAACGTGACTATATGGACTGCTATGCCTTTGAGAGATTTGAAATTGGTGAGAGCGGAGTAGAATGTCGATTCAGGTTCTTTGCATGTTGGGAAGCTGAAGTAGAGCAAATTGGGCAGCCTGAAATTCAAGTGAAAAAGAAAAATATTTTGTATGAATCAAATGAATATTTTGTGAATAACATAATAATATTGTCTGAATGACATAAATGAATATTGCAAAATGATGCACGAGTGCCTGTCTAAATCTTCGGTTATTTAGAAATGAACAAGCACTAATTTGTGCCCTAGAGAATATATTCCTGTTTCTTGATTACAAAATAAAGAAGACAAAACAAAATTCAAATATTTTAAGAACTGCAAATCAAATATTCATTCTTCACCTTTCAGAAACCAGCAAAAGATCTTGCTCACGAGCAACCAAAGGAAAGTAAACCTCCTCAATGAATTCCCACTCAATCACAAACCCTAACACTCGATTCACCACCCGATCGAAAGGTACATACACCGGACTCTTAGCAGAAAACGAATCCCAGTCGGAAAGATCGAGAATCCGCCTCCGCCGGAAGCGAGGGTGTCTGGCGGCTGCGCGCCACAACGAGCAGACGGCGGACACGGCGAGGAGCAGGTCGAGGCTGCTCAGCCTGGAGAAAATGCATGAGAGAATATCGACGCTCAAATCCGGCCATTCACGCGAGGAAGAAGGGGCGGCGCCGCCGTCGCCGGAGATAGGGCGGGGCTCGATCGGATTGGGCGAAGCCATTGATGAATTCTGATCAAAATTGCTATGTTTAATTTAGCTATGGATTATAGAGTTTGATTTGGTGGGCTGAAGAGGCCGAGTTAGAAAAAGGAATTATTCCAAAATTGGTGTTTTGTTATGAAATTAGTTAGAATTGCTTAGTTAGGATGCATATTAAATAGTTAATGCTCTCTATGTTTTGAGTGGTGATTAGATTATTGATTAAGAAATAATTGCCTAACTTAGAAACATTTATAAGAAAAAGCGCGTAAAATACAGTAACAAACAGTCATAGAGGCGAAGATAGTTGAAATGAAACAAATATAGAGATCATGAACCAACCGGATTCCCGAATTAATCATAAAGCTTAAATAGAGAAATAAATAATGAAAATAAGATTTTTTATTTATTTATTTATACTTATATGATTGACGAATCTGGTTGTATGATCCATAATTTTTTGTCTTAGATGTGCCGTTTTGTATGTTTTTAATTCAATTTAAGAATATATTTTTACATGATGGTTGGGATCTCTTTTTTGACATGACATCATGTAAAAATACAACGTTGCAGAAAATTACCAATTCAAGAGAGTGATTGAGATCTATCACAAACACAATATAACTCCTGATTGTGAAGCTCTAGGAGGATCGAATATGTGGGCTTTAAACGGCTCCTTACTTATTGGTGGTCCTTTTCTTTCACATTTAGCCTACATCTTGCAGTCAAGATCTATGAGGCACTAATATTATTGGCGTGAACCGTTATATCACACATAAGATAGCCATCAGATTGTCATATCCGATTAAATCGTAAGCATGAAACTAAATTGGTGTGATTGTAGGCTTTAACAAGTTAAATCTGCCAATTATTAAGCACTGAAAAATGAAAGATTGTAAAATGCCGACTCATTTTCTCCTCTCTCTTCTGATAGCTAGCAAATAAAATATGGTTCCATTCATAACCAAAACTTGATTTACTGATAAATATTACCATCTATTACTATTACTAAACGAAAAAGTCTCCCATCAAAGAATTGTTTATTGGAAATTCTTGTTTCGGGTATCACTAATGCATAATTTGATTATCAGTTTATTGATTAGTATATTTTTCATTAAAAGAAGAACTCACATAATACTTCCTATCAATCATTTGGCCATTACCAATTAAACCCTGCCCTACCATGCATTATATTAAAGTACCAATTAAACCCATCATTGATAAATATAGATGAATTTCCTTTATTTCGCGGCCCTTCATAATTATTTTTATGTAACATCAATCACTATCTGATGTTGATTTCGTAATTTAGATTGTTTATTTGTGTTAAATAAACATATTATAATACATTTGTTATACATTTCATAAAATATGTGGCAGACATGAAAGTTGATGTTGATTTTTCCATAAAAATCTCATTTTTGCCGTTGAAATGAAGAAATAGTGTGAGGGAGAGGGCGAAAAAGAGATTGTCCTCGAGACAAAAGTAATTTTTACGATAGAAACACGAGTGGTTAGTCGACCGTCGCATGCATAATGTGAGATGAAAGCTTAACATTGGCAAATATGGATGAATCTTCTTCGTTCGGGAATTCTTTTAATTATCTACATGTTACATCAATCACCATATGATAGTATTATATCATAAGTCAAATTAATGTTTTTATCTAGATTGTTGGATTGTATTAATTAAACATTCTATTAATTTTATGTATTATGTAAATTATGTCTCTATAAATTAAAGCATGATGTTGACTTCTCCAGTAAATATCACTTAACCGTCAAAGTGAAGAAATTGTGTGAGAATAGGGTGAATAAAGCGATTGTCCTAAAGTGCGGCTCGGTAGAATATTTATGCAGGTTATGGATATCTTGAAAGTGAGCCTGTTATGAAAAAGCCTAGCATTATAATCAGCCCAATGTTATTGGGCTTGGATTAAAAATATAGAATGACCTTTTTAAGCCCAATGATATCGTTTGAGTGTGAGCTTGGATCAAGAATTTTATAAGGTTCTGAAAATATCATTTACATATTAATTAATGCAAAATTAAACCTATAAAAATCGCCTTCAATGCAATGAAGAAAACACATCAATGCAAACTGAAATTGTTTGACATATTGTTTTGTAGAATCGCAGAGAAAGTTATGGAAGATGATACTGCGGAACAGTATTGTAGCGACGATATATAAAAATTAAAAACAATATATACAAATATATGAACAGAAAACAAACAGTATTTAAAAATTCATTCGATAAAATAGTATATATATTTTATTAAAACAGTATATACAATTATACATACAAACTGAAAACAAACAGTATATAAAAATTTATTCGGTAAACAGTATATAGCGTATATAGAAACGTGAGAAAACAGTATATAATTTCAATCCGTCACTACAGGGTCACTACAGTACCCCCCGTCGCACGTGATTTCTAATTTCCCGAAAGTTATGGTCATAGAGAAGTAGAGAATAAACTACATAAACGGTAGAATCTGCAATTTTTTTATACAGTTTGAATAGAGCGGTAGATTTGTTCGAATATCCAATTTATGCTTTAGACAGAGACCGATTTGGTAGTTATATAGGGTTAAGTAGAGGAATCAAATATAATGGTCAGAATGTTAATTTATTTGCCGTTATTTTGTCCCTCTGTTAATCTGAAAACTATAAAATCAAATTGTTTGGCATAACCCTTCATTAAAATAAACAAAACACACCAATAATACAAACTGAAATTTAGTTTTGTAGAATCGCAGAGAAAGTTATGGTCATAGAAAATCTGCAATTTTTTATACAATTTAATATGTTTGAATAGAGCGATAGATTTGTTGGAATATCCAATTTATGTTTTAAACAAAGCCGGTTTGCTAGTTTCATAGGGTTAAATAGAGGAATCAAATAAAATGGCCAGAATGTTAATTTATTTGCCCTTGTTTTGTGCCTCTATTAATCTGAAAACTTGGCCCTGATTTAAATAAGCTTTTATTTTTAATTGAATTATTTTTTATCCATTAAAATCTGAGTCCAATTTTTTTTTCAATAATCTTCAAGCATTTGATCTGATAATTTACCGATCCAACAAGAAACAGCAAGGAAAAGAAAAAAGTCTAACAACAAAATAAATAATAATAAATAAATATCTATTAATTAATCCGGAAAGCAAACATCTCTCTTATACAGTCTAAAGAGTGACACTCATACAAAACATACCAACCAAACATAAACCCACAACAATTCAATAAATTAAATAAATATCTCCCACATAAAACCAAAATACAATCCTCTCAATTTGCAGCAAAAGCGATCAGTGAAACAAGAGAAGTCAAAAGAAGCGCACAAAAACTCGGAAGAAATTCAGCCGAACCATTTTCCATTGCTGGTGCTGGAGCTGGAGCCATTGTAGACATGAACTCCTCCTGAGCATTCGCCATGGCCATGGACAGAACCAAGGTCACCAAAACAAGAACCAAGCTCTTCATTGAAGCCATTAGAGAGATTGTTGATTTCTTTTAAGTGAGAAGAACAGAGAAATTGGGATTTCTTTGTTTTTCTCTTTTCAAAGTAGTTTGAGAGGATGAAGTGAGTTGATGCTGAAATGGGGTGGAATTGGTGGGTATTTATACAGGAGAGAAAAGGGAATTGATTATTAATTGAAATTATTTGAATAATTTGAAAATAAATGAAAAAGAAAGCGAAAAAGAGCCGTTGGAGTGAAGTAGCCGTTACACATGGGAGAAATTATGACGCGTGGCCCTCTTTGTTCTGTCTATCTTGTCGACTGGTGAACTAACCGTTGGAAGTAGAAGTTCTTGCGTGGACTTGGACCATGGTGGTCTTGCTTGAGTCATAATGTTGAAATTATGTCAAATTTGAAATTTGAATTTTGAAACTTTGTTGAGCAGAGATTATTTGGATGTTTTGTTGTATATTTAGAAGAGTGGTAGAGAGAGTTAGTTGATTTTTTGATAAATTATTTGAGATGATAATATGTTATGCGATGTGTTTTTACTTTGTTTAAGAATCATAAGAAAATAAAAAATGTACTTAACGACCAACAATAAATTCTGTGTGTATTGTCAAAAATTACAATAATATATGGGCATTCAAAATATATTGACTAGAAATAATGTGATATTGTTCTTGTTGAGTCCAAAATCTATTATTTATTGCAATGAAAATTTTAAAAATATATTCGGGAAATAACAAAAATACATTTTGTGGTAAACATAAAACCAGGTCCATCTAACTTTATTCACGCCAAAAATGAGCTGGTTTCAAAAGAGAAAAGAGAAAAAGAAGAAGAAGAAGAATAAAATAAAGAGAAATAATTTCTTGGCGGCCAGGTGAAGTGAAAGGGCAAGTGTGAAAGCCAGCCCTTCTCCTTCCATTTTCCGGCTGGTCTTACACTTACTCTTGTGAATGCATTCATTGTTATAACTTAGCCGTGTTTTTTATGAGAAATTATGGGTTTTATTTCTGAACATTAAAGAATTGTATAGAATTAATTTTTGTAAAATATTATATTCCACCAAGAACGGTTTATGAAATCTTAACATCATAATAATAATAAGGTATTAGACAGGCTGACAAAATTGTATTTTTTAAGTTTATTTTATCGTTTTCTTACATTCATCAGGTGAATGGAGTATGGAAGAGGCGATTTGGGTTCCATGTTGCTTGATGGGCTCAAATAATACTATTAATAACATCAAAACAAAATTTTTATAGGTACAAGTATAACACGATATTAAACATAATGACAGAATATAAGGATCCATGGTTGGCCCTTAATTTTCATGGCACGAAGGCCCACTTTCAGAAAGGGCCTGTAACAAAATTCCTAGTTTTCAATAATCCTAACTTTGAAAAATTATAATACTCAACCCGATAATAAATAATAACCATAATTTTCAACACAACCCACCAATTGTTACCATACTAATTTTAATGGCCATAGTCAAAACCGTAGACCATAACCCATTTTCAATAATCAGTTACCATACTAATTTTAATGGCCAAAACACCAATTTCAGAACAAAAGGGAACCACGTATCAGTTGCAAGCAGCAGTAAGCGATTTCAGAACCTCTAAAATTTGAGACAGACAATAAATCAACTGGAATTGCGTAACTTATGGTCAAGTTAGGGTCAAAAGCAATTGGCTTTGGTGTCTAAAAACAAAAAACAAATTCAAACAGTACATAAGTCATAAATAACCATGATATATAGCAAAATCACTGTTTCTTCAAAATACAATTCAAACATAAATCTTGCCAGCCCTAATAAAAACTCAACCCCTAAAACCAAACCACACTAAATAACACATCCATAATTCCATATAATAAACTTATACCTCAGGCTAACTTTACCTAAGGCCATCAACTCAACTACTTTAATAATAGTTCAAAACCCAATAATCTACCATCTAAAACAAAACCAACCCAACAAAAAGCCCAAGAAAAACCCCAACAACCCTCGACCGAGCCCCACTCAGCCCAAAACCTCCACTCAAACCCCAAACCCTAACTTCATCAACAACCGGCCCGCAAAGCGAGCTATGATCATCGCTCCTCATGTTATAATAAACACTATAAAATGCGACTCTCGTCCTCTCAGCTCTCGCAGTGAAACTCAAGTTCGCAAATTGGCTCGTCGAGTTTCCAACGGGCGAGTAATGGAAATTCTGAGCCTGATCGCCGGCAAAAGCCATCACGGCCATCGGAGGCTGGCACGAGTCTCCGGCCGAACCGAGAGTGAAAGTGAGATTGTATTCTTTGTTTGGGGTGGTTTGAACCATTTGAGAAATGATTCCTTCTTTGCCTGAAAGGAGCTCGATCGCTCGTTTGCCTTGTGGAACGTTGTAATGGGCTGAGTCAATGAAACGGACCGCTCGGTTCGACTCGACCGTCCAGCCTGGCAAAGCTGAGGTTTCTTCGTCTAAATTGGTCGGTAGTAAAATGCCAAGTGTTGTGTTTTGGAAAAGCCATGGGCCTTCTTCAAAATCTCCGTTGATCACCTCATTATCTGAAAGTAAATAATAAATATACATGAATGATGAATATTGTACTTGTTTTTTACAATTTAGAAAATGAAATTCCGTTACTTTTATTGAATTTAAATTATTAGACATTAAGTTCTGGATATTTATTATGTGGTTATTGGTAAGGACAAAATGGAGAGAAACAGACTCAAAATCCCTCATCTCATAAGCATGAACACCATAAATGATGATATATGCAAGTTCAAAGATTATATTTCATAATATAATCTGCCACATACTACACATCAAACAGAAAAAGGACATGTAGGGTCTCCATGCATGTGCATAAGCAGTTGGTTGAATATAAAATTTGGGGTATTTTGGGTTACAAAGCCTGATTTTTCTCCAAACCGTGTGAGAAGCACTATGCAAACCATTAGTGCCTCGATTACCGTGTTTTGTTTTTTTTTATCATGGTCCACTTATAATTTGCCTCGGTTCCAAAACAAAAGTTTGTCTGCCACACACTGGACAAAACTCACAACCAAACCTAATGGTGGCAATGTGTCATGAGACCATTTGAGTCAACCCAACCCATTTACATGGACTGGTCAATGTAAGTTTGTTTAATTAGATATAAATTCAATCATGTATACCCTTCAAAACCCTAGTCAAAATATCAAAATTACCCTTGTGAAACTGTAAAATATCAAATTTACCCCATCCAAGAAATTAAAATGTAAAATTTAATTTTCATGGAATACAACCATGAAAATAGTGGAGGTTTCAAGCCCTGGTGACAAAATTAATGATACCATGTCTAGTGTCTGTTATTTCTTAGCAAGCAAAAGAAAAACACGCGCCAAATTATAACATATAAATAAATAAACAAAACATACCGTCAACTCTATCAGGCGTGAAGAGCTTCTTAACAGCCACACTATCAATGATCGGGCCGCACGTCGGGTCCTCCTCCATGCCGGGGTTCTTGAATCCCAACCTCCCCTCCCCGTCCTCCGCGGCCTCGAAGCCCCACGCATACGAGTCCCAGCCCTCCACGCTGTACAGCGTCTGCAGTTCGATTGTTTGCGAAACTTGACCGACGGACACGTTGAGGGCCTCCATTTGGGCACAGGTGCGGGCCGCACTGAAGGTGATGGAGTAGGTCGAGCCCTTGGAGAGGGTGAGGGACTGGCTCAGTTCCGCGTCGTTGCCGAGTCGAGCAGCGTGTTCGCCTGTGTAGAATGTGGTCTTGTGATTATGTTGTTTTTGGATGTTGGTTTAGTTGGAGTGAGGTTGGTTTTTTTATTTTTTAGGGTGTTTTATTTTATTCTATAAGTGTCCTATTTATTTTCTATTGTTGAAAATAATGCTACTCTATAAGCCTACATTAGCCCTAGACAGCTTTTATATGGCAGCCAAGTCTCCTACTGTTTCGTTTTATATTCAATTTAAAAGAGTAGCCTTAATTGTCATATAAAACTGTCTAGGGCTAATTACTATGTTGGATTCTATGCCCATATCATTATAACCAAAAAAAATACAAAAAATTATACTATACTACAATTCATGAAAATTGGAATTTAATTTACATTTATACACAACAAATAGTTATGAATTATCTCTTCTCATAATTTAAGTTTACCTTGTGGGACGATAAGTATCATGCCACCTTGACGTTGTCCAGACGAAACGAGCTCGACTGTACCGTTGATGGTCCAACCTGGTATGGACGTGACCCCCTCTCCAGTCGCCGCGCTCGCAAACCCGCCTGATGGAATCGTCTCAAAGTCCCCATTAGTAAGCAACCCTACAATGCAAACAAAATTGTATGTTCATGCAATTGCTGATTGTAGTTAAAGAACATGGAAAAAAGGATGGCTATAGTTGGTTTGGTTGGTAAATGGATCCAATATTAGATCAGTAGAAATTAGTAAGGTACCAATTCATCATATGATGCTATTCAATAATAATCCAACAAAATTCCAAATTCACATTTAAATTCGATGATGTCATTGAGACAAGTAATTTGTGCAAAACACTCCCAATTAAATTGGATCCAATTGTGGCCCCAGCCCAAAAAGTCAAAATGTATTGGTATTTAATAGCACAAGTGGTCCAAAACCAAAACCCATAATTAAATTAAATGCCTACAAATCTCAGCTAGGTATTATATCAAACACCTTTTGGACACCGAGGCAAGGTTGTTGTTTTAATCATTTTTCCTTATGGTCCAAGTTGTCTCAATCATATTCATATCTAGGAAATGAATCAAGGGATTATTATATAGGCTTTCGGTATGACACTAGTAATTAATTAGCAAGGCACATGCAATGAACTGATTCATGTATGAAACTCATTATGTGATGATTTGAGTAGCAGGCATGGATAAGGTGATTCGGTGATCCGCTACACGGATGGTTACACCATGATTGACACATGAGATTTGGGTTCATTTTGTGAGATTACTAAAGAAATGGAGATGTCAACATCTAAAGGACGTGCAATGAGACAAGGGTCAATTGGCTTCTCTATATAAACTCAATTATCCATTTAAATATCAAAACTAAATTGAAAGCAAAAGAAGTAAATTATAAACTTGAATTTGGTATTAAATTTGAAAGGTACTAACTTGTTCCACATGTAACAATGCAAGATGAATAATAGAAGCTTTAATTTGGTTATTGGTAAAAACGTATAAGTAATATTCAATGTGGTAACTTTTGATTAGGTGAATGAGGCATGCAAATGCACATGCAATGTTTTGAAATGATTTTAATTTTAATCTAAGTACTTTTATCTGTTGTACTGGTTCAAGTACTAAATTTGTTTTGTGAAGATAGAGATTCCATTTTTCTTGTTTTTGTAATTTTGCTTATTAAGCTATATATTTCTCTTAGCAAGAGTAAATTAAGAACCGAAAATATATAAAATGCAAACTTAAATCCTAAGGAAATACATATTTTCATGGCTTTTTTAAAATTGACCTAATTTTCTAGGTTTACTTGAAATCTCTGAGCCAGTTTGGACAGGGCCGTGTAAAATATTTCATGGAGATAGAATTAGAAAATTTATATATTAAAATAATATACTACTTTCTATGTATAGGATACATTTATTTCAAAAATAAATGTAAGCTAATCTCAAGCCACTAGCTAGGTATCATCTATATATTAAACAGACTCTTTTTAAGTCAAAATTCATTTGGTCCATTCAGTGAAATAAGCATCCCTTTTTATTTTATTAAGCTTATTATTCCTCTTTTTTTAATAATCAGTATTATTATTCTTCAGAAATATATAATTTTGAAAAAGCACAATGGGTTAATTTTAAAATTAAAGAAAAATGAAAAAAAAAAGGTCTATAATGTTGTAGTATAAAATTGAAGAATTTCATTTTTTTTTTTTTTTTTTTTTTTGAGGAAGTTTGGAGAGGGTTTCTACATCTTTTTCTGTTTTTTCGAGTACTTCACAATTCACAGTTTCTATATCAGAGTTTATCCTTCACTAAATGACCATCTTTTTATTCTATAGGTCTGTACATTTTCCAACAGAAAGTCAAAATCTAAAAAGTCGATAAACCCAAACGAGCCTCTCAATCTAACAAACACCACCAATATGAAACAAAAATGAAAAGAATTAAGAAAAGGGGCGAAATGCAAGAGTAGCTAAAACCTCACACTAGGGTCATTAACTAAAATCTCAACTCAAAAGACCCAATTAATCTACTAATCAGCACAATCTACCTAAAAACCCTCATCACAAGTGGCAAATTAATGTGCCCAAAAAAAGTGAAAAAAATAACAGAAATGGGAGAGCAATGCAAGCTTACCATCTTCTACATCAGCCGAAGCAAACCGAGCTAGAACAAGCCAGAGACTCAACGCCATGAACCATGAAACACCCATTTTCTCCCTCTCTCTCTCTCTCTCTCTCTCTCACTCACTCACTCACTCACTCTGAAGCTCAAAATGGAGGGTACAATGGAGATGGAGGGAACTGAGCAGTAATGGTGAGTGTAGAACAGGGGACTGAGCAGAACAGAAGAAAGCACAGCCTTTTATGGGGCTGGGATTCCCTTTCTTTTGGCGGTATGTTGGACGTGAGGGAATATTTTATGCTCAAGTGGGAACTGGGATTGGACTTTTTTTTTTTATTTTAATTGTCTTTTTTTACTTCTTGTTGGATTTCCTTGCTGGGGATGAGAAAGGATATATGAGGAGAGAAGAGGTTGAGATTTTTGTCATTTATAGAGTATGTTTGATTTTGATTTTTGAGGATTTATATTTGTGAATTCATGATTTGATCAAATTGAGTATTTGGTATTATATAGTGTTGGGAGTAATTATTTAGTAAGATGAAAAAGCGAAATAGTTTCCCTTAACCCAAATTTAACTTGGCACTTGGCATGCATATCTACTAAACCCTAGCATTGAAGAAATTTCTATCTAATATATAAAACTTATAATTTGGATTTGGTTGACACGTGTCCTCTAAGATTATTGATATAAATATTCAATTTGAACCCCACTATATACTCTTATATGATATGAGTCTGCGCTTTGTACTCAATAGTTATTTTCATATTTTTAAGAATTTTTTTTATTTATTAAGTTATTTTAAGGAGTAATAATATATCATAAATAGTGTCAATTAATGTTTGATATTATGATATTTTATTAGTAATAATTAATAATATAACATATTATGATATTAGATAAATTATACTAGAATAATATGGTTCCCACTCTAAAAAATGATCTTTTTCATATACCTCTTTCATTTCATGTTTTCATTTTAGTTCCTACAAAATAAAATATTTTAAATTCTTTCAATATTTAAAAATTATCTTATATGTTTTCATATATAAATAAAAGCTGAGACCTGACTTGATTCAATTTTGATATTATTTTGGAGGTTTTTGAAACACCCATTGTTTATCACAATATCTTTAAAGCTCATCTAACTTTTGATATTTATTTTTCAGTCTCTAGAAATTATATTCTTTTTAACTATAAGAATTAAAGTTAGTTTTCCATCTGTGATTTATTTTAGTAATACATTATTTTATTTTATAGAAATAATATATTTTTTTCATTCATATAATTTATGATTTAATTTATTAATCATATATACAAGGAAGTTGAAGTTCCAGCTGAAGCTGACACGTGTCCCGTCTAATAGCATATTTATATTTATTTAGTTGAATATATCACAAAATTCGTGTTGGAGCATTGGTTTAGTTTGTTGTATTGTAATCTTGAGGTCTTCGTTTCGAATCCTAGACACTGCCTTTTTTTTTTCAATTATCTTTTCAATTCACTAGATAAAATTACTATAATATCCCCATCAAAACATGATCGTTTCCAAAAGTTTGAGAGCAATACCGTCATTTCAACACATGAAACATAACATTACGTGTGAAATTACTGTAACGCCCCTAAAAAAACTCAAACACTTCAAAAAAGTAAGAATAATTTCATCATTTCGTCACTCAGATTGAAATCTTTTAGTCGAGTATATAATTTTATTTTGAATAGTGGTATCACAAATGAGTTTGTATCCGAGTGGAAGAGGCGAAGTGTTACTAGGTAGAGACATTTTATATCATTTAAATAAAAAAAACAAAATATAAGAAAAAATAACGGGATAGGCCCATTGTATAGTGTCATTTATTGGTAGAGAATTTTCATGAGAACCTATAAATTTTAAAATATAATTCAATAAAATAGAAATACTATTTTAGAGCCCTATAAAATTTCAAAATATAACTCAACAAAATAGAAATACCATTGTTTTCCCTCATTTAGCTTTATATCTTTTTTTTTACATCCAGCTTTATATAAAAAATTAATATAATCCATCAGTTACAACATGGACAATTTTACGCATATCCTCTTAAAAGTCAAAATATTATGTATACCTCTATAGAATAGGAATAGTAAATATGTTTTGTCCATCTTACATAAAAACAAATATTCATGTAACCTCTACAAAACAAATGAAATATAGAATATATATCCCAAAAGATATAAATATGTTACTTTTGTAACAATCACTTCCCAACAGAAATATGTGTATCCTTCAAAAATCTAAAAAAAAATAAGAAATATTATTTGTTATTTTATATATTTGGTAGAAATAATCATTTCATTAGTAACCTTAAAAAATATCATCATTGATAGTCTTTTGATAAATACTCCGAAAAATATCAAAATAAATGGTATAGTCATCTTCGAAACGGAGCGAGGAGTCCGCCCTTGTTTTTACACAAAGTGCACGTGCATTTATATTGGGATTAAGACTCAATTCTATACATTTTTTTAGGGGTTATAAATGTAAACTTTCCACACTAACATTGACATAGCTTAATGTAAGTATTTCGGCAACAGTTTGAAGTTTGAACAGGGAAATTATGTAATGAGAAATAATCGGCTGTTCTATTTTATTTCATACTTACCTTTTTCTTTGATTTTCTTGTGAATTATGTAAGCAGATATGTACAAATTTTACTGTTTTTTTTCTTATCAAACAACAAAACGATTCTTTGCTTCATTCTAAATGTCAAGCACACTCAAATGAAACTAATTATAATATGTCAAGTAATCATGAAAGAGGTACAAAAATTTATTCATCCTCTTTGCTTTCGGCCGGACATACTTCACGGGTTCTGCAAAATCTAATTATAATAGTGCCCTTGCTGGGCCAGAACTCTCCATCGAATAAAATGTTGGTTTTTTGTTAAAAAAAATTGAAAAAACCAACGTTGTTTTCTAAGAAAACAGCAAAATGTATTCTACGAATGTTTATTTTCAAAACCAATAAACATTCAACATTATATTGATCATTTTACTGTTTTCTATTATTTTAAAAAATGAAAAACATTTTTTTTATTTTTTAAATTAATATGAAATTTGTATGTTAGTAATTCTAGTGTGATGCATCTTATGTTTATTACTAACTAATAAACTACAAATTAGAAAGTCTGAAGTATGTATATTCATGTTCGTTTAATCAATCTATACATTAAGTAGCAAAATAGCATGAGTTATATATGAAAAACAAATAATTTTTGTCTCATGTCTTTGTCGACCTATTTTTTTACTTCTATCGATAGAGGCCAGGCCAGGCAAGGAAGAACCCAAGAAGTAGAAAAATGATAGTAGGTAAATCAAGAATCAGAGTATGTGAGTAAAGGACATACTCCTGAACCAAACTAGTCTGTATTTTAGGATTAGACTCATAGCCTAGACATTCCACCAAAATGTTCAAGCAGCACTTTATGTCAATTTGTTTAATTTAAAACAATGCTCATAAAATAAAATATAGATTGGACTTCTTATTTTATCACCTGGACTGGACTTCTTATTCGTGGACTTCCTTTTCCTGTCTGGGCCTTCTTTCTTACGCCTAAAAAGTTTGATTAATAAAATGTAGAAAAAAAGTTTGAATTTAGACCTTCAACTCTGAAAATGTAAATGCAAGGGTTGCTTCTTAGATCGATTTTTGTGTTTCTAAAATTATTATTTATCTAATTGGTTAGAATCTATCAATCTAGAAAATGAGAACTATAGTCAATAAATAATATCAAGAGAATATATGAGAATTGCTCACACTACGAAAACATCTTTTTGGGAAAAAGATAAAATAAATGCAATTAATTTGATTGACTAGATACCTCATCAGCACTAATAGCAAAGAAATTGGCGCAAACTTTCTTATAAGGGTTAAACCTAGATCATTCAAATTGAAATTGATATTTTGAAATTTGAATATTTACCAATTAATTACACAATCACACAATGATCAATTTCCTTATTTTGTTATATCCATGTGTACTACCATCAAAGAACCTCCTTTCTCCTCTGCCAAAATTGATCTCTCATGGAAAACCAGCAAAAGGTAATTTTTTTTTCTATTTAAGTTTTTAATATATTATTATTCTTATAATTTTACAACCGATTTTCTGCCTTCTCTGTTTCTAATAAAGCCGTAAAAGTTAAGATTAAAACATGAACTCTGCTACTTTGGGCCTATATTTTACGTTTTGTTTGACACCAAATTTATCTTTTATTGATTTTGTTTAGGAACACGGAGATGACCGCAGAATTGAATCCTTACGCGAATATGAGACAATCGTACAGATGGAGTTTACATCTGAGGAGGAGGCAAAAGAGTTCTTCTACAATTATGCTAAACACAAAGGATTTAAAGTCAGAAAAGATAATATAAGAAAACGTGGCGATGGTGTAGTGTGCTATCGTCGATTCGTATGTTCTTGGGCTGGATTCCGCCATGAAAAATACTTAAATGGTAAAGAAAAGAAAAGAAAACGCTCTTTAACTCGATGCGGTTGCCTTGTCAAGTTCGGTGTCGCACTGAATAAACGGACAGGAGATTGGTATGTAAGAGAGTTTGTTGATGATCATAATCATGAATTAACTCGTAAAAAAGATGTTGCTTCTTTACAGCCTCATCAATAGCAAATTTGGCGCAATTAGTATTTCTTATCCTTGAAATATCATCAAAGACCTGTGTAATTGCTAGTAAATTCGTCAATTAAAACATGTGCAAGTAAGATATATCAATTACTAACAAAACATATCAATGATTATTCTTGTATTAAGCTAATTATGTTTTTCATGCAACTTCTATAATCCTTGCATAACTCATAATTATATATTCCTTGTGGATTTACTGATTGCGAGTTCAGTTCTTAATGTGGAACTCCAAACACACAATCTTCAACTCATATCCTATGTCGTATAATTTATAAGTATAGTTAACTAAAAAGGACCCTTTTTTTTTATCAAAGCCTTAGGCAAAAAAAAAAGGACTGTTTTATTGTCGGGTTCGGGGATG
Organism: Juncus effusus; assembly: GCA_027726005.1. Classification (NCBI taxonomy): domain Eukaryota; kingdom Viridiplantae; phylum Streptophyta; class Magnoliopsida; order Poales; family Juncaceae; genus Juncus; species Juncus effusus. The sequence goes on along the minus strand of CM050890.1, from coordinate 10,223,496 downwards.
GTTCAACATATGTTGGACTATTCTTTATCCAACATAACAATAGCTGTTTGATATTAATCACATTAATTAACCTCTAAATGAAGGTTTTCACATTGTTATATATAAACATGGAAAACATTAATACCCAATTAGAGAGAGAAAATTGGATCAAAATATATATATTTTTGTATTTTTATATAATATTTGATATTATGATAATTAATAGTCCTTACAAATTGCATAAATTTTGGTTAATTATTTTTTTATATGATATGTTATGAATTATGATGTCTAATTATAATTTTCTAACTTATGTGCCGAGCTCCGGATTTGAGATGTTATATAGATGGTAACCATTGGGATTCATCGATAGACCAGATCTCCTTTTTCTTATTATAATTTTCTAATTTCTGGATAGGGTTCTGAATTTGGGCTGTTAGATTGAAGCCATTAGGAGCCATATAAATAGGAGGTTGGAATAATTTCACTACAAAAATGGATCTATAGTCCCGAGTTAAGTTGGTTTGTTTATGTAAGCAAATATATTTATGAAGCATTTAAAAACCATTAGTCCTGTACAAGCAAAGTTTAAAATTTCAAGATTATTTTTTGTATGGTATTTTTTCAAATGGACCTGATAGAGCACGACGGACTGTAGCACGACTGTTCACGACGGATCCAATAACAGTATATATAATATATTTTCTAATAACAATATATACATAACAGTATATATAATTCATTTTCTAATAACAGTATATATATAAAAGTGAAAACAGTATATAAAATGAAAAAATTGTATATAAAATGGGAAAAACAGTATATAAAAGTAAAAAAAAATAGAAAATACACAAAGAATAAAAAACAATATATAAAATGGCAAAAAAATATATAAAATGAGAAAACAATATATAAAATGGAAAAAAACAGTATATCTACAGTGCCGTCGTGCTACACTGCCGTCGTGTTCGCACATTTTTCTTTTTTCAAATTCTCAAGATTATGTTCAATTAAATGCTTAGTATCTTTTTTTGACCATACAATCTCTCTCTTAACCGTACTAGGGTGGCAAATGGGTATGGTGAGTTCGGATTCGGGGCAATATGGGTTGAGTGTTGTTCGGGTCTTAGGTTGTTTGAGCTAGAGGTCATTTGGGTTTTCAGGTCATTGGGTTCAGATAATTTTGATTCGAGTTTTAGGTCGTCCAGGATGGGTAAATTGAGTTCTGGTAAAGGTCAGATTTGAGTCATAATCGAGACTTCAGGTCTTTTTTTTGAATCAGTACACTTCGGGTCTTGAATCGGCTTTTTGGGTCATTCGGGTCGGTTAATTATGTTAGAGAAAATTGAGAAATAAAATCAGAAATATCAAGTGATTTGGTGGATTCGGTTCATAAATCAAATTGTTTCTGGGTCATATCGAGCGGGTATTCAGGTTCAGATCATTTTAGGTTACAGGTTAGTCAGGTTTGAGCCATTTGAATTTATGATCGTTCAAGTTACAAATTGTTCAGATTTCGGACATTAGTTTACGTATAATTGAATTTCGGTTTATTGACCTGTAAATATTTTGGATCGGGTTTTGGTTTGTTGATTTGTCAATTTTTTTTGGGTTGGGTTCAGGTTTAAAACACATAAACGTAATAATAAAATAAATTGATTACTATTTTAGGAAAGTAAAAATGATATTTGCAGTTTTGAAAGCATAAATATTTATTTTCAAATTTGGGAGGGCATATATGAAAATTTCCTCTAATAGTTTAGGAATAAACTTAATTTGCATACTATTATTTTTTATAGTTAAATTTTATAAGTAGTCTTAGATTTTGATGGCGTTTTATCTACTATACGTAAGGCACATGCATATATATTTCGTGCCCACGGGCTTAATTGGCAAAAAAAAAAAAAAAAAAAAGAATGCATATATATTTCGGTTTGAACATGGATTGGCTTCCTAAGTATGAATATGCTATTAATCTATAAATAATTGTATTAGTATGTCCATGTGACATTGAATCTTGAGACAATTGTCTACCGAGCATGTACTCTTCAATATAGAGTAAACATCATATGAACCAGAATCAAGTATTTATTCCTAAAGAAAAATTAGTATGTCAAGTATGAATGAAATGACAAATTTACATACTAAACACTATTTCTTTTAAGTTAACTCATAATTAACTAACTACTGTTGAAATATGAAATCAACCAAATTATAGAACATATAGAATTAATCATTGTGGTTCTCTCTGCATGTGTACCAGTCAATTATGTGATATCATGTCGTATAAATTTTTAACTATACACAGTGATATATAGCAGGGCACCAACCAGTCTAAGAACAAATCACATTCGCACTCGCACTCGCACTCGTCATCTCCAAATCACAAGGCAATATGTTATACACTGACAACATAATACAAGATAAATCCATATAGTTAATAAATCATAAGATAACTCCACAGTTAATATGTTATATAGAAGAAGCCGAATTCAACAGTGAGCTAAGAGAGAGAAGATTAAATGATATAACTAACCTACAAAACAAAACAGCTGAAATAAAGAATTAAGTGAACAATGCTAGAATTAAGTGAACAATGCTCATACAGTCAACCTAGCAGACTAAAGTATAAAATAATATAAACTCAAGAGCATCTTTGGACACTTTTCCACCAATTGAAGAGCATAAATGGCTTAGATACTATAATAAAAAATGTACTAAATTGAAGAAATTTATCTTAATCAGTACATGCCTTTGTAAACCTTTGCGATGAAGTATATAATAGGAGAATGTCATGCAAATGCCACATCTATAACTGATTTATCAAGCTGATGGTTCTCCATGGATGAACATGGAGCTTCCATGTTGATACTGCTTCAGTCCCTACAAATAATATTACCAAAGCTGATTTGGGCCCTGTTCCAGTTGGTGGCGGCAAATCCAAGATAATTGGGTGACTGGCAGATGGAGTTCCGACCCCTCTGTATGAACATAGGAATGCGCCACATCGCATCTCATTACTGAGAATAGAAACCATGTTACACAAAAGGGCCGCTTTCTCTGGTGGGTGTCAGCTCTGCTTTTGTTGATTTGGAAAGAGATAAAAAGAATCTGCTTTCAGGAAGGGAGATTGCGAAATGAGATTCAAGAGGATATCTCACAATTAATTGATTTTCATTTTTACTCATAAAGGTGTGAAAAATTCCGTTTAGAGATTAATTGATGTGATTAAAATCAAACGGTTGCTATTATGTTGGATAAAGCATGGTCCAACATATGTTGGACCAACCCCGAACCCTCTAGTGATAATAACTTTCAGGAGCACCGTGGACTTCATAATTATATTGTTTGAAAACCAGAAAAGCAACCAAATCCACAATAGATGTTAAAAAATATTCTTATATTATTTTAATTACATTTATTTTTTTTGAAAATTAACTAATAATTAACTTAAAATAAATAATAAAATACAATAGATATTAAAAAATATTCTTATAATAAATATTATTAATGAGGACATATTGGTAATAGACATTGGAATATAATATGATTTGAAGTAATATCGCATTCTATGTGAATGTTATATTATTGTCATGTAGGATTTCTATGTAAAAATAAACAAATGAATGTAATTAGCACATCCAAACTTTTATGAGAATGTGAAACTTTTCCATCAAGTAGATACAACCTAATAACATCTTTTTATGGGCCAAATAAAAAATACATACAAACATTTGCAACAGCAGAATAAAATATTGGGCCTGCATTGAAAGTTATTTATTTAAATCATTGATAATTAATAACAAAAGTAAGTTATAATATGTCAAAAATCTCAAATGAAGTTTTCGTTTTGGGCCTCAATATGAATCTCCATTTAGCTCTACCCGTGAATATTTTATACGACTCGTGTTGGAAACTTTGGATCTTGATTATGGGCCGAGATTAACTCTCTACATTTTTGTGTTAAAAAACCTTGTTTATACATAAAAACTCGAGGAGATGCAAGATTGTTCATATTATAATATCTACTTAGAGAATAGGAAACATATAATTTTCAAAATAAAAGAAAATCTTGAGAAAAGAAAAAAGATAGAGAATTGGCATCACAACGTTCTCCAAAGATTTTCTTAGATTCTAACTGAACTTATATTGAGTTTGGTGGTTACCACATAACATTATGAGTGTGGATAGTGTGGGCGGACAAGATGCTGTAGTGCTCTGTCCTGATAGTCTAATCTTGACTAAACGAACAGGATTGGCTTGATATGATCAAAAAGTTAAGGCATTAACTCATTGATATGAGTCAAATATTAAGTTAATATACAAATTTGTTCAGCATAATTAATTAGCAATGGTGAATTTTTAAAGGCGGGGTCATGAGATGGTGAAAAAGGTGGGTCAACCAATTAGTGCTAAATTACGCAGAACACAAAGAGAGTTATTTTATGAGAAAAAACAGAAAGTAAATAATTTCTCTCTCAAATTCAAAACAAAAAAAATTGAATTCTTAGAGTTCATAAATACTACTTGGTTAAAATCAAACATAAAAGCATTATCTGTGTGTATTTTTGTGTGTTAAGGTTGTTTAGTAAATAACTCCACGAAAGGAGCATATTGAAAATCCTATTTTTTTTTTTTAAGTTTATAGAAAATCATAATTGACATAGCATGAATATGGAACTGATTCAATACTATTTAAGAGCTCAATCAATTGTTCTAAATATTTAATTTTGATGATATGATTCACTTTTTTTGTTTATTTAATTAATAATATGAATTCCTGGTTATGACGGGGACTGGGTATACATAGAAATTGATAATATGCACATGTTTGGTGGATTCATGAGATTTTAAGTGAATTTTTGAGGATTTTATTTTAATTTAATTTATAATGTACCAAATTTGTTCGTGTGATCGTTACCATGAAATGGTCCTCTAAACATATTAGACCGATGATTAGAGGTTGTACACCAAAAATTTATAGGATTTTTTTTTTCAAGTATCCTTGAATTAGTCCAAAAAATATTCTCCAAACCCATTGAACCCATATGATCTAACACCATCCAAATATGTTTTAAAATCACTGGGTCGGGTACGAATTAGTATTTGAATAATCCAGAATAACAAGGTGAATGACGGCTTTGAAATTTAAAATCAATTTAAAATCTCAATAAATCCATATGAATTAATTATTTATAGTAACATGTAGCATATATCTATTACTTTTTCAAATATATTAAATGACATAAACTATCCTCATAAATCTAAAATTATAACATTCTTGAAGTTAACATAGATATAACTTTACTATTATCAAAGTAAAGATAAGAAAATTAAATAAAATTATTTCTATGTATGAATGGAAAGGGAGCTAGGGAAACATGAAATAAATTATTATATAAATAACAAATGGAAATTTTTTTTTGAGGACATAATATTTTCTTTATCATGTTGTGGGCATTTTTGAAGTAGGAAAGAAAGATAGGGGTATGCACATCACGTTCCAGATTGGGCAAGATCTTTCATATCTCATAATCCCAATATTAATTATAGACTAATTTAGAGGAGGGTCCAAAATTTAAAACTATAGTTAGGAACCACATTTGATAGATTAGAACCAACCTAATATACTAGCTAGTGAGGACCAAGTGCATGATTTGCGAATGATTACCCATCAATCTAACTAAATTTAAAAGATACATGAAAAGAAAAAAAATCTGCATATCGAATAAAAAACCTACAAAATACCCGTAAAGCAACTAAAAAAACTAGCATCTTCAAAGCACCATCCGATAAGAAGAGAAATTAATTCATCATCATACTATTTTTTGATGATATTCATCATCATACTAATATTAATCAGTCAAAATAATTTGAATTTTAACTTTTGAATAATAATATATAGATTTACCTATCTTGTTTTTGTTTATATTTATCCAATGTGCGTTTTTTCAGAACCATAATATCTTTTTACTTATCTAGTATCTCTCCTATACTTATCGAATATATCTTTTTGAATATAATTAAAACATTTTTTAAATAACCAATATACCGGTCCAGTGTACATGTTCAACGTACCATTATAATAGGGAGATGCATATTTTGACAACCAATGTGCCTTTACTAGTACATAATACATTTTTCATGTCTAATGTACATTTTTTGAATATTAATATACATTTTTTATCTGTCCATCATACATTTTTAAATATCTATATACTTTTGTGAATATTTTTTTTAATACAAAAGCCTAGAAAATGATTACAAAATAAATCCTAAAAAAAATAAAGAATACAAGAAAAACAAGAAAATTTCATCAAAACAACAAAAACAAGAAAAACATTTTGGGGTTGTTTTTGAATCTTATTTCTGAGTTTTTAGAACAATTGAAGTTTTCTCCTTCCTATTGCTTGTCTCAACAGGTTGAACTTTTTTTATTTATGGAAAAGAGCTAGCTAAGATTATGACTATCTTAGTTATGAAATTAGAACAATGATAGTTTGGTTTCAACATGAATCGCCTACGGGTTTATACTAAAATAAAAAATATGACTATCTTAGTTAAGAATAAAAAATGGGCGTAGAATCACACATTCTAGCAGCAATGCTAGCTCAATCATACTCATCCCTATTCTAATTTCAGGACCAGTCTGGTACATAAAACAAGTATGTCAAAATTACAGGACCCTAAATTAAAGATCAAAGCCTACATATTCATCCCTTGGAGTTTTAGATCTATGGCAAATGCATTTGCACGTCATTATCTATGGTGGACCAGGACCGGATCCTATTGTAGTGGGAAGCAGTACGAGCTCTTTTTTTTTCAACTGAAGTACAATATGTTAATAGAGTAATTTTGCAACTTTAAAACCTTAAAGGATCCGAAAATTAGAATATTCCGTAGGAATAAGACTTTTATATATGTGACATTAAAAGATTTTGTAAAAATAACACTTTTATATTTGAATTTGTTTGTACAGACAACGTTTTCAAAATCTGATTTTTTTTATTTCAACTGTGAGAGTAAAAAAATTTAACTTTTATACAATTTTCCTCTTGATTTGGACATGAAAAAAAAATAATTTGAACTCTCAACTCGAAAATACTATTTTACAAACTCAAACATAATAACTTTATTCTTATAATTTTTTTTTTAATATATAAGATTATTTACAAAACACTCTCAATCAAAAATAAGACTCTGTATCTCATGTCCCTACTCATTATCACCTTGAAAAGGAGATCTCTAGGGCCCATCTCTTCACAAAAAAAAAAAGAATGAAAGAAAGAAAGAAAGAATAAGAATTACCAATTGTATGCATCTAACTAATGTGGCCTACATACAAGGCAACCTCTATATTTTGTTATGAAATGTGGAAAAGACCCACATGATCTTTATTGGTGTGGGAGCATTAGGCCCCAAAGTGCGATTTATTTACCATTGCCTAACGACACGTTAACTTCATTTTCCACAGATCATCATCATATTAACCTTGAATCTTGATTTATCTCCTAAAAATGATGTTGTCTTCCAAATGACTGGATCCATGTACACTACAGGGTACATTTTTTCATAATAACCTTTCGTTTTCTTTAATTTGGAGAGATAATTTTTTTATTTATAAAAATACCATTTTTGCCTCCTTTTTAGGTGCTAAATATGTAAAAGTATCCCTCAAAATTTCTAAAAAAACACTGGTTTTTCTTACCAGCGTCCATTTTGGCGGTCAATACGTAATATCATCTGTTTAGATGGCAAAATGCTATATTTTTGCAAATTAAAAAAAATCTTTTGACAAATTAACAGAAGAAAGGGTTTTTTCTGAAAAAGTGCTCCATAATACTACCTTTATGTATTAATTGACACCAAGAAAACCTGTCAAGTTTCAACAACGGCAATTATTTGGTGGGAGATGAGAGAAGGTTGAAGATTTTATATAACAACAGAGATATGTCAAAATTGACCTCCTATAACTATTCATAATTGCTTATATATAGACCATTTTTCCAAAATATATATATTTCTGGCCATATAACTGTATATAACGTATAATATATCAATACCGCTAGTATTTTTTTTATGGCATAATATTTTACAATATTATTTCAACATATATTATGATTATTTTATGATATGTTATTTTATTTACAATATTATATTATGTTAAATTTTCTTTTATCTTTTGTAATTTTACATGAAGTACTATTTTATTTGTAAGTAAAAATACTATTTTCTGCATATTTGTTTTTGAGAAAATTGCATTTTGTTTTTATGTTTTTTATATATATTTTAGTTAATTTTTACTAAATAATTTTTTTCTATTATTTTTGTTGAACAAGATGAGATATTTAATGTCTAGTATAATTTGTTGATTCTATCATAATATACGTATTGGTACGTGGCCGGTGCCCCCCTCCTGATCTCCCTTTATTATTGAGGTGTGATAAACATAACATGTATAGGTGGTACACGAAAACTCAAAATAATTATATTATGTTTTCACTTATCACGTATTGCCGTATTGGTATTACCCAACAGTGCAAGATATAACATCGTGTGGGAAAATAATGGGGGGCAATCATATTTTTGTTGGATAAGATATATAAGTTTGAAGTTGAAATTTTATTGGCAACAAATTGTAGAATTTATTTCATTTTTGTTGCTCCACAATTACTTGGGACCGATTTAGATTTAGCAAGATGAGGAGAGAATCTAATTTTATCTACAAATTAATTCCTAGCAAAATCCGGACCTCAATTTTCCATGCATCTTCAAGGATACAGAATTTCCATCTTAATGATTTTCCAAAATTGAAAGGGTATATACGAATAATTCTCCTGACATAAATAACCCATTTTCCTTTCTCTCCGTTATTATTCTGCTACAATAATTACCATAATGATCTTTCCATAAGGAGCAATTTCAATTCATACCCCTGCAGAATCTCATAATATTACTTGCACCCCTAAAATCATACAAAATCGTTGAACAAGGAAATAAACATGAGACTATAACACTCACTGGGTGATATGTGAAATTTTGATATTTTGTAGGGTCACAAAAGAAATATTGTTTCTTCCCAATAATATTCACAGCTCCCTTCAAGAGACATTTCCATATCTAATATACCTTGTAAAACAATCTATATATATACATGTATTCTCATTGATCTCCCTATAACTAACTCTACTGTTTCATCATATCAAACATATGTTTTATCCTTTTCTTCACAGATCAATATATATTATTCCAATAAATTACCACAACAATGCTGAGCTGTATCATGGATTTCTATGGCTCGCAAAGCTTTTGGCATGAGTTCTTCCAGATGAAAAGCAATGGATATGATTTGTCCAATGATCCTTTGACTTCTCTTGCATCAAGAAACAATCTCACTTTACGTGTGCCCAAGCATATAATTTCTCCCTATGATCCCTACTATAGGTATAGTATTTTTTTTTTTGAGTTCATGGTATTACCTTTTTGTTTATGGTCCTCTAAACTCATCGAGAAGAGTTGAAACCACAATCTATTCAATAAAAAAAAGAGAGCTGTTAATTATTTAAACAAATAAAAAATAGCGTAATACATGTACACTACAAAATAAAATAGAGTAATCAACGCTGCATAACTACTCTTTTATTACTAATTAAATTATGAAATACCAACATTTATAAATGAAATAAAAAAAGATCATACGGCATTTGATTTAAGTCATGAAATAATTAGTACTTAATATATTTTTTTTACTCTTTACTGCAGAGTTTGGAAATTGTTTCTCACCATATTGGTAATCTACTCGGCTTGTGTCTGCCCGTTAGAATTCGGATTTGAGAAATATTTGTCACGAAATATTTTCCTGGCTGATAGAATTATTGATGTATTTTTCACGATCGATATTGTTCTCACCTTTTTCGTCGCATTTCTTGATCATCAGACCTGTCTTCTTGTCCATAATCCAAGACGTATCGCCGTCAGGTTGATTGGTTTCTTTCTAATAATTTTTTATTTATATTATTTTTAAATTATATCATAATCTATAATGACTTTGTATATCATTCATTCTTTTGTACAAAGATTATATGTACAAAAGGTAGTATATATAACAAGTGAAAATGTTACATTATCTGTGAAAATTGGTATATATGTTGCACAATATAATCTTTTGATGATAATTTTGTTTATATTTTTACGCCAAATAAACTAATTAGTCATGAACATATATTGTTTGCAAACTTATGTTTCCAGATCCATTTTTAACATTGGTATATATATATTTTTTTTCTAATTTCTGACAGATATATCTCATCTTCATTCATCTTTGATTTTTGTTCGGCTCCATTACAACTATGCCTCCTTTTAAACAAGAATAAACACGAGCTTGCTTTTATAATTCTTAGTATGCTTAGACTCTGGCGTTTACGCCATGTCAGCTCCCTCTTCTCAAAGTGAGTCATCTTCTTCACTTCAATTTTATTTTGATAGGCTTTTCATATATATATATATATAGGCTAATAGGCTCCTTAATCTTTCAAATATCTTTTATTAAAAAAAATCAAATATCTAGAACAACCTAATTATTTTCGACTTATTTCTATGACTGACTTGGTTCGGAGATTCAGATCCCAACTCTGGGACTTCAAATTCCGCATCTGGTTTTTGAACAATTTTTAAGTGCTTTAACATGTTTATCATTTAATTGAGATTTGAAATTTCGTTTTTTATTTGAGCCGGGATTTGAAATTCCTGACTGGTTTAATGAAAGAAATATGTTGAAAACCAAATTATGTTGGAGTATCTCTTGTACAGAAACTTGCCTTTTATTTTTATAGATGGTTTCCAATCCCGTCTCAGATTAAATTATATTAAAATCAGGATTTCAAATTCCAATCAAGTTTTGATTTTTTAACATATTTATCATCAAGTGGGATCTGAAATCCCGTTTTTCATCTGAGATGGATTTGAAATTCTGAACTGGTTAGAAAAATTGAAAATCAAGTTATTTTGAGTATTTGAAAAATTGAGAAAATGAGACGAAGAGATTTGTCTTTATTTTCAAAGATTTCATCAATTGCACAGAATTTTTTTTTATTGAAGAATAAAATGATGGATGCTAATAATTTTGCTTTCTTTCTTAAGGCTAGAGAAGGATATACGTTTCAACTATTTCTGGATCCGCTGCACAAAGCTTACCTCAGTACTTTTCTGCTTTTGTTCACTTTTCTAAGTTTTCAACTTAACATGAAGATTATTTTTTTCTAAATTAACATTGCATAAAGATTAAACCTATTTAACCAACTTCTATTATAAACATGACATAAATAATAGATCCTTCATTTAGCCTGAGTAGTAGTATTCGACCAGTTAATCATCCTAATTAGTTGTATTGGATCAGTAAACTGAGCCTGAGTAGTTGTATCGGACCAGTACAAAACTCATTGAGTCTAAGTAGTTGTATTGGACCAGTAAGTGACTCACACTTTGTGTTTTTTGTCATTTTTATAACAGGTGACGGGTTTTTTCATGCATTTTGCTGCATGTTTCTACTACATGATAGCAGACAGATATCCCGATCCGAGCAAAACATGGATCGGCGCAGTGCAGCCGGACTTCCGAGACGACCATTTATGGAGCCGGTACATCACTGCCATATATTGGTCCATTACGACTCTAAGTACGGTCGGTTACGGCGACTTGCACGCACAAAATACGCGAGAGATGCTTTTTGGGGTTTTCTATATGCTTTTTAATCTTGGATTGATGGCGTATATCATCGGCAATATGACCAATTTGGTCGTACATGACTCGAGCCGCACCAGAAATTTTGTAAGTAATGCAAATTTTACATTTTAGATTGTAGAGGGATACAATACAATTCAAATCTCACTTTCTTGGACTGTAGAGGGATAGAGTACAATATAAATCCTATATTTTGTAGAGGGATACAGTTTAAATGGATTAGAGGGATACAATACAATTCAGATCTAATAAAATTATGAAGGATGCAATACAATTCCAAGCTAAGAATTCTTAAATTGCAGAGAGATATGGTTCTGGCGATTTCAGAGTATGCAGCAAGGAACCAACTACCGAAACGAATTCATGATCAAATGCTCTCACATATTTGTCTGAGGTTCAAGACTGAGGGGATCAAACAGAACGAAGCTCTTCAGAGGCTGCCAAAAGCGATTCGATCCAGCATTTCGAATCACCTCTTCTTTCCGATCGTTCAAAAGGCATATTTGTTTCATGGCGTTTCGAATAGCTTCATGTTTCAATTGGTATGCTATGGATTTAAATTTATTTTGATTTGATTATAATTATAAGTTTATGTAAAGGTGCTGAGTGCTGTATTTAAAGATTGACCAACTGCAATGACATTTTCTGTAATATCTATAATATGAGGGGGATTCTTTGAAAAATTTTCATAACAATATAGAGTTTGGGGTCTATGTTTTTTAAGTTTCTCCATTTATAAATGTAATCTTTTATAGTGTAAATTAATTTGACATTTATTATTATCATTATAATAGGTTTCTGAGATGCAAGTGGAGTACTTTCCACCAAAGGAGGACATATTAATTCAGAATGAAACGCCTTCAGATCTTTATATTATTGTGTCCGGATCAGTGGTAAGGGTTATTTTATATCCTTTTAATTCGAATTCTTTTTCCAAATTTGTAAATTTTTTTATAATGGAATAGTTATATACAATACTAATTTGCACTTCTATTTCAGGCTACGAGATCAGTTACAGATGGGGTTGAAAAGGTACATTTTTTCCTGGCTTCAAAAATAAAATAAAATTACAGAAATTTAATAAATAAATGTGTAAATAGTTGATAACTGGTAGTTAAAACATTTGAAACCATATATATTTTCTCCTATATATTTTTTAAATTTATAAAAATCCATTGAACTTTCGAAACATTCATAAAACTCATACTTCAAACTTCTTCTTTTTTTCCTTCTGAAAATGTGTATAAATAAAATTTCAGCCATACGGTATGGTAAATGCCTCTGAAGTAATCGGCGATATTGGAGTGTTTTGCTGTCGATCCCAGCCGTACACTTGTCGCACATGCGAGCTCTCAGAGGTTCTCCGAATCAGCAGAGCCTCATTATTCAATCTCATACAAGAAAATAGAACTGATGGATTTATCATCATAACCAATTTTTTCAAGGTTCAGTTTTAATATTTCATACAAGATGTTAACTTTTTGTTATATAGTAACATTTTTTTTTCTTTTTTTGACTAAAGAGGCTCAAGTTGCAAGAGAGATTGTATCCATGGATGCAACAGATAGATGTCGGTCCGATTCTTGAAGAATGGATTGATCTTGAAGAAAACATTTCTGAAATTCCTCCCCTGAAAAATTTACAAATATTTCATCCAAACTTGGATTCTGAAAGTCCCAGAAAAATGGTGAGAAGTTTTAGGAAATCTATGAGTTTTACTAAAGATAATGCAAACAAATTAAGAGTGACTATTCATAAGACTCTGAAAAGAGAGGGCGATTTGGGAAAATTGGTCAATCTACCTGGTTCAATTGAGGAGCTACTTAAAATTGGTGGTTAGTATTTAAAAAATAATACTTTAAATACTTTATGTATTGTTTCATTAAAAATAAGATTATGTTGCTTTTATAAAAATTTAAAATATGCAGGAGACAAATTTTTAGGGTTTCAACCAAAAAAGGTGGTGAATGAAGAAGGTGCAGAAATAGACGATATTTCTACTATAAGAGATGGAGATCATTTGTTTTTAACTGATATATAAAAGTATTTCAAGATACTTAGCAAGGAAATTTTTATTAGTATTTTACTTGCTTGAGTGAATGCTAGCATTGTCAAATTTTTTTGAGTGCAAAACTAGCATTATGTCTTTTAATTTTAGTAGTCGTAATAAGGATGAAAAATATAAGATAAATCCTCCTCTAAGAGAGCTGAGGGAAAATAATTTTCATTCCATATAGAGTTTGGTCAAATAAGTCCAACTAGTGTAAAAGCAACTGATATGGAAAGTTCTTTTTATTAATTTTTTGGGGCAATTTAATTTTTTTTATGTTTAATACCAATTTTATCTTTATTTATTATCACCACGATTCATGCTAATATATTTCATTCCATATTTATCTTTCCTAATAATTGCATGTTAATTAGCTAAAACAGTAAACAAATAATTCATGATTCTACTATCCCTACGATTTTTTTAATAAGAAGAAAAATGCAAGCTAATAATATGGTCAGATTTAATTAACACTAATAAGATTTTAATTCATGATTCTACTATCTTTACAATTCTTTTTTATAATTTGGGTCAATTAATAGTTCAAGATTTAGCTTGTTTTTCAAGAAATTAGATTTTTTTTTTCCCTTACTTAAATTAAATTAGGAGAACAAATCCAAGCCAAACTTTTCAAACGAGAAACTGATAGAAAAGACAACAAAGAGATAACAACCAAAATATTGATTAATTTAGAATATATATTTCCATATATCTTATAGAAAAAAATCGTAGGGATAGTAGAATCACGAATTATTTGTTTCCTGTTTCATCTGATTAGCATTTAATTGTTATGAAAAATAAATGTGGAATGGAATAAATTAGCATGAATCGTGGCCATAATAAATAAGGATAAAATTGATATTAGACAAAAAAAAAAAATTTAATTGTCCTCGACGAAGCAAATATAGTTCTTGAAATAGCATTACCCAATTTTTTTTTCCTACATGGCCTTTTATGCTATCTTTCTTTTTTGAATTTTGAAGTAGCAAATCCAAAATCCAAATACTTCTTTTGGGTAAAGGAAGGATAAATGCTGCCCAAATATCATTAAAATAATATTTATTTAATTAATTTCTGTAAAAAAAGGGATCCAATATGAGATATAAAAGTTTAATATTCTAATTTATATTGACAACAACTAATAAAATTGTGAACTTGATCCTTTTTCCATTTATAATCCAATAATAATAAAGTATGTAGTTTCAAATCAAACCAACTTCTCATGACAAAATGAGAATTTTATGAATGCTCATAAAATGTTAATATTATTTATCAATTATTATCAACAAAATTGGAAAATCTGACTTCTCGTTACCTTATCATTCTCATTATGTTATCCCATTCATGATTAGTTTCTAGTCCTCAATATTATCCTACTTTCACATGTAAAATTGGGCTTAACTACGATTCAAGGCCCAGATATAAACAAGATCTCAATTTTCAAAACTCAAGAGAACAGGATCTCTCTGAAAGGGACAGGATGTGAACTATCTCTGAAAATAAAGTCTGCTTGACTCCACTCTCACCGACTTGAGGCTGTAAGGAGTGGCGGTGAAGGACCGTGTTCAGCACTTGATAGTCGGTTCTGCTAACCACAGTCCTTCTATTGGATGATGACCTCTAGAGCTTTTTGATGAACCCTGGTTTCATCAAGGGCTACTCTGTCAAAGTTAACCGATATTGTTAATGGCCGAGATTTATCTCTGTACAATTTTAGATAAAAAAAACCTTGTTTATATATTAAAACTTGGGAAAGATGCATACTGTTTTTGTAGTGTCGAAATATGGTAATATATAATTTTGTGTTGATTTCAGTGATAATAATATAATATTTATGTGCCAACTGCGCCAATACATTGTTTTTAATGTGACTATATCATCTTCATCACCAATATACCGTTGATGTCAGCACACCGTTTTTAGTCTTAATACATCGCTTTTGTACATGTATCATGTATAACATTGGTGACAGTACAATATACCATTTTATTGTCAATGCATATATTTTTTTTAAAAGGTAAGCATATGCTTACGTTTACGTTGTATTAATAAAATTAATTACGAAGAGAAATGATGTTCATATCGATATCATTTAAAACAATAAAAAAATATTTTTTTAATCAATTTCCGGACAAAAAAGGGATCCAATATGAGATATAAAAGTTTAATATTATAATTTATATCGATGTCAAATAATAAAATTGTGATCTTGATCCTTTTCCATCTATCATCCAAAAATAAAAAAAACGTATATGTAGTTTTCAAATCATACCATCTTCTCATGACAAAAGGAGAATTCTATGAGTGCGCATTTTATAATGTCATTTATTTTATTAATTATTATCAACAAAATTAAAAGTTCTCACTTCTCATTACCTTATCGTGAGGATTACATTACCCATTCGTCCTTACTTGGGCTCATATACATGACCCCCACTTAAATCCCCCATTTGTCTCTCTTTCACTGTCAAACGGGCCCCACATGCTGTCAAACGGACCCGTTTGACATCTATTTTATAGTGAGTTCCGTTTGACAGTGTTCTATTTGTAAGTTGGGGAAATTTTTAAAGGGGGCCAAAAAATACTTTTCCTTCTTACTATTGGTTTCTACTCTCTAGGCCTGAATATTATTCCATTCTCAAATCTCACATTTAAAATTGGGCTTACTTTATCAGGATTCAAGGCCCATAAACAAACAAGATAGATTCCAAAACTCTCCAATTCAAAAATGGAGAGGATACGAACCATCTCCGAAATATAGTCTCCAGTCCACTCTCACGGTGAAGAAACAAAATGGAAGAAGGCGGAGCTCTACGGCTTCCTTCCACTCCTCCGCCCTCATCTTCCCCTCCAGTCCTACCTCTCAAGGCGGAAGGGAAAGAGACGGGCGGAGGATCTCCAGTCATACCTCTACCTCTTGGCGGAGACAACGGAGGGATGATCAAAGAGAAAGGCGGCGTAGAGGTAGAGAAGGATGAAGGAGAGACGAGATCTTCCTCTCCAGTCCCGCCTCTGAGTGGAGATCAAGGAGGGATGAGCAAGGAGGAAGAGAAGGATCAAGAGAAGGTCGCTGATGGCGGTTTGACTGACGAACTCCGTGCTCAAATCATCCGTCAGGTGAAAAAATGATGATTATCTTTATGGCTTCCATTTTTACTCATTATTTTGTTGATAAATGATGAAGTTAATGTATGAATATGCAGGTGGAGTACTATTTCAGTGATGAGAATTTACCAACGGACAAATTCATGCTGAAATACGTTAAAAGAGACAAGGGTTTTGGTAAGAAATCTACCTTAAATCTCATCTCATTACATCAATTTTTGTTTATAAAAAAAAATGGAGTTCTGATTTTGTTTCTATTTTTTATAAATTGGTTTAATTTAAAGGGACCATGAGGATAGAATATTGTAATGTTTGATCCTTCATATGATGAATATTTTGATCATCATATTGTTTTAATATTTGGAAATGATGTTTATTCCTTACTCATCTGAGTTGTCCCAAATTGATTTTGAGAAAAGTCCATTTTTGGCCCCTCAACTATTCAATTAGTCCCTTTTTGGCCCCTCAACTTTTTATTGGTCCCTTTTTGACCCCTCAACTATTGAGTTAGTCTCTTTTTGGCCCTTCCATCCGTTAAATACTTACGTGTCTGTTAACTTGACACATAAGCGATGATTTGGCATGTATTTATGATGTGGCAATTGTGACATGGTAATTATTTGAAAAAAATAAAAAAATTCTAGAAAAATATAAGATAGAAAGAATACTAGCGAAAGAAAGGAAGGATTAAATTTTTTTTATTTTTTTCAAATAAATGTCATATCACAATTGTCACGTCATAAATATATGCCAAATCATCGCTTACGTGTCATGTTAACGGACACGTAAGCATTTAACGGATGGAAGGGCCAAAAAGAGACTAATTCAATAGTTGAGGGGTCAAAAAGGGACCAATAAAAAGTTGAGGGGCCAAAAAGGGACTAATTGAATAGTTGAGGGGCCAAAAATGGACTTTTCTCATTGATTTTATTTTGAAAGTATTTAAAACTGTGTTAAATCGGTGCTTTTTAATTTACTTCTTATGAGTCTTTCGTTGTTTCTTTTTTGTTTGTACTGCAGTTCATATTGAGTCTTGAAATTTAATGTCTCAAAGTTCCTATTCATATATGCTTATTATTATTGTTTTTATTTTTTATATATATTTTAATGTTTGTTTGTTTGTTTTGTAGTTCCAATTGGAGTAATTGCATCTTTTAGAAAAATGAAGAAGCTTGTAAAGGACGATATTTCTCTCATTGTATCTGCACTTAGCTCCTCAACTCAGATTGTAATTTTTGCATTTCTACCCTCCTTATTTATTTATTTATTCATTTTCTTTTCTTAATGTTAAAATATTAATATACACTTAGCCTATTTTTTAGGTTATCAGTTCAGACGGCAAAAAAGTTAGGAGATCAAATCCTTTTGTTCCCAACATGAAAGATATTAAGGTTTGTAACTAAACTTACCTATTTCTCTTTTATATTTTATTTTATTTACTTGTTTTTTGACATTTTTTACTAATTTTTGATAATTTTTTACTGATTTTTGGCAGTTAAGAACTGTAGTTGTGGAAAATCTTGCAGAAAATTCTACTGAAGAAAGTATTTACAAAATGTTTTGTGGAGCTGGAAAGTATGCTTCAATTATATTAAACAGAATTAATTAAACACCAAAATTATGATATTATATTTATTTATTTTGTTGGTTATTTATAAAGTTTCTTTTATTTTTTTTACAGGATTGTAAATATAACTATTCAAGGACCAAACTCTGAAGAAGGAGCTAAAAAGGCTATGATGAGTAACAAGGTATGTTCTTTGTTTATACTATTATTTATTTATTATTTATTTATTATTATTATTTATGCAGATATATGCTCTTGTTGAATACACTTCTGTAGAAGATGCTGAGAAGGCTGTGAGTATTTACTATTAATTTCATATTATTATATTATTAACAGAAAATTTGCAAAAAGGCCTCTACATAATGATGAGATACAAAAAACCTCTGCATTATTTCCGAAATTGCAAAAAAGAAACAGTGTTAATTTGTAGGAAACTTTAAGAAATATTTTTTTAAATAATTATAGTAAACTAAATGGTTATAGTTTTTGTAATTTTGGCAATAATACAGGGGCCTTTTCGCAATTTCAGTATAATGTAGGGTTTTTTTTGCAAATTTCTCTATTATTATTTTATTATTTTATTAATTTTGTTAAATTGTGAATTTGTTAGGTTTTGACGCTAAATGACAGGACTAATTGGAGAAGAGGGATCAGAGTAGAGCTTTTAAACAAAAGGAAGGTATATATACTATTTTTCATATTAATATACTATTTTTTACAATTAGCGCTTATAAATTGAATTTTCTTAGGGTTTTGGGAAGTTTGAAAATTTTGCGACAAAAGATAAAGACTCTGAAATAAATGGAAATGGCAACAAAGATGATATGGTACGTATAAATATAAAAATCCAAAGAAATAAAAAATGAACTGAATAATCATACTTTTTTTCTTATTATTTCTCAGTTTTTTTTAATTTATTTTTCTCTTTTTTTATATCTTTTTAGAAGGATCATGCTGGTAATGCAAAACAAAATAAGGGGCATAATACAAATCGCCGTAAATATAATAATCAGAAAGACGCAAAGGAACTAGGTGTTCTCACTTGTATATATTCACAATTTAATACATACAAACCTTAATTATAATATGCACAATTTCTAAAAATATTCCCTGCATTATCACCAAATCGCAAATAGGCCCATGCATAACCACTAATCCTAATCCTAGTACAAATTTTCTTGAAAATTGAGGGGCCTTTTTTCAATTTCCAATAATGCAGGGTTTATTTGCAAGTTTTCCCCTGAAATATTAATATAAAATATGTTATTTTTAATATTTGATAGGGTCAAGCAGTGAAATTACGAATAAGCCCCTGCCTGGTCCCAAAATGCCTGATGGTACAAAAGGGTTTGCAATGGGTCGTGGTAAACCCTTGAAATTTGAAAGTAAAATTAAGGAGCAAAACGCGTAAGAAATATGGAATTTTCCTTTTTTGGAAAAATTGGAATTTACTTGCTGACTTTTGAGTGTGAAATCCTTATAGATTAGGCTAATGTATGCAATGTTATTGTTATTTCTGTTGTTTTTGTTGCTTTGTTGTAATATGATTAGGTTCAATTAATCTGTTTCAAATTGCTTTTTCATGTATAATATGCTAAACGGTTTTGTTAATTATAGCAAATTATTCCCTTATAAAAGGGAATCAAATGTATTTTCATCATATATTTAGTCTTTTTCAATTCTCACTTGAGAGTTGTCAGTTTAATAAAATCAAACTCTTAGGTCTCTCTTTCAAATATGGATGAGGATAACTGGATAAGATTAGTTCGATCCCTCAACGATTTGGAACGCACTCAAGGAAAGAACGAAAAAATGTTAAGCCCGACAAAATTGAGAAGGGAAAATCTAAATTAACTTCAGTCGAGAATTCATCAGATTGACACAAGTCAAGAAGATGGAAAAGATCAGTGCTTCCAAATTTGCAAAAACAAATTAATATGCATGAATCTTATCACGACCGCCAGTATCAAATTGCAAATTGTAAACATCACGACGCACAAATCCCTCATTTCACGCATACAAATACGTCTTAAGAACTCGAGCAGTGTGTTCAAACGGAGATGACCCACATATGAAAAACTACTGAAGCATCAGAAAGAAGGCGTTAAATGGTTATGGGATATGATTAGGTTTAAAAAGGGAAAGGAGGAATTCTAGCGGATGACATGGGAATGGGAAAAACAAAACAGGTAATTTTGTAATTGTCTTTTACTAAAATTTATATCTATAATAATTTCACCCAAGCGATTCACAATTAAATAACCCCAAGCCTGAGATCGGCCAATATGAAATGAACCCCACTTAGATTAAGAATCCCCTAATTTTTTAGGTCCGTTATACTAGTTGTATAAACTAGATTTATTATTTTTACCCCCTCCCCCTATGAGAGGTTTAGAAGTAAAAATTATCCAACATTTTTTTTGAATGGAAGAAAATATCTCTTATCAAATTGCGTTTTGTTTTCTTGTTCATACCAAAACAATAAATGAAAAAGAATATAATGTTCTATATTAAATATTAAATATAAATAAAGAACATGAGAATGAGAATTAAAATATAATTATAGAAAGAAGGAAAATGATGTTTTACATAAAATATAAGAGAACATTTTATGCAATATAATAGTTTAAAACAAATAATGCACTTTTTCGTTGTGTTTGTTCATATTGTGTCCCAATTTCAGATTTGTACTTTTCTAGCCGGCCTTTTTGGATCGAGCCTTATAGAAGGAGTTTTAATAGTAGTTCGTACTTTTTTGGTGACTGATTGGAAAAAAGAACTAGCTCTAGAAGAGTTTCAATTTGCCAACAAAATCGTAATGTAAGATATTTTTACCTACAATATATTTCAATATTCTTTCATCTATTGTATTATTCTTGAGTTATTTGCAAATAACATACAATTCCTTATAAAAACGTAAATTAAATTGCCCTCACAAGTCTTGACTTCACATATTATTATTATTATTATTATTATTATTATTATTATTATTATTATTATTTCTCATATTTTAAAATTAATGCAGATTTGAGGGTTCTAAGGTCCAAGAATGAGGTCTCTCAAGGTAATTGTCTATTTTTTTTTTTTAGATTTAATTCATGCTTGATGAGTTGAGAAATTTTGTTAAATATGTGTTAAATAAGATTAAATTTGTTGGAATTTGGACCCATAATATCTTGATCCATATGTAATAGTATGAGCCATTGTCAACTTGTTTGTTTATACATTTTGCAATGTTTATTGTGTGTATGTTTTTGTGTGTATTATGTAATTTATAATTAGGACTAGATTTGTTTAATTTATTAGTCTTTTTTTTTCTTTAATTTGACAACTTAGAGGTCTTAACAGAGAACATAAGAAGGTGTTGACGTGTCCGGTGTCCCAATGTTACTGGTTTGGATGACTACAATCTCCAATTATCTAATCCCAAGACTGAACCTATGATACCTAAAATGAAAGAGGGGGCGAATGAAAGACATGGAAGTAGAGGAGGATCAAGGCTGTGTTCCAGTGCAAATTTACGATATGGACCATCTATTGTACGACGCGGGTACGAATTAATAAATAAAAATTATGGGAAATTTGCAAAATACATTTACATTATGTTTTTTAGGAATTGGAGTTTTTGTTTGGCAAATTCTCCAAATTTTTTATGTCCCTATTAGTAAGTCAAATCATAATGCATAACAATTTTTTTTTGTAGAGAAATTCCTATATTCACGCCTAAAGATAATTGAAGAACAGGCCCAAACATGAGCATAGGAAAGATAAGGCAAATTGGAAAAACTAACCATGAATGGTGTCATTTTCAATGAGTAGAGGATAATTCAGAATCGTTGAGTATTAAAATATTTGTATCACCCACTTAAATATCTCCTAAATATCGTTCATTATATTTTTGTAACTTTTCAGTTTTCTATCATACTTTGTATAGATTGTTATGTCTTTTTATATGTTCATTATATCTTTTTTAATATTAATTTTTTTCATGTGAATGATACTATATATTCTTATTTTACATATTATATTTCTTATATGTTCATTATATTATTCTTATTTTACACATTTTATTCTCTTATATATGTTCATTATATTTTCTTGTATATCAATATATTTTTTTGTAATTATGTTATACCATTCTGAACTTTGGCGATGCCAATGACAAATAAATCGGTGATGCGTATTAGATCTCTTTACGATTATTGTGTGATTAACTGGATATTTTAGTGCATATTTTTTTCTAAATTTTTCCACCTAGAAAGATGTTTGCAATCTTAAAGTTCTTTTTTAAGCATGCAACTGAAACTTGGTTATATAATTAAGAAAATCTACAATTGTGCTACTTATCAATGTGGTTTCTCTGTTTGAACATTTTTTAATCATCGGACGTATTTCATTGGACCTTCTGTTTTTGTTATTTGGTTTGGCTTGATGAATTCAAATATTCGAATCACATAACTAACTATAACAATAGAGTAACTTTTCCGACTTGGTTCGGTTGGTTAATTTCCAAAATTAACCAAATAATTAAATGAAATAAATATGAAAATGAGAACAAACCTGGTGTAGTCGTGTGATCGTGGACAAATCAAAAGTTAAATAGACTATTAGAAACAACTGAAAGTTGAGTAACCTATTTGGTAATATTTGGTAATTTTTGAAAATTAAGTGAGATATGATAAAATTTATCTTTTCTTCATCTTATAATTGATACTGATCAGAACTAACACCGTCCAGTCCAGATCTAACTAAATCTTTTTTATTTTTAATATTATGGAAGTTATAAACCTAAAATATTATGTCATTCTATATGATTATATTTTAAGTATTTGGCATTGATTAAATCATGAAAAAATACAATGAAAATCCTTCTCATTGGTATTATCATACTGACACGTGTCCTGCTTAAGCGAGTGTATTAATATATTTGGATGAAATGAATAAAATAAATGGATTGGTCGGGTGGTTAGTTATTTCGCCTTCAATAGAAAGGTCGTGGGAATCCCAGCAAAATCAAAATTTCCCTTTTTGTTCTACAGACCCAGTGTGCTGTGTAAACGGTATATTAACATATTGTGATACACTAAAATCACAAAAAATGTGTAGGTCCGGTGGTTGGGTCTTGTTTTCCTTTTATTTTTATCTTGTATTACCCAATTTGCTAATCATATATACTAACTTTGGGACCTAACATCAAAAAACAAAATACTTACTTTGGGACCTAGGCTATGTATAGCTGTTGCCGTTGGATTTGTATGCCTTAAATCATAAAATTGGGGATGGAACCCTTGAGATGTGGCATGTAATATTGTCTTCTTATTTCTTAAAGTAATCCCAAATTGCCCGTCTTCCATTCCTTAATTATATAGAGCACTGAGCACATATGATGGTGGTCAGATCAACTTGACAAAACTTTGAACTATTTTTTAGTATCAATGACTAGTTCCGATAAATCGGATACTATCGTAAGTTTTTATATTTTTTTGCAGGATTTTCAGTCTCTTACTCCCAGCGTAAGTTTAGATGTAATCTTCTCGATCCTTTCCCTTCTCCCCACGGAGGTCATCATCAGATGGAAAGCAGTATGTCGTGATTGGGCACATATCATTTCTAACCCAGTATTTATCCGTGCCCATTGTTCTCGACCTTTCCCAATAACCTCTTTCTTCACCCATTGTGTAAATTCATGTGATCATATCTTCAAACCATTGCAATCAAATCCCAAATTCCCAAGCATGATAACATTACTCTTATCGAGCGGTTTCAAGGCGGCATACATTAGTCATGGACTCGTTTGTTTTTGCCGAGACAAAGATGGAATTATTATTTTAGTCAATCCTGTCACTTATCTATGGACTCTCATACCAAGGCCGCTGGAGCTGATCGCTCCATCTCCTTCTCCTTCAACAATTTCAACAAATGATATTTATCATTCTCCCCCACTTATTATTTATGATCCAACATTGTCGCTCCATTTCAAGCTGGTAATTGCTGCATCTGATAACGTGGGGTGTAACTTAAGGTTTCATATTTACTCGTCTGTGACAGCCTCTTAGACTCTATCATCTGTTTGCCCTCTTGATGAAAAGATGCTCGCTTTTAGGACGTTGGTTAATTTGAATGATGGTTTCAAAGGAAGCAGGTTAGGAGGGGGCTCCGTTTGTTGGTGGGGTGGTGCTTACAACATTATGTGTGGATATGAGATTGCTAGTGACACCTATTGGACGGCCCCTCTACCGTGGCCCATTTGTCGTACATTGGAAGAGGAGTGTTATGTGCTGGGCCGAGATGGAGAGATTTACTGCGTTGTTTTTTATCGTAAAAGCATGACGGTTAAAGTACAAAGATTGGATAAGAACAAATGTTGGGTTCTGGAAGGAGAAGGCAACATTGAGGAGCTTTCAAAGTTTCCGCCAACACTTCTATTTGCCCATGTATGTTATGATGGTGTGAGAAAAGCCTTAATCGTAAATATCTCTCAGAAGGGACTTCACCCCTTCCATCTTTCGAGCTCTCGGATCGAGTTTATTGGTCGAGATTATTGTGGCTTTGGACAAATCAAGTTACCCCATGCCAATACATTGGCATCTTTCCATGGTGGCAAGCAAGACAGACATGCACTTGATGAATTGCTTCATATGATGTGAGAATTAATGATAAATAGTGCAAGCAAGACAGCGCAATGCACTTCACTAATTGCTACATATGATGTGATAATTGATGATAAATAGCTTCATGATTTGGTGACTTAATCTGAGACTTATGCTGCCATATTGAAGTGGCTCGTAGCGAAAGAAAAGAGGAGAAGTTGGAGACAAGTTTGGTCTTTGGTCGGGATGTTGCATCAACCTGGGAGCTTTAGCCGATCTGGTACATCCATGATCCATACATGTTTAGGCTTTAGGGTTTAGGATTTAGGGTTTATCTTTTATTATATTATAAATTTTGTATGCCAGCATCTTCTTTGCGTTTGTGTGTGTGTGAGCGCATGTGTTTTAACTATTTGAGTTGTTGGATACGAATCATGACATTTGCTTTTTTGAATAGAAATCATGACATTTGTGGTTTTGTTTCTCATTGTCCGATGTGTAAAATTGGCAGTACGGATTTATTGAGTAAAAAGATTGTCAAATATAGTAGGGGTAGTTAACATGTAAATTATTGCCTGTATTAACTCAAGACTTAAAAAATCTATATTAGTGTTGGGTTTTAGTGCAAATGGTTTTATAGGCTAATGGTAGAGTATTTTACTTATGATACAGGAGGACAAACCCGGCCATATGCTTCAATTGGACTATTTTCCTTTCTTTATTGCAAATATTGCTCACTAGACTAGAGGCCTTCAAAAAAATGTTGGGTTTGACCAGTACATAATGGAAACGGTCCTTGCCAATGATGGCATTGACATGATTGGGAGATTTTTTTTACATTAGTTTTGTATACTGGTTTTGTAAATGCAATGGAATGAAATTTTGTATGATTTTTAGATCGAGTCAATTTGTATGATTTTCAGATATCAATTAAGACAAAAGTGCATTTTTCCCAATAACAATCTCCTAACATTTCCATCCTATCATTTCGCAAATGCAACAAAATTACTCTACCAATAACATACTTGGATATGCCGCTTTCCTTCAAAAACCGAAAAAGGTATAGTGTTCCACTCATTAGGAAATTTGAAAATAGGATGAATGCGTGGAAGGAGCGGCTCCTATCAATGGGAGGGAGATTGACTTTAATCAAGGCCACATTAAGCGCTATACTGATATTCTTAATGCAAGCCTTAAAACTTTTCCTAAATGGGCTATCCAACAACTTGAATGGCTAATGAGCTGAGCGTTCCTATGGAAGGGAAATGAAAAATGTAGCCCGGGGAATTGTCTTGTTAATTGGAGAAAAGTCACTCTACCAAAGGAGTACGGTGGGCTTGGAATTTCGGATTTAGAAATGCAAAATGACAATTATTACTTAAGTGGTGGTGGAAGATTAACCATGGCAAACATGGAGTATGGGCTAAATTCATAATAAATCAAATATATGGCATTGCAAAGCACCTCTCAGCTCAATGAGATTGAGCCAAGAATATCGTCCTTATTTATGAAGGAGTTGATAAGCTTGAAGGATCAATATAACACTAGCACCACATGGGACGTGACTAATAATGAGCTGATTTGGAAATGGAATTCTCAAGGCCCCTATGACACAAAATCGGCTTATAAATTCCTAGTTAATCCGGGTGTCAAATGCAGTGGCAACATGCACTTTGGAAAATAAAAACTCTGGCGATTGTAAAATCTTTTATTTGGCTTGCATGCTACAATAGGCCAAACACGGCAACCATTTTAGCCAAAAAAAGGTGGTCGTACAACAATTCATTTGTTTTATGCGGTGCATCACCAGAAACGAAAAATCACTTAGTAAGCCAATGTTCCTACACAAGATCGGTATGGCGCCTCGCTCAAAAGAGCTCCCCAAATCAGCCCCTATTTCCAAGCATAATGAAACATTACTCTTATCATTTCAAGGCGGCATCCACTAGTCACGGGCTCGTCTGTTTCTGCCGAGACAAAGATGTAATTATTATTTTGTCAATCCTGCCACTTATCAATGGACTCTTATCCCGAGGCCGCCGCAGCCGGACTCTCAATCTCTTTCTTCTTCAACTAAGAATATTTATCAGCCTCCACATTATTTTTGATCCAACATTGTCACTCCATTTCAAGCTGGTAATTGCTACAGGTAATAGGGGTGGGTGTTCGTTAAGGTTTCTCATTTACTCGTCCGTGACGGCCTCTTGGACTCTATCATCCGTTTGCTCTCCTGATAAAAAGATGTGCCCGTTTAGGATGCTGCTTGATTTGAATGATGGTTTCAAAGTAAGCAGGTTAGGAGGATGTTGCTTATTTACAACATTATGTGTGGATATGAGATTGATAGTGACACCTATTGAACGACCCCTCTTCCGTGGCCCAACTCTAGAACACTTCAAGAGCAGTGCCGTGTGCTGGCGCGAGATGGAGAGATTTACAGCGTCGTCTTTTCTTGCAAAAGAATGACGGCTAAAGTGCAAAGATTGGATAAGGACAAACGTTGGGTTTTGGAAGGAGAAGGCAATATTGAGGCGCTTTTGAAGTTCCCGCCGACTCTCCTGTTTGCCCATGTGAGTTATGACGGCGTGAGGAAAGTTTTGATGTTAACTATCTCTGGAGAAGGACTTCACGCCTTCCACCTTTCGAGCTCTCGGATTGAGTTTATTGGTCAAGAATATAGTGACTTTGGACAAATTAAGTTACCCCATGCCAATACATTGGCATCTTTTCATGGTGGCAAGCAAGACACGCGTGCACTTGATGAATTGATTCATAGATATGATGTGAGAAGTGATGATGATAAATAACTTCATGATCTGCTGACTTGATGTGAAGACTTGTGCTGCCATCCTGAAGTGGCTTTTGTTTAGGGTTTAGGATTATAGAAATTTATTTGCCCGGGAAATTTAATTTTTTGGAATTTGTAATGATTAAAAAAAAAAGGGGGGCCGAAAAAGTCACGCTGTGTGCAAGAATGTGCGACATTACGTGAAGCTAGACGGATGTCCGGACATCTGGCCAGTTGAACGAAAGCAAAGTCCAAAAACATGAATTACACTAAAAGAACAATACAAAAGGCTTAAAAATGAGGTTAAAAAAAGTTTTAAAAAAACTGAAAAAGAGCCTAAAAAATAGGCCCATCTAGTTTGTTGGGCCGTAAAAAGAAAAAAAATGAAAAAGACTGAAATCGCGCATTTGATGAGCTGCTGGAACATGTTTTGGAGGGGACGTGTTTTCTTGTATGATGAACCGCTTGAACCAATTTAAGCTATCGTGCGGAAAACTTCATGCCAAATGAGAGGTCGACTGTCTCTTGCACCTAGGTGTTTTTCCTAGAGGTGCATATCTGGGGACAAATTTTTTGGCAACGTGACGCATTTTGATTGGTTTGATGATGCGGGTGTTCAGAACATATAAGCTACTGTTTTATAACATAACATACTTGCTTTCCTGATTGTTCAGAAGATATAAGCTACTGTTTTATAAGAAGAGAAGACATTTTTTCTGAAAAAATAGGAAGAGAGGGAGGAATTGATAATATTTTTCATTTTTTGCAGGGTATTCATGATAAGATTTTGACGTTTTGTAGACAAATGAAATTCCACCCATCACGAAAATAGCATGAAAGTCAAGACAAATAATTTTGTTGAGGTTTGGTAGGCAAAGTTCCTATCAAAATTTCATTAAACAACAATAATGAAATTCGTACATCTGCAATTAAACATAGATATAACAAACAAAGGAAAAAAAAATATATCGTTTTAAAAAGTAATATCATAAATAATTAGTTTGGCTTTCGGCAGGGCACAGAGATCTTGCCTTTGACAATGATGGGGACTCAAAAAGCATGAACCCCACACCCCACAAGGAGTCAAGGACCCTATATTAATTTCTTATTATTTTTATGACCGGCATTCAATTATTCTAATTAAGTCATCGTATAGGAAAATATATTATTTATAATTTGACATTACATATCAAAATGCATGATACCATCATCCGGCCGGCATTGTCATCTTTGTCTTGATTTTGAGACGTTTGGTGCAGGGCCGGCTCACTTGTTTTGGGGGCTCTCGGCGAAAAGGATAAGTGACTATTTTATTATTTTGAGAATAATTTAAAACAAAAGCAAATTTTAAGGGGATACCCTTTTTTTTTTCCTCACAAAGCTCTAAAGAAAAATCCCATTAATTACTAAACTAAAAATTTATCATATGTATTAATATAAATCATGCAAATTGTCTCCTAAATTAGTAGTTTTTTTTTTTTTGAGGAAATCTATGAGCGTTCGCTCAGTTCGATTTTCATTTAAATATTAAAAGTTCTTACATCTAGTTTGCAACCTGCAAACTTTAACTCAATTACAATGGAATGATTTAAATGTAGGAAACATCTAAGAACTAATTAAACAGACTACATAGGAGGCTTTGTTAGCAGTGTTGAAGCCATATGTCACGTTGATGAATGATTTCTTTCACAAGAAGTTAATGAGGTCTACTTTTTCCAGTGAAGATCCTCTTATTTCTCTCCGTCCATATCAGCCAGCATGATGCCGCCCAAGTGGAGCTCCATTTCCGACGTTCTTGTCCCGAGAGTTTGGTTTCTGTCGTTCTCCACTTATCAAAAAAGTTATCGGCGTTGTCAAACATGTTCCATTGCATCAGAAGGTGTGTCCAAATTCCCACAGCATATGGGCAGAAGGATAGTAGATGCTGGCCTGTCTCCAGTGAACGACGACACAATGTACACATCGGGTTGCACGGCCACCCTCGTTTTTGTAGGTTGTCTGACGTAAGGATCTTGCCATTAATGGCAAGTCAAAGGAAAAGCTTTACCTTCCTAGGGGCTTTGAGCTTCCATAAGTGACTTTGCCATCCTATGATCATACCAGGGTTTATGATGTGTTTGTAAGCTATCTGAGAGGAGTATGTCGTGGAAGATCCCCATCGCCAAACTATGCCATATGGGGATGGATTCGTTGCGGCAAAGTGGATTGGGAGGAGGGTGAAGATGTTGAGTTTCTACCGTTCATAACGCAGCGGAAAAACAAAAACGAAACAAAATCGAATTCGAAACCCAAAAGAAGGATCCGTGAATTACAATTAAATCAAAGAAAATTTCATAACTTTGTACCTTCGGATTACGCTTAATCCGTGATGATCAAAAGCGAATTTGGTTGACGCTTTTCTTTGCCCGATTCCAAACCGGTTTCCAAACCGATCCTTTGTATGTTTCGCCTAACCGGTCTGACAAACCGATCTCCAAACGAACGGATTCTCCAAGCAAACCGATTCTCCAAACAAATCGATTCTCCAAACAAATCACGGTTTCAACCCGAATCACAAAGACGCCGCACTTCGCTTCGTCCTCTGCCGGTATCCACACGAACAACCCCTTTGAACGGATAAAGAACGATATATGCTAGTATCCGTTCTTCATTTCTCTCACAAAAATAACAAGAGAATAATTTTCGGATTTTTCTCTCCTTTTTGTCTCACAAAATTTGGACGAAAATATTATAACCCTTTGATCTGATTTTGGGGTGTCTCTTGTGCCTATATAGTCCATAAGTTTCATATCCTATGTGCATGGTAACTATGTAACCATATGTGCAACACACCTTATCATATAAGATGTAGGATTGGATGTGTCACTTGACTATGTAGCTCTCCATACAACTTATCACAGAAGTTATGATTTTTCTGTATACGTCTCAATAGTTGTTCTTTGTGTGTGACCCTATAGGTTTACTTAATGTTGACAATAATCACAATGGATTATAAATCATGAGCGGCCTCTAGCAAGACATCATGATTACCCAAATTAAGCAAGTATAGATGATTCGATCAAACCTAATTTATGTCATGCATTGTATCCCTTTGTTACACGATATCTGTATCGTCCATAAGGCATGGTATGTGTCAACCTTATATTGGTCGATAAATATTTCTTGACACCGAATTTGATTGAACATGAAATGACATTAATAACACCTTATTAATTCACTCGAGCACGGCCGTGCGTTTCTTCAATCAAATCATCAAGAGGCCTAAAGATATCTCTCTCAATTTATGAGAGGAACAAATCCTATCTTAATTAAACTCTTTCCTCCGCATAATTCATTATATACCTAATTATAATCTTTATGACCGCCCGGTTAAAGACGATGTTAGATTATATTAAAGTATAAAATTTCTCATGTAGGAAACTGAGATAATCTCAAGTCTAAGGATTACAAATACATTCTTTAATGAGAATAACTAATGATACGAACCATGTAGTATTCTCACGGTGGGTCAATCAAGTATATGGTCTCTAACATATACTTATGTTAATGATTTAATAACTCTTATTCATGATCAGTAAAACGTGACCATCAGTCAACTAACATACTGATGTACATTTATAGCTTATCATAAAGTATGTTTGTCTCACAAACATCCTATGAATGATCAGGGACGGTTTAGAATATCATTCATAATACTTTATAGTTTTACTATCAAAGTCACATACTTTGATGATATAAAGCTGAATATCATATTCAAGGTTCATTTTAGTAATAAGAATAAAATAACCAATACGCATTTATTATATAAAATATCTCTAAATAAACACAATGTTTGTTTAACACAATCCATATATCTAGGTCTCAAATATATTGGCCTAGGGCATACTACTAACAGAGGAGGTCGCGGATGAAGAAGGAAGATGAGTTTTGGGCAGCTATAGCAAGGTCTCGTGAGCTTCTCACATTATAAAGGGTTGACACAATATCACGCCAGAGAGAGTTGGAGGGAGCATCTAGCCTCCATAGCCATCTAAGAAGAAGGGCTATGTTTTGAGTACGAATATCTAGGATTCCTAAACCTCCATGAGTTTTAGGGAGGCAACATTTCTTCCATCGCGCAAGGCAATGTCCACCCTTGCAATTTTCATCTCCTTTCCAAAAGAAAGATCTAATTAACTTGTTAATCGCTTTAACAAGCCAAGAGGGTAGAAGGAATGCTTGCATCATGTAAGTGGAGAGAGAGGATTGCACCGATTTAATAAGGGTGGTACGACCTCCTAAACTAAGCATTTTTCCTTTCCAAGATGCTAATCTAGATTGCATTTTTTGAAGTAATGGGAGGAACATCAGTTTAGTCGGTATTTTAATGGTGAGCGGGAGACCTAAGTATTTGATAGGGAGAGAACGGCGGTTGCATCTTAGGATGTTTTTGATGGTATCATAAGCTTCATGAGGAATTGAAATGGGGACAAAACAAGTTTTATCCCAATTTATTTTGAGACCGGACATCATGCAAAAGTGATCAAGCGTACGTGAAAGAATTCTCAAATTTTGTGGATGTGCTTCTACGAAAATAATGGTGTCATCGGCGAATTGAAGTAATTTTGGTGCTATTCTCGCCCTGAAGTGAGGAGAGGGGCGATCTTCTTAATGATAACTTGGAGGGAGTCAACGGCTAAGTTGAATAGTAATGGGGAGATTAGATCCCCTTGTCGGACTCTACGTTTGTGGAAAAAAGCCGGTCCATTTATGTCGTTTGTTTTTATGGATGAGCTCGATGAGGTGAGAATACTTTCGATCCAAAACTGATGCTTAGTTTAAGTTAAACTTTTAACTTCTTATATCCTAAATTAGTAGTTGAGTATCTTACTTGAGATATAAGAAGTTAAAAGTTTAAGTTCCATAAATTACATTGAAGTATTTTCTCTTTCTTTTTTTTACAAAATGTTGCTAACTTGAGAAACTTAAAAAAATAATTATAATATAAATCATGACATTACTCTAATCCAAAATTTAATTCACGTAACGAAATAAAAAGAGAATCATTTTCTAACACAAAAAGTAATAAAAATTAAGAATTGGGACGCTATATACTAATTTGTGCCATTCAAAACCGATGAAATGTGACAATAAATTTTGATTTTTAAGAATTGCGATTTAGCAATTTAAGGTTGTTAATGTCAGCTTGGAGAATACATATACAATGTTCATCATCTCAAAACCATCATCAATCAGTTAAAGACTTTGGTGACATGTTGATGGGCATAATTAAAGAAAAAAAAATGATATTGATACATAATATATGATAATGCAATTTTACCAATCTCTTTATTAGATAATATGATAATTTTTTATCTATACTTAGTCTGTGTATTTTGTAATTTAGTACAATTTTTTAAATATATTATTAAACACATGTATTTGTATCATCAAATCCAAGCTTTTATAACGCCTCAAAAAAAATTCCAAGCTTTTATAAAATCAATCATACTAGACAAGTTTGATTTGGGGCTATAGATACACGAATACGATGTTCCTATGTGAAGATTTGTTAGTGGGGGACGGGTATATGTCAAACCTTAACACAATTAGACTTTTAAAATATATTATTTTATCTTTAATAAACAAAATTGTGGAGCTTCTAATTCTCTCTTATACTTTACTGACAATCATCAGTCTCACACCTCTGAGGCTTTAACCATTTATCACCATCAGATAATAAGGAACATGCTGAAATGCATGGCCTTAAGAATGAAAATCAAACCGAAAAATGTTATTCTGAAATCCCAAAAGCCGTTTGCCTGCCGAAGTGGTTTGAGATGTACACTTTGTGACGGGATGAAAAAGAAAAGTAGTTAGAACGAAAAGAAATGAAATTGTTTTCTCAAATCTCAGAAGTCATTTGCCACTGAAGGGATTTAAAATGTAGTTTCTGACAGAATTAGGTTTACTTTGGCTTTTTGTTGTGCAGAAGATAAATCATCTTATCTTCAAAAAGTGATAAATTAAGTATAGTTGTCTACTTAATATAATGTTGGCTTACAGCTTTGTCGAAATGTTACAGCCCTACAATCTTTTTATATCATATGATTCTCCACCATTTTGGCCATGATGCCACCTAAATAAACAAATATTGTAATCTTGTTTTTTTGTCCATATACATTTTTTGTATTTATAAAGTGTGATGATGTATTACTATTAATGAATAATTAATGCTATGACATATATTAGTAACAATTATCAAATTTATGCAACTATGACATATTAAATATAAGTCAGATCCCTTCAAAATAATTATAAGTCAGATGAATTTGATTTATCATCAAATAAGCAAAATTCGTGAGCCATCGATGGAACTCAAAAAAAATCTGGATGATTTTTTGAAGAATATGACAATTTATACAATCTATGAGACATTGTGACTAGCTTAAATTTTTCTATCGCTTATGTTTATTGAGGAAATATTTTCATATGATGAATTATTTAGAAAACAGTTTGGTCTTTAAAATTTATATTCTTTATGCATTCTACAGGTTTTGATTCCTAGAATCAATAAAAGTTGCGAAAGATTTATGCCAGTAGAATCTTATCCAATAACAGTATTGATATTATTAAATCTCTCAATCTGGTTATCACACTAACCCTTTCATTAACTTTTATATCGATTTTTTGGAGTCATAAATGTAAAATCATGTATGGCCAAAAAAAGGGAAATGTGCAAACACGACGGCACTATAGATATACTGTTTTTTTATTTTATATACTGTTTTATCATTTAATATATTGTTATTTATTCTTTGTGTATTTTTTATTTTTTACTTTTATATATTGTTTTCCCATTTTATATATTGTTTTTTTTATATATTGTTTTCACTTTTTATGTATATACTGTTATTAGAAAATAAATTATATATATTGTTATTAGAAAATAAATTATATATATTGTTATTGGATCCGTCGTGAACAGTCGTGCTACAGTGATATCGTGTTTTATCAGATCCCAAAAAAATAAGTGAGAAAGTTTATTAGGATGATTTTATTGTAAATATCTAGGGTCCATGAGGAATTTGAATTAGTTGTTATATAGTTTTTTTTTATATAACTCATAATAATTCAATAACTTATCAATTATACTAATAATAGTATGTACCCATTACGCCTCTCTTTTGCAATTTTCAATATTTATGTCATTATATTTTATCAATTATTAGATTTTGTACACTCAATATAAAATTTTAAATGAAAATATTTTTTGCTGATATAAATTAGCTCATATTAGTATTTTAAAAAGAGAGTTGATACTACGCGACGGGTACTGTAGCGACCCTGTAGCGGCGGTATATAAAAACTGAAAACAAACAGTATATAAAAAATACATTCAGTAAAACAATATATATTTAAAAAAAATGAAAACAGTATGTAAAAACATATAAACTGAAAACAAACAGTATATAAAAATTCATTTGGTAAACATTATATATTTAAAAAAATAAAAAAAGTATATAGCGTACATAGAAACATGAGAAAACAGTATATAATTTCAATCCGTCACTACAGTATCCCGTCGTGCTTTCCCATTTCTCTTTGAAAAAAAAAAAATACATTGTTAGGTGCCTTTTATTATGCATGTCATAGCAATCTACCAATTTATCACTAAAATATAAAGAGATGGTATGAGGGAAAAATTAGGGCGACCCCTATATTGTTTTTTAAATACTAAAAAGTATGAAACAAGATTAACTAGATTTTCTATGTTGATTTAAGAAATATAAAGCATCCATCTTCCCCCTAAAATAATTAAAAAAATCATGGACTAGGTCAATAGATGAACAGTAGGAGGATAAAGAGTGGTGCCAAATAAAAGCATATTTGACCATTCCGCAACACTAATGGCTACAAATGTACCATTATTGATTAAATAATTAGTGCAAGAATTTAATTTCTAATTAATTAGGTATTGCGCATGCTTGCTTTGTCACCATTCTTGATTAAACAAGTCATGTATTGTTATGTTATTATAGAAGTTTGTAATTTTTCTAATTTTTTCAAAATTGATGTGTAAAAATAGACTATAAGACACCATTGTGCAAATAAATACGATTTGTTATACTTCAAATATAACTAGAGATGCAAAAGAGAAGTCGGAATATTCATCTGATAGTATAATTATTCTCTGAAAGTCATAATGCTGAGAAGAATAATTTGAATACAGTTTCTCGGTTTCTCCTAAGTAGTTAATTTAATCAGGGGGCGGTTGGTGGAATATTTCAATTTTCATTCTCTGGATCATTCCAGAAAATATATATATATATATATATATATATATATATATATATATATATATATATATTAAAGATTCTCACGAAATGAAATTATAAACAGCATAATTAATGCTTAAATGTTCATATGTTTTTTTGTATGTGTTATATATTTTGTTTTAATACATAGAATCTATCAAAAATATTATTTTGTATGTACATTATATCATTTATTGGATAAAATAGTCCAGCTAGCCACTAGTTATACTATACACTACCATCTGGCTTAGCTGAAAAAATATCAAATTTTATAAACCCAATAGCTTAGAGAAAAAATTTAAACAAATAGAAAAATTATATACATTAAAGGCTTATCCTGTTCTTTTATTTTCAAATGAAACTGGCTAGTCAAAGTGGATATAGCATTATTGCCATCATGGATGCAAATAATTAAGGTTAAATTAATGAAACATTAAAGTCAGATTTAATGCTTAAAATCTGTCACCTTACTTCAATAATTCCACCAAAATGCTGAATAATTCTTAGATATAGAGTTTAATAAGGACTGTTGGAGTCATGTTCCCCAAAAATTTTACATGATAATATGCCTTATTAGAGATCTAATATATTTTATATAAATCTAAAATCCATATAAATATAAATTTTGATGAATTTTGGCGGCAGAGTTGAGCTAAATGCACACCATACTATGATGATATAATATGGTTGTTTTCTGAAGGTAATATAATAACTATTGAGAAGAATGGAATAATCCTTTTCTCTAAACCAATTCTAAGGTCGAAGCAATGACGGTCAACTTATACATTCCAACTAAAATAATAATTTGTGTCCTTTCAAAAAAAAAATAATAATTTGTGAAATGTATATGCATATGAAAACCAAGAAATTCTTTATTCTTTCTTCTATAATAATAAGATTATTAGAATATTTAGGAGTAGATTAGAGGATAAACCTACCTCTAAACCAGACTTCTTCTGTGGCTTTATATTGTGAGACATTTAGCCTGCTGGTACAAGGTTATTTAAGATTTAATAGTAGTAAGATAATACAAATTAGAATTATATTATAAAATATATTAATATTGAAAAAATAAATTGATGATTTTCAGTAGTTTATTATAGACATTATTATTGCAATAAATAAGATCATTTCACCAGGGCCGGCCACAGGTATTTTGGGCCCCTAGACCAACTTGGAAATGAGTAATCTTATTCAATAATTAAGGACTTAATTTTATTTGTTGCGCTATACGGAATGAATATGTAAGGATTTAAAATGGACTTTACTTAATTTTAATCTTTCATGAGCCTTTAGTTGATTTATTGCTCTAATTTGTATTGGACTAATTAAAAAATTAATGCTACTATTATCATTAAATACAAGAAAATATGGCCCTTTAAAATTCTAGACCCTAGACCATGGTCTTTTTTTTTTCTATACTGGGCCGGCCTTGACAGCAACCATAACAAAAAGTAATTTTGTATATATCATACTAGAAAAAGTACTAACATATAAACAACTATATTTGCAAAATATTTTAATTGGATTTCAAATATAAAAAATAAGATACTATATTGAAGAAGCTAGGCTAAAATAACTAATTAAGTATAAATTTTTATACTTACGACTCTCTTTATAATCTTTAAATTGACTTTGAAATTTCTCCTTTTCATAATAAGCATAAATCTTAAAATTACATCCATTATAAACACGAATTTCAAAAATCATACTTACTAAAAAATTATACTAATTAAACTTATTGTTATTGCAACCAAAATTAAACAAGAAAAACTAATCCAAATTCTCCACAGTCTACACACCATCTTATCACTGACAGTCACCACAAAAGATCCCTGAAAAGAACGGGCCCAATCGTCCCTTCCTCCTCCCTCTCTATTAAACCCCCACCAAACTTCCTCACCTTCCCCTGCAAACCCCAATCAGCTCCTTCTCCAATGCTCTCCGCTCTCCAATCACCCCCCGCCACCAGTACCGCACTCGGCCTGCCTCTCCTCCCCTGCGAGCTCCTCCACGAGATCCTCTTCCGCCTGCCTCTGCCCGACCTGCACCGCCTCCGCTCCGTCTCCCACCACCTCTCCGCCCTTGTCTCCTCGCCCGACTTCCGCCGCCTCTACCACCTCAACTCCTCCCTCTCCTCCTCCTCCTGGCTCTTCATCCTCTCCAAGCGCCCGCCTCGCGAGTCCATCCTCAGAGGATTCCATTCCAGCTCTTCTCTCTGGTGCTTCCGTTTCCCTCTCCTCTCTCTCCAACCTTTTGATGATCCGTACTTCCTCGCCGCCTCCGGCCCTTTCTTCCTCTTCGCGTCTAACTCACGACGTGATTTAGTTTCTATTCATTTACCTTCTGGTTCTATTCATCGCGTCCCTCCGTCTCCTCTCGGCCCTTGCGGAACCTCTTCATGGCGAAGGTCCGCTTTGAAGCTCACAGCTGATCCGAATTCTCATCGATTCAGGTTTCTTTTCGCAGAGATGTATAATTCCCTCCCGTACCTGTTCGAGTACCGGTCTGACACTGCCACGTGGCACGCATCGGAAGCTGTGTTCGCAAGTTCTGGTCGTCGTTACGACTCTGATCCACTAAACGTGTACCTTCATCTAGCCCATACCGGTACCGAGTCTCTGGTCCTCTGTACCGGACCAAGAACCAACGGTCCGTTGTTGCTCCGGCCGAGGTTCACTGAAAACCCTCTAGGCCCCGACAGACTACACGTATATGGAGACGGAAACATGGCCATCATAAAGTCAGTACCGATGGAAGAGGGTTCTTCCAGAGTTAGGGTTAGAACCCGCGTTCTGACCGGTATCGAACTTTGGGGGATTAGTTCAGACGGTACGGAGTGGGTTTTGAAGTCTAGGGTTTGTAGAGAGATGATAGAAGGGATTAAGAAACCGTACGGAGTGATGATGGGCTGCATGGCGGAGAGAGAAGGGGTGGTGCGACTGGTACTGATGTCTAACTGTAGAGGAGCTTGGGACCTCGTGTGGCTGTCTTACAACCGGGCTCAGACTCAGTGGAGGTGGATTCCGGTACCGGATTGCGGTACCAAAGGGCTGAACATGGCCGGAATTGCTCTGTCTTCTACTTTCTCTAGACTTTGGCCCGCGCCTGCTGGCGAGCAGTGCAAGTGATTGGAGTTTGAATTTGATTCATATCATTCTCCGTTTATTTTATACTGGAACTATACTCTTGTGAGAATTTAGATGAATTGGAGATGTCAAGTTTGTGAGAAATGGAGATAGGAGATTGGGCTGGATTGATTGTGTTGGATTTGGTTGGATTGTGTGGGGATGATGTTTGATGAGTGTACATTTTTAAGTGGGATGTAAATCTGGAATGAGTAGTTGTGGATTGTGGTGTTTTTGTGTTGTCTATTGTTTTGTAAATATGATGTGATTTGGATTTATATTAGTTTTGGAATAATTGTAAATAATTTCTTTTGAATAAAATGTTGCTGATTGTTGGTGTGTTTGGATAAAATTGTTGTATTAATTATCGTATTGTTAATAGATATCTCAATTCATGTTTGATTAGCTCATTATTTATTTATATTTTTTGCATTTTTTGTGATAATAACTTCTTTTAAAAACAATGATCTCAATTACATTAACATAATAATCTAAGTTTTCGGCATGTCTCATTAATAAGACACAACTCATAAGCATATAAGTCTGAATAAAGTAGAAGGTGATGTTAAGTTTGATGTAATCATTTAAGAAAATAATTAAGAATCATTATGATATTTGACTTAATTTTTCTATTAACTTGTATGAATGTATTCTTTACTTAAAAAATTACAGATATTAATAACTTACATATTACATATATTTTTCTAAAAATCATGGAGATATTTGTTTATACTATAATTGTAAAAGGAACCCGTACAAAAAAATTCTCATAGTTTTAATAAACATTTTTTTTTTCAAACAAACTAAAAATTTCTGAAACTTTCCGCTCAAGAATGGTAAAATTACAAAAAAAAACACACAGAAAGCAGCAGAGAAAACGCCACAAAGAAACATGAAAAATTTAACTCCACAGACATTGCTTAATTACAATGATAAAAAGCCAAGTATAAAAAAACTTTGTAAAGTGAAAAAAATCTTTTACAAGCGTATATAAAGCCTTATCCCTTCCCTTCGTAAAGAACCCGCTCTAAACCCTTCCTTCACTCTTCTTCGCCATTCACCTCTGTCCTCTCAAAAACCCTCCCAAAACCCTTCTGCACACAAACCATGCATTCTCCCTCCTCCATTAATGGCCCTTCTCTCTCACCATAACCCCTTAAAACCTCACCATCTCCTCTCCAACGCCAAATTTCACAGACCCAATTCACTTGCCTTCCATTTCACCGCGCCCACACCACCAATCCCTCTCCACGTCGCCGCCGCCGCCTCTCCGGCCACCTCCGCCGCCGTACCACCGAACCCCGACGAAACCATCCGCTCTCTCTGCCGTGCTGGGCAATTAACCGAAGCCATTACTCTGTTCGATTGTTCAAAAAACCATCGTTTTGAAGAAGAAACGTATCGAGAGCTGATTCATTTATGTCGCCAGGAGCACGCCTTGTCAGAAGGATATCGGATCCACACGCGCATAACGGAATCCGGATCCAAGTTCTCACTCTACGTTGGGAATCTCCTTCTTCTCATGCACGTGAAGTTTGAGAAGCTTCTCACTGCATGGACGGTTTTCGCTAAGATGCCTGAACGAGATGTTTTTTCATGGAATATCATGATTAGTGGCTATGGTCAATCAGGATTCTTGGAAGATTCGCTTGATTTGTATCAAAGAATGATTTGGGATGGTTTTAAACCTGTTATTCACTCATTTACTTGCGTTTTGAGATGCTGTGGCGGTTTGAAGGATTTGAAGAGAGGTAAAGAGATTCATGCACATGTTTTTAGGTTTCAATTTGGGTTTGAAATTGACGTTTCAAATGCTCTGATCACAATGTATTCAAAATGCGGAGATTTAACAAGCGCTCGCAAGGTGTTTGATGAAATGCCGAAGAGAAATGGCATTTCTTGGAGCGCGATGATTAGTGGGTATTTGGAAAATTACCAAAACGCCCTTGGAATCGAATTGTTTCTTTCAATGTTGTCTCTCTCTCTAGAGCCGAATTTATTCACCATGACTAGCGTGATCTCTCGATCCGATCCGAAATTAGGGCAAAATCTCCATGGATACGCGATTAAAAAGGGGTTTTCGCCCGATTCTACGATTTGCAATTCTCTAATCACAATGTATAGCAATTCAAATCAATTGGAAAACGCGACCAAAACATTTTCAAAAATGCCTGACAAAACCCTAATTTCTTGGACCGCTATGATTTCAGGTTTCGAGCAAAACGGATTTTCCATCCAAGCCCTCGAAATATTATCCCAAATGGAATCTAATGATATAATTCCCGAATATGTCACGATTATAAGCGCATTGAACGCATGTGCAAAGTTAGGAGATTTAAATAACGGCTCAAAGTTACACAAACTCGCGAGAATCAGTGGTTTAGAGCCCGATACTAAAATCTCAAACGTCTTGTTGGAAATGTATAGCAAGACTAGGTCTATAGACCGAGCGATGGAAATTTTCAAAAAGGTCCCTAAAAAAGATGTAATTTCCTTCACCACGATTATTTCGGGGTTTCATATCAACAAAAGGAACTTAGACTCATTAAAATTCTTTCGCGAAATGCAAAAATATGTAGAGCCAAATCACGTTACATTCATGGCTGGCCTTTCGGCCTGCACGGATCTCGGAGCAATTAACTGCGGAAAAGAGATCCACGCTAGGGTTTTGAAACTAGGGTTAGGGTTTAACGAGAAGTTATCCAACTCGATCTTGGACCTATACGCGAAATGCGGGAAGATGAAACTCGCGATTTCCCAATTCAATCTCATGAATTTGAAATACGATATAGTTTCTTATAATATTTTAATAAACGGATACGCTGTTCTAGGAGAGGCAGATCTGGCTGAGGAAGTTTTCAATCGGACTGTTAGGATCGCTCGATTAAAGCCCGATGATGTCACCTTTTTGGCTTTATTACGAGCCTTTAGTCGAGCCGGGTCGGTCGATAAAGGTAAAGAATATTTTTACAAAATGGCCCAAAAATATTGTATAATTCCGAATTTGATGCATTATGCTTGCATGGTGGACTTAATGGGCCGGGCCGGGTTGTTAAATGAGGCTTTGGATTTGATTCAAAACATGGGTTTAAAACCCGATAGTGCCATTTGGGGAGCCTTATTAAATGCTTGTAGGATTCATAAAAACTTAGAATTGGGGGAATTCGCGGCGAAATATTTGTTCGAGTTAGAAGACGGGGATTATTTAGGGTATTACGTGCTTTATTGCAAGTTTTATGCGGAATTAGGGTTTTGGGACGGGTTGGAAAGAGTGAGAAACTCGATGAGAGAGAAAGGGCTCGAAACCAACCCGGGATGCAGTTGGGTCGAAATTAAGGGCATTTTACACGCGTTTTTAACGAACGATAAATCTCACCCTCAAATAAACGAGATTAACGGAGTTTTAAAGGGGTTGGAAGAGAGAATTAGGGTGAGTGGGTTGGACCCGTTTGACCCGTTAGTTGAAAAGTCAAAGGAGGAGGTGTTATGTGGGCATAGTGAGAGATTGGCTATTGGATTCGGGCTTATAAGTAGCTTACCGGGTCAACCCGTTTCGGTTACGAAGAATTTGTACATGTGTGAAAAGTGTCATGCGTTTTTTAAATCGGTGAGTAGGATTGTGAGGAGAGAGATTAGTGTGAGAGATGTGGAGAGCTTGCATAGGTTTAGAAATGGGGAGTGTTGTTGTGGCAAGTAGTTAAGTTAAATTAGGGAATTTAAATTAGGGTTCGGAATTTGGGGAATTATTAGGGTTTAAAGTGATGAAAAGTATATGTGGAGTGTTGAAATTTGTGGTGGCGTTGTAATTTTTTATGGGTTTGGAGGTGAGAAAAAAGGTTACTGTTTATTTTTTACTTATTTTTTGGGTGATGGTTCAGGCGAAATAAATTACTTCAATTGAAATGATATTATTTTAATGGAATTGTTTTTTACTTGTGAAAAACATGTGAGTTTCATAACTGACTGGCATTAAGTATGATTCTTTTTAAAGTGATTTGTGACTAAAATGTATTTTCTTTGTTAATGAAATATTCAGCAGATGTATTAATTGCTAGCATTAAAAAAAGTAATGAATATAGTTGGAATAAATTAACAACTAATAAGTAAGTTATATTAAACTGATTTAGATTGTACACTAGTAAGCTCAGAAATTTTACACAAGTTAATCTGCTCAATATTTCAAAAGTTTATGAATGAATAAATTTCAAAAGTTCTTGGATGAATGAAGTTTTTTGAGTAGTTGTTTCTTAGTGGGCTTAAATTGGCATGGGCCAATTAGTCTAAGTTTGAGAAATTACTCGATAAACTTTTTCAGTTTACTATATTTTAGAACTAAGACTAATTAGGCCAATACCAATTGTCTCAGTTTATTGTGAAAAATACAACAATTAAGTTCTCTAGTTTACTATGGTGAGAAATGAATGCACTTCAATAATCTCTTCAGCTTGAGAAACTACTCGATAGACTTTTGTACTTAATCATATAAATATAATTCATATCTTTTTGTGAATCCTTATATGTTTTATATTCCAGTGTGTATATACTAGGGCTATCCTCGCTCCGCTTCGGACTGAATATTGTTTTGCGGAAAAAATAAAAAATTTAGTGGCCATGTAATCTTATGCATTTTCTTAAATTGTAGTAATATGTACATATTTAACATTTGTGGGAATATTCATCATATTTTCAATATTGTTGCTAATTTGTAATATATATATATATATATATATATATATATATATATATATATATATATATATATATATATATATATGTATGTAAGAAATTTAA
This sequence comes from Juncus effusus, assembly GCA_027726005.1. NCBI lineage: Eukaryota > Viridiplantae > Streptophyta > Magnoliopsida > Poales > Juncaceae > Juncus > Juncus effusus. Next base: position 10,179,462 of record CM050890.1, on the reverse strand, counting down.
TGCATTCTAAAAATTATTGTATTTTCTCTGATCTTGTAGATGTACATATTAAAATATTAAATGTACTGACAGAGATTCCTTATTTTTATTATAAGGTCGTGCATTCTGTTTTTCATATTTTGCAAGGATACAAATGGTACATTTCTTGATAATATTTTTTCTTTTGAAAAAGCATATTTGATATTTTGTTATTTGTAAGGTACACATGATAATTGTTTGGAAATGTGTATATGATACTTGTAAATTTTGCATGTTATAGGGATTATATGATTTACTATTGTACTATAATTAGTCTACTATGAAAAGAATATTATAACTATACTACTATATTATTAAAATGATGAGACATATAAACTTTACTTATAATACCATAAGTATAGTACTATAAAAAGCACACATGATATTTGGAGATTTTGTATGTATGTAGGTGAAATATGAGATTTTTGAATTTTTGATACACAATAAAGTTCCCATTTTATAGAAGTACACTTGGTATTTTAGGATTGATTTTTTTCTCCAAACCATGCATTGAGACATTATTCATTTTAAATATAATAATTATATATAACTTATATAGGGAGCTAAAAAATTATGATTTGTTTTAATAAGGAAAAAAAATCAGTTTGAAAATAATTTTATGATTCTTGAAGGGCATTCATAAAAATGTCCAAAGAAGAGAAAAAAATATTTTTCAGTTTTAAAATAATTTTATAATTCTTGAAGGGCATGTATAAAAATGTTCAAAGAAGAGAAAAAACCGATTTCTATTTGAGAAGAGAGATTATGACTGAAATAATTGGAGATCTCCATTGTTTCACTTTATATATTTAGTTAACATTAGAACCTATGTCATATTTGTTATGTTTCAATTCGTGTAATGATCTATACAACTATACTATTTGAAATGGAGAATGATTCACCTCATAAATTCAACTATTGAAACTGTCACAAAAATTTTTAAAAGTGACACGTGTCACATGAGGTAAGAAGTTATCTTCCTTGTATTTTTTTAAGAATTTGCTGTATTAATACCAGTGAGGATTATTGGATTTTTTTTTTCTAGCACCCAAATCATAAATATTTGAACAGGTAGCACTGGTTTGAAAAAAATTGGGTATCTAGCACTACCGCCAAATTTTCTGGCGGTAGAGAGTGTCTACCGCCAGAAATTCTGGCGGTAGAAGCTATTTTTCAATTTTTTTTCATCAGCAGACCTAAACAGATTAATTAGGAAAAAATTAGCTTCTACCGCCAGTTATTCTGGCGGTAGATGTGCAAAAAAATAATTTTTCTGATATCAAAATTTATACCCATTTTAGCTAGGAAATTAACGAAAAAAATTGAAAATTCATGTCTACCGCCAGCTTTTCTGGCGGTAGTGGCAATTTTGTAATTTTTTCCACATCAATCCATTACCAAACCCGTTAATCGAAACAAAAACAAAAAAACTCTTCTACCGCCAGACATGCTGGCGGTAGAAGAACAAATTTTTTTTTGTTTGTTTGTTTTGATTAACGGGTTTGGTAACGGATTGATGTAGAAATATTTACAAAATTGCCACTACCGCCAGAATAGCTGGCAGTAGAACTTAATTTTCAATTTTTTCCATTAATTTCCTAGCTAAAACGGGTAAAAATTTTAAAATTTCAAAAAATAATTTCTGCACATCTACCGCCACCGCCAGAATAGCTGGCGGTAGATACTAATTTTTTCCTAATTAATCTGTTTAGGTCTGCTGATGAACAAAATTGAAAAATAGCTTCTACCGCCAGAATTTCTGACGGTAGACACTCTCTACTGCCAGAAAAATTGACGGTAGTGCTAGATACCCAATTTTTTTCAAACCAGTGCTATCTGTTCAAATATTTACGATTTGGGTGCTAAAAAAAAAAAGTCGGATTATTGAAGAAAAATCAACATTGGTCTTTTCTTTTCCTAACCACTGTTTTTCTTCCCTACATATTGCAAAATAATGACGCTGGAGGGATTATTAATATTTGAAATGGAGAGGATTCAGACCGTTAGGATTCCAATTGACTCATGTCCGTACGGAAAACCAGGTTTTGATGAATTTTCATTTTCAAGTTTCAACATTTGATTTGAAAGTACACTTTATTTTATGACATCGTGTCTCACAAATCTAGATTCCATTATTTATTAATCTTGTTATTAAATAATCATTCTTCCGTATCAATTCTGTAACTTCTGTTTTATAAATATTTAACAGGCAACACAGCACAGGTCCTGGCACAGGTCCTGGCACAGGTCCTGGTCTGGTCCTGGACCACTTATTTTCTTTACAACTCTTACAAAAAAAAAAATATGCTTCACATATTTCATAATTATATATAATCACATTTCTTATGTTGCATTAGTAGTTCAACAAGCGTATCATGAAATGATTTTCTGAATAATTAAAAAACGTGAATTTGTGTATCCATGTCAATTATACTCATTGAAACATGTTTTTTTCGCATAAGAAAAATTAGGCATAATAATCGAATATAATAATACATGTGTTCCGAATAATTGAGAAATGTGAAGTCACCTATTTATTTCAATTGAATGAAAAAAGCATGGTTATGGAAAGAGCGTAAACCAATTCAGCTGGTTTGATTTTTCGAACTTTAAATTAAAGATATTTAATTTAAGAAATATCTATTAATTACAGAAGAGAAAACCCATTCAAGTACGAAATAAAATGAGACGACAACAAGAAATAAAAAGGCAACGAAAAAAGGATATTGAGAAGAATAAATATGATATATTCTAGATAATTGAAAGAACATTTTTGATATCTACATTCTAGAAGGATAAATAAGACATATTTGAATTTACAATACTAAATTAGATATTTATATATTTTTAAAAAGGGTAAATAAGATATTTTGAAATTCCTTTTTATAGCTAAAGAAGACCCCCACCCGGCCCTAAAGTGTAAATAAGCAGGGCCCAATTATTAAATTAATCACATACAGGGAAAGGCATCATTAATATAAAATTCTTCTTTTAAGGAAACCATATGGCCCACTTAAACACCCATGTGGCACCCGCCACAAACATTACCACACCAATTGTAAAGAAAAAATTTCCTAAACCATAAATATTCTCACGAAAAATTTGACGAACTTAATTTATTTTCCTAAACATAGGTTTTGGTCCTGGAGACTTTAATATTTAATTTATATTTTTCTGTTATTTTTCATCTTTGGTACTAAAAAAAAAAAAAAAAGAAGGTAAAACTCACCAAGAAGTGAAATCCAGAACTCGGTTCAACCTCCTACGTGTCACCTCACCTTCCAGTCGAATAGCCACGTGGTTTGACATGCTATTCAACCATCTCCACTACATCAAACCGTAGATCCGCCATTCTATCCAAATAGTGAAGCAACTGTTAATCAATGTACATGTCCAGTTTATACAAAACTGAGATGAGAGTATCAACTGTACCTATCTTCCGTTTCTCGAATATTAAAGAGAGATGATGCGAAACTGAACAGCGGCACACTCACTCTCTTTCACTCTCTCTCTCTTAGTCATCTTCTTTCCATTCTCAGAGGCGCCATTACCGAGCTCGGATCAAGGCCAGGCCAAGCGTGCGAGTTACGTTCGCTAGGCAATGGGCCCGTACGGTTCCGACTCCACCACGGGCTCATCTTCGTCGGAGATCCACGGCGGCTACCCCTTCCGGCCGGCGGATCTCTGCCACGTGGCTCCGGCGGCCCCGTCTGATTCCGCCACCTTCGACCCGTCAGATGTCAGCTATTGGGTGGATTCAATGCTGAACGAGTTAAGCTCCGCCTCGGCCCCGTCCATTCCCAACCTATCCGTGCCTGACAACTGGCCGGACCAGATCTGCCCGCCGGTCAATCCGACGCCTCACTGCGCTGCGCCTCAGATGATTATGGCTCAGCAAAGGAAGGAAGAAGAAGATTCAGGCATCAGGCTGGTTCACCTCCTGATGAGCTGTGCCGACGCAGTCCAACGTGGCAACACGGGATTGGCCGCGAGTTTAGTCGACGAAATGCGGCTCCTCCTCTCGCAAGTCAACACTCTATCAGGAATCGGCAAAGTTGCGGGTTACTTCGCCGATGCTCTGTTTCGCCGATTATATGCCACAGAAACTCCGTTGTCAGCCTCGGAGTACGACGTGTTGTTCCACCATTTCTACGAGGCCTGCCCTTACCTCAAATTCGCGCATTTCACCGCGAATCAGGCGATTCTGGAAGCGTTCGAGGGCCACGATCGAGTCCACGTGATCGATTTCAGCCTAATGCAAGGTCTCCAATGGCCGGCTTTGATACAAGCGCTGGCGCTAAGGCCAGGCGGACCTCCGTTCCTACGTATAACAGGAATCGGACCTCCGTCACCAGACGGCCGAGATTCCCTCCGTGAAGTAGGCTTCAGACTGGCGGAGCTCGCCCGATCCGTCCGGGTCCGGTTCGCCTTCCGAGGCGTGGCGGCAAACCGGCTGGACGACGTCCAGCCATGGATGCTCCAGGTGGCCAAAGGAGAAGCCGTCGCCATTAACTCCGTCCTGCAGCTCCACCGCCTCCTCTCAGATCCTGGTTCAGGAACCGCCCCGATCGACTCCGTCCTCGAGTGGGTCGCCGGACTCCGGCCGAAGATCGTAACCGTGGTGGAGCAAGAAGCAGACCACAACAAGCCTTCTTTCCTAGACCGATTCACTGAAGCGCTATTCTACTACTCTACAATGTTCGACTCATTGGAGGGCACCACGACCTCAGCCTCCTCTCTGCCAGGCGGGGTCCAGCGGCAGAGACAGCTGGCAGTCGCTGAGGTCCACCTCCAAAGAGAAATCTGCAATATAGTGTGCTGCGAAGGGGAGAGCCGAGTCGAGCGGCACGAGCCGTTGAGCCACTGGAAGAGTCGGCTGAGCCGAGCCGGTCTCAGCCCAGTCCAGCTCGGCTCCAACGCGTTTAGACAAGCCAGTATGCTTTTGACTCTGTTTTCTGGCGAGGGCTACTGTGTTGAAGAGACTGATGGATGCTTGACGCTTGGCTGGCACAGTAGGCCGCTTATTTCTGCCTCCGCTTGGCGGGCCCCGCCTGTCAGTGAGATTGAGTGTATGAATAATAATGTTAGTGATGATGTTGTTATGCCGTGTAAGGATAATATTGGTGATAGTAATAATGTTAGTACTGTTGATGATAATGTCAGTTTTAGGGAGGAAAATATTAATAACGATGATGAAAATAATAAGCTCAGTTGTAGTGGGAGTGGAAGCGGCGAGTGGTTTTGATGTAAATGGAGGAGGGAATTCGACAATTTAAATAATAATAATAATAAAAATAATTAACTGTATATTCAATTCTTAATTGTGAATTAATTTAATATTCATCTCGTTTTGGGAGTGAGTTATTTAGTCAGTACTTATGTAGTTAGTTAAGTGAGATTAGAAGAGAGGCACAGATTGGGAGGAGGATGCTTCTTGGAAAGCGTGAGATGTCAGATAAGATCACAAGAGGGAATGAGAGCCGTTAGATGGAGATCGGACGGCGGAGAGTTGGGAGCAGATTTGCATGGTGATCACGTGGCATGAAAAGGGTGACAGGTGGCGATCGAGTCACGTGCGTGATGCAGGACCAGAGAGGGTCACGTGAGGCCCGTTACGGAATTATGGGTTTGCTGTTCCAACTTTGCTTTGTTTTGCTGGATTTTCTGTGGATGAGCTTGTGATAAAATGTGGTGGTTATAATAGGATAATGTAATTAATTTTATTGTAGTGTATCTGAGTATAGATATGTTATTATAGGGCATGGATATATTGGTATATACAGGATTTGTGCGTGTGTGGATTGATTTGAATGAATAGTGGGCGGGATGTAGCTTTCACAGGCCGGGCCCATTTTCACTGTGGTACTACATTCAAATGAGGCTCTAAATTATGTCCGTATTTGTGTACAGGTCCATACGTATTATTTATTTGCCCCACATTATGAAATAATTTGACATGATTTTCTGAGTGTTTTCGATATAAATTACTTTTTTTTGTTTCCTATTGTATGTTTGATATGTTACAGTTTAATTTTTGCTTATTGTCAGCTCATATTTCGCTTACCAGCGTATGAAATGTGGTACTGGTATATCAGTAAAAGAGTTGCTCATATTGATTCTTGTAGTTCTTTTGTGTTCTTACAAGCTACAGTTAGAGATATGTGGTATATGTTTCAGCTCTTGTTCTTGTAATTTTGGGTGGACCTGATTTCATATTGTTCAGGTTCAAATTCAATTCAAATTGCTGAATTTTCAAAATATTTTAGATCATTATATTAAATTCAGGTGAATAATTAAAGTAGGATCACATTTTGCCATATCTACCTGTCAGACCATAAGTTTATTATTTATAGACCATAAATTCAGGTCCAATTTTAGTGGTGTTGGTTATGTGATTTTGCTTTAGTCAAAGGACCACATTCCGAAATAAGGGTCTGTGTCAAAATAATAATAATAATAATAATAATAATAATAACTCGTCAAAACTTGCTAACTCAAACTGTAAAGGCAAGAGGTTATAGGTTCGATACTCGCAAAAAATAATTTCTTTCAAATAAACCTCCTCATTTAAGAAGTTCAAAAAAAAAATAAAATAATAATAATAATAATAATAATAATAATAATAATAACTCATCAAAACAATAATAATAACTCATTTAATGTAATATCACCCTGGTTAGTTAGGCAGTTGAGGTCATCAAATCAACTTCGATTGACTCATCCCTAACTATCCTCTATCTGAAAAAAGAAATCCTTAAAAAATGGAGTACTATATTTCTTTGCAAAATAAATAACTAGTATTTTATATTTCAAACTTTAAAGTTTGAAATCAACATTTCTGCTTTTTATTTTGATCACCGGTAGATTAAAAATTAATTTTATATAACTAGTATTTTATATTTCAAACCTTAAAGTTTGAAATCAACATTTCTGCTTTTTTATTTTGATCACTGGTAGTTTAAAAATTAATTTTTCAGCTTTGTTTCCTTTTAATTTGACATGAAAAGTAATTTCGAACTTTCGGAATTCAACTATACAAATAAAATGTTGATTTCAAAATTCAAACACATAATTCAAAAAATTGATTTTACAGCTTTGTTTATTTTTAATTTGACATGAAAAGTAATTTCAGACTTTCGGAATCCGAACTAAACAATTAAAAAGGTTGAGTTCAAACACATAATTAAAAAACAAACTTATTGAAAAAAGTTATTTTTACAAATTATTTTTGTTATATTTGGTCATTTGAGAACTAAAAAATGGTTAGAGAGCACAATTTAGATATATGATTTATAATTATCACTATATTCACATTCGGTGGGTAATTTACGACAATTTCCTTACACTACAATTTGGACAGACGAACGACGACCCGCAATTTACAATTTTAAGTACTCAACACAAAAATGGAAAATAAATTACTTTCGAGTAACAAAACCAATTAATTGAGATATTTAATGCAAAAAAACCTCTTCACAAATTCGGAAATTCAGTTGGTGTAAGTCATAACTCATTTCCTAATCTTGTTCATTAGTGGGTCCCTAACTTTTAATCAATAGGGACATTGGAAAATTAATGCATTTACCAAGATATCTTAATTTTCAATCAACCAAGTCAATTTCAAAGATATGTGACAAGGCACCTACACAACCAGAGATTTTTTTATTATTTTCTAATAAGAGATGCTATTCAAAGAGCTAAGCTGGCTTAATTAAGAGCAAATTCAAATTTTGTTTGGCAAATATCAAAATTATCCTTATTAATGACGATTCTTAAATTATTGCTTTTATCTATTGATGCTATTATTCTCCTAAAATTTAGCAAATAAATCATGCAATTGTGCAAAGAGATTAAATAGATTTATTACCTCTTTTCTGTCATATTATGCAATGGATGGATCATGAAATATTTATGTATTATTTATCATATTATGTTGTTCGTTTATGTTAGTTCGATTTTCTATGTTATTTTTGCTATCTATTAATAAATGACACAAAGAATATGCTATTATTTTATATATTTGACCGCGAATTTATAAATATGTGTTGTTACGTGCTAGTAGTATCTTTCTCTATATTTAGATGAAGTGTTATTTGATTTTTTTTTTTATATATATGAGTATTAGTAATATAACATTAAAATTCATTGTATAAATAAGAAATTCTTTTATACTAATAATACTAACAAAATAAAAGCCATAGTCAAAGATAAAAAAATTCCAAATATATTGTCGTCACAAAATAAATTACTGGAATATTGAATCACGATATTTCTACTTTTGCAAGATTTAATTAGCCCTTACTAGAAAGGAATAATAAATGAATAAAAATATTAATTTAAGAATCATCATTAAATAAGGGCAATTCTAGTATTTGTCAAAAAAAATTTGAATTTGCTCTTACTTAAGCCAACTTAGCTCTTTAAATAGCACCTCCCTTTTCTAATTACTCTAATTATAGGAGCTTTTCACTAGAAACCCTACAAAATAGGAACATTATCATAACATTTTGACATCAACCCCTCTAAACTCTAAAATCTGGAATAACCGCATACCTACACAAATAGAGATTTTTTTATTATTTATATAATTATTCTAATATGGGAAAATTTCCCTAATAATTATACAAAAATAAAAATATTCCAAACATATCGTAACATCTCCACATCAACCCCTCTAAAAACGTAAAATCGCGAATAAACACATACGTACACAAATAAATATTTAAAATTCTTTTCTAACTACTCTCACTATAGTAAAATTTCACAAATAACCATAAAAAAATACAAATATTCCAAACACATCACAACATCTTCACATCAACCCCTCAAAAAACAAACTAAACCCCAACAATTTATCACTCAATCAAACTAAAACCCGGTAATTTTTCAACCCCAATTTTGCCCATCGACTCTCTCTCTCTTCCCACCTCATCCCACTTACCCATTTCCGCATAAAAATTGGAAATATTCACAAAAGCCCCTCCTTCTTTACTCTCCAAATTTACAATACTACTCGCTATTTTCTTCCCTAGACCCGGTCTACGGTGGACCCGACACGCGGAAAGAAGAGAACCATAAATAACATGGTTTGGTTTAATCTTCATTTTTTTAATAAACTCAAAAGCTTGGTCTAAGAGCCCGGCTCGGGCAAATAAATCCACCATTAATCCATAATGTTGCAAATCTATGTTTATATAATCTAAATTAGACATCGAATTAAATATTCTAATTCCTTCCGAAATAAATCCGCCATGAGCACAAGCACTAAGCGCGACTTTAAATGTTATATTATCAGGCTTCTGAAACCCTAATTTCTCAAATTGGTTAAAAAGCTCAATTGCCTCTTTTGCCCTTCCGTGATTCGCGAGGCCTCCAATCATGGCATTAAATGCGGTATTTTTGTAATTTGCGCATTTAAAAACCTCCAAAGCCTTTTCTATGCATCCGGTTTTTGAGTACATATCAACTAAAGCGGTTTCCAAAAACTCGTCTTTTTTTATCTTTTTTTCTTCGATATAATTATGCATTTCTCGCCCTTTTTCTAAAGATCCGATTTGCGAACAAGCGCTTAGGAGAGAAACTAGGGTTTTTTCGTTCGGTGCCACATCAGCATTTTTCATTTTTTCGAAAAGATCTAATGCGTCTAAATATTGGCCGTTATTTATGAACCCACATATAATTCCGGTCCATGAGACCACGTCCTTTTTCGTAATTTTACTAAAAATGGAAAAGGCCGTTTGAATATCGCCACATTTTGCATACATGTTGATTAAACCGTTGCTTAAAAATGTATCGCAAGTTATTTTGTGATTATTTATGTAATTATGAATGAATTTCCCTTGATTTATGTCGCATATTTGAGCGCAAGAAGATAGAGCAATTGAGAGAGTTATTTCATCAGGAATTGGGTTGAAAATTGAAATCATTCTTTTAAAAGTACTTATGGCCTGTTTATGTTTCCCGTTTTCTACTAAACCGCCAATTAGGGCATTCCATGAATTTGTATTTTTGAGGGGCATTTTGGTAAATGTTTCAAAGGCTTTTGAGACGGATCCGCATCTTGAATACATGCTTATCAAGGAATTTGACACGCCTAAATCCGATTCGAATTTAAATTTCGAAATTTGAAAATGAACCCAGTCGCCTTTTTCAGAATCTTTGCAAGAAGAAAGAAGGTTTATGAAAGTTACCTTGTTAGGTTCAAATCCTTGTTGAAGCATTTCATCAAACAGGTTGCAAACATCTTCCCAGTTCTCTGTTTGAGTGTAAGTATTCAAAATAGAAGTCCATGTAACAATATCTCTTTCAGGCATTTCATCAAACACTTCTCTCGCACTTTCAATTCTCCCACAGTTTCCATACAAATTGATAAAACCAGACATTACAAACATATCTGAATCAAACCCGAGTTTAATTACCATCCCATGAATGGATTCGCCCGTTTTTAGCCCCGCAATTTGTGCACAAGCTCTCATTACAACAGATAATGTGTAACTATCAGGATCAAATCCTCTACAAATCATCTTTTTAAACAATAACAATCCACTGAAGGGTGAATTGGAGTTAGTATAGCCTCTGATCATGGCGTTCCAAGTGAAAACATTCGGTTCAGGCATTTGATCGAACATTTTACGAGCATAAGTCATGTATGCGTCTGAAGAGTGGGAAGAGAGCAGAGAGATGATCCGACCTGCTAAGAATGGATCCGATATGAGTTGGGTTCGGATCAGTTGGGCGTGAATCTGAACCAATTGGGATTTGGTGGAAGAAGTTTGAAGAAGAGAGGTGATTTTTTGGAGGTTTGGATTTGTCGTCCATGGTTTGGTTTGAGTTGGGAAGAAGGATTTGGGTTGGAAGTATAAATAGCGCATGAATGGTGTTTGATGAAATGATTCTGGTTTGAAGCGGTAATGTGATTTTTAAATTAAGGATTGATATATGAAGGGATTTAATTGGGCCTGGCCTGTTTGAGTCTCTGAGTTGGGTTTTATTGGATCAAGATTAGAGAAAGAAAAGAAGAATTTTGTTTTTATTATTTGAAATTAGAATACCATGTAGTAAAAAGTAATAGTTGAACTGGAATTACAATTATTTGAGGTAAAGTATCGATAGATTTGCAACTTTAATATCCTATAAATATTTTATCAACTAATAAAAATAGTTTTCCCAGAATGATCTAATTTAAATAAATCAGAAGTCTACTGGTCTTATAGGACAAAAGAAAATCCAGTGATCAATTTAAACATCTAGTAAACTTTAATGATCTGGTGAAATTTAACCAATTCCATAATTAAGATGACTACAACTACAAACATCTACACATATATTGATCTCTTTATGTTCCACTAGAATTACCAATTTGACCCCTCACTCCCGAAATTGAATAATTCGAAACAAAATATGACTAAAACATATTACATATATTTCAACTTTATAGAACAACATTGCTCAACAAATTCCAGTCACTTTTTTTTTTTTCAGGAACTCAATGAGTGATTGATGATGACAAAATCTTGGAAGTTCTTTATTAGAAATAGACTTGCTTGAAAGTGAAATGAAAAGACCAACTGCTGCTTCTGCATGCAACACATCACAGTATTGGATTGGAGAGATAGCATTATAAATCAGAAAATGATAGAAAGAGAAGTTTTGTTTTTCTCTAATAATGCCCACAAAAGTCCTTACAATCATAGGGAAAATGTTGTCACCTAGAGATATTTTTTAAGTAGCATCTTTTCGGCATCCTTTTCAAATTCCTCCCTTTTTCGTTTATCATTTCAAGATCACAAATACCAAGTTCCTTCTTCCTCAATATTACATGAAGGATTCTCAACTTTAATAAACTTAAACAATTTATACAAACATACATTAATTTATAAAAATATAAATTAATTTATACAATTATACATTAATCAATCCAATCCAATGTAATAATCAAGCCCCATTACTCAATCCATACATCCCACAAAATAAAAACAAACTCACACAAACACCTCTCTAATCCTCTTCTTCACCCACATCATCCTTACTAACTCCCCTCCTCCCAACCAACCCAAACCAATCGACCTCTCTAAGCCTCAAAACCCCATACAAAACGATCCCACACACAAACCCTAAAGCCGCACTACTCCCCGTCATCGAGACCGCCGCGCAAACCAACATCACAAACGACTCCTCCTTCCCATTCATGTCCCTCGACGCCATCGCCAATTCAATCCCCGAAAAAAGCAACAACACCCCCAAAATCCCGATCGGAAAATCTCCCAAAATCGTCACGAACGAGTTTCCGAAAAGTAAACCTAGAAATAACTTCCCAACGGCGAGGAAAATTACGGAAGCGCCACTACGGCCGCCGAAACGGTATTGGCCGGCCAGGCCGCCAGCGCCGTGGCAGACTGGCATCGCGCCGAACCAACAACCGATGAGATTCATCAGGCCGACGCTAACTGAAACAGACGTGGGAGATAATTCCGTCCGATCGGGAAATAAATCGGAGGAAAGTTTGCAAACCGCAATCACGGAGTTCAGCACCGAGAGAGGGATCTGAGGTATCGCCCCCTCAATAAACCCGATTTTCCAATCGTCCCAACTTATCGACACAATTGAAATCTTCGATGGACCGTACTTCAAACTTCCAAAAATCGAAGGATCCCGTACAAAACATAATATTAAACCCAAAAGAAATACTATAAGAGCGGAGGGGATTTTGGTGGACCGGCGAGGTTGCGCATTTTCATTGGTCTGTCGGTCTTCGCCGGAGCCGGTCGTGAGTACGAGGAATAATAAGGCGAAAAGAGCGAGGATTATGCCGTCTAAGCCGAGCCAAGAACGAGGATCGGAAGAAGAGGATTTTGTTGAGGCTGTGAAGTCTTGGTTGTATCGAATGTATTTTATTGCTGAAAAGGCGAATTGGAGACCTTGCGAGAGCTGAATGCCTCGTACTACCTGATATTTACAAAAATATATTTCTAATGATTGTTTTGATAACCTCTTCTTTTCTAGATGTTTTAAATAACCCCCCACTTTTCAGATTTCTAGGAAATTTGGTTATAAAGTAGATTAACTATAGTTTCGCTCGCCCGATTAGCGAACAAATTCATACCAACAATCACTTGCACAAATATTTTGCAATTCAACCGACTCTCAATTATATATCTACATTTAAAACAGTATATTAAAAACAGAGGAAGTACCGGCAAAGGAAGAAAGCGGTACAGAGTATGCATGAGTCCAGTAATTCCAAGGAGGAAAAGGATTCCAGCTGTACAAAGTCCGGCCGCCATTATTTGCGAGACGGTGAGATGCGGAGAAGAAGAGAGAGCCACCGCCGCAATGGACTTCATAGGCTGCACGGGCATTGGGATTCCGAACATAAACCCAGTAATCGCGTTATAAAACGCCGTGAAAATCAACGTCGTGCCTAAAAACGGAACAATTCGATTAATTGTCGTAAAAAATCACGTACCAACAATCTAGTTTGGTGTTGAGAGAGAGATTTGGATGATTGATCGAGGTGAGTAATTGCCTAGGTCGATTTTGTTGACGAGGGAGAGGGCGAGGACGATGGGGATGTAAGTGCCGAGGTCGCCGACGGCGCCGCCCAGCTCGGCCCAAACGCCGTTCTTGATGCGGAGGTTGGCGGCCGGAGATGGGACGGAGAAACGCCATGGGAAGGCGCGGCGGGGCTGGGTTGCGTCGCTGGGGAGGAGAGGGGAGTCTGCATCCATGGCGCTCGCTTGCTCAGTCGTCGATTGGAGAAGAGAAGAGAAGAGAAGAGGGAGTAGTGATTTTTATGTTCAGAGGAGAGAAAGAGCGTTGGCTTTTAGCTGATTGGACTGAGAAGGCATTTGTTCGATAATTTGAATGGTGTAGTTATGTGTGAAGTGGGTTGCAGAAAGGGAACTGAGGAGTTTTCTACTCAGCTGTTGCATAGATGGGTGCATAATGTGATTCACAGAGAAAATAATTTAGCAGGTAATGGTTGATTGGGAAACATGCTGTTTATGTTGCGTATTTAATCTCCCAACTCTCTCCCCAGCGATTAGGTGACATCATCATTAGTTTCGATTTTTCTCTGGATCTTTTGTGCCGATGTATAAGCGTGTCCTTCGTGAGACTAATTTATTTTTTTATCTAATAGATATATATACAGATACTTAATTTTATATACAGCATACCTTGAATAACAATTTTATATAAAACTATTCCATTTAATATTGTATACTAAATAATATTGAATAATAGACACCAACAGGCTCACAACAGAAAGAAGGACAAGGAGCCTTGTATAGTTGTTGCAAACATGAAGAAAATATATTTTCATTTCTAATTACTTGGGCCAGATGTTAAGTAAGATTTAAGTAGGCCCATATCCAGGTCTACGAATCAATTTAGGAAAATGAGCCTCAAATTTATGTAATCTATATCCAATTTCATGTGACCCTTTTAAAAATGCAAATATCAAATTACTAAACAGAAACAAAAAAAACATCATACTTAACTCTCTGAAAGTACAAATAAAAAAAAATTCCTTTCCAAAATCCAAAACATTTAACTTTTCAATATTTGGTATGGACAAAAATTCACTTATTTTTGTCTGGAAAGATAATCGGGCCTAATATCAAATTGGATTAATGCCAGCCCAACTAGAAGCAATCAAGAAAACTGGACTCAAAGTATATAAAACCCAGCCTATTATTATCTATAACTCGGGCTCCATTTTCTAGCACACCTTAGCAAAAAAACTCCCATTTAAGTTTGAACTGTTTCAAAGTAGTATAATTGGTAAACAATGGATCATAAGTTTAAACAAAAAACCAAGATTCTTGTCCCTTTCAAAATACCAACCCACTAAGGCCGACTAACTAATTACAATAAACCTCTTAATCATCACCCTTTAATCTGAATCCAACGGTGCTTAAACCAGGGAATCTCCCACACGTTTGCCTCAATGTTCACAAAATATCTCAATTCCCCATTCCTACGTGGCACCCAACTCGACACGCCATTGGTCATTCCACTCTTCAAGCAACAAAAGTTCCAACTAAATGGCAAACAAAGTTTTCCTGTCTAGACCCGTTTCATTCATATCTCACCAAATACACCAACTCGAATTGTCACATCAAATGTGTAAACATAAATTTCTTATTCATCAACATTTTGTTATATTATATCTTATAAATTTTACATATTTTATTAAAAATGGTAACAGGAGTTCAGCAGGTAAATTATACTAGTGCATTTTCTCGTTGGTTTATTACATTTTGATAGTCCTTGTTTATTTAAAGATTAATAAAAGTCAGAGGTTGTGCTGACCACGTGGCTTAAACCAAGATCCACCCTCCATGTCTGAATCTACCGCCGTGATTAGACCAATGATCTCTCTTCTTTATATGAAGCTTCAATTCAACGACCTCTAAATCCTTCTTTAGAATCTTTACTCTCTCTCTCTCTCTCTCTTCTCTCTCTCTCTCTCTCTCTCAATTAAACATGGCTTTATCAATCAACTGTTGTTTAAAGCCTTCTCCTTCTCCAAATCCCTCTTCTTCAACCAGATCCGCACCAACTCCACCATGGTAACTACAATTATATGCTCTAATTTTATCTCTTATTTTTACCATCATCACAACATAATTAGTTAATAAATCATATCATCATAGCATAATTAGTTAATAAATCATATTTTTTTTTCCCTTTTTTTTCATCACAGTTTGAGCACATTTAAGGATCAAAATGAATGGAGAAGAAGATTCATCGCAACAGTGGCATGTGTCGTAATTTCATCAACAACTAGCACAATAGTAAAACAGGATTCAGCAACAGCCGGAGAAATGATCAGGCCAATGGAGATCTCCAGTGCAAAAATGGTGAGATGGAGCGATATAAGAACTTGCCCTCCTTGGAGAGATAATTCACTGGAGAGTATCGTGCCGGAAAATTTACCGAGGCCTTTTTCTTCAAGGAGACCCAATAACGTCGTGACACATGGCAGCGAAACTGCACAGATTGGCCGCAATGGCGGTGCGTCGATTTGGTTTGATAAGAGATGTTTCTCTCTCTAGAGAGGGGAGAGAAGAAGATCCATGGTTGTGTATTTATTGGTTTGTTAATTTGGATAGAAAGATTAATTAATAGAAGAATTAATTATAGGGGTCCCTATTTGGACCTAATTGTGTTACAAATAGGTAGGGGTTTTAATTTCCCATTTAGTATAGATTTTGTTAATTTCATCATCTATATTTCTGTTGTGATTTATATATAAACTAGGTTGTGATCCTGCAATCTTTTAATATTTCTGACCTTATAATATACCTGAAAATGTTGAATTAATACATTTTTTTATCTTTAAAGTATATCATATTAAAAAACTCTCTTAAACTTTTGATGATTTGATCAATATCTAATTGACCTATTAATTATTTTCTTCAATTTTTGCTATGTATCACAAGTATGCTCTGCTTTTGAAGGAAAGAGAAATGAGGACTGAAAAGGATATAGAAAGATAAAGAAAGTTATATTGATCGTAGAGGATACAGACAATAAGAAATGTGAGAGTCATAGTAACGTATCAATGAAAGATTGTTGGAAGTACAATTCTTAATGGGGCAAAAAAATCATTTGTAGTACACTCTTGTACTGCTAGGTTTCTGGCTACTCATTGATTTAAGGGTTCATATACATGGCCTCCGTTAAATACCCAACTTATCTCTCTTTCACTGTTAAATGAGCCCGTTTGACATCTTTTTACATGTGGCTCCCGTTTGACAGTGTCAAATTTGTAGGTTGGGGAGGATTTTAAGAGAGGACCAAATATATTTTTCCTTGATTTAATATGGAAAACATTAGAGTAAAATATATAGAAAATATATTATGGATGTATGTGATATTTTCTCATATAAAGGATGAAAAACAATCTGGGTTATCAAACCATGGTCTGTTTTTTAGGTGTATTCAGACGGTACGGTTTATTTGCAAACTAAACCGAACCAGTCAAAATTTGGTTAATTTGGTTCGGTTGTTCAGTTATTCGGTTAAGCTCGAAATTCAATTTCAATTTAATTCGGTTCGGTTCGAATCTTGTTCAGTCCAGTTTAATTGGTTCAGTCTTATTCGGTTTGAACCGAACCGTCCAAATGAACATCTTATTGTTTTGCACACATAAAGTGCATTTTTTTTTTAAGGTTGGAAAGCGAAAAGCCGGCCAACATAATTTCATTAAACCAAATAAAAAGAGTTATATGATCAGAAAAATAAAAGATACAAAGACATCCAACTGAGTAAGATCAGCACCAAAGAAAAACAAGAGAATATTTTCTAAGGAACACCTCAGAAGCGTCTACTATTGTAGAGTGTGATACACCACGAGGAGATGGATACACCAGGAGGAGGATACCATCTAGAAAAAGCACCGCTGACTGCTGAGAGAGATCATCGGCATGTAGGTGGGCAGCTAGGGTTTCCAATCAAGGATTTGACACAACCGTCTAGCTTAAAGTGCACTTAATTTGGTACATAATTAGTTGCAGAGTAGAAAGATCTTCTCAGTTGAATTTATAACTATGTTTGGGCCAAACTAGGCTGCTTTTGGGCCTCTTATGATTTATTAAATACATCAAGTTAACATCATCAAATCATGTAAAGGATATGTTCTTTACAGTAAATTATACATTATATGAGTTCCATAAACCTAAATAAGCACGCAAATGATACTTCTCGCCAAATGACATTTTTTTAAGAAAATTGCAATTTTACATATAGGTAAGAATTAAAACAGGCCTGAAAAACACATAAACTTTAAGCGCCTTAGTAGGCTGATATATATATTATATATATGAAGTGAACAGCCCAACATCTGGACTTTTATGGGCTGTTTAAAAATTGTAAATTATTATTTGCCCTTTTTGTGAAGAAAAGCCTACAGTTTTGATTTATTAAATCGACCAAGGACATGTAATTATTTAACTAATACATTTTTTAAAACCAAATGAAAAACAAGAACATAATTAAATTCTCTCATTCAGTCAGCATACCAAAAACTGAAGAGTTGATGAAAAATTATTTTGGTAAACTGATCGATCGGATTTCTGTAAAGTTTCTTGGTTCATTTTCTCCCAGTAAATTCACACACTCAATTTCTCCCTGTTCATTCAGTATCAACTTGGTCCTACGATCTTTATTCTCAGAATGTGGCCTAGTTTTGTTGTTCTTTTTCTTGCGACATAGAAAGATCAATACTACACTAACTGAGACAACCAAACAGGAGACGAAAAGACCCAAAAAACTGTCGAATTCTAATGTTTTCTTTTTTGTATTTTCCATGGGTGATACTGCAGGCTTAAAAGATACAGAGAACCACTTATCTTCTATTTTCTTGAGTGTACCATCCTCTTCTAACTCGAGTATAGCTTTTGACATGTCAAGAGTCATTGTGGAGAATTTCGGAAGTACCTGATGATCAGAAGGAATGACAAAAGGTAAAGTTTATTTGCTCAAATCATTAAAAGATGATTCATTATATAGAAGCTTAATTTAACTCTTCTCTGAACAAAGCAATAATTTAGTTAAATAATATTTAATGAAATAATGAATTTGCGTACAAAGCCAAAACCCCCGAGCATGTGCGTCTCCCCATAGACAGTGTAACCTTTGTATTCGGAGAGGAAAACACGAACATAAGGCACCTCCAGAAAGGCCGCTGTTATGGTTCCATTTTGGAATGCATTGGGATAATCAGAACTATTCGTAACTAAAACAATATCCTGCGTGTAGTGAAGTACATCTTTCAGGTAGTTAAAGAGAAATCCGAGACCACTGCAACTGATCCTCGATTCATCAACACGTGGTTTTAGATTCTCAATTACGAGAATTGAGCTAAGGTTTGCTGTGTAACTAGAGCTTAAAATTAAAACTACCATGAGCCAGCAAATAATCACAGTCTTCGTGTAGTAAGAGCCAATTTTTCCTATAAATAGAAGGGTAGAAATTAATTAGAATATTATATATAATATTATTAACAAAATATGTCAGATGTTTTAGAACTTACCATCACCATAGCTCAAGAAAATTGTATTTCCAATTACCCAGAGAGCAGCACTAATTTGCTTGTACCAAGGGCCCCGAAAATCATCATCTGCTTTATTATCATACTTCTCCAAAACCCAAATTGCTACAAATATGCATAACATCATGCCCCCGATGCCCAACCACAACGTCCATTTGAATGGACTCAAAAGTAGCCATCTAGAGTTATCATGCTCCAACGGAACTAGCATCACAATGCCAGATGAAAGAAACGGCTGAGTGAATGATACTTTCTCTGAGCGTGGGGCTAGGATTGTGACATCTCCTACAACTAGATCTACTTTCTATAAAAAAGAAGATAAATGATTTTAGAAAAGAAAAATAAACATTTTCTCAATGACTAAATCCAGATT
This sequence comes from Juncus effusus, assembly GCA_027726005.1. Lineage (NCBI taxonomy): Eukaryota > Viridiplantae > Streptophyta > Magnoliopsida > Poales > Juncaceae > Juncus > Juncus effusus. The sequence continues at coordinate 10,160,011 of CM050890.1, read as the reverse complement.
AGCACGTTCATGATTTCTTTAAGTAACAATTTATAGATAGACGTATAAGTAATGTACCTCCAAGTAGACCTGGTTGACGAGGTCATCATAAGTGAATTCATTACTAGAATTGGTTCCTTGGGGAATGGGTTGAAACTCATAGTCAAGTGAAGCATTGATCCCCAGGTTAAAGGGCACATACTCATATTCAAATTTATAGTTCATCTTGTCTAACACAGCTAAGTAAACATCAATGCAAAATCCCCTTGGATTAGTTACACTCCTAGTTTCTATATCAACTTCTACCATTTGAAAGTTTTCAAATACTGGATTAGCTGGTATCCCAACCTTCAGTCTCCTCAACCCTCCTGGGATTATTGTTGGACCACCAGGCCAAAAAACTACAGTCAGATTGTTCAAACTAGGCCCATGCAAACCTAACTCATTCTCACTGCCATAAAATCCAAAATTATCTAACCAGAATCCTAACTCTTTATAACTCTTACCAACTACATTGATTATCCGAAACATTGGAAGCCCCTTACTAAATCCGGTGAAGTTGCTTGCAATCAAATTCTCGACTAGTGGCATGTTGTTCTTCTCCGACTTGACCGCAGCAAGTGTTATGGCTTGCACAATATCATACGCTCGAAAGGCGTATACTCCTGGTGTAAATACAATCTCACTGTTGTTTTCATACTCTTTCTTAAATGTTTGCTGGAACTCAGAGTAAAACTTCTGATAATTCGGGGTAGATTCATTAATATAGGACTCAATGCCTAAAACTCCTTGCATATAATTGGAAATGAATGACGAGTTAAAAGTTGAATCTAAGAGAGAGGTGATATCATTTCCACATATCCATACATACCCTTTTTCCATCATTCCAAGTTCAGTTGCCTCGTGGAACAGAGAGAGAGCAAGAGTCTCAGAGCTATATAAAACTACATACACAGTGGATAATTGTTTCTGCATTCTTTTTAACTCATCTTGAACAGAAGACTTTGGATAAGATCCGTTTCTTGCTGGTGTAAAGATGGCTAAATACTCGAGCTCTGATCCAATCTCTCTGAGGGCAAGAGAGAATAATAAAGCTGTCTTGGACATGGTGCTGTGTCCATCATCCTCATAAACAGCAATTACTCGTCGCCAATTGAAGGATTGAACAATAGCAACAATGCATTTAATAAACGCAGGGTTTGAATACGACATTTGAATGAAGAGAGGCTTGGAGGGTAGTGAAGAAGGAACAAGAGAAATTATGGGGATTTCAACTTTGTTCCCAGTGTCACCAGCAGAGAGCACTTGTAGTGTAGTTCCAGTAGCAATTATTGCTTTTGCACCCCGCTCGGCCAGTTCTTGTGCTACGATTTAATGAGGTCATTAGTGTATGCTTGCAATTTTCTCCAAGAATGATTGTCATTCTTTTCAAAATATTCTTTTCTGTGATTGAATGAATACTATTATTTTTCGTTGTAAAATATGTAAGTTTGATTCAACCGAATAAATCGGATTAAAATCCGGTTCATATGGTTCAGTTTTATTTCGACAAAAAACCACTCCGGTCAGCGTCAGTCTTCAACAAAATTGGTTTAGTTTAAATTTGATTTGAGTATAAGGCTATAAGTTGTTCGGTTCGGCCGAACGACCGAATGAACATTCCTAAACATGTAGAATTAGAAGGTGAATGAAATGATCATAATACAATTAATATTTCATAGCAAAAATAATTAATTACTCTCAACCAACCAAACTTGGCCCTGTAGCGCCAGAATTTTTTTGAATAGTAGCACTATTTTGAAGAATAATTAATCAGATAGCATGATTTTCAAAATATATGGGTAGGTAGCACTTCCGCCAGACCCTCTGGCGGAAGTGCTACCTACCCATATATTTTGCTACCCATATATTCTGAAGTAGTTCCGTCAGAGGGTCTGGCGGAACTAGGGAATTTTTTTTTTTTGCTAATCTCGGCCATTTGGCACCCTTAAACAGCGTTAATTAGTGAAAAATGCTAGTTCCGCCACTGGGTCTGGCGGAACTAGGTAAAATTTAGTTTTGGCCCAATTTAGATGGTGAAATTGGCCCAAAATTGACGAAAATATAGGTTCCGCCAGACCCTCTGGCGGAACTATTTAGTTCCGCCAGTGGGTCTGGCGGAACTAGACCATTTTCCCAACTTACAATCTGACCCAAAACCCCAAAAAAATGGTCTAGTTCCGCCAGACCCTCTGGCGAAACTAGCTAGTTCCGCCAGTGGGTCTGGCGGAACTAGACCATTTTCCCAACTTACAATCTGACCCAAAAACCCCAAATAATTGGTCTAGTTCCGCCAGACCCTCTGGCGGAACTAGAAAATAGCTAGTTAGAACTAGACCAATTTTTTGGGGTTTTTGGGCCAGATTGTAAGTTGGGAAAATGGTCTAGTTCCGCCAGACCCACTGGCGGAACTAGCTAGTTCCGCCAGAAGGTCTGGCGAAACTAGCTAGAAAATAGCTAGTTCCGCCAGAGGGTCTGGCGGAACTAGACCAATTATTTGGGGTTTTTGGGTCAGATTGTAAGTTGGGAAAATAGTCTAGTTCCGCCAGACCCACTGGCGGAACTAGCTAGTTCCGCCAGAGGGTTCTAGTTCCGCCAGAGGGTCTGGCGGAACTAGCTAGAAAATAGCTAGTTCCGCCAGAGGGTCTGGCGGAACTAGACCAATTATTTGGGGTTTTTGGGTCAGATTGTAAGTTGGGAAAATGGTCTAGTTCCGCCAGACCCTCTGGCGGAACTAACTAGTTCCGCCAAAGGGTCTGGCGGAACTAGCTAGAAAATAGCTAGTTCCGACCATTTTTTTGGGGTTTTTGGGTCAGATTGTAAGTTGGGAAAATGGTCTAGTTCCGCCAGACCCACTGGCGGAACTAACTAGTTCCGCCAGAGGGTCTGGCGGAACCTATATTTTCGTCAATTTTGGGCCAATTTCACCGTCTAAATTGGGCCAAAACTAAATTTTACCTAGTTCCGCCAGACCCAGTGGCGGAACTAGCATTTTTCACTAATTATCGCTGTTTAAGGGTGCCAAATGGCCGAGATTAGCAAAAAAAAAAAATTCCCTAGTTCCGCCAGAGGGTCTGGCGGAAGTGCTACCTACCCAAATATTTTAAAAATCATACTATCTGATTAATTATTCTTCAAAATAGTGCTACTATTCAAAAAAATTCGTACCGCCACCCAGTAAAAATCAGCATCCGGTATTGAATTCTTGATTTTTCCGGTATTGGACTCTCTGCTCACCACTTGTGACATATGGCTGATGCCATCGCCACTCATGTGAGGCAATTTGGGGTCTAAACAGAATTTTCCTAAAAAATATTTCCTATCTCCGCTCTCCTGGCTATTCGAACTACATCCCCACACCAGGGCTCCTCTCATGGCTATATGAATATTACTATGATTTATATTGAAATTCGTTTCATGAAAATTATTAATTTGATTTATGGAAATTTGATGATACTTTTTATGAAAAGTTACATGTTGGAGATTTTATGAACATTTAGATATATGATATTTTGCTGGAAAATATTATGTTTTTCTTTACTAGCATCATTATTTTAATCTTGGGCCAAAACTCCTATAGTAGGAGTAGTCATTTAATCCATCAATTCAAAGGTTATGAGTTTAAAATTTAGTAAAAATTAATTTTTTTAAAAATAGATAAGAACTTATGAACCCTCCCAATTAAATAAAAAAAAATGTAATCTTGCATAAACACTAGTTTACCCATAAAAATTCAAACCACAAAATAACGTAATAAAGACACTAAAATTAAAATACAGCAGTTGTCAAAGCTTACTTCTCTGGCGGGCAGTCATAATTATTTGAATTCACGGTACAAGCCATGAATTTTTACGAGAATATATGAAGAACATATACAAGCAAGTGTTGCAAATTTTTTTGGATTAATCTAAATTAACACCCTGACTAATCTCAAGTTATCACGTTCCCTATGATGTCCGACTAGTATCTGACTATTCCTAATTCACATCTTTTCCTACTTGCGCTGACTAGTGACTCTTTTACAACATTGATATACCATCCTACATTAAGGAACAAAAAGATTACCGTAGTTGCTTGCGAGAAGAGGATCAGAGCCATTCAGGTGCTTGTCATCAAGTAGAATCGTAAGGGAAGAACTAAACTCTTCAACTGCAAGTTTTATTGATATATATTCCTCCTTTCCTTTTCGTGTATTCTGGTCGAAAATTGCTCCGAGAGGAAGTGTTTCTCCTGTGACAGTAATTACGATGGAAGCTAGGCTCCAGATAACACAGATCTGGAAACTGGAAAATATTGCTGACATTGTTTTTATTTAACAAAAACAAGATATATTTTTTTGAGATTATGATATAGAGATGCATTCAAACCTAGGTATTTATAGAAGATTTTGAGTGTACTAATTCGTACAAGGACAGAAGAAAGAATATGAGAGAGAAAAGTAAAAGCCTTGACCTAGCAGCCAATAAGATGATGAAAGCAAAAATAAAATGCAAGCTGTGAAGAAGTCCCTTCTATTTAGTTTAGTCCCTCTCCATTCTTTTAAGGAAAATGAGACTTTTTTTTTCAAAGTAGTATTTCTTTGAAAAATAATTCAACTGATAGTGCTTCCCTAAAAATAATTATTTATCTAGCACTTCCGCCATCACCACTGGTGGAACTAGACATATTTTTCTCTTTTTTTATCCCGACCATTTGACAGTTTTAAACATGCTTAATTAGGCAAAACAAGCAGTTCCGCCAAGATCTCTGACGGAACCGGCTATTTTATATTTTTTTTCAAAGTAGCATTTCTTTGAAAAATAATTCAACTGATAGTGCTTCCCTAAAAATAATTATTTATCTAGCACTTCCGCCATCACCACTGGTGGAACTAGACATATTTTTCTCTTTTTTTATCCCGACCATTTGGTAGTCTTAAACATGCTTAATTAGGCAAAACAGGCAATTCCGCCAAGATCTCTGACGGAACCGCCAAGATCTCTAAACAGCCATGAAAATTAGCAATAAAATAAAATAAAATAAAATAAAATAAATATATTGTTCACTGTTCCGCCAGAACCGCTGGCGAAACAGTGAACAATACAGTTTTTTTTTTTTGCTAGTTCTTTCCACATTAAGCATATCATACGGGACCAAGAGTCAATCAAACGAAAGAGAATTGAAGGATGAAGTATCAAATTCTATGATTGTAACATACCAAAGTTGCAACAAATAAAGGAGGTATGATCTGATGATACCTCAATAATATCCCTATAAATGAGGAATAATAATTCAGAATAAATACCTCCAAAATGAATAAAAATATCAAAATTTGATCATCAGATCTTGCTGCCCATCAATTAACATACTCAAATGAAAAAATAAAAAATAAAAACTAAAGTCCAGAATTTATTTTTGTTTTGAGCAGCAACTTACCACCCACCAATGAAACCTAAACATCACTACCTATAATAACTCTCATCAATAACGTTATCTCAAATTCTCCCCTAATAAACCCTAATGTTGTTCTCAGCGAGATACTTTTTGAGAGTCTCATACATCATGAAAACAATGCCAACACTTGGCACGACTTTATAATACTTAGGTAGAATGTCTCTGTACAGCCATCTGAACCATATTGTATATACCCGCCCTCTTCCGTCCGCTCGTTCCAGCTGCATTCTTCTACACACCAAGTCCAGCGAAAATATCGCTACACCAGTTAAATGAAAATAAAGTTATAGTATTCAAATTAAAATTGCAAAAAAACCCCTATATAATGCTGAAATTACAAGAAAGCCCCTACATTAACTGGAAATTGCAAAAAGAATTTAGCGAAAAAAAAAGGCAATGTTTATATTTTTTTTTTGGCCTCTACATAACCATGAAAATTTCGCAAAAAAAAAAAAAAAAAGGGTACTGTTCATGAACAGTACAAAAAAATTTTTGCTAAATTTTCATGGTTGTTTAGAGACAAAAAATAATATAAAATAGGCAGTTCCGCCAGAGGCTCTGGTGGAACTGCCTTTTTTGCCTAATTAAGCATGTTTAAGACTGTCATAGGCAGTTCCGCCAGAGGCTCTGGTGGAACCACTATAGTTCCGTCAGAACCTCTGGCGGAAGTACTAGATAAATAATTATTTTCAGAAGAGTGCTATATGTTGAATTATTTTTCAAAGGAGTGCTACTTTGAAAAAAAAGTCGGAAAATAGAGTCTTTTTCCCTCACCTTGAAACTAAAATGTCTTCATATCGTCACTAGAAAATATGTTATACTGATAAAATGATTAATATTTATTGAAAACTAATCGGGTTACTATGTTAATTAAATAATGGACGCCTCCTTTCCATTACCAATGGAGATGAAGTATGTACAATTATTTTCAGTTTTCTGGCTTTAGTTTTTTGATCCAAAAGAGTTTACTTTCATTCATTAAAAGATGCCTTGTCCTGAAAAATAAGTTATTTATACTTGTAGCCTGTAGGAGTAGGAGTGGATAGCATGTCATCAAAACATGCATTACTTGTCTAGAACTAACTGAAAAGAAAAGTAAAAACAAGTTGATTGGATTCTGAAAAAAAAAATTAGTAAGATTATAGGGGACAAATTACAAATCACACGAAAAATTAAACTTCCACAAGAAGTTTAAAAAAACAAAAACAAAAAACAAGCCGTTTAGACTTTCTTGCCATTTAGATGTACAAATTAAAAATCACACGAAAAATTTGAAATGTTTAAACTTCCTCAAGAAGTACAATTTTCAGAGCGAATACGAGAATTTCTCGTGGTGTAGAATCTTCGAGATGAAATAGACGATGAACCATGTACATAAAACGACAATTAATCTTTAGAGCAGTAGGCGACTCGATCGCACAGATACATCTAATTTTATCTTATTCTTAATCTTATTTTATGATTTATCAAATTCTTTATTTTGTTTAATTTTAAGATTTTTTTTTTTTTGCTTAGAATTTTAAGAAATATAACCAACACTCTCTAGTTGCATATCCTAATCGCCTTAGTAGACTGAAATAAATGACGTGAGCGGTCCAATATCTGGGCCTTCCTGGGCGGTTTAAAATTATAAATTATTATTTTGGAAGCTGATACTGCACGATGGTACTGTAGCAACCCTGTAGCGACAGTATATAAAAACTAAAAATAGTATATATAAACATATGAACTGAAAACAAACAGTATATAAAAATTCATTCGATAAAACAGTATATATTAAAAAAAATGAAAACAGTATATACAAACATATAAACTGAAAACAAAGAGTATATAAAAATTCATTAAGTAAACAATATATATTTAAAAAAATTAAAACAGTATATAGCATATATAGAAATGTGAGAAAACATTATATAATTTCAATCCATTGCTATAGTACTCCCGCGTGATTTCCAATTTCCCTATTATTTTTCCTTTTTTATGAAGCAAAGCCTAGAGTTTTAGTTTATTAAATTGACTAAGGACGTTCATATAGAAACACAAAATAAGTAAATTAGTACATTTAATACATTTTTGTAAACCAAACGAAATGCACGAACAAAATTCATTCCAGCCAGCAAACCACAAGCAGATAAGAGTAGAAAAAAGTTACTACGGAGAGCTAATCGGTCGTATTGCTCTTAAGTTTTTTAGTTCAACCCCCCTGTGCATTATCCTCGGACACAAATCCAGCCCCCATCATCTTTAGTCTCAGAAGCTGGATTAAATTTATCTTGCGAATTAGGAAGATCACTAATGCAATACCTGAGACAAACATACTAAAGATGAAAAGACTTGAAAAGTTGTCGAATTCCAATTTTTGCTTGTTTGTATTGTCCATGGGTGACACGGCAGGCTTAAAAGTTACAGAGAACCACTTATCTTCTATTTTCTTGAGCGTGCCATCCTCTTGTAACTCGAGTATAGCTTTTGACATATCAAAAGTCATCGTGGAGAATTTTGGAAGTACCTAATAAGAAAGAAAGAAAGAAAGAAAGAAAGGCAAAAAGTAAAATTAATGCATCAAATCTTTAATAGACAAATACATAAAAATTCAGCATTTATTTGAATAAATTTTTTTAACAATGAATTTGCGTACAAAGCCAAAACCGCCGAGCATGTGTGTCTCCCCATAGACAGTGTAACCTTTGTATTTGGAGAGGAAAACTCGAACATAAGGCACCTCAAGAAAGGCTGCTGTTATGGTTCCATTTTGGAATGCGTTCGGATAATCAGAACTATTTGTTGCTAATATGATCTCTTGCTTGTAGTGAAGTACGTCTTTCAGGTAATTCAGGACAAATCCAAAGCCACTGCAACTGATCCTCGAGTCACTGACACGTGGTTTTAGATTCTTAATTACTAAAATTGAGCTCAAGTTTGCGGTGTAACTAGAGCTTAAAATTAATACTACTATGAGCCAGCAAATAATCACAGCCTTGGTGTAGTAAGAGCTAATTTTTCCTGCAAGTAGAAGGTAGAAATATGAAGATTATGTATAGCCACAAATTCTCAGAAGTTTTAGGACTTACCATCACCATAGGCTAGAAAAAATGTATTGCCAATTATCCAGAAAGTAGCACCAATTTGCTTGTACCAAGGCCCTTGAAAATCACCATGGGGTTGATTACCATATTTCTCCAAAACCAAAATCGCTACAAATGTACATAACATCATGCCAAAGATGGCCAACCACAATGTCCATTTGAATGGACTCAAAAGCAACCATCTAGGATTATCATCCTCCAATGGAACGAGCATCACAATGCCGGACGAAAGAAACGGCTGAGTGAATGATACTTTTTCTGAGCGCGGGGCTAGAATTGTGACATCCCCTACGACTAGATCAACTTTCTATATAAAAAAAGGAAAATAAATGATTTTAACAAAAAAATAACATGTTATAATTGGCTTGAGTCTAACTCAACAAGTTTATGATTTCTTCACGTAATTTATAGATAGACATGTTAGTAATGTACCTTCAAGTAGACCTGGTCAACAAGGTCATCATAAGTAAAATGATAGTTAGAATTTGTTCCTTCGGGAATGGGCCGAAACTCATAGTCAAGTGAAGAATTGATTCCAAAGTTAAAAGGCACATACTCGTATTCAAATTTATACTTCATTCTGTCTAAAATAGCTAAGAAAACATCAACGCAGAATCCTCTCCGATTAGTTACTCTCCTGGATTCCATGTCAACTTCTACCATTTCAAAGTTTTCCCACACTGGATTAGCTGGTATCCCAACCTTTAACTTCCTCAATCCTCCTGGGATTGTTGTTGGGCCACCAGGCCAGAAAACCACGGTTGGATTGTTCAAATCAAACCCATGCAAACCTCTCTCATTTTCACTGCCATAAAATCCAAAATCATCCAACCAAAATCCTAGCTCTTTGTAACTCTTACCAACTACATTGATTATCCGATGGAAGCCCCTTACTAAATCCGGTGAAGTTGCTTGCTATCAAATTCTCGATCAATGATTTGTTGTTCTTCTCTGACTCGACCGCAGCAAGTGTTATGGCTTGCACAATATCATACGCTCGAAAGGCGTATACTCCTGGTGTAAATACAGTCTCATCATTCATTTCATACTCTCTCTTAAATGTTTGCTGGAACTCAGAGTAAAAGTTCTGATAATTCGGAGTGGATTCATTAATATAGGACTCAATGCCTAAAACTCCTTGCATATAATGCGAAATGAATGACGAGTTAAAAGTTGAATCTAAGAGGTTTGTGATATCATTTCCACATATCCACACATACCCTTTTTCCATCATTCCCAGTTCAGTTGCCTCATGGAATAGGGATAGAGCAAGAGCCTCCGAGCTATGTAGAACCACATAAACAGTAGATAACTGTTTCTGCATTCTTATCAACTCATCTTGAACGGAAGACTTTGGAAAAGAGCCGTTTCTTGCTGGTGCAAAGGCGGCTACGTACTCGAGCTCTGATCCAACTTCTCTGAGGGCAAAAGAGAATAACAAAGCTGTGTTGGATATGGTGATGTGTCCGTCATCCTGATAAACAGCAATTACTTGTCGCCAATTGAAGGATTTAACAATAGCAACAATGCATTTAATAAATGCGGTGTTTGAATACGACATCTGAGCTAGGAAAGGCTTGGAGGGCAATGAAGAAGGAACAAGAGAAATTATAGGAATTTCTGCTTTGTTCCCTATGTCACCTGCAGCGAGCACTTGCGGTGTAGTTCCAGTAGCTATTATTACTTTTGCGCCCCACTCGACCAGCTCTTGTGCTACAATTTAATGAGGTCATGAGTGCAAGCTTGAAATATTTGCCCAAGAACGACTACCATTTTTTTGAAATTAAATAACATGATGAATCATTTTTGACAATTCTTCTTTTTTGTAAGTAGAAGACAAGGTAAGAGATGTATGATGTCAAATTTAAATAATTTATACAATTAAAAAATTTCTATATAATTTACATTTTATTTAGTGAATCCTACACATAGAATGTTTAGTTTAAGACCGTAACATTTAACAAGAAAATTGTTCAGAATCAAGTACTCAATTTTATTTTAAGCATTGCCCTCAATTTATTACGGGAGCCGGCAATATTTTATTAGTACAATGATTTTCATACCAGTAGCGGATCTTAATAGAAATTAAGGAGGGCAATCAGCACCACCTCTAAATTTTGAATTTGTAATATATATATGTGGTTATAGTACTATTTTTTGTATAAAATTAAAAATTATTATACACCGCCTCTCTAAATTTTTAGTATATTTTCGTTATCGTCCTCTAGATTTTATGTCAAGATACGTCACTGTTCACACCATGAGTGCATTTAGCATGTATTAGAATTCAATTCCAAGGAAAAATATATTAGTTCCCCACCAAAAATCCCCCACAACCCTAATACTGTTTAGCAGGACTCATTTAACACTTAATTATTTAATGAATGAACTGTTAAATGAGATCCAATTTAATAGTAGAAAGGGAACAAGTGGAGTACATGAATTGCGGGCCAATTATATACACTCTTGGATAACTCAACAAAAAATAAAGAAAAAATAATAATTACATGAGCAACCTAGATCATCAAAAAAATTGTAATGAATGAAACAAAAGGGTATTTCGGCAAAGAATTAAAAAACAAAGTTGACTTGATCCGGTATACATTCAAGTCGCACTAGTTTTGGCAAGAATAAAAAACATGTTCGTATATGTGAAGTTTTTATGGTTTTAGTAATTTTCACCGTTAACTAAACATAAAAAAAAATCCGCCTAGTATTAATTTAATACAAGATAGTAGATATATTAAATATTTAAAATACCATGGGTCCATGATGGCTAACTAGTAGAATTTTTTGAAGTATATGTATTCCTACTTGTACCGAATAGTGACTCTTACAGCATTGATAGAAGTTCACCCTATATATATTAAGGAAAAAGAAGAAATACCATAGTTGCTTGCGATAAGAGGATCAGTGCCATTAAGGTGTTTGCCGTCTAGTAGAATTGTAGGGGAGCCAAAATGTTCGACTGCAAGTTTGATTGATATATATTCCTCCTTTCCTTTTCGTGCATTCTGATCGAAAATAGCTCCGAGAGGAAGTGTTTGTCCTTTAATGGTAATTAGGAGTGAAGCTAGGCTGCAGATAACACAAATCTGAAAACAGGAAAATCTAGCTGACATTGTTAACAAAAACTAGATATACTTTTTTGATATTGTGACATAGAGATTGATTCAGACCTAGTTATTTATAGAAGATTTTGGGTGTACTGATTCTTACAATGAAAGAAAAGAAGAATACGAGAGCAAAAAGTAAGCGCCTTGAAGTAAACGCCTTGACTTTGACTTCCAACAAAAAACAAAAAAAAAAAAAAGATTATTTTTGGCCCTTTAACTATTAAATTAGTCTTTTTTAAACCCCTCAATTTTTTATTGGTTCTTTTTTGACCTCTCAACTATTGAATTAGTTCATTTTTTACCCTTTCATCCGTTAAATGCTTATGTGTCCGTTAACTTGACACGTAAGCGATGATTTGACATATAATTATGATGTGGCAATTGTGACATGATAATTATTTTGTAAAAAATAAAAAAAATTAATCTCTCCCTCGTATTCTTTCTATTTGACATTTTTCAAAAAAATTGTCCCCTTAAGTTTGATTCGATAAAAAAAAATTTCATTAATTAATTTTTTTAGAAAAATATAAGATAGAAAAAATACGAGTGAAAAGAGGGATTAAGATTTTTTTATTTTTTCAAATAATTATCATGTTACAATTGCCACGTTATAGCTAGTTGCATACAAAATGATCGCTTACGTGTCAAGTTATTGGACATGTAATTATTTAACGAATGGAAGGGACAAAAAATGACTAATTCAATAGTTGATGATAACAAAAATAAAATCCAAGTGGTTAAGACAAATTCAATTTCATTTTAGTTTAGTCCCTCTCTTTTCTTTAAGGAAAATGGAGGCTTTGCTCATCTTCAAACAAAATGCGTTCATATTGAACGAGAAAGTATGTTACTTGATGAAATGATAAATGAAACTAATCGGTTATATTGTTAAATACTATGCTTAATACTTTTTTTTTTAATTCAACTTATGTTTGATGGATTGAAAATTTTTATTAAATATTTATTAAATAAAATTGTGTTGGTTAAAATTTGAACTCGTGATCTCTTGGTCCACATGTTAGAGACTCTACTAACTAAACTATAAATCATTTGCCTATACTTAATACTCAATTATCAATTAATTGATTCCTCCTTTTCGTTAGCTAATGGATGGAGATGAAGGATGTAAAGCAATTCTTTTGAGTTTTCTGGTTTTAATTTTTGAACTCCGAAGAGTTTACTTTCATTAATTAAAGATGCCTAATTTACTCCGAAGAGTCGTGATAACAGGCACTATTTGACTATTTCTATCTGAATAATAAAAAATAAAAAACAAAAATTAACAAAAATCGTTTGGAACATCACTTTCAGGTTTTGTGGAAAAAATATTGCCATAACACAAATATTTCCTTTATTCACTATTGTCATGTAAATGATGTTGATAACAAAAATTAACAAAGATATTAACAAAAGTCGTTTGGCAACAATTTCATTCTTCTCCGTATTCATGTTTTATTTCTCTTTCCTTCAGTAGCGAAGTTTTATAGAGACCGGGAGGGGAATCATGACCTACGCAAGATTTTGATAAAACAATATATATCAGTAGTATTTTAATAAATTTTATTTTTAAATATATACAATTTTATGTATTTGACTCTTATTCAAAAAAAAATTGACAATATTAATCAGTAGGAAAAAAATTTTCTAACTCCGTAACAATAAAGACAAGCTCCATCACTATTTTCCTCCTCTCTCCAACTAAATTATACAAAACATTAGTTAGTCTCGACCTGCAGACATTCTTAAATTAAATTATTAATATACGAAACAACATAACGTATCCATTTTCAAGTTGTACAAATTTTCATTCTTTTGATTTCCAATATGTATTTCATGACTGTAATTTCTCTCCCCAGCCACATATGTATATGTGCCAGCCATGACGATTCAGACGGCCAGAGAAAACCCACTCATTCTTCATTGGTCATTACTGATAGTTGCTTGGTATTCAGTCGATTCTCTCTGCAGTCCGTTTTAAACATCATCTTTTGATAGATAGAGACAGTCAGCGACCAGCTTGGATTCTAGCCAGCCAATCAAATCGCCAGTCCTAGATTACATGCATCCAACTGATCCTACGTGGCAACATCAACAAGGACGTCTCCAGTTGGTTTCATAACAGAGAAACAAAACTAATTGACTGGACAATGGCTAGAAACATGAGTATGTCTGTTACATCCTCTACAATTTCAATTGCAACTATTTTCAATTTTCTGAAACAGTTTTGTTCTTAAATAATATTGTGTTTTGTAAATATAATTACCTCTCTTACAATATTTTCTATTCATTCACACTATTAAATTCCCCGCAATATTGCTCGTAAATCAAATCGTAATGAAATTGAAAATGTAATATTCATGTTCTTATCCAAGTCAAGTCAAAAGTTAATTTTTGTTTATTATAAAATATCATCTTTACTAATCTTACATTTATAAGAAATTAAAATTGAGAAACATTCTTTAAACAAAATAACATAAAAAACTTGTTAAAACTTAATAGTTTAAGCAGTCGGACTTTTACTTGAATGTTGGAAGAAATCTCAAGTACACATCAAGCACAGGTTGTAAGTTTTTTCTGAAAATTGATAAGAGATGAATAAGACTACAATCCCACCATAAGGTAAAAAATATATAAAATACTTCATATAATCTATATTATAAATAGGCTCGTTCCATGAATAAACCTAAAAAGCATGTTGGATAAACACAATCACTAGTCCAAGTGCAACCACTTAGTAGCATATATTTATATTTGTCTGATTTAAAATCAGCCAACAAACTTGCGTGGCTCAGTCGACGGAATAGAAAGTTGCATACCAATGATTACATGTTACAAGGGCTATCAATTCTAATTATTTGTTTATATATTTCAGTAATCACAGTGATTTTTCTATTAATAACCTTCATCTTTTAGATTTATATAATAGTAATATTCTCATTTCTAAATAAATAGAATTGTTTATAATTTTTATAATAATAATTTTTGTAAAAAATGATTCTTTTGTATTAGCATGGCATATGTGAGCTAATTTATGCGTGTGTGTGTTTTGACATTTAATTTTGTATATTTTTTTTAATTAGTAGACTTTTAGATTGCTATATCTAAAGAATATTTTGTTTACAATAAAAGTATGCCGATACTAAAAATTATTAAAAATATGGTTCTTTTATTTTCTCTTATAATTTTGTATGGCATAATAGTTTGATTTTACTAAAATATTAGATTAGAGCATCAAAAAATGAAGGCCGACCTTATTTATGATTCAAACTTATTACATCAGAGAAAAGATAATAATCTCATTTTAGTTTCATACAAAGTTAATTGTTTACTGTAAAATATTTTTCTCAATAGTATAAAAGTTCATATGGCAATTATGTTGAAAAAGCATAATAATTGTTAGTTTTAAACTTAAAAACACCGCAAATAGTCTTCATTTATTTGACATCAAGCTAAAAAATTGCAAATGATGGAATTTCGTCTATTACAGATGATACCAAAGTCCAAAGTCCAAACACCTGATCCACGAAGGCGGGACCAAAGTGCAAAAACGTGAGGCTCCTTTTCTCTCCACGACTTTCACTCTTTCTTTCCTTTCTTCCTCCCCTCCCTTTTCACAAACTCTATCTCTCCAGCTTCTTCACTGCACTCTCACTCGTATAACGAACGAACGTCTTCTCACTCAAATTCAGATTCTATCCATCCATGGCTTCTTCTTCTTCCATGGCTTCTATCTCTAGGTTCCTTCACAGAGATTGTAACTTTCATGCGGGACTTGGGCTGAGGCGGGTTTCGAATGTGTCGCCGGCCAACTGCATGCGTCAGTCTAAGCTTGGTATGTGGATTATTTTGGATTTGGGTGTTGGGTTTATTGGGATTTGGATGGAGTTTGATTTTTTTTTTTAAATTGGGCTTGATTTTGAATGATAATAGAGGTTGCAAGTGGAATTTCATTGAGTTGTGCGAGGAAAGATGGGAATTTTGCTGTTTCTTCATCGCGTGCTTCACCGTTAATGCCTATTTTGAGGTTTGTAATTTAAATAAAAAAAAATAAGTATATATGAGCAACCAATTTTGTCAATTGAAACATAAAGAAGAGAATTTAAGGCCTTTTCTTATGCATTTCTTTTCTGCCTGGATAAGATTGATATGACATTTGTATCAATTTTGATACATTTTCTTAATTGAGACTAATCAAGTATTAATTACTAATTTGATTCATCTTCATTTTAATTTATTTTATTTTCAGAAAGCGTGAAGCTTTGTGCAAAGCTGAAGCAAACATTTCGTCTGGAAATATACCAGAAAAAATACCAACTCAAATGAGCACATATGAAAGAATAGTTGAATTGCTCACAACTCTTTTTCCACTTTGGGTATGTAAAATAAAGACATAAATTTACTTATTTTAAATTTACATTTTTAATATTTAAATAAATCTTACTTTACAATATGATTTTTACCAGGTCATTATAGGCACAATCATTGGAATTTACAAGCCATCTATGGTACTTTTATAATTTTTAAAATTAGAGTTATCTTACTTAAAGTCTTAAACCCTAAATTAGGGTTTTTCATTTTCATGGATTATATATTTTTTTTTACTTTTTTAGGTTACATGGCTAGAGACAGATTTATTCACAGTGGGATTAGGGTTTCTGATGCTCTCAATGGGTTTGACTTTGACTTTCGACGATTTCAGAAGATGCATGCGAAATCCTTGGACCGTGAGTGAAATTTTATTTTATTATTTTTCGTTAATATCATGGAAATTATTATCAATTAAATTGTTTTTTATTTTTATTTTGTTAGGTTGGTGTGGGATTTCTTGCGCAGTATGTTGTTAAACCCTTGCTTGGCTTCGCTATTGCAATGGTACCTTACTCAACATTTACTTAATTATTTTATGCATTATTTCCCCAGTTATTAATTATTTTATTTATGCAATATTTCCCTAATTACCCAACTCTCGAATGATACATTTTATAAATAAATTTCAATTCAGTATTTCCTCCAAATGACAAGTTCATATCAACCAGAACTACCTAACAAACATCTTCCCAACAAACATCCACCGACAAATCTACTAACCCCCCCCCCCCCCCAAATCATACTCAAATCACAAAAAGGCCCCTACATTGTTGTCTCTAATCAACGATTGAATTAAACTGAATTTATTGAAA
The DNA here is from genome assembly GCA_027726005.1 of Juncus effusus. Classification (NCBI taxonomy): domain Eukaryota; kingdom Viridiplantae; phylum Streptophyta; class Magnoliopsida; order Poales; family Juncaceae; genus Juncus; species Juncus effusus. The sequence continues at coordinate 10,143,178 of CM050890.1, read as the reverse complement.
TGCAGACGTTGAAACTATCGGCTCCGCTGGCGACTGGCTTGATTCTTGTTTCGTGCTGCCCGGGCGGGCAGGCGTCAAATGTCGCGACGTATATATCCAAAGGAAATGTCGCTCTTTCTGTCCTCATGACCACGTATGGTTTACCACTTTTCTCTCTTTTTTTTAGATTATTTTTTTTTTATGTTTACAAACTATTTGGAACTCTCGTTACACTTTTATCTCTTTTATTTATTTTGAACTTATTTTTGTAGGTGTTCTACAATTGGTGCAATTGTGATGACGCCTCTGCTGACCAAGTTCTTCGCCGGTCAACTCGTACCTGTCGATGCAGCTGTAAGAACATTCGATTAATCAATTTAATTAATTAAATGAATAATCATGCAATTATTCAAAATGATCCCTCACATTTCCAGAATTGATTAATGTTTTTTTTTTGTCAAATCCAGGGATTAGCGCTCAGTACTTTTCAAGTTGTTCTCCTTCCTACAATCATTGGAGGTTATATATTTATTTATTTATCAACTAATATATCAACTAGTATATAAATAAATAAATAAATGATATATGACCAAATATTTAATTTTATTGTATCTTTTTCTTGTGCAGTGTTAGCGCATGAATATTTCCCCAAATTTACAGAGAAAATAATTACAATTACTCCACTGATCGGAGTGCTTCTCACCACCCTGCTTTGTGCTAGTCCTGTAAGTGTTATTTTTATTATCCATCCCTTCCTTTTGTTGTTGTTGTTGTTAATACGAGCCACCTTATAGATAGGGCAAGTATCGGAGGTGCTGAAATCGCAAGGCCCACAACTGATACTCCCGGTGGCACTTCTCCACATCGCAGCATTCGCGCTGGGATACTTCGTCTCCCGCTTCTGCTCCTTCGGGGAGTCCACCTCCCGCACCATCTCCATCGAGTGCGGCATGCAGGTATATATATATATATATATATATCATAACGCTAAAACAAACTCCTCAATCCTTGTATCTTAGTTACATGCACTGTGAGTCTGTGTACTTTGATTAGATTGCAATTGAGTCCCTGTGCGTTAATTGGAATGACATGTTTGGTTCCTGTATTGAATTCAATTCAATTCAACTGAATTGTGGACTAATCATGCATGCATGTGTGAAAACAGGGACCAAGCATGTTGACTGGGGACTAATCATTCATGCATGTGTGAAAACAGGGACTAAATTGCAATCCGACTGAAGTACAGGGACTAAATTGTGCATTTATTACATATTAAAATAGTATGTTCAGAATATTGTTGTAGTCTTGACTCTTGTTATACTATCTCTTTGGAATGTGGCATTCGATATCTATCTAGTGCTTTACTGATGACTAGTATTTTGTTTTATGGCTGCTTGCGTAGTGCTAGCGTTGTAGTAGTCCGAAGCCGACGGAAAGTAAATAATTTTTTTGCTGATGTCAAAAATAATCATTTGATTAGTGGCTTTAATTTATTATTATTTTTTAGAGTTCTGCGTTGGGGTTTTTGCTCGCGCAAAAACATTTCACGAACCCACTTGTCGCGGTGCCTTCTGCTGTCAGTGTTGTTGCCATGGCGGTATGTTCTTTCTTTTATTAATTTCATAAATTTTTCGTATTCTATTAATTTTATTAGTTTTGTTAATTTCATTTATTTATTTATTTATTTATTTTTGTAGCTTGGAGGGAGCGGTTTGGCGGTATTTTGGAGAAACCAGCCAATCCCAGCTGATGACAAGGATGATTTCAAAGAGTAAATCAATCAATTTTGGGATTAATTTTTATTATTAAGTAAAATGTGTAAGTTTGTTAGAACCCTTTTGTAGTATTTTTAAGAGGATATGCAGTTTATTGGTGTTTTTTTTTTATTTCGTTTTGGAGCTAGTGTTGTTTTGATTTATTTTCAGAAATAAGTTTCTCCATTTATTGGAGGACCAAAACGGTGTGTTAGGTATTTATTGTGAGAAGTTTGTAATTTTGATAATTTGTGGCAGGATATTGTTTTTAATTTCGGAGGTTTTGTACTATTGAAAACTTTGTTAGTAGTTAATTAAGTCTAAATTTTTGGCGTGATGGCTCGCTACACAGTTGGCTCCATATTGAGGATTATTCAGTTAAAGACTGGACAGGATATCCTGTCTTTGGGATTTTGAATGTACGGACCTTGATATCCGCTGAAGAGTGAAGTGGCAAAATGACTCAAATTTTAGATGGACATGTTCTACAAAGATAATTAGACTTGTTTTGGTAGAACATATAAATGGCTCTTCAATATGATTTTAAATGTTACTTGTGTGTGAGTGATACCGATTATTTTTGAATAACGGAAATAACGGAATTAATGGATTTGACCACAAAGAATAATTGATAAAAGATATAACTCAACAATGTATCATTTTTGAATATTTAATGACTTGATATATATTGTATATTTTTACACTACACAAATAAAAATATGATGTATATTGATAACTAAATGGGAGTATCACAAATCTAGAGTTTAATTGACACTTTTTTATTACAATATTGTATATATTTCAAAATATAACACAAATTTTAATAAACCATATATAATAATCTTATAAAATATAATATATTAACTCATTATATGCTCAACGGCGAGTCATGACCCAATATAGCTAGGGGACGGGGGAGTAAATTTTCTTAACTTTAGAATACTTATAGTCTAATTTGAGCGGCCAAATATACTAATTTTGTTGTGATGTTATAACATACTAAAACTTCCTCTATATATATATATATATTATATAGAACCAAAACGACCGAAGTCCAACCAAAAATCAAACTTTATTTCATTTACTCAGGGAACAGGAGCGTGGCTTCCATCACGTGACATCAGGCATCTCAGACTCACAGTGCCCACGTCCATCAATCCATCCTCACAAAATCAAACGGTCAGAAATCAAGACGATGATGATTTCATGATTTGATAATGATGATGGGTTTCTCTGTAAAATTTACCGTTTAGGGTAATTCAGCGATTGTATCTAGTTACTAACGCGTGATTTATTTTGCCATTTAAAGCGCATTTAGTGGGTTCAGTCAGAGTGTTTTTATTAGTAACAAGATGGTCTAGATATTAGGGTTAGGGTTAGGGTTTTTAGAATCTAGATTTCAATTTTCAATGATTTAGACTTTAGGGCATTACCTCATCTTTTGGGAACATGGCATGCTTGATGAGTTGGACAAGAGGAGAGAGTCGTGGACAAATTTAAGGACAATCTAAGATTATTTAGATCTATTTTGAAGAAGTATATGATCATTATTATAGAATGTCCACTAGCTCAACCATTATCTTCAAGTCATCACACAAGATAAATATGAGAAAATTCAAGAATTTATAAATAAAGTTTAATAAATTACCTAAATATCAACCTCTTTTACATTAGAAAAACTCCATGTTTTTTTTCATCGGAGTATTTATGAAATAAATACTATCATTTTTATTTTGTTCTATAGGTATGAATAGTATAAATCTTCAATCTCATTTTACAAGACGCGTTCAAACTGTCATAACATTTTGATATACTTTATTTGAACATTACTGAGCAAATTAGTTGATAACTAAAAATGTTAAACATCCTTCTGTTAACGTAATGTATAGTGATTAGAATGAACACTTCAATCTTTAGAAATAGGCTTTTGAGATACAAATTTTGAGATGGCAAATCATTTCCATAAATTACAATGGGCGGCTAGAATATTGACATTATTTTTCCTTTTTTTATTCATAAACCATGTTTGCAAATAGTAATACTGAGTACTAACACTTCCTTTAACTCCAAATTAATTACCAAGTGTACACGGTACAAAGGAACCAAGCTGTAAATATGTACAATCTAGAGGTCTAGTAGGTATAATTTATCATATTCACATTCAAATCCACCTAATTTTTCACTCGGTGCACTAACCCTATATTACTAAGCGTTTTTGTTTTCGACAATGCTGTATGATTTTTTTTCTTGCTTTCTGCAATATGAATTAGTTTAATATTTTAATTCGTCATCCGAGTGAATTTATTTGCTGATAAACCCTCCCAATTCAGGAAATTTGCCATCATGCCACCAAAAATTTCTGAATGTATCTAGTCATAAATAAAAACTATTTTTACTTTCCTATGTTCTGGACCGTTTCCATTAAATAATTAATTAATTTTTTTATTGTATTATATTTCTTTTCCGTTAGTAAATAGAATCTGTACAGATAGGACCATTTGTTTTGCATTAAATTTGTAGTCTGGGCCAGATGGACCCGGAATCTAGTTAAGTGGATTTTAGTGGTAATAGTACAATATTAAATCTGGATAAATTACTTGTAGAAAAAGAAATTCTAGATTTTGTAACTTTGCCATAAAATAACAATAAGTATAAATCAAATAGTAGAATTGCTTGTGTCATCTCTTATCAGCAATAATGCAGTTTAAACTAAATCTCACTTATCATATCAAATATTTAATGAGTACATAACAGAAATTATTTTTTTTCTTATTTACAATTTTGTTGAATGGAAAATCAATTTGCCAAATTGAGGAACCGAGTTGACCAGTCAATGGTTAAACCTGTTTTAATTTCCTGTGCGTCCTTCAATTTTCAAATTGGGCTATAAATAAACATGGGCTGGGCTGTTTTGGAAGTTTTACTTAATTAGAAGAAGAATTTGGCAGTCGGTATCCAAAGAATTTAAGAAAACCGTGTGTATCTTTTCCAAAAGAGAAATTTGCCAACAAAATATCCTACCGTCAATTGTAAAAAAAATCTCCATGTTAACTCGAAACTACAATACAGAACGATCCTTTCTCTTTCATGAATTTCAAAGACGTTCCTGCCTTTAATGGTGTTAAAAGTTAATTAAGCCGCATTATCATATTAATTACGATATGTTTATGTTTCTGTTTAAAGTTTAATAGGCGGCAAAGAGTTGTGTAAACTAGAAAAAATCAAAAAACCCTAATAAGCTCCTGTTTCAAATACTTAGCTGCAAGCCTGGACCCCCCCATAAATACTCATCAGCCTCCTCTGTTTTTTCTCACACACATCTCTCTCTCTCTCTCTCTCTCATTTATTTCATCTGCCCTTGCCATATATTGTTTACATCTCTTCTCTCTTTCTTCCCTGCTCTATTCTGCTCTGTTCTGATCATCTCTGCCAGTAAAAAACGATTCACTTGTAAGTTGAAACCTCCAAGTGTTTCAAGTTCCCAAAACCCTTATAAAACCCTTCTCCTCAAACACAAAAACAAACAAAAAACAAGAACCCTTTTATCTTCTCTTCAAAAAAGAAAGACAAAAAACAGAGCATATGGTTTCTCCTTCTCCTTCTCCTTCTCTTTCTCCTCCACCTCCTAAAAATTCAACACATGGATGGCAAGTGGGACCTATTATAATCGGAGCCGGTCCCTCAGGCCTAGCTGTAGCCGCTTGTCTTTCAAACTTAGGAATTCCTTCTATAATACTAGAAAAATCTACGTGCATTGCTTCTTTATGGCAGCAAAGAACTTATGATCGGCTCAAACTCCATCTCCCTAAAAGATTCTGCGAGCTTCCATTAATGGGGTTCCCTGAAACTTTCCCAAAGTACCCCTCAAAGGAGCAGTTCGTCCTCTACATGGAGACATATGCATCAGCATTCGGTATCAAACCGAAATTTGGGACTGAAGTGGTACGAGTGGAGTTTGATGAGAGTATAAATGGCTGGAGAGTTTGTTTGAGAAATGGAGAAGAGATGGTGAGTAAGTGGGTGGTCGTAGCAACGGGAGAGAATGCGGAACCGGTTGTACCGAAAATGACCGGTACAAAGAAGTTTAAGGGGCCCATGATGCACACATGCCAGTACAAAACAGGCAAGGAGTTTGAAGGCGAGAAGGTGCTTGTGATTGGTTGTGGTAATTCCGGAATGGAGGTTAGCTTGGATTTGTGTAGACATAATGCAAAGCCTTATATGGTTGTTAGAAATAATGTGAGTGGTAAATAAAATATTTTTGTCATTTTTTATGAACATCTAAAACTTTATTCATTATATTGTAAAATTGAACATTTTTTATTTATTTGTTTGTTTATTTTTTTTCATTTATAGGTGCATATTTTGCCAAGAGAAATGTTTGGAATATCAACATTTGGTATAGCAATGAGTTTGCTTAAATGGATGTCAGTTAAGTTAGTAGATAAATTTCTTCTCACAATGACTAATTTAGTACTTGGTGATACTGATAAATGGGGCCTACGAAGACCGAAAACCGGACCTATTGAGCTCAAAAATCTTACCGGCAAGACTCCAGTGCTTGATGTTGGAGCACTTGCTCAAATCAAATCAGGCAGGATTAAGGTTGGTTTTAATTTCGATGAAACTATTTCTTTGTATTTGAAGTTTTTCTTTTTTGGTATTTTTGAAAGAAAGGAAAATATTATTTCAGGTGTTTTGGTTTCTTTCTTGTTATTAGAAAACGTTTATGCTGTTTTTTCATAATGCATGCAATTTTAATATAATTTTTAAATATTAGTATAGTAGTTGGTATTTTCAAAAAGTGAAGTAAATAGTATATTTTTTTCTAGTAAATCATTTCATCAACTGGATATAAAGGTATTTACTATATTATAAAAAGATAATTATTGGGAAAAAATTCAAAGAGCAATTAATATGGAAAAACTATTTTACTATTAATATATTTTTTATCTATATATCAATGATTCTTATTAGCTTTATTTGTTCAATAAAAGATTTTACACAAATAGATACAAAATTTACAGCACAAAGAAACAATATCAGACTCCTAAACTATGGGAGTGATGATGAAATGAATGATGTGATATGATGGCCTTGCAAATCTTCTCTCGAGGATCTTCTTACCCCTAAAAAGCAAGTTTGGGTCATATCACAACCCCCAAAACATAAATCATAGCCCCAAATAAACACTGCTTATTTTTATAATCCCAATGCCAAAACTATGCATTCATTTCCCTTAATTGGAACTTGATTTATTATTAACTTAATACTCAGTTTGCTAATTTTCCAACAATTTCTCTTTTTTGGATGAAAAATTTGTCAGAACGATATATGATGAAAATATCATGAATATCTCTAGAAAACATAGGATTATCGACTCTACGAAACATAAAAATAACATATTTATTTTCCTTCAAAAAAAAAAATCATATTTATTTATGCATTAGTAATGGAAAAATGCCTAATTTGGTCCTTGTTTTGAAAAATTAGGAGATGGGGGAGTATCAATGATATTTCACATCTTTTTTCAGTTTTATCGATACTATTTCATTCTTGTATTAATGATATTCCTAGAAATTCGGCTTCTTCTTTTTTTTTGGTGAAGTTGAACAGATGATATTATATACTATATACTATATACTTTAGTGTAATGTTCCATTTGTTCTAAGTTGAGTTATGGATTAAATGTGCAGGTGGTGGGAGGAGTGAAGGAAATAACAAGAAATGGAGCGAAATTTGTGGATGGGAGGGAAGAGCGGTTTGATTCCATAATACTTGCAACTGGCTACAAGAGTAATGTGCCTTCGTGGCTTAAGGTAAAATTAAATTACTTTGCATAAAAATTGACTACTCTTTTCCTGACCCCTTCTGCCCCTTTTACTTTTTTGTGTCTATTTCCATGGCACAAGTGAGAGAGCTCATGTAAATAAATGGTCTGTGTTACATCTTGTGTATCATGTAAATATATTGAGTCATGCCGACTAATTCATAAAAACGTAATAAATTCATGGAATCCTATACTGAATGCAGGATGTAAAGTCTGTTTCAATCTATCAAATGAAGTCTAGTCATTTTCATGTCATCCTTACTTGATTATCACTAAAGCATATATTTTGAAAAAGCAGTAAATTAAGATTTTGATCAAATTTAATAAAGATTCAAATCATTAACTTTTCAAGATAAACCTTTGATCAATTGATTTGAGCAGGTCAAGTGAGTTTGTCAAGTCGGGTGAAATAATCAATCATAGTCTATATCCTCAATTCATTCAAAAAAAAAAAAAAATCAATCATAGTCTATATATTAGATTAGTCCCTGCCCCTATAAACTATAAGAATATTACTATTTTATGTAACTTGTTATATGTTGCATATATCATCTTTCATTGGATAGTGAGTCGAAGGATTGAGACTAATGTCAGAACCCTTTCAAAATCATTAAATGAATCCCTAAAATTGGATAATAAATGAAGCTATGTTCTATGCATTAGTAGGGGAGTCATGAATCATCTCTGAAATCATTTACTCATTATATGACAAAAGAATGAAAGATACTTATTGAAATAGCAATCTCTTTATTTTCCTTTCAAATTTCTGCACCCATTTCAAAATTACAATATTTAGTAATCCCTAAATAAATACTTATTTTAATTATCGTTATTAATTTTCATTTTTCATATATTTTAGGATGGAGGAAATCTATTTGCAAAAGATGGTTTACCAAAAACTCCATTTCCTAATGGATGGAAAGGGCAAAATGGTCTTTATAGTGTTGGGTTCACTAAAAGAGGTTTACTCGGTACATCGGCTGATGCTTTAAAAATCGCAAAAGACATTTATCTTCAATGGAACCAATAAAACCATAACTAACAACCCTTCATAATATACAATTATCATGTTCTAATCTTAGGAGGAATTAGGATTTTAGTTGACTTTGAGTGAGTTTGACCTTTTTTTCTTTTCCTTTTTTATATGTAAATTAGACAATTTTGGATGGTGGGTCCCCAAGGGTTTATTATGGAATTAAGTTTTTTGTATATTTCAAAGTATAGAAAATGAAAAAAAGGGAGGTATGTTTAATTAATTCCTTTTGCACCTCAGTGGTGGGTTTATTTTGGCAGTGTCTTTCTTTCATTATATTTAATGTGTGAGAATAAATAAGTTGTGCATATATGGCTCTGACAAAGAATTAAATGTTTGGTCAAATGAAATCGGTGAATTTATTCTGTATCATGCAGAAAGAGAGCATCAAAGAATTGATTTTTCAAATTTTGCAATTAGGTGACTACTACATTATGACAAAAGCACGAATATTGTCATTTGGGTAGCAATACAAATATTTGGCCACCTAACTTTCTAATAAATCTTTTTTACATATCTAATTCTTTAAATATGGGTGAACATTTATTTTTATGCTTAACCCATTGAATGGGTTGATAGACTTCTTAAATATGTGTTATATTTTATTTGTTGGAAATTGAATCTATGATCTTTTGCTATATATGTAAATATTTTAACCAACTATGCTACAAGTTATTTACGCCGGTGAACATTTTCAAATGTCTAATATATATATTTGTCAATTAAATTTCTTTATCACTAATATAGTTTCGATCTGTTCAATATATTGAGCTCCCTCCTCAAACATTTTCAAATGTCTGATATATATATTTGTCAATTAAATTTCTTTATCACTAATATAGTTTCGATCTGTTCAATATATTGAGCTCCCTCCTCATGTGGGCCTTGCCCTTGAGCCATTTTTTATTAGCTTCTTTTAATAAGAGAGAGTGTAGGGGCTTATATGAATAAATACACCAATGTGAAATTTGCTCGGGTGAGCAAAAACACAAGAAAAGAGGTGGTTTCGGCCAGTATCTCTCATTTCTTGCGTGAAAACAGAAAAAGAGAAGGAAAAAGTAAAGGAGAGATCGAGAGGAAACCAAGAAAAAGATGGCAATTCAGTCTTTACAAGTGATCTTATATCGTGGGTTGGTACGAAACTAATACGGTGAACTAATGGAAACTAATACGGTGAACTAATGCGTTGGACTTTTTCTCTAATTCCTCTAATTAAGTAGCACTTTCATCATTTTCTTGAGATCCTCGAGTGTATAAGACACCGATTAGGTGATGACTTTTGTTTATGGGTTTCATTTGCGAATTTTAATATTTAGTGATAATTTCATATATGCCAAAATATCATATTTGTCATTACAAAAACTTAAATATCATATTTGCCATTGTAAAAACATAAAAATATCATATATGTCATTACAAAATCTTAAATATCATATTTGTCATTACAAAAACTTAATATATCATATTTGCCATCAAATTTACTCAAAACTTAAAATCATCCATATTTTCCGTTAAAATTAACGGTCCAATCTTATAATTACCATTATACCCCTAAATTTAGGTAATGAATTATAGTTCATATTAAACATTCATTTGATGATCTCTCTCTCTCTTTTCTCTCTCTCTCTCTCTCTCTCTCTCTCTCTCTATATATATATATATATATATATATATATATATATTCTCTCTCTCTCTCTCTCTCTCTCTCTCTCTCTATATATATATATATATATATATTCATGATTGAAATTCATATATAAACAAAAATAATCTTCACTTCAATTTGCTAGTCAAAATAATTTGACACGAGAAAAAATTATTCAAAAAAATAATCAATTCATTTCTCTCATATCGAATTCTTTTGACTCCAAATTAAAAGAAAGAATTGTTTTTGCTTATATATGAATCTATAAATCATGAAGAGAGAGAGAGAGAGAGAGAGAGAGAGAGATGTTTAATATGAATTTAATTCATGAAATAAATTTAGGGGTATAATGGCAATCATAAGATTGGACCGTTAATTTTAACGGAAAAAATAGATGGTGTTAAGTTTTGAGTAAATTTAATGGCAAATTTAATATATTAAGTTTTTGTAATGGCAAATATGATATTTTAGATTTTGTAATGGCATATATGATATTTTTAAGTTGTTATGATGGCAAATATGATATTTAAGTTTTTGTAATGACAAATATGATATTTCGAGTTTTTGTAGTGGCATATATGAAATTATCCCTAATATTTGTGATTATGATCGAATAATCGAGAGGCAAGCACATGTGTCAAATTTCTATGTAGTAACATTTAAGGGTTGTAATACTTTAGTTTACACTAATTAGTTTCCTTAACTAATTATGTGTGACGTCATAATTTATCAAAAGAAGTTTAACTAAGATATTTAATGAACCACTAATTACTAAATTAATATATTAATTGAAAGAATAACACAAGAGTGGGTCCTTGGTTATACTGAACCATTAGATTATGGTTCCAATTGACAACATTTTTTTATTTTTTTATTTAACGTGTAGGGTTTCTCCTTAAAAACATTTCAAAACATTTTGAATCTATTAATTGACTCGTATTCAAACAGTAAATTGCGCAGCGGCAGCCGTGCTATCTCCAGTCTTGTATCTTGACTGAACAAAAACAACACAAAACAAAAAAACAAACATGATTGACAACCATTATTGTGTCATCCAGGGTTGAACAGTCTCTACATGACCGAGCCTGAGCCTGCATGCAATCTGTTTCTAACATGAAACCCTCTCGGTATACGGCCCTTGTAATGCATTATGCAGCGTATAAGATGGATGTATGTATGTAAAGCAAACAGTGAAAAATTTAGCAGACAATGATAGGACTCTGGCACGTAAACAATTTATTAATGTCCGTACCTGGCAGGTGTGATAGCTACACTGCACACACACAATTTCCTTTTTGTGTAAATCCCGTAAATAAAATAAAATTAATGCAAATGTAAAAAGAATAATAACTTTCTGGAGCAAGAGATTTTGTGAAATATTCTGGGGATAACAAAGAGAGTATTTCACTGCACACACCCACACACTCACGCACATGTGCTACCTGATTTGGTGACGTACCATTTATACGGACACGATCCTTATAGTAGTAATTCAAAAGAATGATGCAAACCATGAAAACTGAAAAGCAATATCAAGCTTCACATTAAATAACGAAATAACGTTTGTACCTGTTATATTTATATATAGTCTTTGTTAGTATTTTACTGTTTCAGTGCGTGAGAACCTTGTAATTTGTGCAAAGAAAAATTCTCAAAATCCGCCCACTAATTTCTTAAATTTAAAAACAAAATTCTCAATTTTTGAAGTATATAAAAACATTTGCTTTTTACTTTCTGTTTTCAACAAAACTCCTAAAAATATTAAAATAATAAGAACTTTGCAAAAGAAACATTATACTTAAATTACAAACAAATATTTTTATTATTGAAAATTGTAAAAAAAAGATTCCTCTATTCTTTAGAAAATTGCGAAGAACCCATATCCTTTGTTAAGATTTGACATTAATAGTAAATTAATATTAATAATTCTGATTAACATTTTTTGGATTACCAGGTTTAACCTTGGGCCTTTTCATCAGAAAAACATTTTTGGGATTAAATTGTTTTTTTTACTTCCTCCATTTTCATTATATATAATTCGCATCTGACCGACCCAAAAAACTCGTCTAACTTATTATGACCTAGCCCAACTCTAATCCATATACTAATCAATATCTTGGGGGTAAGGTCCAGTTTGGGTACAAGTGAATTTTCTGACTAGTCGGGTTTTTTCAACTCCCATAGTAAATTGCTTTTATTAAAAAAAAATATATTAATTAGTGTTAAGATGACCAAACATAGCATTTCTTTCAAATTAATTCAAGATTTTTTTATAATGTAAGCATTATGTGAGGTCTCTTTAGTAAATTTTCTTAATTATATATAAATAATGATAAATTATAAATACATTATTTCAAAATAAGTTAGTGTACTTATATGTTATTTCTCTTTTATTTCAAAGTTTTTTTTGAATGCAAGCTTGAGGTCTTTTATTTCAAAGTTAAGAGATAATTTTCTGAAAATAATATCTTTTGAATATTCTCCGGTGCAGCCTTGCGGGGATTTCCCCAAATATAAGAAATAATTGGGTTTTTTTTAATAAAATTTACCTATGTACAAATACAAGTATGTACACGTTAGTGAAGAGTCTTTTGGAGTCTGGAACGTGAACGTACCGTCTCGGCCTCACTGCTACTGTACCATTATATTACGTCACCACTCAGCATATAATCATCTCTCGATGACATGTGGGGTCGTAACCAGGTGGCATGAGTTAATTGGCTGTGGCCTGAGCACGGGATTTTGGAGTTTGCGTGTGGATGAGTTTTCTTGTAATTTGCTTCTTTTTAACTTGTTGCATGTACACAATCAGAGCATGACGTAGAGAGGAGAAATACGAGGCCTGCCTGTTCAATCCATTTCTAATCATTTCATCTCTTCATTTACTTCATTTCATCTTCGTTTTTGTGAAGCTTATGTGTTGCCTTTTCTGTAGTTGATCTCAAGAATATAAGTATTTTCGGCTTTTGGGCCAGAATCAAATTAATTTAGTTGGGCTAGCTTTATTTCTTCTCTTTATTTTTCCTGTATGGGCCATGATTTAATAACCCTCGATTTAAATCAAATCTTCTAATAATTGGGCCTGTTAATAACAAATTTATTCTCGTAATAATATTTAAATATAACAAGAACCATGTGTTTTACAGACAAAATACAAGTTGAAATGTGCATTACCTAGGCATAATAACCAATACTAATACTAAAATTACATAAATAAACAACATTCAGTTTCCATTTAATCAAACTAAACATTCACTCCACAAAAAGCCACAAGTTTATCTTCTACCTTGTCCTTCTCAACCGCACAAAACCTCACATACTCATTGTAATCGTAAGGCTTGAAAAGGGCAGGATGGTCGTTATCCACAAGCTCATCTATGACTTGCACTAATCCATCGTTTTCTCCTGGAACCGAGAAGAGAATTGAAGAATATCTCGCCACCTTTCCGCCCACCGCTATTCTATGATATGGTGCGTGAACAAATCCGTTCGTCCAAGCCTGAGTTGTCACAAAATCAATAAATGTTTAGACAAATATGTCACTTTATTTTATTTCATTTCATTTCAAGATATGTAAGTCATAATAAGTCGAATTTTCGTATCTAGAAGGTTGTTTGAGGTGGTGGTATTTGAAACTCCAAACTGGGTTAATGAGAGAAATAAGTTGAAAATTAAATTACTCTTGAGTATTTTGATAAACTTGCGTTAGAATAATTTATTAATTAGTAAAACACAAATGGAAATAAAATAGATACTTAACACGAAGAACATTGCCGGCCATGACAAGGAAGGAATTCGGTGGAGGAGCAGCCGAAATCCAATCACCTTCTCTTGTTTGGATTTCCAATCCATCAGTTTGAATTTGGTTTATGATACTCAGCGTGTTGGTATCTTGATGAGCGTAATACCCTAGTTTCTTTCCCCCCTTTCTCTCCTCTTCTTCAGAAGGCGGTTTATACTCTACAAATCGAAATAGGTACCAGTTCGATTCATTTTGAGATTCGTAGTATTGTGATACGCCTAAGCTCTCCAGTACCATCCTTCTCACCATCTTCTCCAGTTCAGCCAAATGTTTTGCCACTGGCTGCACGATTTCACTATTAAGAAAATGGTGAATATTATAATTTGAAAATGATAAAATCAGTGTTGGTATTTGTTAATCAATTTCAAATCGGTACCAAAATTGAGGGTTTCCATCAGGCCACAAGAGGTCAGCAAAATCCCTTACAGCTTCGATCTTCTGAGCATCACGAATGGCGAGACTCTCGAAAGAATCCAGGTCAGGAAACTGACCCATGTAGCCATGAAAGGGCCTCTCAGGTCCGTAATAGTTCCGCATCTTCTTCTCCAGTGGGAGCTTGAAGAGGTCTCTCACAGCATCGCCGAATCCAGGTGGTGAGTGTGGATTTGGGAACTTCGCCTCAAAGCAGCCGGAGCTGGAGAGAGCCGTTGAGACTTGAAACTGGACGGATTTCCATTGCTCTGTTGTGGGGTTTGTGGGGTCTAAGAGGGAGAAGTCGATCTTTGGGATCGCCATTAGAGTAGGATTAGGGAGCTGATTTGAGGCAGGTTGAGTTGAGTGTGATTAGAAAGAGGGTTGGACGCTGAACTCCTTAATTTGTTAAGGACATCATTACCATGTTAGGTTTGGACTTTGGACTTAGGGCTAGGGGTAGGGCTGTCAATGGTGCGGGTCGGATACGATTTGTATTATCATATCCTATCCGATCATAATTATCCGTACTCGCATCTAAATTAACCGTGATTATTTTTTCATCCTTATACCCGATTCGTCGGATATCCATATACCCGCGGGAAAATCGTATAACGGCAAAAAATAATTATAAACTCCAAAAATTACCAAATTATCTAATTAAAAATTAAAACAGGAAATTACACAACATCCCTCAAAAGATATAACATTAAAATAGTCAAAATTATTAACAATCAAATTGAAATATTAAAATTCTAATAAAATATAGATTTAAATTATGAACATATGTATAAAAAGATTGTTAATTCACACCGGGTAAACGGCGGTTACGATTATGGATATTATATGTGGTTATTTTTCATACCTGTAACCGTAACCATACTCGACTTCGGATATTTTTTCATCCCCATAATCGTACCCGTGGGTATTTTAACCATACTAAATGAAATAAAAAATAAAACCAGCCTAGTTTAATGATGTGCAAAAAAATCACTAACCTGTCCCTGGTTAGAAAGGCAGGGAATTAGGAGTTAATTGCATTAGGTGTAGACTAGTTGGTCACTCAGTTTTGATAAAAACAATGAATAGTTTATATTTCTTTGAAAAATAGTTCATCTTTAGATTGAAACTTGCTTGACTCCATTAGGCTTAAAAAATTAATTAAGCATCTATAGTTAAGAAAATTAAAAAACTATGACCCATATTTCAGCATCCAAATCTGACTCCAATCAAACTAAACTAAAACAAAAAACATCAACACCAAAATTCAAAACAAAGGATACAAGATCATTATGACAAATCAATTTAATCTGATCAATCTGTTTACAAGCAGTAATTAACAAACATAACAACAAATATCCTCATAATAAAAACAAGTTTATTTATTAGCCTTTCACTTAGGCCCGTAAAAATGCTTAAAAACAAACAAAAAATAGACAAATCAAATTATAACAATTAACCATAGATCTCTCCTAATTAACTCCCAAATCCTCCGATCCACAATAATCAAAGGGGAATTTCCATTTCCCACTTTACCCCCCTGCTTAACCTTTTCCCTTTCAATATTCACATTTAAATTTTTAACTCCTCACTAATTATAATTCCCCTCTATTATTATTACTATAAATTTTGTAAACAAAATCATAAAAATATAGTATATAAATCTGTATGAATGAATAAATTCTTTTTCTAACTGGGGCGGAGCAACAGGCGGTCGGACGGTGAAACGGAATGCCTGAAATGACACCTGTGCCCGTACGGACACTTATCCCCGGTCAGGACCATCCTGCAGAGCTCGGTCTTGTAACGGGGGTGGCGCAGGACGGGACGGAGCTCGGAGATGCCGTGCGCGAACTGGCAGTGGTCCTTGTACGGACACTCCCCCATCTCCTCCCACTTGTTGCACAGTTCGGTCTTGAACATCCCTTGGTTGTACACCTCGACCTCCAATGCCGCTGCTGAGCTGGATTCTTGCTCCAGCTCCTTTTGGTCCGTTTCGGTTGGCTTTTCGGGTTTCTTGCTGCCCACTCCGAGTAAAACTTTTTGCTGCTGCTGTTCAGGAAAAAATAGTATATTAGAGATCATACATGTAATATTAGGAATTATAAATAGAAAATTTGTATCAAAGTCTCTGCATTATATAAAATTGCAACAAAGTCCCAGCATTATATAAAATTGCAAAACAGTCTATTTAATTTTTTGAAATTTGTAACAATCCAGGGATGTTTGCCAACTTCCCTGAGAAAGGAGATTATTGATTTTAGATACTCACCGATGAGGATCGAACAGGGCTAGTGCCACGTAGCCCAGGCTGGCCCTTTACATCCGGCCCAGTTGGTCCAGTCTGATTATTCTTCTTCAAATAACCGCTCGATCGAATGGAAATACTTTTGGGCAGCACGGCCCGTCTCTCAGCGGCATGGACCAAGAGCTGGTTTTCATTAATCGGCTGGAGAGGGAGCACGCTCGTCGGGCTGGCCTCCGCCGCCGCCTCCGCGGAAATTCCAAGACGGTCGAACTCGTCCGCCAGTAAGTTCACCGGAGATTTTGAGATCATGGCGAGTTTCTTGGAGAGATCGCCGTTGGCCATGCGGAGCCTCGCGTTTTCTTGCCTGAGCGCCTCTGCTTCTTCTGCCGCCTCTTGGAGATGAGAAATGCACATGTCGTACCTGTTTGGACAAAGAGACGAAGCTATTTAGATTCTATCAGATGAATTAATCGAGCTATGAAATTATTAAGCCTAATTAGTAATCAATTAATTCGCGTTGTTTAAACTGGTGATGCTAAGCGAGTTATACTACCAGTGTAAACGTATCAAGATTCAAGAATTCATTAGGAAGAAAAGCTAAAAGAGGAGAAATGGTAGTTTTCATACCGGTCATTAATGTCCTGGTACTGGAGAGCAAGGCGGGCGAGATAGAGCTGCTTTTCACTGGAAGTCGGGTCAAGACGGTCGTCCTCTCCGATTGTGGACATGGTGGATTGGGAAAGGGACGAAGGAGAGAAAGGCGATGGTGCGTAGGAGTAGAACAGGTCGCCTCCAGTAGCTGGCAGAAACAGAGGCGACAGAGACTGCTGGTCTAGATAGGGAAACTGCATGGATTCCATTGTGGATCTGCGGAGCTCACCATTGACGGAAGAGAATGAGTCGTTCTGCATGTTTGCTTTGCTTGTTTCTCTGAAATTGGGATCAGGATGAAAGAAGATTTGTGAGATGTAAAAGAAGTTTGTAAAAAATAATGCACTAAGGCAAAACGAAAGTCACAGAAGGTATCTTATCTGATCTAGTAAAACAGAGGATTGAGACGTGAGGAAAAATGAAAGTGAAAGATTATAGATCTTGTTATATACAGTAGAAACAGTACTTTTCTGCTGATCTTAGATAATCAGTAAGGATTTAACTAATTACATATCAGGAAATATTGCCGTATTGCTATTTGATTCAACATTCAAGAGATTTTAAGCTGAATTTCAGAGGTTTAAAAATAGCATAACGAAGAACATATAAAATATTAAAGATCGAGCTCAGTGCTCATTGATCTACTCAAGTTTATTGATTAAACAGGATAGATCGCATCAAAATTCAGAGAAAACAGAACAAGAAGAGTAAAAGAAGTTCCAGTGAGATGTTGGCCGCTCAAATCAAGAAAATCAACAATTAATTTCAACAAATTCAAGATATTTGGATTAAACTAATCATCAGATCAAGAACCCCGAACGTTTACCAGATCAATCACAAAATCCCTATCTAAATTCACAAAAGAAACCACCCGATCAATCAAATTAGAATCTGTTTCCATTCACTAACTATCTAAAACAGTATAATTAAACTGACCTTCGTCAAATGAGCTCTGGGCAGAGAAGAGAGAAAAACAGAGAGTTATAAGATAGTAATATTACGAGAGAGATGAAGGAAGAGGAAAGAGAGAGAAGGGTATTTATAGTGAAGTGGTCGTTGTGAAGGAGACCGCCATTGCTTTAATCCTTTACCAGAAAAAATAATAATAATAATAATAAATTAAATTTCTCTCTAACAGAATGTGGTCCCCACGCAAATAAGATTACCCGTTCGACATCTGTGTAGTATCTTGTGTAACGGGTAACATGTTCTGCTAAAAATCAACTGTTACATAACTTTTCCTTAACATTTACTACAGAGAAGTTGCATGCATTTTAAGCTAGATATATTGTGACTAGACCTGGTCTTTCAGAACGTCTAAGAAGAGTATTGTTGGTGTTGGAAGACTAGTAATACGCAAGAAAAGGTTTCAACTTGAGTAGTGCAAGTGGAATCAGTACTATACATGCCGTTTTGGTAGCATAACAACTGTTCTTAGATTTTAGCCTTTATATTTATTTCCCTACACCTCGTTTTCAAGAACTATTTTGTAATTTTTCCCATTTATCCACTTGGTGTACACAAACAGTTTTATGCAGAAAGTTCTGTACAAACGGAGATCGCAAGTGCGATTCGCAGTCCGTTACTGTTAGGGGTCTAAAATTACTGATTTACAACTGCACGTGAGCTGTGAAGGTAGGACCCACTAGACTGTGTAACAAACTGTAATAATGACCTTTATTTATTTTTAAATAATTGAAATGGTGGAGTTTGGAGGGAACTTTCCCGCCATTAATTATTATTATTATTATTATTATTATTATTATTATTATTATTATTATTATTATTATTATTATTATTATTATTATTACCTCCCTGTAAATTAAGATGTATTATGTAAATTTTTTGTATATAATATTGGTAATTTGACACAAGGATGAAATTCTGACATATTCTCTGACTGTTACTACTTTTTTCCTTAACCTCAAACGAAACTCTGAAACGAAAATATGCAATTGCTTTGTCCCTTTTGTTTCCTTGTCAACTATTCAGGCAACTAATATACGTATAATAAGAAGAAGAATTTTCTACGAAATATTTAAAACACACACAAAATAACTTTAATATATTAGTCATTTGAAGTCTATCTCAATATTAAATACTTTGTAATGAACAACTTGTTAGTTCATTAAATTGAAGTGATAAAAATAGAAAACATGAGGTTTTATCAAGTTCGAAATGATTAGGAGTTACATTCCAACAAAAGCAATCCATTAGTTAGAATGGATTATGACTTAAAAATATGAATATAGTATAATCTCATTGTCCATTCCAAAACAAATAAGAAAAATAAAATGAGATAGCTTCCAGTACCAGCTAGTGTGCTTTGCTTATTGCACACTGTACTACTATTAGACCCAAATTGACAATTTGGGAATAAGAAATATTTTCTTGCATGCACCTGGTCTAGACAACTATCTCCTTGGACTTTAAACTATTCACATTAATTGATTTTTGGTGATTTTTCATAGACGCAGGTGGCCTATACTATACAAAACTAAATGATATTTTACTTTCATAATTAAGTTTTTCAATATATCATTAATTTTTCAATGGATCTACTACCTTTGATACTGTCATTTAGTTTTCAATGGATCTACTTTCAAGACCATGTCCATCCATTAACAGAACATGAGAAGAAGAAGAGAAGGGAGTTCTGACAAGTGAGGCCCACATTATGATTGGATTAACTTGGCTTTCAAGTCTCTGACCGGTCACTCTCCAAACTAACCACAAAATCGTTTTCTATGCACAAGCCATTTTATCCTGTGGCACTTTTCGTGTAGCTTTCTCTATATTACACAAAAATCACAATAACAGGTGTTGTTTCTTATAGTCACTAAATGCCAGTTTATTTAGGTACTTATTTTAACGAGCTTAAATAATATATAGTTGTTGATAAATGGACTAATGCAATTATGAATTTATGAATATGTAGTCTTAATTTCTATAAGTTCTCAATCCTAACAATAACTATATATATAATCTGATAATAGTAACATAATTTTTTTTTTCTATTAATTGAAAGAAATACGGAATACCGATATAAAGACGATTATAACTGCCCTAAAAAAAATTCTAACGCACCATTATTGTTTGTCTTTTGATTCGCTACGTATATAACAACATGATAAATAGCCTACAAAATCCAACCTCATTGAAAACCCTAATCAGGAGGAAAAAATAAGAATAAGATAGCGAAATATGCATGATGTTTGCTTCCCACTCAAATCTATAACTAACTCCTCTTCCACCAATCTGCTCCCTTCTTCCTTACGGACCAGTAGAGTAGCCCTTTTTTGCATTTCCTTCAAAAATGATGCCATGTGGCTAATTATCATTGGGAGGGTTTTCTCATTTCTGCTGTGTGGTATGAATTGGACAAGGAATCGGATGGGATGTGTATTTTTGGAACTTATGAGAGAAATGTGCATGTGAATGACCCGTAAACAAATTATTAGGTGCATGACTTTTTTAAGGATGGTGTATTGCCATCAGTTTTGTTATGATATTGGATCCAATTTGGTGCATGGATTGTGAGATGCTCTAGCTAGAATGCCTTTTTGTTGATGGAAACTCGGAATCTTTCTATCTTAATTAATTTATATGTCACATTTCAAATATTTTGTTAAATTGGCAAGCCAAGTTCTGTAATGAAATGATGTAACACATGCTCATCTTATGTGAAGATATTTGTTATTCAGAAAAAGGAAAAAGAATATCAAACGTAACTAGATCTTTTGTTACATTTGGTTGGTATTCAAATTGTTAAGAATAAGACATTTATCACTATCATTTTTTTTAGATTATTATTATTATTATTATTATTATTATTACAAAAATGGGTTCATTTTTACTCTGTTTATGGACTTTCCGGCCCATAAAAGTAATTTCTTTGCAGGACCTAAAATGGTATAAAATGGCATAAAATTGAATATAAAAAACAATTATAGATTCATATTTCATATCAATGCGTACATTCCTAAATTCAAAATCATAAAAGGGGGGGAAACTATAACAGTAGAAAAAAACATACAATCACTAATATATAATATAAGAAGGAACTTCATAATTCATCTCTGAATATAACTGAAAGCTACCAAATAATTGACTATTACTTCATAAAATAAAATTCGGCCTCACTATAAGAGCCTATATATATATTTCCCTTCTAATTTCTTATCCGCTTCTTGTTTTGCGGCTCGCTCCAACAATCTCTTTGATCTGTTATTATTACAAAAAAAAAACATTAAATTAGCAATAGACATAGTAAAAAGCAAATACTCACCGATATATTATTATTTATTAATAACATATACATTCTTTTAAATATAATATATTAATTTATTAATAAGATAAATAAATTAATAATACATTAATTAACAATACTAAAATTATTAACCTATAAATTAAAAAATAATATACAAATTAATAATACATTATTAAATTACATAAAATACTCACAGATCCGGGCTGATCAACGGGCCGAGCAGGCCCACTCTGACTCTTCTTCTTCAAAAACTCCTTGGACCGGACGGAAATACTCTTGGGCGGAGGTGAAACGTGGTTCTCACTGATCGGCTGCAACGGCAGTTCACTGTCGGAGGCCCCAATCCTCATCCTGTTCAATCGGTTAGCCAGTAGACTCCCTTTGGAGATCATGGAGAGACGGTTTGTCAGCTCGCAGTTCTCTCTGCGGAGTTGGAGGTTCTCATGCCTCAGATACTCCGCCTCCTCTTTTATGTCTTGCAGACGTGACAGACAAATCTCATACCTGCTTTGCACACAATAAATTAAATCAGTTTCGTGCTAAATCGGTTGCTTAATTTCATGAAGAAACAGAGGAGAAATGAAGATTTGGTACCGTTCGGATATGTCCTGGTACTTGAGAGCAAGGCGCCTGAGGTAGATTTGCTTGTCGCTGGCTAACAAGGCGTCGTCTGCGTTTGACCAGATGGAGGACTGGGAGAACGGCGAAGGAGAGAAAGGGGGCGGTGAGACGGTGGATTGGGAGAACGGGGAAGGAGTGAAAGGAGGCGGGGTGTAAGAGGAGTAGAACTGGTCGCCTCCAGTATTGGACAGGAACAGAGAAGACGGAGATGAGCTGTCCAGGTACTGGTACTGCAAGCACTCTAAATCGGTTCTGCGTTCGCCGTTGGATGAGAAGAATGAATCGTTCTGCATCGTTCCTTCTGTTTGATTTCTCTGAAATTAAAATTGAAGTGTATTGATTAAGTGAGATGAATAAACGAACATATATATAGCTGTAATAAAAAGTAATGTAAGAATAGTTTAACGAGAATTAATGGAAAATCAGAGAAGCTTGTTTATCAGATCTTAAGAAACAGAGCTTTGAAAATAGAGCAAAAACGAAATCAAGAGCTTGCGAATCTAGTTAAATACAGTAATAACTGTAATTTAACATATCTTCAGGTTAGAGAATGAAGTAAACAAAAGTATTCAAGTACATTTGGTGATGAAATAAGCTAAAATGCAGAGAAAATATAGAAAAAAAACATAAATAAAGCTATTTTGAACCTAGATTCAGATATTTCCTTCCAAAATAAGAAGATAAAGTTGAATGAAGAGAGATTAACGTACTTTGTACGATTTAGATGTAAAAATACAAGATATTAATCTGATTGCTCGTTGATCTCCTCAAGTTCATTAAAAAAAACTACAGATTTCTGTAAAAATCATAGCAATCCAGAGGCTCTTCGGCAAGAAAATATTCATTGATCATTAAAACAAATCAATCAGAGCAAATAAAACTGGTAAATAATTATAGCGTGACAGATCAAACAAAGCTTCAGAGAGAGAATGATCTAAAACAGAGCAATTAACCATCAAACTAAAGATACCCCAATTAAATCAATCCTCAGATGAAAAAATATCTTATCCTATCGGGCGATAAATCATCAAAATCCAAAAGAAATTCGATCATCAAAGCTTAATCTCATCAAAACTATCAAAATCAAATTAAAATCTAGACTACAAGCATATACTGATTCACGATCTGTCTACAACTGTATAACCACTCACCTTCCCAAATGAGCTGTAGAGAGAAAGAGAAAAGATGGAGAGATTCAGAGATCAAGAGAGATGAAAGGTGAAGTATATATAGGCAATTAAAATGGCTGTGATAAAGGACACCGATATTGCTTCAATTATTTTTTTAAAAATAATTAATAATAAAGCATTTTTTTCGTTCTAACAGAATTTATTGTGGTCCCCACAGTCCTGCTTCAGCTCCGTATTTTAAACTGAGATACTGGTGACTAAGCTTGGTCTATGTGAACCTTGTGAATGAGCTTCTTTGAATTCGATTATGGTGTTTGAACACCTGGTATAAACAAGAAGGCCTATTCGAGAGGGTACAGTAGCAGAGCGTGGTGTCCTTACGTGCTAATTTTATATTTTACCTACACTTGGTGTTCATGAACCAGTGTAGATATATTCTCTGAGCTGACGTTGTAAGTTAGACTGGTGTTCAAGAACAGTACCAAGGGAAATAAAAACCTGGTCAGGCGGTTTAAGGCTAGGAATATTGAAATGACGGATTTGCCCCTACAAATGAGCTGTACTAAATAAAGTTGTAACAAACTGTAATGATGTTCGTTAGCTGTTTTTTATTTGGAGGGAACTTCGGCGCGTTATATTTTAATTTCAGCAGTGCTATAATATAGTTATATTAAAAATAATAAGCAAATATTTGAAAATAATATATAAAAGTATCTTCATTAAACTGTTAGAAGGGGAAATTGTATTTCATCATCTCATAATTGAAACAGGGGTACAATGAGAATGTCCAGAGATGAATGAAGAATAAATTAAAAAATGGATAATTATCATTTATTATAGGCCATGAATCTTAAAGATCTTTTCAGGCCTAAAAGTCATTATTCTGTTGTGATTACAAAGTCATCTAATGCAATGCTGTTCAATATATGAAATTATATCTTGAATACTATATCCATATAGATTTTCAAGCAAACAATTTTTCAGTTTTTTAAGAATTGCCATTAATTTGAGACTCGAAAATAATAGAAGACTTGTAATCCTTTTTATAATAATTATATAAAACTAGTTTGCATATAAATGAAATAGTTTGTTTTGTATTAAAAAGAATAAAGCATTAAAAATAGTATATAGTGTTTACAATGTTGGGAGGGAATTTCACGTCTCATTGTGCTTTCAAGACTTTTACTTTTATACTTTTACTTATTTCAATACTTATATTATTGGGCCGTGAGTCAGAAATCAGAGTGGCCTCTTACAAGGTTGGACTTTCGGGCTTAGGCCAGACTACAGAGGTATTTTCATGTGCAATAAATAATCTATTCTAATTACCCTAGTATAATACAAGTTAAAATATATATTATAACATGAAGATCAGTTCTTTATATCATATGTAAGTTTTGAAGTGAATATTTGACCTCGTGCTAGTAAAACAGTTAAGGAACAAAATACTTCTCAAAATTCAAACTTACAATTTGGTCCAAGTATCGAAATTCAAAAGTTTGAAAATATGTGATTGAAATTCAATATTCCGTGGATAGATGTGGAACAAAGATTTCCCCCAAAAATTTCAAAGTCACATTTATAACATGATCCAATATATGAGCAAAAATTGATAAATAATTGTCAAATTGATAAATAATTGTCACCAAATTACAAAAAAATAATCACAATTTTTGTTTCAACAGTGGACAAACAAACCTTACAAAAATCGAGAAATTGTAATCTAATTAACCATAATTAACAAAAATAGGCATCATTTTTCACTACAAAATATATTAATTTTCAGTTGCTCTTCTTGTTTGCCATCTACAATTGCATGTTTGCATCTATCTTACATTATCTCCTTACAAATTCATTCGGACCTTAAACAACCTCTTTTCACATGGTCCATATAATACTTCAAGAAAAAAGAAAAAAAAACAAACAAAAAAACATAAAACAACAACAATAACAAAAATTAAAAACAAGATCACAAATCAACTCAACTTGCATGCAACTCCACTTCATCCTTCTGTCTCAACCTCGAAACAAACTCACCATTCGCCACAAGCGAATTGTAAATCTCTGTAATTAATCTCTTCTCATACTCACTCGGTTTGGATCCCGCAAACCCGTTTCGCGGGATCCGTTTAGCCCACAAGCTCTCCGGCCCGTTCGGTCCTGAAAGAGCGTTTCCTTTACTAGCCAATCCTAACATGCCTTTTACATACGCATCTCGGATCCGGGCGAGGATCCGGATCGGATTTAGGATCCGAAACCGGATCCGAAATGCCGAGCGGAGCTTGAAGGACCGCCTGGGTTTTGGGCTGTCGCCGCCGAGTCGGGCCACCTTCTTGGTGTGCTTACCACCTTGCTGGAGTCGATCATACTTTTGTCGCCGCCAGTGAGATCTTACTGCGCTGGTGAACTTGTATGAGAACTCCATCTCTCTCTCTATCTCTTTTTCTCCTTTCTCTGTCTTTTTATCTTTCTATTGATCTTATTGGGAGGTTTTGGGTTGGTGTGGAAATGGGTGTATTAAGTGTGTATTTATATGTGGATTATATTTCTCTCTTAGTCTCTCTCTTTTGTTGTATGATTTTAGGTTGGTGAAAATGGGGGTATGGACGTGTGTATTTATGTGGAATTTTATTCCTGTATCCACCTACCTTCGAACTCTTGTTCAAAGGATGTTTAAATGTATAAAGTATAAATAGTGAATGTTGCTGATATAAATATGGTACTGGTCGACCACCACATCGTTATATTTACAAATGTGGAGAGTGCTCATTGGTGGCTTCACTATGGACCTGTCATATCTTATAATTTTCCAATTCTGGTTAGAGAATTGAGTGGAGACTGTCATATGATCAACTTAATAAGATAAAGACATTAACTAATTGTTGTTTTGACCGCACGATTAATATGTAGGCCATGAAATCAACACGTGGTTTTACTTTTACGAGTCCACAAATACAAATTGCTATTGCATTGAGATTAGTGATTTTAGCTTATAGTTATGAACTTAATTATGAGATGACGACGCATGATCATACGACAGGATCCAGATAACCCGTGTCATTTTATAATTTTTCCAGTAGGTCAAAATATTTAATCAAATTTTGGGTCATGTAATCAGGATTTTAACTTTTACAATTACTTTCAGATTTGTGTTGTATATTTCATTAGTATGAAATTTAAATTTAGATAGACTACAAATTAAAACTCATGCTCATTATGCACACACAAATCTGAAAAGTCCAAACAACTAAAAAGGTCTGAGTATCATGAATCCAACACTCAGTCAAGTACTTCAATATACCACTCTATTTTTTTTTAATAGTTCATGCAAAGCATAGTTTTGTATTTTTCTTATGTGTAATAAGTTTATAAAAAATATATGTAACTGAAAAAATATTACCTTGTTTTGGTCATGCTTTATTAATTATACACGAGCGAATTATTATAGAGATTGGAGAACCATTACCACTTTAAGATTTTTAATACTATAATATATGTTATTAGTGTTTTAGTAAATGAAATTAAAAAATATATATATATTTTTATGTATCTACGCCCTTCAAAAAAAAACTTGTGCAAAAAACTAATCGGTAGTGAAAATAAATTTCGTTCTCCAAACATATGCATTCAAAATCAGCCCAGTGAGATTACGTAACACAAAACTACATGTTCAAATCAAATCAAATATGTTATAGAATAAATAAGATTTTTAAATCAAATATATTAGAAATAAAATGTTTATTTCATAAAAAAAATAAGATGTAACTTTATTGACTTATGGGAGCTACTTGGCAAGTTCAAGCGCCGTACACGACCAAGTTTGGGGTCAAGAAATAAAGTTAGACTTATCTAAGTAGATATGTTTAATTAGATGCGGTTTTTATGAATATATACCTTTTTTTTTTGTAATGTGGAATCTTCCTTTCCACGACTTTCTTCTTCTAGAAGTTGAAAGAAATTAGTGGAGGTCTAATTTTTGAAAATTGCCACTACAATTAAGTCATCACTAAATTATTTGCACACTGATTTGGACCCCCATTTGTGTGTATAATTCTTGTTGAATAATTCATATTTTAACAATAAAAAAACAATAAGAAAGTAGGCTTCCAAACAACCACCTAGGCATAAGCCATAGATCAATGTAATATATTATTTTATTATATATTAGTATTTTGAATGTTTAATTTATTTACATAGTTCTTATACTATAAAAGATTTAATTAATGTAACATCTTTTGTATATATTATCTTATATAGTATAAGAAACATTAGTCATCACTGGACCTTATAATTATAACCAGTTATTATTTTATTGGTAATTTTGTAAAGATTCAGTAAAATATAACCTAGTCTTTTTGGAAAAGAAAAAAAAAGGTTATTTGTTTCTACTAAATGGTTACACACAAATTTGACTTGATTACTATTTGACTGCAAAAATCATCCAACATAAAATAAATATTCTACACTCTACCCAGGAAAATTAGTTTATTCAGTCAATTGTACATTATTTTTATCCTTCTTTTATTTATTTAAAAAATATTCTATATAGTTGGGAAGAAATCTCATGGTCCATGGGCCCTAAAGTTATATCAGGACTAAATTATTTTCTTAAATCAAATTCACAAAAGCCCAAGTTTATGAGACGAATATTCCACTTCAACTAATCTAGAGCACTGATATATTCAATTTTCTAATAGGATACTTAAATAACAATCACAGTGTTTTTCTAGGCATAGTTTACTAATTTCAGAAAAGAATTTTCATTTCAAATCATAATATTATTTCGTATAGTTGGGGAGAGATCATGTGGCCCATGCATGGCCCCTTAAGTTACATCAGCCCAAAGTTATTTTCATGGACCAAGTTAACAAGACAAGAGGCCAGTTTCTGAATGAACATCCTCTGTTTGTAGCACTTAAATATAGAGCTCTGTGTGGTTGCTACAATAAGAAAGTATCTTTTATTTGTTTTTCTTGTAAATGAAAATTATCTCTCCACCTAAATCCTAAATAGTGAATGCTAAACATTTCAAGTTTCATCTTTTATTTGTGAATACTGGCTCTTGTAAACCTGATGTATTTTTACTTGGTCAAATTCAAGTTTAATAAGTTCTATATTTTAGTTGTGAATTCTATTTATGTTTCCATAAAAAAAAATTATGTTCCTTTGAGGCATTTTATATGCGACTCAAAATGAGACTATATTAATAGTAATTAATTATTTAACATCTTCAAATGTAGTTAAGTCATTAAAAAATAACAATTATGTACGAAACCGTTGATAATGCAATTTTATCATTAAAAACTCTCAAAAGACTAAAATCTGAAATATAAAGGTTGAACTTTTTTCCATATTGGAGCTACTATATGCTTATTAACTTTGCTACACATTGGGTTCAACTCGATCCGCCACACAAATCAAACCATGAAAGCATTTATCGAAAGAATAATTTATGTCAGCAAAGAATATACGCTCAGCCCATGATCCAAATAATTTCCATTTAATTGCGGCGCATCTCTGTAAAATGGAATGAAACCAAATTCAACTTGCTCACAACACAACTCACATTTTCCTTCTGACTGTCTTTATTCATGATTTTTGAATCATTAATTAAATAGAAAAGGATAACAATATTCTAGAGCATTGGCTCTGTGGCATATACTTTTTAGTCAAATAAATAAAAACAAATCATACTTAATTGCATTAAATTTTTCTAGTTACATTGTAAGAAAAGAGAAACAAAATTGAAATAAAAACAAAATTGTATAATATTTTTTTGACCCGGTTAATTAATAATTATCAAGTTGGAGAACAAAATTGTATACTAATTAATTGCACTTTTTATTTCTAAAGCTCATTTTTTAAAATCAATCTTATCACTGATTTCTTTTTCTTAGAATTTTATTCAACTATTCTTCAATATCTCGCATTTTTTTTTTAATATAAGCTCGAGTCAGTATCTCGAATTTTTCATTGGATAAAATAAAACTAGAGGAGTATATAAAAAAGCGGCGCACTTAAACTGGTCGAGCCCAATCCTTATCCATGCAACAGCTTAACAGCATCCGAACCTGCCACGTCATCAGGGAAAGTAGTCGACAGGAGGGCCCACACGGGACCAGCATCATTTCCACCACAGGTTAGACGCCACGTGTCGTGATGTTTCTCACGCGAGATGATTGTGACGGCGCCGAAACGTAACGGATTTATTTTTTCTTATTGTGTTTTGACGCTATCTTCTCCGGTAATTTTGAATTAAATGGATTTAGTTTTGTTAGTGCAGAAGGTTATAAGGAATGTTTGGGTGTGATGTTTTAGGGACTGGTGAGGAAATAAACTGTTTTATGACCTTTTTGGTTTGGGTGAGAGGAAAGAGTAATAATGAGATAACTGCTGAGGAGACGTAAAGAATCAGGTGCCTTAAGGATGGGACAGCCGTTCATTCTAACGGTGAAAAACTTTTATTGGGAATGGATCTTCTGTTTTTCTGTGTGGGCACTTGTAATTCTATGGTCAAGACTCAAGTGTAATTAAAGTAAAAATATATTTATATTCATAGGTTGAATCGTGAGAAGAACTAAACAATATGGTGAATTCAGACTGTGAATTTTTTTTATTGACTCCAAGGTTTTTTGTTTCATTTTTTAATTATTTGATATTGACGAAGTTTTTTAACTAATAAACCAGTAGCCATTTAATAAATTTGAACAATTAATTGACTGTGGAGAAAATAAATACTTAATATTAATTCCAAGTGGCAACTCGCCCTCTATAGAGGGTATGGGGTACTGATTCAAACACAAGTGTGGCCTTTAAATTTGTGTAAATTGGACTTCCATTTTTCTTAATCTAATCATTGGCTGAGGGACTTTGAACCCTTCTCAATTTATTCAAAAAAAAAAATACTTAATATTAATTCCAAGACTAAGATTGGCACAAAAACTTTGATCAGCTGAAAGACTTGCAACTTGGTCCTATAGATAATTTGGTAGAATACACATTTCCAAGGAGTTATCAATCCATTTTACTATAAATGGAGAGCCCTCTCTATTGATATTAGTATTAAAAAGTTTGTTTAAACAAGTAGATGAACTATTAACTTACTAGACTCATATTTAAATAAAGTATGGTTTTAGTCAAATAAAATGGAAAAATATTGCCTTGATGTTTTGGGAAAAAATGGAAAATGGACAGATCCACTTTGTGTTGAAATGGAGAATTTGAACTAAAGAGATTAAAAATATCTTTATCCGTTACATTAAAATCTGTGCGACAAATTACACTTGCTTGCTTCCCTTGCTATTATTGTGTGCAATTATATATTTTTTATGCACGTGATCCAATTATTAATTGCATGATTGTCTTTGCATAATCTGCGTTTAGCTAGATAGGTTAAGATATTAAACCAGTGAGTGAATAAGATCATGAGGAAGAAGATATTTAGAGCTATATAAATAACCTACAGAAAATTGAAACATACTATTTTAATTTGTGTATAAGAGATTCCTTTTAATTGTGTGCTATTTATGGTTCACATAATCACATTGTACAAATCATGATATTTTTTCAACTTATTACACAAATTTATGAAAAGCGCTACAAATCTTAGAACTACGTCAATTGACATGACACAACACGTTTTTTATAAATTATAAAATAACCTTATGTTCAAATTTTATAGAAAATATTATAAAACAGAAAACAATTAATAATCAGTGTGTTCAATCTTCATCAAACAGACCCCTGCATAGAAGGGCCTAAAGAAAGACCTGTGAGCCAGACTGGCTAACTATATGGATGGTGACATGAAGACCCTTAAGTGGGTGTTTCGAGAAATTAATTGAAATTAAAAGAAATTCATTTTCTCTATTATTTCGTGGCATTTTCTCTAATTTGTTGGTTATTTTTTACGATTAGTAAACTGTATTAAGGCAGTCAATATATTATATCGATTATGAAAAACACATTTTTTATGATGATTATAATACAGTTTATTGACTACTTGGTAATTGATTGAGAAAAATGAAAAAAAAAAAATACATGAGACTTAAAACCCTCACTAAAAATGTGGACACTAGACTTACCACCTAACTAAGATGTGCTTAATGGATAGGACAGGTCTAGTATGATGTTAACCAATAGGAAAGCGCAACGTCATCCAACAAAATTATGTTCACACGGTTTAGTCATTTCAAGGATGTGATATTTCGTTCATTATTCTAGTCTCTCCTCATGTATATGGACCCAATGTATATATGGTCAAGCTTATAGATCCTCTAAAAAATTATTTGCTCATCAACCCCCAACCATAAGATGTTAGGTGGATTTGGTGTACCAGAATTTTGACTACTGATGTGTTTGCAAGAAGAAATTAGCTGTAATAACATTACAAAACTACTGGATTTCGATGTAATTATAGATATCTAATTTGATTGTTTTAAACTCAATTTTTTTTTTGTTTTCCGAAATACTATTTACAATTATCATCATATCAAATATATTCTAGAAACATTTATTAGATTATATAGAGCTATTATTTATCAATATTGCATTAACAAGCTATGGGTCTCAAAAAAATTGATGAAGTTTATAAAGGACGACACAAAGAAAAATGATACAATGGTAATTTAGTGATACAAATTATTGAATAATATGGATTAAACGAACAATATAATATTTTTTTTAAGTATCAACATACGAAAAGTCTGCTGAAATAAAGATATCAATTAAGAAAAAAAAGATAATAATCGAAGAGTTACAATGCGAGAAAAAAAGTAAACATCATAACAAATAATAAATGCTAAAAGTAAGACAGATCAACACCAATATAAAAGCCTGAAATCCTTGTAAACTGAAAAAAAAGTAAATAATTATTAAAAAAAATAAAGGATATAAAAGCCTGAAATCCTTGAGAAACAATATAATCTTCAACAGTCGAGTAAAACTTTTTCTGAAAGTTGCTTTGTAGGATAACTTGGATATCTTCCTGTTAGTCTTTATTGTTTTTCTTTTCTAACATTGATTCTTGTTTCTTTCTATATATCTTTAATTTACTTTTTTCTGTAATTTTTAACTTCAAAATTTATATGCGATTGTTTTAATTGATTAAATAAATTTACAGTAATCATTTCATCTATATGGTACCTACAATAATTAACTATTATTATAACATAAATACAGTATGTCCAAGTCTTGAATATATTAAAGTAATTCAATTACAATACAACTCTTCATACAAAAATAAATAAATAAATTAGAATATAATAAGATGATAAAATCTACAACATGTGTAATATATTGACTATACATTCTCATTTGATTTGATGGTTCATATACCAAGTCCACATAAGCTCTCCTTTTAAACCGCATCTCATTATCTGACATCAGCAATGGGCCCTATTGTACGACGTATGTTGCTGCCGCTAGCCGACAGTAGCCGTTAATCCTCTGTCTCATTTCCGTTACGCCGTTTTAATGACGCACGGCTACCGTTTGCAGGTATTAAAGCCCCCACCAGTTCCTCTCCAGTTGTACAGATAACCTCTCTAATTTGTATTAGTTTGTTTTGTTGGATCTCAAAGAATTATTTTTTCATAAAGAAAAACACAGTTCGCAGTCCAAAAATTCTCGGAGAATTTGGGCTACTAACCACATCCCAAAAAAAAAAAAAAATGTTAATATACATATATAAATAATTAAATTTAAATATGTATATGTAAAATACACACATATATTATGTCATGCTAATATTTTGCATAATAAACATCTTGATGATATGTCTCACAAGAATGCCAATAATGTATTTTATTCTTAGAAAATGTTTGCACCATGAATGTTTTTGTTATAAAAGGTCAAATAAAAATAGAATTAATAAAAAAGCTCACAAGTAAAATAATGAGATATTCTTGTAGAAATAGTGAAAAGTAAATATTTCACTTTGAAAAGAATTACATTTTCCTTGATAGGTCGGTTGGATGGTACCGATCGGAATATATAAAATGTGTGTCACTTGACATAATCAAAACAGAGTGTGCAAAATATTATTATTGTCTTTTTTTCTAGCTGGAACAATACAATAGAATATTTGGCAACAAAATTAAGAGTCCAATTTTTTTTTAAAAAGAGCTACCGACGAATGAAAACATTACAACATAACATTGCCTACAATTATTTTTTGTTGTTGGAAGCAAGTGTCACTACTCTATTTACTTCTATAGTTTCTAACTATTCTTTTTGTTATTTTATAATTATAGTTATGTAATACCGGGGTTTTTTTTTCCATTTTTTTTATATAACCTTAGTCTTAGTTTAAATAATTTATTCTAGGAATGCGGTGCAAAAAAAACGCCTTTATGCTATTTTAAAAAATAACTTTTCTGATGTATAACCCAATAATCAAAACTTTTACTGATAATAATAGTTTTCTAAAATAAGTAGACTACGTCTATTTAATTCCATATAAATATGATATAGTTAAGTTAACGAAATAAATGTGTTGTCTTTAATGTCATAATTATATTTTTAATCGGATAGATTTTACCCACTCTATCTAAATCAGATATAATATAATAAATAAGCGGACAAATATATCTATCTTAATCTATATACCGCAATATCATAAATTTCATTTCAAATCAGTTCAATAAAATAACATTACTATTTATACTATAATAATATATATTTTTACTCATATCCAAAATTTATCTTTCATAAAAATCAAACATTCCCAAGTCTTTTTTGTAAGATTTAATGTCCACATAAAAACTGGACACATCCAGTATCCACAAAACAGGAACATTTGGACCTCAATAAAATCCCTCTGCCTCTATTTCCGTTCACCGAACAAGAGAGCACAAAAAACAAGCAAGAAAAACTCAGGAAAGAAAAAGAGAGAAAAACAGAGCGGCATGGAATCACCACGGAGCGAGTTCACCGACAGCCCGAGCAACAGCGCCGGCGAACTTGAGGCGCCGGTGGATTCCATACTGGAGAGAATCCGATCAGGCGAGGAGATGGAGAGCAGAATAAAGGCCGCCAAGGAGATCCGACGGCTCACGAAGACCAGCTCGATCAATCGACGGCTGTTGTCTCCCGCGGTAGAACCGCTCGTGGAGATGCTGAAGTCCGGGGATGATGACTGTGCGGAGGTGGCGATTCTTGCTCTGTTGAATCTTGGCGTGAAAGATGAAAGGTATGATTCTTTTGTTGTTTTATTAGTTTGTTGTATGTTGCGGAGTTATTATTAGTTTATTTGTGATGTTTTCTTTCATTCTCTTTGGTGTTTATTTTCGTTTGCTTTGGAAAAGCTTGTCTAAGATCAAATATTATGGTTTGAATTTTTTGATCGTGGGATTAATTCTGGTCTTTGATCTTATTGTTTGATTTTTATTTTTATTTCTATTTCTTTCTATAAATAGAATTTCCTGAATTAATTATCTATTTTCTTTTCCATTTGAAATTGAGTATGTTTTGGACCTAATCTTAATATATTAAAATTTCAAGACCTAAGTAAAAATTTCAAGTTGATTAATGATTCATGCACTATTTGTGCAAATCACTTTTTTACCTACCAAAACTTTTTATTTATACCTGTAAATTTGCAATTTAGTCCAGATAAAATCTTAATAATCAACATGAATTGATTTTAATTTTTTTTTGCAAAACCACTATAGAACTTAATCAATTCTAGATATGCATATATTTTTCCTCTTTAGGATAAAACTTGCGGAAAACTGTTACTTCCCAAATTAGCAAAAGGCCGATTTTTTTCCAAATTAAAAAAATACGAACCAACAAAACCTGGCCAAATGTGATTTTTTCAAAATTAAATCAAAAGGTTGAGTTTCCTTAGTGCTTAAACATAGTACTGTTTAGGTCGAGTGTCTAAACTAAATGTCACTTTCCATCTAAATTAAGCGCAATTGCCTATTTTTAAAATTTAAATTGATTTTTGAATATTAAAATTAGAGTTTGAATTGTAGTTAAACTTGGAATCCTATGTCACCACGTGTTTCTAAAAGTTCCATCATTATCTCATTTCAAATTTCAAAAATTATAAGCCAAAAAAATTTAGTGCAACATGTAAAATTATTTTAATAACAATTCATATTCTTTATTCATGAACAATTTCGTCCATAAATAAATTTATTTATAATTAAGAAAATTAAAAAGAGTAAAACTCAGTAGTTTTGTAGGTTACCTACCTAAATGCCTCTAACCATTTAAATTCTTAATCTGATTAGAGCAAAAACTCAAATTTGAAACTAGAACTCATAATTAGTTGGAGAAAACAACACATAATAAAATCATTGTTTTTACAAGTGACACATAATCAAGTGATCGACTTCTATTTTGAACTTTAAGACAAATAATTTATTAATTGTTCTTTTTATAGCAAACCCAATCAATTGGAGCTCTAATAGAATAATAGATCACCGAATCTTCAATAAAACAAACTTAATGGCTTTTCCTTTCTTAGTGGCACTATATAATTTCTAATATTTTATTACTACTTTATAATACTTTATCTTAGGAGGTTTTGTTTTTTTCTAAAGTTGAAAATTTTGCTCAAAACCGTCAAAAATTTGGCAAGCCCAAACTTTTCTTGAACATAAATTCAAACTTGGTCTCTTTTTTCTATCTCAGAATTTCTTTTTTCAATCACAACTTGTCAAAATTAGGTTCAACCAACAAAAAACCCTTAAAATAACTAACTAAAACAAAACCCTAAATAAACTAACATCAAACTTCTTTTTGAATGTTTACTAAGGCTAAACTTAATCATTCAAATTTCAGGAATAAAATAAACATAGTAAAAGCAGGCGCACTAAGCCCAATAATCTCCCTCCTAAAATCCCCAAACCAAACCCTTCTTGAAAACTCGACAGCAGCAATTCTAACTCTGACGGCCTGCTCAGCCAACAAGGCCCAAATCTCATCCTCTCCAGTTCTCCCCCTCTTAGTCTCCATCCTCTCCAGCGCCAATAATCCCCAGACCCAACTGGACGCTCTCAGGGCCCTCTATAACCTCTCCACTCTCCCCTCTTCTCTCCCCACCATCGTCTCCTCAAACCCTATTCCACCATTAATCCACCTCCTAAAAACCCTAAAGAAGTCCTCCAAAACCGCCGAACAATGCATCGCGTTGATCGAACCGCTATTAGGGTTTGAGGAAGCCCGGTCCGCTTTGATATCCGTGCCGGGCGGGGTTTTATCCATCGTTGAGCTTCTGGAAGACGGATCGAACGCCAGCAAGGAATATTCCGTCTGCTCCCTTTTGAAGTTGGTAGAAAGCGACAGGGACAAATACAGAGAAATTATTCTTCAGGAAGGAGTTATTCCGGGTTTGCTGGAATTGACTGTGAAGGGGAATAGTAATAAATCGAGGTGTACGGCGAAGGCGCTGCTGAACTTGCTGAGGGATAAGTCGTACGCTCGGTCCGAAGTTGTGCCTGCGGCGGAATTAGAGAACATAGTGGGGGATATTGTGATGAGAGTGGACGGCGGAGAGGCGAAGAAGATGCTGGCCGAGATGGTGCAGGTTAGCATGGAGCAGAGCCTCAGGCACATGCAACGCAGGGCTCTCATGTGTACACCCAGTCCATCCAAGTGAAAAGGGGTTTCTATGTCTGTGTGTGGGTTTATTAGAAGAGAATGTTTTTTTTTTAATGTTTGAGATGGTACAGGTTAATAAGTAGGGTGGGTGTGCCAGTCCAGTCCAGGTGGCGACGAGTGATTGGTGGATAAGTGTTTATAATTTGATAAATTTGAATTTGAACATTTTGTTATTGTTTTTTTCTTTTTTGATTTACAGTAGTAAACCGAATGTATTTTGAATGGCAGAGTTTTACAACTTACAAGTGCTTGTGTTGGGAGTATAGGATATGGATTTGAAGGCTAGTTTGATTCGGATCTGGGTTGATTGGATCCGACCCGGTAAGAAGTGCACGCCTTTCCCAAAATGAACAGACCAGTATAACAGCTTTTCCAGGGTCAGTCACCACGTCAGCAAGCATGAGTTTATTAATTGGGGGAGTTAAGTTGATTTTCAAAGATTGATGTATATCATATGGCCATGGGGAACGTTCAAAACATCTCAAACTTTTCTCAAAAGCTTGTTAGATTTTCAAAATTTGAATTCTAATGAAACTTAAAATAATTTATAGGAAAATTGATGACATATATTGGTATAAAAAGATGAAATTTTATGGAATGTTAGAGGCCGTTTATACTTGATATTTGTACATTATAGAAGGTCAAAGCGGTAGTTTCGTTCTATATTTTATATCATAAAGAATGTATATTAACAACTTCTATATTTTTCGATAAATAATTATGCCATAAGTGTAAGACAAACTTACCGCCGCTACAAGACAGAATTTCGAAATAAAATAAGTTGAAACAAAATATAACTATAACAAACTCACTTGATAGAAATCAAGAAAGCAATCGTGCAAACCCACAGTAAAACACTAATCTCCTCCAATTAAAATAAACAAACCATAAATTTAACGTACCCTCACTCACTACCCTGTGTAACAAAAAACTGTGAAAACTGTGAGAGACCTATAACTTATTTTACACAAAACCCCCATACTAATTAATTTGTCTGGCTAATTTCCCTCTATAACAAAACGACGAAGCAGAAAGAAAGCGAACTGTGGCCGTACAGCCAAACAAGCAGGACAGTTCGTTCGTTTTCCTGTCCATCACGAAAGGACCAAATTACCCTTGGAAAACGACAGGAGAAGCAGCGCCGCCTCCGCCAGCTCCCGACCGGACCTCTCCAGTACCGCCCGCCTCATCTTCTCCCGCTCCTCCGTCCGGTGCTTCGCCAGCATTCTGAGCGTGTTTTGCTGCTTCTCCTTCTGCAGCTGTTTCAGCTCCTCCATCGTCAGGAAGTTTTCGGGATCGGAAGCGCTGGTGAACGTCAGCTTGTTCTCACCCGCCTCGTACTGGATCTGCCTCTTTCTGAACTTGATCCCGCATGCGTTGCAGAGTGACTGTCAAAACAGAACAGAACCGATTATGGTAAAAAAAACGTACTTTTATTTGCAAATAGAGATTAAGATGAGTTTGAATTGAGAGGGATGTAGAACAGAGAGATAAAGAGTGGCATTGAAATTCTTGTTTAATATAATATAGCGTTGCAGAATTATAACACATCATAGAATAACATAAAGAATGTTTTTTCTTTTACAAATTTTGAGTAGAATATATTGGCTGTAAGGGTTTAATGATGTCATAATAATAAGTAAATGATCATGATTCAAGAAAATTTTGAGGACAAAAAATGACTTAACTGAGGATAACATCAAATAATAAATTACAGCCTTTTACTAGTAGAATGTAAAGATCCGAACCAATTTAGCATAAAAACACAGAATGAATATAAATCTGAGCTTATTATATCACTAGCTTGCCATGAAAAAAAAGAGAGACTAATTTCCAGTTTGAGATCTTTTGTCCAGAGTAAACTGATGGCAGAAAATTACATTCATCCAAAAACAAAACATGAAGAAATGGAATGAAATCTCAATTCAACAAGATGGAAACTGAGAATCACCTTTGGTCCGGTAGGGCCAGAGCGCCAGAGAGGAGTCTTGGATGTGCGACAATTGGCACAGATCCTGATCGGACGGATCTCAGCCGTCGATTTTCCTCCTTCACAAGGCTGCAGTTCCTTCATCTCTCTCGCCTTCCTCCTCGTGCGCAGCTTCGCTCCCCACCGATGCCATCCGTCAGACAAGATCCAGCGGTGGTTGAGCACCCTTCCGTACTCTTTGTGAGACGCGAAATTCATTGACGGAGCCATTGATCTCAAATGTTACTAGCTATAGAGATAGAGAAATTTGAAACAGAGCACCATGTTTTGAGCACGGTAGAAGAAACAGAGGATAAAAAGAAGAAAAAGGTGACGAGGCCTGCTACCCTTTTCTCCAGTTATCATCAATGGACCAGTCCACTTATATCATTTAGCTGTATAATATGACTGGAGTACATATTATTATTTAGCTATATAATATATGACTGGAGCACATATTATTATTTAGCTGTATAATATATCACTGGAGCACATATTATCATTTAGCTGTATAATATATGACTGGAGCACATATTATTATTTAGCTATATAACAACGGAGTGGAGATCTCCAGTGAATAATAATAATTGAGAGGTGATGAAGATTGTCGTTTTCAAAGGAGGGAGCATTGACACGTGGCGCGAGGAAGGGGACCGCAGCGTGTTTCGAATAAATTTATACGGAGTCGGTGTACGAGAATTTGTTAAATAACTAGCAGAGAGAAGTGATACGGTCTACTAGAATGAGTCTAGGGAGTTTTTTGTGTTGTCTGGGATTCTGCTGAGCTCAAACTGAATCTGATAGTGATGCTACCGGGTCGGGTTTTATTTGTCCAGCCCGAACTGTTAAGATATGAATTTGCGCCGTAATAAGATAAGGCTGATTTCTATTTTTTTTAAATATAAATTTCTAATTTTTATTAACATTTTTAAGACCGTTATAACAGGATAGGATGAATGCATTATTTTGATAAGGCTAATTTATTTTTTCTTTCTTGTCATTAACTAGGGACCTTTGTAAGAGAAAATTTAATTTAATAAATTACTACCGTAGCCTACTGATTTTCACAAAAAAAAAAGAGTATTTGAAACAGAAATATATTAATAATCCTTTTTCATGGTCAGATTGAAGTTGAACTCCAAAAAAGCACCCAACTATTAAAGCATATATTAAATAAATAGTTTCTTTATGAACTTTTTGTTGAATAAATACTAAACAAAACAAAAAGAAAACAATCTATTAAACAATTGCTGTTTTATGGACCTTAATTATTTGTACTGGCTATTCCAATCCAATACTTAATTCAACCCCTTTTTTGGGCTAAAGCCTATACAAAATCGGCTTGGCCCATGACACGTGGCACCACACATTCAGCTTTTCCATACTGACACGACACGTAGCCATTCGTGTCCACACACACTCTTCTATAACAAACCGTCACTCCATTCTTCACCTCTCCATCAAAAGTAAAATTCAAACTTAAGCCAAAAAAGATCTCACAAATACTCTATAGCTCCAACAAACAAAACTGATAGAGAAATATTTTGAATTTGAGATATGTTTGTACCGGTTTGCGTTGAGTGCGGTACGAGGAGCAACCCGTGCCGGTGCAAGGTGGTGGGGCCCACGCTTGGTTTCTTGGCCTTAGCCGTGTCAGCACTGGTGGAGTGGCCAGTAGGAGCTATCGTGTATTTGTTTAAACATGAAAAAGGGCGGCGAATTATGGCTCATCCTGTTAGTGTTGTTTATCCTTCGGTCTCCAATTCAATTCCTATTTGAAGAATTTTGTGTTAGTTTTTCTGAAGGGTTTTTTTGTTATTGTTTTTTGTGTTGATTTATGCTAATAGATGCAAGTGCGGTGTTATTTTAAATTAATAGATGTTGTATATTATTTATTTTATAAATGATATTATTAGATGCTAAAACTTATTTGTTCTATTTAATGATCATTGAAATAAAAATAAAAGAGAAAATATACAGTTTGGGATGAAATCAATTTCCTTGAGTAAGTCTTTCTGCTCATCCTTGTTAATTCTATGAAATAGATCCAACAATTGTAAGTGGTTTGCATGGTTTACTAATTAGAGTTATAGAGTCAAATTGTGCTAGACCAAGGATTTTTTCTGAAGGAATGAAGTTGAGCTCCAAATAGGAATTGTATAATATAGTTCTATAGTGTATTTTAATATATATAACGATGAAATGTCAATATATGCGGCCATCGGCCACTATGGGCAATGCGGAAAGAATTCAATCTAATAAAAGCAGATCGCCCTATAACGAAAAGGGTTTAAAAAAGCTTTGTTTGTGGGCATTTGTAATTGTAAGGGCTCAACTTGCTTTCTATTTTGGGTCAGAAATATAATTGCTGCTCCAAGGGTACACAAAATATAGAATCAGTAATGGACATTGTAAGGTTTCTGTTTCTTTTAAACAATTGTAAGTTTTATGTTTATATTGTGTATTAATTATTGTTGGTTGTGTATTTATTTACTTGGTATTTGTTATTGTATAAGCATTTGTTGTAATAATTATGTATTGTTAAAACAACATTCTAAAAATAATCATTATTTCAGCCATCCTAACTTAGAATCTAAGCTCATTTGTAGCGACTTGTATTGAGAGCTTTCTATAGCGAGTCACAGATCAAAACATTTCAAATATACATGACATAAATTACAATAACTCATTAGGCGATTTGCTACAGATAGTCGCTACAAAGAATTCAGACTTCGTAGCTGATTTGCTCATACTGTTTTTTTAATGTAATATTTGCTCATAATGTTAGATTCCTTCACTTCAAACTATCCAACTTCATATTGTTACCTCTCTCCCAATCAATCAAGTTATCTCTCTATAAAGCTCTGTTCATACATGGATTCATCGCAAACAGCAAGAGGAAATTCTCTCTCTGTAAAGATAATTGATCTCACATCTTTGAGAGAGTGCTTACAAGAGGAAGTTCTCTCTCTCAAGATAATTGATCTCACATCTTAGAGAGAGGGAACAAAACCATGAAGATCAATTCATTATCATTTGTTTTATTCTTTTGCTATCTCACCATTATAAACGGTGCATTATTTGATGAGGCGAACCGTTTACGCCCATTGAGTCCGGCCGCGTTGGAAAAAAGAACGAGAAATTATTTATTCAACCAGCAATTGAGAGTCACAAGTGCAAGTGAACAAAATCAGCAGCCATATATTGGAAAACAAGACGGAATGAAACAGGCAGATAAGATTGTCGCATTGCCAGGCCAACCTGCTGACGTAAAACTCGAGCAATATTCTGGATACGTAACGGTCAATCCAGACTCAGGCAAGGCTCTTTTCTACTATTTCATCGAGTCTCCTGAAGACGCCACCAAAAAACCGCTCGTCTTGTGGTTAAATGGAGGTACGATTTTATTAATCGGAAACAATTTTCTTCGTTTTAGGAATCTCAAAATAGTCTTGTATGTCAAACTTAGATATATAATCGAAGTAATTATTTTCGATTGTTACAGGACCTGGATGCTCTTCGATAGGTGGTGGAGCCTTCACCGAGCAAGGACCGTTTTACGTCAACAGTGATAGAAAAACACTCAGGTTAAACGAGCACGCATGGCACAACGGTAATTTATTAACCTATTTATTACCTTCAAAAACATAATTCTTATAAACCTAAATAAAACATAATTAATTAACTTAATTACCACAATCTACACGAAAATGATATAATGCAGTTGCAAACATGTTGTTCTTGGAGAGTCCAATTGGGGTCGGTTTCTCCTACTCGAATTCAACCGACGATTACCAAATGACTGGAGACAAAAGCACAACTGAAGATGCATATATTTTCCTTCTGAACTGGCTCGAGAGATTTCCTGAGTATAAAAACCGCGATTTTTACATAACTGGAGAGAGCTACGCTGGAAGATACATCCCTCAGCTCGCCAATCATATCGTCTCTAAAAATGTCAATAATTCGATCACTATCAACCTCAAAGGCGTCGCTGTAAGTGCTAATTATTTTCTAAACATAATAATTTTGCGACTTTTGGTACAATAGATTGGAAGTCAATCCTTTTTTTCATTCGATAGATTGGAAACCCGTACTTTGATCAAGACATAAACGAGAAGGGTGTAGTCGATTTCTTATATTCACGCTACATAATTTCAAAAGAGGATCGCGATAATATTCAAGGAGTATGCTCTAGATCAGGACAAGGAAGTTATGCATGTTACATGGCCAATAAATTCTCTATGCCATTCACGATAGATAACTACAATATTTATGCACCTGTGTGCCATGATATAAAAGATGTTTCCCTGCCATATGACGAGGTAATATCATATAAAATATCACTATATATATATGATTTAAAAAAAAAATGTTAATTAAAAATCAAATTCTCTTACGTAAGTATTTTATATCTATTTTCAATTATGTAAAATTATTTCTTGTAATTCATTACATAGATTCTAATTGCGTAAGCCAAATTATGGAAATGAAAATTCTCTCATATGAGTTTCTTTTTATGTGTAGCCTTTTGTGAGAAATTAAACTAATTGTATATTATTTTTTACAGATGACAAAAATTGATCCCTGCCTGGAGAATTATACTAAAACTTACCTAAATCGACCAGAGGTACAAGATGCACTTCATGCAAACATCACGAGACTTGGATACGAATGGAATTTTTGCAGGTATAATTAATGAAAAAGACTAGTTATTCTATTATTTTTTTGTATTCTTAGTATTTCACATTAATTGAAGAAATACTTAATTTATTTTCTTTTTTTTAAATATACCACCTCCTGAATAAAAACAATGTAAAATATGTCAATTTCTCCATAAAGAAAATGATGAATTTTGACCAAAATCAAAACTAATTGTAGAAATTAAACTATAATCTTTCTTTTCATGATCCAGTACGTTTCTCGACGAAAACCAATGGCATGATACACCACCAACTATGGTACCAGTGGTAAACGAACTCCTGTCCAATGACTTGAGGACATGGATATACAGGTAATTAGATTATTAATTACGTTTTACAGCTTATTAAAGCTATTAATACATATATACATAGTAGTCTTTCATTCTCATGTTGGAAAACTTCAATTAATTAATCTTGCAGTGGAGATGTCGATTCAGTCTGTCCAGTAATAGCAGTACAAAATTTTTTCGACAAGATTGGGCTAAAACAAATGGAGAGGAGGCGTCCTTGGTTTTCTGGCAAAGAGGTACTCTACTAAAATACTCATTCTCAAATATTTTTGCAAATATCGTGAAATTAATTAATTAATTAATTTTTTTATATATATTTACAGGTTGCGGGTTTTGTGACTAAATATGACAAGACAACATTTGTGATTGTTAGAGGGGCAGGACACATGGTTCCGCGAGACCAACCTCGCCGTGCACTCCTCT
Organism: Juncus effusus; assembly: GCA_027726005.1. Lineage (NCBI taxonomy): Eukaryota > Viridiplantae > Streptophyta > Magnoliopsida > Poales > Juncaceae > Juncus > Juncus effusus. Next base: position 10,098,805 of record CM050890.1, on the reverse strand, counting down.
TATTGTCTTCGTTTTTACAAGATAAACTTCCAACAACAAACCCCGATCTTCCAAATTTGGATGGTCCCGATGGTTCTCCTAAATGATTAATTGTGTTCTTGGTTTCGGTCATGATGTTGCTGAAAAAATTAAATGAGTAATTGTGTTCTTGGTTCAGGTCATGATGTTGCTGAAAAATTGTATGGGTGTTCTTTGCGATTGATGTTGTTGTTCACATCATCCAAATTGTTATAGTCATCATATAACAAAATGTTGAAATTTTTTAATCATTTATTGACCGTTGGTGTCTATGATTAATAGAATAATAATCATGCTACACTGCGGTTATTTTTATTTTTTTAGTCTCTTTTTAATATAAGACATCCCAATAAATATAATTATTTAATATTATTTCGCAATATGAGATATAAGTTTCGTACACTTCAAATTTTATATTGCTGCATAGCAGCATAATACAATATAATTAAAACAAAGAAGAGAAAATAGAATAGTTACTATGGTTCTTGGTGTTACATACTTAACTATCCACCTTAGAGTTAAAATGTTTGATTGTTGGCATTATCGAGAATATTGTAACATTGTTTCATAGACCAAATGTTGCAAACAGGGTGTAATGCTTGATTGTTGTCATACACCAAATGTTGCAAGCAGGGTGTTGAGGTGAGATTAAATGTCAAATATGTAAGATGAGTTATTTGTCAAGGTGTAAGATACAAAGTTATACTTTGTATATTGTTAATGATCAATATTTCTCAAACTTTTACCTTAAAATATATTTCTCAAACTTAAAATTAACGAGTTTTAAAATTTGTCAACAACACTATTTACTACGGTAATTCTGGTGAAGATTGAAAGTTATATATTGAAAGCTTCAAATTTAAAACTGAAAAATATATTGAATTATTAAGTCCTTGTACAAAATATTGAATTTATCCCTTGACGGCTTAATATGTGTTATACATCACAATTTAATAAGATAGTTTATTTGAATAATTATAGTTATGATTTATAAGCTATTGATTAATTTAGAACCAATAATTGTATTCAAGTCCAATAGATTATTTTGGCTGTAACATAAACAGAATTTTCTAATTTATTCCTAATTAAGCTTCAATTTATTAAATCACTAGGTCCCAACATGACGAAATACAACAAATAAGTCCCAAACTTGAAATTCAAAAATTACAAATTCCATCAAATTAAAATACAGATGACTCAACTGGAGGCACTAACAATGGACTCTCCTTTTTCTCCACTTTTGCTTCTTTCTTCTCTTCCTTTTTCTCCACTTTTGCTTCTTCCTTCTCAACTTTCGCTTCTTTCTTCTCTTCCTTCTTCTCTACTTTTGGTTCTTTCTTCTCTTCTTTCTTCTCCAATTTGGGTTCTGTTTTCTCTTCCTTCTTCGATCCAGCTTTTCCTCTGAGCTGGTCAAGTTTCTCCATTATTTTTTCTCTTATACCGGGTTTCGACACTCTTGCACTCGCAGAATTGACCGGTACGAAACTCGTCATAAGGACTGTACCTGTCACTAATGACAAAGCTTCTCTACGCGATATTCCATTATCCTGTTTTAGTGTAGCTTTTACAATATTCTGTCTCTTGCCCTGTATAAAGAAAAGAAAGATATTAGTAAACATAATGTTTTTGGGTTTTAATTTGAAGTAAGGTTGGTAACCCACAATGAAAAATACGAGCAAGCCTTGATCTAGAATTAGGGATAACTAAATTATTTCACTAAATTGGAAATTGGTAAACAAGTCATGCTACTTATAACTTAAAAGCCCCAAATTAAACAAAAAACAGTAGCAAAAGCAAATAAGTTGATCAGCTTGTAGTAAATAAAGGTACCACTAACATCCAAAATTACAGATCGCAAACAAAACCCCTCAGCTGTGCCCAAAACGAAGAAACACAAAACCATCAAGCCACATTTCAACTAGTAAAAGAACAGATCGATCTCAAAACAAGTGAGATCAATGAAATAGCCACTTCAGTTACCTGGAGACGATGCTCTCCAGTCGAGAAACAAGCTACGGGTCTACTGGACGAATCCCTTTGGCCGGCCAGGCTGCGAGGCAGTGGAGAGTAAGAAGTGAGCTTCAGAGAAGAAAACGCCATTTTTTCCGATCAAGCAACAGTCAAAAACCCTTCTTGTTTTTCTTAATGTTTTTTTCAGCTGGACTGGAGTAGGTAGGTAGATGACTGAATGAGAAAGAGCAAAATGTGCAAGATTGGTTAGGCCTTATTAATGGGCCAACGCTATTGTGGGCCTATCATTATTTTCTGCATGTTTAATTCACCACCCACATGCTGTATGGGCTCTGATTGTCTCCAGTTGGAGATCAAACTATAGATGTCCGTTTGTAAGGTTTATGCACATGAGAAATGAGAATCACTGAATAGTGAATGATGAAATTTCTTTAGGGAAATTTATATAAAAAAAGTTTGTATAGAATGCCGAGTGTTCATAATTTTCAACTTGTTTTTACGAATAGTTCTGTTTCGATTTTTCGAACCAGCAGTGTTGGAAACAAAAACGAAAAAAAAAACTGTTTGAAATTAAACGCTTTGTTTGATAATATATTTTCATTGTTTCGAATCCATGACGTTCGTAATCGCTATTTTTACAAATCAAACATATATATAAACTATTTTTACAAACTCAAACATATATAAACGTTATTCTGATTTATCAAAAAGAAAACGTTGTTTTGCAAATTGTTTTTTATATTAAGGTCATTTTAAAAAAACTTGTAATTTTGAGATGGAAGAGGGAGCATGTTTGGAGCTGTGTATGTGTATGCTTTACTCTTGTTATGCAGATTCACAGAACACTAATACTCAATACAGCTAAGTAGGACTGAAAAAGCCTGATCAAACCAAATATAAGGAAGAGAAATTTGTACTATTGTAACTGCTTATATGACCAAGGCAGATCCTCAAAAATAGATAAAGCAATTGAGTTGAAAAAGACTGGAGTAGTGTGGTGGTCCAAATAACATCATAAAAATTTGTACAAAAGAAAAACGCACCAATGATTTCTGATATATATGTTAGAGAGGAAAAAAATCACATTACTCCACCGACTATTACAGTACTATCTGATATATATGTTGTTGGAAAACTATGGATACCATTTTAATTAGACTTCTAGTTTGCACTTTGATTTTCATATCCATATTAGCAAGTGAACTGTAAAAGGCTTCCTAAGATAATTACCATTAAACTGTAATTGTGTAAGATATATAAAAGAATTTAATATTTAAACTGTAATTGTGTAAGATTTATAAAAGAATTTAATATTTAAACTGTAATTGTGTAAGATTTATAAAAGAATTTAATAAGTATCATGTTATAATACAGCTGTGTCACTGATACTTAGGAGCAGAAAGCAGCCTGACAAGCCACAAATATAGGGACTGGCTTGTAGGCTAGTCATTTGATGAGCAAGACCCTTATTTAGGTAAAGAAATTGAGCTAGAATTGACTGGAGAGTGGTTGTCCAAAATGAGCCGCATAGAGGATTGTGAATATCATTAGTATATGTTATACTGTCATTAATAAAAAAAACTTGTATGTATAAAATCTTCTCCATCTAATAAAAAGGAAAAGAAAAAACTAAGTTATCATTATTAAGGAACCCGGCCGGCTAACTATGTAGAAATATGTATAATCATGAATTTTCTTTCTTCATATTCCATATTCAATGATGAAAGTTAATTAACAGTTAAAATACATACGGTTGTATATTTGAGACTCATGCACTATACAGCTCAAGTTTGACCGTATATATATTCAGAACTATTGCTTTTTTAAAACAAGAACATTTTCTTCCTTCTCATAGTACAAATGGATGCTTTTCATTTATTTGTTAACATGTATGTAACTAAGAGACAAACAGTAGGAAACTTGGATTACACGAAGCATTCAACAAAGGTTCTAATATGATAAAATCTCCATTTCTACTTTCTTTTTCTTTTGAGAAAAGCCTGTAAAAAAACTCTGCAAAAAGAAAAAGAAAAGCTTGTAAAATAAAAATAACAAAAAAGAAAGAGAAAAGCTTGTAAGAAAAAGATCTTACGTACACTTTAGCCCTTGCTCTTCTCCTTAAATGCTTCCCCTATCCCCTCATTTCTCTTAGCAGAAACTCAAAGCCACAAAAAACCCTAAGAAAGAGAGAGAAAGATGGAAGACAAGCTGAAAACCCTAACCTCAAACCTTGCAGGACTGATGATCGTTTGGTCAATGGCGAATCAGTTTCTACCACCACAACTGAGAGAGATTATTTTGAATCTCACTAGAAAGGTGAAGGCCTACTTCAGCCCTTACATAGACTTCACCATTGAGGAATACACAAGCGAAGGCATGACTCGTCACGAGCTTTACACTGCAGCCAAAGCTTATTTGAGCGAGAAATGCTCTAAAAACTCAAGGTTATTTTATTTTATTCCAGTTAATTTTGTTGTAGTTAGGTTAGTATTTTTTTTTTGAGAGTTAGGTTAGTACTTTAGTCTCTGTGTCTCTATTTAACACTCTTAACCAACAGATCTCATTTCATCGATCTTAGAGGAAATTAAAAGGAATACAACAACTATAGTGCTTGTAGAACAGACTCTTTATTCATCTTTTTATCATCCTTTTTCAATGGAACAGTTCCTTTCTGTTTGCAATAAATTTAATGGGCTAGTTCATCTTACTTACTTGGTTTATTACGTTGTTGTGCTCATAAAAATATCAGGTTGTGCACGGTTGAGCTCAGCAAGAGCGGCAACTTTCTGACCGGCCTTGGCGACTATGTTACAGTCACTGATTACTTTCGTGGTGCACAAATCTGGTGGTACGCATCAAAGCATGAGAGAGGTAGAGATGGTGGTGGTGGATCGGAACAGCAAGTTGTTGGTACTGAACCTAGGTATGTAAATATTGTTTGAATTTCATGATACTTTTTCTTATTTTTTTTTTTTTAATGAATTTAGGAGGGTTTATAAAACCCTTCACCCAATGATTAGATTAAGTAAAATAAATTCATTAGTACAAAACAGATACCTTTTCTTATTAAGAAGTTACATAACACTTTTTTTCTTAGCTTTGCCCTTGGATGGGGAAAAAGAAATGGTACATATGTGTATTATACATCTTATGGAAAGGGTATTGCCGTGTATTGTTGATAGTTTCTCTGATTTAATGATATTTTTCATGGCTATATTTTCGATGATCTTCAAGGGTACACGATATTTAATTATTAGGATAGGTCTGTTTTTAGTTTTTGAAAAGTTTGAAACATTAGATCTATATTTTTTTTTTGAGTAAAAAAAGGTTAGATCTAAAATTACTTGTTTTGTACATACTCTCCCCCCCCCCCCCCCAAAAAAAAAAACCCTTTTCCACTATGACAACTCAACTTCTCTTTAGATTTCGAATTCTATTGCAAAGAGTCTTCTCCATTATTATCCCATAAAACATGTCCTAATCTTTGAATTGACTGACTGGTCATCAGGTACTACAGACTGACATTCCACCAGCGTCACCGCAACTTGATCGAGCAACAATATCTGAAACAAATCCTTGACGAGGGACGCGCGGTCTTGCTCCGTAACAGGCAACGTCGTCTCTTCACCAATAGCAGATCAAACTGCTGGTTTCAGAACGTCTCACAATGGACCTACGTCCCGTTTAATCACCCCTCCACTTTCGGCACCCTCGCCATGGACCCTGTGAAAAAACAAGATATCCTGAACGACCTGACTGAGTTCAAGAAGGGGAAAGAGCACTACAACAAAACTGGCAAGGCGTGGAAGCGGGGATACCTTCTCTACGGTCCGCCAGGCACCGGCAAGTCCAGCATGATCGCTGCTATTGCAAACTACATGGAGTATGACGTTTATGATCTTGAGCTGACAGCAGTGGATAGCAACACGGAGCTGCGTAAACTTCTGATTGCGACTACCAACAAGTCGATCATTGTCATAGAGGACATAGATTGCTCCCTCAACCTCACTGGCAAACGCGATGGTAGCACCAAGAAGAAGAATAAGAAGAAACAAGAGGAAGAAGTTGAAGTGGACCCAAATAAGGTCACATTGTCAGGTAACAAATATTTATATGAAAGAGTTGTCATTAGACAGTATATATTGGTTTCTAAATCAGGTTGTTTACTCTCGTTTGTTTTAGTAATCAACAAAAGAAACTAATCATCACGTCTCACTCTCTTAATTACCTTTAATTTCACCAGGGCTTCTCAACTTTACCGACGGGTTGTGGTCAGTGTGTGGGGAGGAGAGGATCATCATATTCACGACCAACCACGTCGAGAAGCTCGACGAGGCACTGATACGGGCAGGAAGGATGGACAAGCACATCGAGATGTCATACTGCTGTTTCGAGGCGTTCAAGGTGCTGGCAAAAAACTACCTTGGTGTTGACGGCCACCCTTTGTTCGATTCGGTGCGGAACCTGATTGAAAAGGTGCATGTCACGCCGGCTGATGTGGCGGAGCAGTTGATGGATAGGGGATTTTTGAAGGATGATCATGAGAGGTGCCTCAAGAAGTTGATTAAAGTGTTGGAGGCTAAGAAGGATAAAGGAAAAGAAGCTGGGGGAGAGTAAGAAGGATGGAGGAGACAACTAATTTAGGATTGGGAGTTGGAACCTAGGGTTTATGTTTCATCTTTTGAGTTTTGAGTATTAAGACTTGATATTAGGTTGGAATTTATGTTAATTTAGTTGTGTTCTGTTTTTTGGAAAATTTTGCAGCGGTTATCTTACTTCTAAAATGCAGAACAAACTCTTCAAACTTTAGTAGGTAGGGCCGTAGGGCTTATGTTTCATCTTTTGAGTTTTGAGTATAAGACTTGACATTATTAGGTTGATTTTATGTTAATTTAGTTGTGTTCTGTTTTTTTTTTTTTTTGGAAAATTTTGCAACGGTTGTCTCACTCTTTTTTTTTTTGGAATGCAAGCTTGAGGGTTGTCTTACACTCTTACTTCCAAAATGCAGAACAAACTCTTCAAACTTTATTACAACTAGCGAAATCTTGACTTCTTGTGCGAGAGGTCTTTTATTTATTCCAACTATTTTTGTCTCACATGTTTTACATATTTATATTTTTCAAGTATTATTTCAACTATCCATGCAGCATAATTTGATATACATATACGTTTCAAACATCTAATTGCCTGACATGACAAACAAAAAATTAGATAAGAAAATTAGAACAATAGTCAAAGATCCAGAATTACAAAATAATACAAACAATACAATAGCACCTGACTATGCTCAAAATACAAATTAGCCAAATGTAAAGCTAACAATTTATCCATTTTTGCATTATTAAGCAGTATACATCTTTTTCCGTAATCTAATTATTTTATCATCATGAATTGTGATAGAAAAATCTTAAAAATATGATCCTAATATGAGAAACGAAACCATAACAAATTTTTGAAATAATATGAAGTATACAAAACATATTGCCTTGGGCTAAACGAGAATAAGTCTCTGCTTTGCTACTGGATTTTGGGCTTTTGGCCTTCAAAATCTACCAAAAGAAAAATAAAACACAAACGAATTAATTCTTTCCGAAGAAAAATAGTATAAACAAACATATAAAATGAATACTAATTGAAATGAATCTTTCTAATTTGATTCATTACACAGAAAAAATACTACAAAAAACTTTGGGAAAAGACACGTGTCAATCATATATCAAAGTTAGAAAATTGTATTAAGAGGGAATGCCATTAGTATGGTGCAACAACAAATTAACCCCACTCCTTATTTTCATTTTCACAAATTTTGAACATTCTCATAGTGCTACATCATTCAAATTATTTCAATGGTCCGATAATAAAATATAGAAAATCTAAATCATTGATTTACTATTATTTTTTGTGAGGTATAAAAAAATTTAAACCATATTTGCTGATACATTGAAATTCTACGTGACAATAATCTTAAATTAACATGGAAATGTTGTTTGGTCAAATTCTCGGAAAAATGATTCCCACAGAAATATGTGAGAATGCTATATTCTCATGCAATTATGAAAACAATATTTTATTATATTATGATTATTATTGTTTGAAATACTCCTTTATTTATTACAAATTAAATATAATTAGATAATTTTAGTTATAATTAAAATAATAATCATATATAATATAATTAATATTAATTATTACTAAATTGTAATATTAAATTGAAATATTAATTTCAAAATTATTAAAAAGTGATCTCATACGATGATTTTGTTCAATAGCAACATAGAACTGGAAATTTGATAATATAAAAATGTAGTATATAATATAGTTAACTAAAACATATTATAATTATATATTTGGATTATGAAAATATAATGGCCATTCATGATAATGTTATTTCCACGTTAATGTAAAATCACTGTGAAAGAAGCACTCTAAAACTCAAAATACATACACTAAATATGATAATGTTATTTCCACATTAATATAACATCACCGTGAAAGAAACACTCTAAAACTTAAAATGCATACACTAAATAGAGCATGATAAATGCCTTCCTCTCTAAAACGGTGTGATTTGTGATTCATTCTCCCTTATCAGCAGTTTCCTAGTTGTGAGTATTTTTTTCTATTATTTTATCTATGATAATGTCAGGCTATCGTTTTCTTCATTTCTCAGATTTCCTTGTACATCTCTTATTCATTTCCACTGAAAAAGGTCCATATTATAATGTGAGACAAATTACAGTAAGTTTTGAATGTTGTGAGAAACTTAAAAAGAAGCTTTGAATGGTGTGAGATGAGACAACAAAGTATTGAAAAGTAAATGGTTTCTCAACTCATATTAATTCTTGTCCTTCGAAAACACATTAATTAATATGACATGAGTCATATTAATTTTGAAGTATTGAAAAGTAATGATTGCTCAAGTCATATTAATTGGCAGAAAAACCTAAAAGATAATCCACCACATACAATATTGTTGACCAACTTATGACTAAATTAATTGGCAGTTGAAAATTCAAAACAATATTTCATTTCATATCACATAAAATAAAAATAGAGAAATTTTTCAAAATCCCCTCAATTTTTGTAAATATTATAAAATATATATTTACATATTCTCTCTTAGTTATTCTAAAGGGAAACGAATACCCCCCCCCCCCCCCCCCCCCAAAAAAAAAGAAAGTTAAGTTTAACTTTTCATCCAATAGATATTCTGTGGACCAAAATAAATCCTCATAAAAAAATATTTTTATATTTCATTTTATTGAATAAAAAATAATATTATTATAATAACGTGAATAATGAACTAAAATCTAAATAAAATCATAAAAGTATGTATAGAAGAAAATAATACTAAAAAATAGATTAACATTTTATGTAAAATAGAAAGAGAAGAATATTTTATAAAGTATAAAATTGTAAAATAAATATACCAAATAATGATATAAAAATATCTTGAACTAGTATTATGAAAAATTAAATCGCAAAAAATATTTATCTTTATATACTAATTTATATTGAAGAAAATAGAAAAAAAATTGATTTTATTGAGGGTATCCTAAAAGCGTTAAATGGATGTAATATTAAGGTTAATCCTTGAAATATGTAGAAAAATAATCAACTCAATTTATATTGACTAAAAAGAGAATTGAAAATTATAGGGAATTTTTTGAAAGAGATCTGCTGTCGTGCAGCATGATGCAAAAAAATAGTATAGAGAGACAATAAATTATATACCTAATTCATTTTTTAGAGACAATAAACATTATATGAGTAAAATAAACATAAAGTATTGAAATGCGAAAAAACAGTATATCATCGTATTTTGGGCATGCTCAAGCCGTCTCGTTTTCAGATTCTCTTTTTGAAATATTCAGAAAAATTTGGGGTTTGAAAAAATTCCCATAAATAAAATACATCCTTGAAAATGAAATACATCAAAAAATGGAACTCGGAAATAAAATAATTAAAATTAAGTAAAAGGTTATTCTTGCCACGTTTCCTATACACAAGGTCGGCTTCGCCTGCCTCTCGTTTAAAACAATCGAGAATTACTGAATAGTCCCTGCTTTATGCTGAAATAGCAAAAAATCATCCACTAAAGAAAATTGGCTGTAAAAACATTCATGTCACGGTGTAATTTGTAAGCCTGTGATTAATTGGCATAGAAAGAAAAAGAAAAAAAATGCTTAAACAATGTTTTAACAATATAAGGAGTTTCTGTAATTTAGGAATAATATTGGGGCCTTGCTGCAAATGTCACAAAAATACATGTTTTTTCTCGAAGATCGAAAATTTCTACTTGGATTGGCCTTTCAGTTTCTTAATTCAGATCAACGACCTTTGGAATTTGCCTATCAGATCTCTCATAAGCTAATTAATGCAAGGAGAAATTACATTAGATATCCTTGCTTATAGGAATTAACAATAGCTTAAATTAAAATTAAAAAGAATCAACTTGACGTTTTAGCTCTGAAATGATGAGGCAAAAAAAAAAAAAAATGAAGAGTAAAAAAAACTAAGAAGTCGTTAACTATGGCTAAAAGTCAATGCCTAGGAGTAGTTTATTTTCTCTATGTATATAAATGTCTATATATTTTGGAACATGTTGTAATTTTTTAATATGGTTGACATGTAAGATCAAGTAGTTGTAAAATATTATTAAACCTCAAAAACTAGATAATCAAGTGATTAACACCTCAAACAAAAAGAGAAATTCGCAATAACCCTACATTGTCCCTAATTATACTACAGAAAACTCGTACGTTGTTGAAAATTGCAAAACAAAAATCCCATTTTCTATAAATATGTTGTTTGTTTTCCTCTACGATAATTAGAATTACTTGCTAAAATCATAAATGCCACAGTCTATTTCTTTATTAAAATGTAATTTAACTAAATAAAGTTATAAATGATGTGAATTAGGGTATTCTTTTTAGAGTGAAGATGAACTACATAAGAGGAAATTTTAGTTGAAATGAGAATGATAAGAAGTTGAGCTCATAACTTCATAATAATTTTATATACAGATGTTTTAACTAAGGTTGACATGACAAGTTCACAACAACGAACCATTTTTTTTTTTATTTTCATTAAAATATATGCATAATTGAGAGGCCTTGATTTTTTTAATATCCATACGAAAGATCCAAATTCTCCTCCTCTCCCCCTTTTCCTACATAGTATATATATCTCCCCCTCTTTCTCTACTCGAAATTATCCCTCAACTCAAAACAAAGAAATCCCTCAATTAATACCTCTTTCAAAGTTCAAACCCTTATCAAAAATCACATATACAAAATGGCAGTGGCCAGCCTGTTACACAATGTCTCAGCCCTCTTAGTCACATGCACACGACATGTGTCACGTGCAGCTCGCTGTCTGACAAGCAAAGTTGCAATTTTCTCCAAAACCAACCGAAGAGAGAAACTCCACAAGACCTTAATAGGGAAGGGGAAAACTGTGGTGGAGCCTGTAGAGGGGGCGATTTGGCGTCACACGATCTTGTTGGGCGAGAAATGTCGGCCGTTGGATTTCTCAGGTGCGATTCATTATGATAGCGATGGACGCCGGACTCCCACTCCACGAACTCCAGTGCGCAATAGTCCTTTGCGTATTTTTTCGAGCTCGGAGAATAATCATGTGGTGAATTATTAGGGTTTATGTTGAGTAATATATAATACTTTATTAGTACTTCTTTAATGAGCAGAGTCATCTTGGTTTGGCTGGTGCAAGGTTGCTGGCTATATAAAATGTAAAATTGGGCCTTATTTTTCTTTGCAATTTAAGTTGGGACTCGTTTGAATTATGTTTGTCAAAAGCCCGTTGTAAGTTTATGATAGTTCCTTTTATTTATGGGCTTAATATTCTTACTTATTTTTTTTTTAAATCTTTTTAGCAGTTTAATTTTTGTTTCGCGTTCTCACCCAAACTCATTAGCTTATATATCAATCCCTATGTTTGTATAAAGTTTATCTTCACATACTGAAGTAAGAGAAAAAATAATATGAAAATAGAAAAATCAAGCGAAATCATAGAACTTTTACTTTTAGTATGAGAACTACACGGTAAAAAGTGCGTACAACTTCCTCATCAAAGGAGTACATACCCGCTTGCAATTACGGAACATTTGGCATCTCAAAGCACCACTGCAGATCAGGGTTTTCGGATGGCTCTGCCTCAGAAATAGTATTCACACAATTGATGACCTCTTAAAAAGAGGAATGATACTCCCAAACATGTGCTGCTTGTGCTACGCAAATGCTGAATCCATCCACACCTATTTCTTGAATGCACCTTTACAAAAGAGGTATGGATAGCAACCCAGCACAAATTTCCTGATGTGCTTAACTGCAATCTAATAGCATACTGTCCAAGCTGCGAACAAAAAGATCTTCATCCCCTTCAATCTTAATATCGCTCGCGTTCTACTTCTGGATATGGAAAGAACGATGTAACAAAACTTTCAAAACGAAAAGCTCACGCCTGCTATTCTATCAATACTAATATCAGACGAGTATCATTTGTGGAGACGAGGGCGGATGGAACTCCAAACATCGGCCAACAATTAGTTTTCTTTCTAGTTTTATTTTATTTTGTTCTTTCTTTAAATTTCTTTTAGCATATTTCTTTCGATGACTTTACACTCTAGAAAAAATTATCCATATCTCACTATCAAATGACTCAAATGATTAATATGATGTGCCACAATAATAATGCTCAAAGAAAGTTAAAAATAAATAGTGAGGTTTAATTATTAATGTACAAAAACAGATGCAAAATGAACTATTTTTCCCATGACTTGACTAAAACTTTTGATAGGATCACTGATCACATATTACAATATCTTTGACTATATTTTTGAAATCAAAATATTAAAAAAATATTTTTAAAGTAAATTTAGAATTTTTATCTGAAATTTTTTGAACTCATTTAATTTTATTACCGACATATTAACTGGCCTAAAATTAAAATAATGATTGATAAAAATAATAATTTGTCAATTACAAATCTCAACATAATCAAATTAATACCATAAATATATATTATGCTTTTCGCAGAAATTAAAAATTTACATCTATAGTAAAGTTTGAGTTTTTTATGGCACACTTATGCAAAGAAAGAGTAAAACAAGAAAATCAATTTCTCATACCTGTCCTTGTAAGAAACGTGCTTGTTAAATACTTACATGGACACATTTTTTTTTTTCATGATTGACCTGAAAAATAAAAAACAATTATCTTAATTTCATCTCGTGGTTTTCATTTGGTCAACTGAAAACAAAAAATTTGAATAATTTCTTTTCCTCTATTAAACCCCTTAGAAAGGAAGGAAACCGGCTTTAATTGACCGTTGTGAAAAACTGTGGTTCCTCTGGAAACTTCGTCCCCGCCTCTCAATCGACCGTTGTGAGATCGCTATAAGTATCACGCAGGCTCCTCTCTCTCTCTCTCTCTCTTGTCCCGCCTCCGATCGCTCGAAACCCTAATTTGAATGCTTTGACAGAGGCGATCGGATCCTTGTTGTGATTGAGATCCATCCGATCGAGGTCTAGGGTTTGGGCGGTTCGATGGCGGGAGCTCCTCTTTCTCCTCCTGTTCCAGTTTTTTTTTGTTTTATTTTGTTTTGGCTGCGTTTTTTATGTACTTTTCTTCTTGTGTTTGAGTTGGGAGTTAGATCTGGAAAACCTGCGCAATGATTTTGTTGTGGAGAGGGAATCCGATCTAATTCTTGATTCTCTTAATTTGATTTTCTCTTCTTCTGTATAATTTTCTTTCTTGAGTTTGAGTTGGGGATGAGATCTGGAAGACCTGCACAACGATTTTGTTGTGGAGAGGGAAACGGATCTACTTCTCGATTCTCTTGTTTTGATTTTCTCTTCTTTTTTTTGTTTTGGAGTTGAGATCTGGATAGCCCTTCACGATGATTCTGTTGTGGAGAGGGAAACGGATCTACATCTCGTTTTTTGCTTATTTCTGTTTTTCTTTCTTCTACTCTCTCTCTCTCTCTCTCTCTCTCTCTCACCCATGAATATCATTTCAACTATCCTCTGTTGTGGTCTCACGTTTTGATCAGAAAGAATCGGAAAGATAGAAGGAAAGAAAAAAATAAGGCATAAACTACTTGAGGCTTCGCATTGAGGCATAAATTACTTGAGGCTTAATTTTGAGTCTTAATTTTGAGGCGTAAAGGAATATTGAATCTTAATTTTTGAGGCATAAATGAGCATAAAACACACTGTCTCTATAAATTTTGTTTATTGCAATCTGAAAATTATAATTATTTTAATAATGATTATTGTGATGATGATTTGTGGTCCAGGTGGGGTCTGAGCTAAGGCTATCAAAAGGGACTTGTTGAAATGTCTTGCATAATGTGAAATCTATAATTATAAATATCATGGAAAATATATTCTGTTTTTAATAGACTTGAGGTATTAAATGACATTTTGAAAATATTTTACTTAGTATTTCAATCCACTGGATAAATGAATTCAGTAGAGTAGAGATGATTCAAATCAGATTAATTGATCATTATTGATTGATTTAGTAAGAATAGTTTCATGATCATCCCTCTAAAATTGCATAATTAATTATTTGAATCAAATTCTTATCTGGATTCTTGCAAATAATTTCAGACAAAGGCTTTAGCTGAAAAAGATTTTAATCAACTCTTCTTATTGACCAGGTATATAATTATATTCAATTTCTGATTTTTAAACTATATAATAAAATTTGAGCGCTCTTTTTTACAAGTATAAAATTATTTCCATTAATATTTTATCAGGCAAATATTTATGCTAGAACTGGGGGTGAAATGGTACATATTCTAGTAGAGAAATCTCAAACTTTTCTTTGTGTTTCCTTTTATTCCCTGAACTAAATATGTAAAGCCCATTCTATAATTCTGTGACTACAATTTTAATAATTTAACCATATTTAATTATTTATATTTATTCTTTAAATATAGAGAAAATAGCTGCAGAAAAGACAGCAATTCCTATAGAGAAAATAATTTGGATAGTCTGATGGAGGTAATCACAATTAGGTTCTTCATTAGGTTAATATTATATTTTTATGGGAAATTTGCAAAAAAGCCCCCACATCATACCTAAATTAGGTTATAATTATATTTTTTATCGGAATTTGCAAAAAAGCTCCTACATCATGCCTAAATTACAATAAAACTCGTACAGTATTGGCAAGTGCAAAAAAGACCCTATTTCATATCAGAATAGAATTTTGTTTGCAATTTTAGATGATGCAGGGGCTCTTTTGTAAATTTCCCTTTCTGTTTTTGTACTATGGTCAGGTGTTACTTTTTTCTATTATTTGAAGGGGGAAGAAACTTTTGATTTTTTTTGTAGAATTTGAATTTAACGTATTTAATATCAGGTTTTTGGGTGTAAAGCTGTTAATTAAGGAACCAAATTACAAATTTTCTGATTTTTTCTCCAAGTAATATTTGTCCTGACTTTTTTTTTAATTTTTAATTTTTACATTTTTGAAATAATTTTTGACAGACATCATCTTGATGACTTTGACGAGCTTCGGTCCCTTGGTAATTTAAGCTAACTTATAAGTTATAACTATAAAAAAAATAAAAATAAAAAATACGTTGCTTGAGATCTGTGCTGATTTTGTAAAGTAAGTTTTTTCTCTTTAGTATTTTAAAAGTCATAGATTTTTTCAAAAATATTATAAGTTTAAAGTAGGGTTTAGGGTAAAATGAGAAGATTTTGAGGTTTTATTTCTACCGTTCTTTTTAAACTAAAAATTCATTATGTTTTAAATTGTGTGCTTTTTTTTATCTTCAGTGCAAAGATGAACCTTGTATATTGTGGGTTTGAAAAATTGAAATAGAATGTTTTTGTTCAGTAGGTCATTAAAGAAGCTTGGATTGAAAGCTCTCACTAAGGTATCTATTGCATAGTATTTGATTCTTATTTATTTCCATTTTTATTCCACTAATTGTTGAAAAAGTAAAAAACGTGGTGTATGCTTTTATTTCTGGCGAACAATCATCCTTTTGTTATAAAACCCTAGATAAAAAAACTATTTGGGAAATTGTTGGAAATACAATAGGCAGATCATTTTGCAAAATTGCCGTTAATTTATTCTTGCTTTTAACTATTACTTTTTTTTCTTCTTAAAATGGAAATGTTTAGAACTAATCAGGTTTCTGGTTCTTGGTTTCTCACCTCTCCAAGTCATTTCTTTTTGTCTCTAAATTGAAAGCCAAAACCTGGTATTTATCATTAGTGCATTACCATTTGCAGTAAATATATATTTAATAAAAATAATCTACAAATATGATAAGAAATATATAAATTATAAAATGGTGTAAATGTTTATATAACGCATATTAAATCCTGCTACAGAACTAGAAGATATATATATATAATTAATTGTTTCGAAACTTGTCATTTCTGTCACTTGGTATATTAGATTGCATTGTTTTAGTTTTCATATTATTTTGCTATTTGGTAGAAAGAGGGAGAACTAAAAGAGACAGGAAATAAGCAGGTCGAGTTATGTTAAGATTGTTGGTTCAAAATATATAATTGGTGAGCTATTATAAAGCCAATACACAACATTTATTTGAGCCAATTTATCATTTTCTTACGAACAATTTATGTCAAAATAAACCCTGATTTTGCAAATCATCGCCGACCTCTTTTCCTGTGTCTCACACACCATCAATAATTTGTCTGAGACTGAAAGTGCTCCGTTAAGAATTAAATTTGGTTATTTGGATATTTTTGGGTTGCTGTTTGCTGTAGGTGTATTTTGTCAAATGTGATGTAAAGCTCAGTTGTAATTTGTGTAATTCAGGATAATTTGATGGTCATACCTTTCTTAAATATGATGTACATCTTTTTGTAAAATTGAGTAAAAATGATTATTGAGTTATTTATTTGATGTGTTTGTTGCTTATCAAAAAGATATTTTGACGTGTTTGTTGCGAATTGGACAATTTATTTAAAGTATAATTTTACCATATTACTGACTTGGCAAAATTTGATAAATAGATAAGAAAGATTATTTTTCTAAAGTGTGCTACTTTACTGGCACATGAATGTAAGAACTTAATTTAGGTTTTGAATTTGAATAGAATTGTAAGAAACGTGCCGGCCAAATATCAACTCTCTATTGATACATACACACTTTATAAATGGTTAGGATTAAACTACTCAAATCAACCAAATGCAGTTGTTGTGGGTTGAATTCTTCAATAAAGACTTAGTAGTCAACGTATGGAACCTTGTGGAGATAACAATTAACACGAACCCAATTCCCTTTCTTTCTCTTTCTCTTTCTCTTACCTGCCTGTCGCAAAACCCTTCGTTCACGCTGAGAATAAACACGAAGAATATGTCCTGAATGATGCTGAGCTGCATTCTTCCATGTAATATTCTATTCCCGTACGCAATTCCCGTTGAAATTTCAGCTCCTAATAAATATTTCCGTTTGTTTTTTGTCCTCGCAGATTTAGTTGAGTGGAGAATTCAACAAATTTTCGATCGATTTTGTTAATCGAGCTGGTAATTGAAGAGGAAGGATGTCAGGCCCGCTCGATAGATTCGCACGGCCTTGTAAGATTATATAATTTTTCGCCTCTTTGATTTTCTTTTGGAATTGCCCTGTTCTGTGTTTTTGTACTTTTATTGTGATTCAATTCATATCGATAGCTGGAAATTTCGAAGAATTGCGGACTTAGATAAGTATATTTACTGTCTAGCTCATTGTTCTTATAAAATTTTGGTCTCTGATTTTGGGATTTTAGCTTGTCTTCTCAATTCCTGACTTCCGTTTGTTAAATGGAGAATTGAGTCGTGCCTTTAGTGTTAGTATATCTATATTGATAGATTAAATTATATAATTGCCACCATAATTTGGGTATAATTCCTTTTATATCTCTTTTCCTTTCCATCTACTATTGCAGTATTGTGCATTTAATCTCCTCCTCTATTTCGTATTCTATCCATTACAAAATCCCCCAATTTCATCACAAACCCTTCTCAACCAACCAACTCACATACTTTTTTCCCATCCCAAAGCTCAGCAAGCTCATCAAGACCCAACGATAACGATATCGGACACGGACGACGACCGCGCCAAAGACCGCAGGAAAGTCAACTCGTTCAAGAAACGCGCGATCAACGCGTCGAACAAGTTCAAGCACTCGTTCCGGCGCCGCAGCAAGAAGGCCGCCATCGAGGACGTCAGAGACGTCGAAGAACTCCAGGCCGTCGACGCGTTCAGACAGGCTCTCAGGCAGGAGGAGCTGTTGCCAGCTCAGCATGATGATTATCACATGTTGCTCAGGTTTGTTGAAAGGATTTTTTTTTAGTTATTGTTGAAATTTGTGTATATGTGGTGGTTACGGTTTGTTAGCGTAGAATGGTATGTAGGTTTGTAATAATATTTTATGCAATAATGTTTAATTTAATTTTGGGGGAATTTCGTATTTAGTAATTTACCCTTCCATAGACCCAAAATATCGTATTTACCCTTAAAAAAATTAAATTATCGTATTTACACTTTTAAAGTTCAAAATATCGTACTTTCGGATAAATATGATGTTTTTTTGTATTTTTGAGAGGGTGAAGATGATATTTTGGGGTTATGGAAGGGTATATATGATGTTTTGAGTTCTTAGAAGGGTAAATATGAAATTCCCCCTTTAATTTTCGTCGGAATGCGTGCAATGTGGTATTTACGGGTTCTTAGCGTAGAACAATATGTAGGTTTATAAAACTTGTATATATGTACGTATTATGAAAATAGGTATTATAAGCAATAGATCCCTTTTGCATAATTCTTGATGCACATGATCAAATGATATTATTAGAATAATTCTTTTTTCTTTTTACGTTTTAGGTTTTTGAAAGCGAGGAAGTTTGATGTGGATAAGGCGAAGCATATGTGGTCCGAAATGCTTAATTGGAGGAGAGAATTTGGGACCGATACAATTGATGTATGTTCGAGTTTATTTCATTTGAAAGCCATATTTATTTTTCCTTTGGAGTGATAATTGAAGTCCCATTGAAGCTTCAATTGTGCTTTTAATTCCATTTAAATTTAGCCTCAATTTGCTATACAATTAAGTGGTGCAATTAGATACAAATTAACCCCACTACACAATTGCTATTGATTCAATTTGAATTTCGTTCATTTTATACTTAAATCAAATTAATTTCTTATAGGAATTCAATTACGAAGAGGAAAGCGTAGTATTACAATACTACCCCCAATTTTACCATGGAGTTGACAAAGAAGGGCGACCCGTTTACATAGAATTGATAGGCAAAATTGACACCACAAAACTATTGCAAGTCACGACAATTGACCGGTACATAAAATTAATTTTATATAGTATTAATTCTATTCGAGTCCTTTTGAATAATAGATGGGCTTTATTGTAAGTTAACAAGGATTTTTTTTTTTTTTTTTTTGCTTTTAGGTACGTGAAGTATCATGTGAAGGAATTTGAAAGATGCTTTAAAGAAAGATTTCCCGCTTGTTCGGTTGCCTCTAAGAAACACATCGATTCTTGCACCACCATATTAGATGTCCAAGGCGTGGTAAAATAATATTTAATTATTCAATTTAATAAACGAGAAATAAGAAATAAAGTTAATTAGAGGAGAAATTTCCATGTTTTTCTTAAACATTTGAGCAATATTTGGAATCAACAATGTTTGGTATCGTTTCTCGCAAAGTTAGTCATAGAGTTTTTTCAGTTTTGCAAAATAGGGTTTGATTAAGCGTATTGTTTGTTTTGATTTTGTGAATTAGGGTTTTAAAAACTTCAACAAGAATGCAAGGGAGCTTATCATGCGTCTTCAGAGGATCGATAATGACAATTATCCAGAGGTAATTAATAAATAAAAAGCAAAAAACTAGATTAATAAAAAAGGAAATAGAACAACAAATTAATACCATCACCAAATAAAACAAAAAAAATTACTCAAAAAAAGAATTCAAATTTTCATTATCATCGATTGTACTACTTTGTACGGCAGTTTACTTTATTTATTTATTTATTTATTTTTATATTTGCAGACATTATGCAGGATGTATATTATAAACGCGGGCTCGGGTTTCAAAGTACTATGGAGCACCGTAAAATCATTTCTCGATCCAAAAACTGCTTCTAAAATTCACGTGAGTCATTTAACATCAAAAAATTAAAAAAAAAACAATAAGAATTATAGTTTTGGATATAATATAAGAAGGTTCTTTTTGTCATTTTTAGGTATTAGGTGGTAGATACCAGCAAAAATTGCGTGAAATCATCGATGCAAGGTTATAACAATGTACTTGTATTATTTATTTATTTTGGGGGTGAATTTAACTCCTTGAATAATTATTATTTTTCCTTAATTTTTGAATGATTTGACTTGTTTTTAGGGATTTGCCGCAATTTTTTGGGGGTGAATGTACATGTGTGGATTTTGGAGGGTGTATTAATTCTGATAAAGGCCCTTGGAAGAATCCTGATATTTTGAAGGTATTTATATGGCTAAAATATACGGGATGACTAAAAATACTGTGGAGTGTATTTGAGTTCTCATACTATATATACATGATAAATGAGATTTCTCTCTCCGGAATTTAATTATTTTATTTGAAACGGATGAGATATCTAGAGCATATAAACTCAAATACTCTCAAGAGCATCTTAGCCATCCGCTCTTTCTCTACATCTATCATCTATGATTATATATATATATATACACACATTAATAAATTGTGTGTAATTTGGCCTTAAGTGGGGATTTTTTGGGACTTAATTACTAATTATTATATTATTTTGACAAGATGGTGCGTAACGGTGAAGCAAATTACTCAAGGCAAATAGTCACCATCTCAAGCACCGATGGAAAGATCATAGCATACGCCAAACCATCTTTTCCAAGGGTATCAATCAAACTATATATGAACATCTCATCATAATTATTCGTCTTTAATTATTAATATTTTATGAAAATTGTTGTGGTTGGTTGACCAGGTCAAAAGGAACAGTGGTGAATCTACAGGTGAGTCGGGATCCGATGTGGAAGAAGCGAGCTCTCCTTTTGGAATAAATAGCCCCATGTTAAACCCTAAATTGACTCCTGTTCATGAAGAGGTACTACTCTTATGTTGTATTAACAAATGTATAGTGTTGATTATTTTTTCAATATGATATGACAAACGATAGATTTGTTGACATATTTATGTAATATAGAAAGTAAAAAAATAAAAACAAATAAATAGTATCAATAATGTTAGTAAGATATCTCATGTGCATTCTCTAGCTTCTAAGTCTAAATATAAAAACAAAAAAGTCATTTCGTTCTCTCAATACAAAAATTAAAGAAATCTTATAATAACAATAATGAAAATGATAATATTAATAATGAAAAAGAAAATAATAATATTAATAATGAAAAAGCAGGCAAGATTGGCAGCAATGGCATCGACATCTCAAACACCAATAATCGACAAAGTCATCGATTCAGGATCAGGATACAACAGCGCTTCTTCATCAAGTCCCCGATTAAGGCATTCTCACACTTTTGGTACACTTTTGATTTGTTTTATCATAATGTTCAACAAAAAAAATTGTCATAAAACTCATAGCATTCTAACTAATAGATCAATTTACATACTCATTTAGGTAAATTCGCGTTGGCCAAAAGACCGTCCAAAATGCCTTCTTCAATAATCCGAGGAGTCAAATCTCAAACCCTAACATGGGCCACCGTTTTTTTCGTTAGCCTCTACACGGTCGTTCGTACCGTCACAACCAAACTCTCCAAAACCCTACCCACAAAAAACAATAATAATATTATATCAGAACACGAAAACAATATTAATGATAATATTATCAATAATAATAACAATGGTGATGATGATTATCAACTGAGGCCGCCGTCTCCGTCGCCGAACTACACGAACTCAAAAGTGTTGGATTTGGTGGTGAAGAGAGTCGCGGAATTGGAGGAGAAAGTGCACATTTTGCAAAATAGACCCTCTAAAATGCCGAATGACAAGGACGAGCTGCTCGAGGCCTCGGTTAAGAGAGTCGACGCGTTGGAGGCCGAATTGATCTCCACTAAAAAGGTTACAATTTTGAAAAATGTTGAATATTTTTATCCAAAATGCTGCACAACATGACCGAAAAGTATTTTTTTTTTATTCAAAATATTGTTTTTTAATTGGTCATATTCAATTGCAATATTTGCACTGTAAACCCTGTCGGGATGCCGTGGGGCTTTTTGGTCATGTTGTGTGTAGCGTATTTGCTATTTTTATGAAATTTAGGGCTTAGTTGAATTTGAAAAGTTGAATTGAGTAGTTGGTGCATATGGATATGATGAATATGCTATATATCATACATGGATTTGTTATGTTTTAAGAGTTCTATGTGGTTAATTATAGTATCATTTAGAATCAATTTGTAGAGTTGAATTTTTGTTATTCTAAACTCGGCAGCATTTGTAGGCTCTTCATGAGGCTCTAATGACACAAGAAGAATTGCTTGCATATATTGATAGACAACAGGATGCCAAGTTCCGTGTAAGTTGACCTCTATTTCTTTTTTATTTTGTTTTTTTATTGTTCGAATAAAAATTAAACTCATTTTAGCTTGCAATTGAATTTATTCTTTTTTTTCTGCAGAAAAAGAAATGCTGTTTCATTTGAGATATTCTCCATCGGACTTTTCATTTGTAATGTGCCGATGGTGTTTTTGCGTGTGTTGCATGATGTGTAAATTATATGCGTATTTAATATGTTTTTTCAAACTTAAAAGTTTGTAATAAGTGTCTATAAGTTCTTTTGTTTTTCTGCTTGTATTTTCAAGTGAGATCTTGTATATATTTTCGAGTGAGATATAACACTAGCAAATAAGAAGTGTGGTGTGAATATGGAGCAAGGAAAGTTTTGTTTTGACAATTCGATGGCTTTTATGAATGTTTGTTAGAACATAATAGACAAGAATCAATTAATTTTATTGTATGGTTCATTTATGGATGTTTATTTATTCTCTCAATTGCTCAAATTCATTCATTTTGATCATCTGTTTAATATAAGTTGGTGTTGAATGATAATTCGACATGCTTATCACGAGATATTTAAATGAGAACTTTTTAAATTAACAATAAAAAATCGTGAGAAAACAAGAAAATAATATATGATATAAAAGAAGGAAAAAGTCAGAGCTTGCATCCCTAAATAATCATACAAATTCAAGAAAAAAACAATATTATCAATTTTATGTTAACTTGCTTATTTACATATTTCTAATTTTTTTTCATTTGAATACCATAAATGACAGAGAATTTTTTTTAAGTGCATACTGAAGTAGATCGATGACAGCGGCAGCATATAAATTTTAACAAGTTATAGATCACCAAGTAAGTTTCATAATTTTGCCGAATTTGATCCAAATCAAATGGTGTATTGTATCATGACGAATTATATTAATATAATAACATCACTATTTGAATTTTCACACATTGTCAATTTTCACACATTGTCAACATTTTTCAGTTTTCCCCATCATCTCGTTCTAAAATTTAACACTTTTTTGGATATAATTTTAAGCATTCATAAGAATTTAACATTTGCTAGATTTAGTTGTGAACAAACGTTTGCTGAATAGTTTATACTAGCATATAATCATCCCATTTTAATTCTCTAATGAGGATGGTGCGTGTAACAGAAATGAATGCATTTATTGTTCCACATCATGCAATTTTAGCATTTTGTTTCATGCGGTGTCACTTAGGAACCCATTGTGTTGGATTTCAATTGATTTATCTTATAAGCATGTAGCTCGAACCAATTGTGTTGGATTTCATGTGATTTATCTTATAAGCAATTTCTACTACATATTTTTAATGCTGTTCAGAACTGAAGAGGCTGGACTTATTAAGCTCCCTTTTGGCCCATTAATTCCTTCTGGAAATCTAAGGAAGGAATCTTCTTTTAATTTACTCAAACTACCAGAAGTCCAGAATGTTCTATACGGTCGATTTCCCGTTCCAAACTCCAATTTGCGACAATCAATCCAAATAATACAAGTCTTTTTTTTTTTTTTTTTTTCATTTTGGGTAAAATTTTAGTATTTCTGGTGTCAATGATTATGCAACTTAAAATGTAATGAAATTCTAAAACAGAAAGAAACCAGATCATCATAGTTGAGCTCACATTAAAACCTTCTCATCGGGAGAAAAAATGTGCAAGCTTCTCAACAATTTAAACTCAAATTACTCAACTCAAACCATTAACTAGACACACACATACTCATCAAAACTAGCAAAAACACTAACCCTTCCAACCAAATTCGTAGAATTGATACCAAAACAGAACAGACATCACCTTCCTTCACAGGGATACTTCCCTGGAATGCTTCATTCAAACAACCAAACAAAAACTAAACCAAGAAGAAGAAAATCAAAGAAACCAAAATCCAGCAACAAACTCAAGCACCAGGCGCAGCATCCTTAGGGCGGCTCTGCAGATACCCTCCATACTCTCCAGCGTAATCCTTCACACGGGAAGCCGTATCCAGAATCCTACTGCGCGCATAATCAACCCGGTCAGATCCAACCGGGTGGCGCCCGCTGAAGTACTTGTACATCCAGGTAGCTCCCGCAACGGCCGCGACTCCGACGCCGCAGAAGGACAGGAACCCGGCGACGGCGACGAATATCACGAAGACGACCGGGACCCATATCGGGCTGGTCAGGAGCAGGATCGGAGCGAGGAAGATGAGAGCAGTGATGGTGCCGGTTAGGGTTACGCCGGTCAGGAGGAGAAGAATCCCGCCGGAGACGACTAGGGTTAGGAAGCCGACGAGCTGGGTGGAGTTGGGGCCGTGGTCTTGCAGGCGGCGGAGGAGCGACTGGTGGTCCGGCATGGCGGAGGAGGGGCTCGGCTGAGATTAGGGAGGTTTTTAGGGGTGGAAGTGGAAAATGGTGAGATATGGGAAACAGAGAAGGGGTTGGATATAAAAAGAGGTGACACGTGGAAGGAGGGGAGGACACGTGTGAGCTGGAGGGAGTTAGGATCGGACGGCGGAGATTTGTTTGGATAAGGAGGGAAAGGACTAGTAAAATGGTGGATAGACCTGGTTTATCTTTCTGGTTTCTTCTGCATGATAGTTTGATTGGGTAATCTTAATCTTGGAAAAAGATAAACAAACCATTTTTTTTTTTTGAATGAATGAAAAACAAACATTTTTTTAGTTTTTTTTTTCTTAAAATGTTTCAACAATTTGAAGTCAGCAAAAGGTTAATATTTGAAATTTTAAACCTAGCGAATTACTCTCCAAACAAATTGATTACAATTAAACATTTTAAACTATTACAGATTTTAGTTCGTTCATCAACTTGAAAACCTACTTGCCTGGTTTCATTTCTTCAATTATAATTGTAGCATTAAGATGTTCGACACAAGAGCGTAAAAGAAAATCAAAATGTTCTTCCTAACATATTTTCAATGAAAATAAATTGTCATTCCAAAAATTTCAGCCATTTGATTGTCAACTGAAATGCGTCAACCTAATATACATGATACATGTCACTATTTATTTCAACTTTCAACTAAACCACTCTTGGTGCTTTTAAGAAAAAGGACATTATACTACTTGATAGGATTTTCTTGTTGTGCAACTGCAACACTACACTTTTTTTTAAACAATATGTAAAACAGAAAAGAAGTATATGAAATCAAAAAATAATATACAAAATATAATTTTGAAAAGATTCTATAAATAAAACACTTCTTTTCCCTTGAAACAATATATAATGAAAAATAATATGTAAAATAAAAAAAAAGTATATAAAACAATAGATATAAATAAGAAATAGTCTATAAAAACACAAAATAGTATATATTAAAACATTACATAAAATGCAAAAATAATGTATTTGATAACTGTTTTGTGTATGTTGCATACATTTTTTTAGAAATAATATGTATATATGACGCATAAAAAAATCATGTCGCACAAATGCTTTTCCCTTGGAAAAAAAAAATAGTTATTTCTTACCTCATGCACAGTTTCTCTTTAATAACCAATAAAAGGATTGGTCAATTACTTACAGTTAAATAACAATAAATTTCTCACCACATAATTACAAATTATTATGTTTTTTTTTTTTGCACATTCAAGCGCACATAAAAGTAAAAATAAATACAATAGAACTATGATTATCTATTATATCTAACTCAAAATTACAACATATACATGAACGTAGATTGCTCCTGATGCCATTTACATTTCGTCACCGGCCTTCAAAATATTGAATAGTTAATCCATTTGGAAACCAAATTTCTTGATTTTCAAGTTAATGGCAAGATTTGAGTACAGTTTACATAACATCTGCGTAAATCAGATAAAAGAATAA
The DNA here is from genome assembly GCA_027726005.1 of Juncus effusus. Taxonomy (NCBI): domain Eukaryota; kingdom Viridiplantae; phylum Streptophyta; class Magnoliopsida; order Poales; family Juncaceae; genus Juncus; species Juncus effusus. The sequence goes on along the minus strand of CM050890.1, from coordinate 10,072,410 downwards.
AATTAATATGGTTCATAAAATAGATAAATTCAACGAATATCAATATCGTAATATAAGGTTCCAATGCAAGTATTATAGAACGTAATAAGAACTCATTTTCCAATAATATTGATATTATACCTTATCCGCATCAAATATTCCATTTTAAGATTCATCAGTTTTCTGAGATTCCGAAACTTGTTGTGTGTTCATCCTGTTTCTTAATTCTTCAAAAGCTTTCATACTTTCCGCATCAAAACCTCCTGCAAACTATAACCCACAAAAATAAATAAAAAGGATTAATTTCAAAAAATAATTACAAAATTTTATATTCTAAATTTAAAAAACAATAAAATATTATACCTGATGAACTCTAAAGGCAAATCGGACTCCTTGAAGCAGCAAAAATTCTCGGTTGGCTTCTTTTTCTGTACCATTCATTGCATCCAACTCAGATGCGACTCTCATCATATACTTTCTCGCCAATTGGACCGATGATAATTTAATCTAACCAATAAAAAATAAAATGCACATAGTTAAATAACTAGGTCAGTCTTATCTTAAGTATCAGAAAAATAATTCAATCTTTACATATGTGTGATGTAATACTATCAGACCATTACTGTCATTTTCTTTTTTGAAGTAACTATCACTGTCATTTAACTCAAAAAATTTATTGTTATTTGGACCAAATAAAAATATTTTACCTTGCCAACCACGCCTGTGTCTGCTAACCAATTAACTGGTATTCCAAACTCCCTATATCGTGACATGGCCATATCTCGAGTCCTTAATAGTGCATAAACGCTCTGTTCCACTCTGAAATCATGAAATAATATTAATGAAAAACATATATATGAAAAGATGATTTTTATTTCTTTTATTTTTGTTAATAATGTCTTACTTTTCGAGCAAGGAGTACATCTTTTTAAGCGCGGGTTCACATGGTATCTTAGGGTCATCTACAAAGGTTGAAACTCTGTTTTCTAATTTCATCAAGTCTTGGTATTCAAAGGCGGCTTCTCTCAATGCATCTGTTTTACCCTCCGGCCAGTCAAAATGCTTCAAAACCGCTCTTTCATCAACCTACAAATAAAATCATGCTTATATGGTGAAATTAAGTATAATTAAAATTTAAGTAACTTTTTATGATTTATGGAGGGAAAGATTTTCCTTTTTTTAAAAAGTACCAAGAATGAGAGTTCTTCATCTAGCCAATTCACAAATGTGACAAGATCTTCTATGTCTGAAAAATTTGCGGCTCGAACTTCACTCGCCAAGGAATTGACAAAATCACCTTGTGTTTCCACATCAGCTTTCACCTAAAAAGAACAACATTATATTAATAATAACAATAATAATATAATACCAACAATTAACAATAATAACAACAACAACAACAACAATAATTCTTACAGCTAGAAGGAAAGTCGATCGGTTCTCAATCTCGCCAATCATATTACTCCTCACATCAGCCACACTCGAACTACCACCAGATCCAACCACAGTTCCATCCTTCTTCACCTCCCTTTTCATCAGCGTCTGGTAAAACTCGACCAACTCTGGCGCCCTATGCACCTTATCTCCGCTACCGCTGACTCTAAGTCCGCCAGGCGGCGGTGGCGGTGGAGGTGGACCTCCGCCTGGTCGAGGCGGAGGTGGTGGCGGCGGAGCTCCGGGAGGCCGGGGTGGTGGTATACCACTTGGAGCAGATGGATTTGTATTGGTGCTGGTACTGATACTGGTACCGGATGATTTTGGGGGTGGGCGAGGGGTTCTTGGAGGACGTTTTTCTATATGAGCGAGTTTAATCTTGCTTACTACTGGACTACTGAGATTTGAGTCTGGGGTTTGTTCGCCTGGATTTGTGGAGGGGGAAATGAGATTTGTGAAGGGGGAAGTGGGAATAGTAGAGGGGGAAGTGAGAATAGTTGAGGGGGAAGCAACATGAGGCATCACTAGGACCCCGACCTTCTCTTTTATTTGGGTTAGTTTTGGGGGTAAGAGTGGAGGTTTGTCCAATCCACCGAACCTGCATATGAAAAGAGATATATGATTGTTATGGCATATTGATATTCGTTGAGTTTATGAGTTTGTTACTCATTCGAAACTGTTGGTTGCTACAAATTTAATTTTTTATTTTTTTTTGTTCTAACTAGGATTATAATATAGCCCTTGGACAATTCTTCAAACATTATCCTACTAAAATAATGCAAAAACCTTTGCGTTCTGGCTTGCTCTGCTTTCTCCTTGATTGTCTTTTCCCTCTCGGACGCCAATTTATGCCTATCTTTATATGAAGGATACTTTTCCTCTGCAACTCCTTCCATTGTCTTAGACATCAATTGAAACGACACCCCCACATCCTCATCATCATTCTCTCTCTTCCCGAAACTCGTAATCGCCATCCCATCCCCCGCGTTTCTCAACATAAGTGCCTCCAACGGCCCTCTCGCCTTAAAACTAGTCCTCTTTGGCGAACTACTCCCAATAGATCTAGTCGGTGAGGCAACATAACTCATATCATCCTTATTCTTCCCCCATTTCTTGAACTTCTGAATGAAACTCGGCCTCTTACTCAACGAACTAAATCGACTAGAAGAGCTGTCAATCGAGGCATTGTCAAAATCCTCACTATCGAGAGAGGAAACACTTTCTAGATCTGTGTCGCCTTGGCCTCGTTCAGATCCGGCGTATTCTAGCATGAGTTGTTTTGCTCGCTCTTGAGATTTGGGGCTTAGGGTTTTGTTTAGATCACGAGCAGAGATTCTGCCCGAAGGGTTTTGGTTGTTACGGAGCTCGAAGCGGAGACAAGCGTTGACCCAACGGAGATAGACAAGTTCCTCCACTTCGCTGAATCGGTTCATTTGAAGTCCTTCGACTTGTTTTGAGAGATCTGAGTTTGCCTGTCTTAGCTTGCTTATTTCTTCTCTTGCACTTGCCACCAATTCATTCTGTATAAAAAAAAAGGACAATAAAAAATTGATAATATTTTACTTTCTAAGGAATTTTTAGGTGAGATGAAAAATAAAGAAATATTATTACTTGTCAGTTCCCATATCTAATTTGGTTTGAGATGTTCCTATTTAAATAAGTCCGATTTGTGATAAACAAGTAGGTTAAGAGTGTCACTGATGCAATTCTGGCAGTTCCATTTTTCTATTAAGTAGTTAGCTTAGTATAATTAAACATTGGTATAGATTTTAGAACGGTTTTCATGTGATTGTTGGTATAGATTTACAACGGTTTTCATGTGACTGTTGGTAGACCAAGTAGAGACAAATAAACATGGGACTACAGATATAAACACACAGTCTATGATTGTGTCCTACTACTCACAGCCACACAATAGAATGTGGCCGATAATAAAAATAATGGGTCTTAAAAGAAAAAAAACCAAAAAAAAAAAAAATTGTTAGCAAATATGCTATCTTTAGGCCTAATCATACCCTACATATCATATAGGAGTTTTAGTGGTCAACCACATCTAAGAATGTTATTTTTGGTTCATTCAGTCCATAAAAAAACAAAGACCACTTTTGTGAGCCAGACATATTATTATACTTGATATTAACATGATAAAATTATGGTAAACTCAATCTGATGAATGGGTGTAAGACAATGTGTACCAAGAGATTGTGGGTTAAAATTCCAACAAACTCAATTTTTTATAATATCTATTTAGTAAAATCTCTCAACCCATGAAATATGAGTCGAATCTAAAAAAAATATTATGGTAAAGCACATTACTTGAAGAAAATTATTTTTACTAATTATTCCACAAATATATAATAACTTCAATTCCAACAAATTAAAAAGAACAATTAATAACATCTCATACCTCATTCATATCTGCAAAATTAAGAGCCTTGGTTTCCGCAGCATCAAGCTTGACCACGAGCTCTCTTTTCGCATGTTGCAACTCTTTGTTCTTCCTCCTCAACTCCACAACCTCAATTTCAAGGTCTTGGAAATTCTTCATCTTCTTTCCCATTTCCTCATCTCTCTTCGCTAGTTCTGCTTCCTTCTCCTGAAGCCCCGTCACTTGTTGTTTCAGCAAAATCAGCGACCCCTTCGTTTGGCTCGCTTCTTGTTGTATCTGCTTCTGCATCTGCTTAATCTTCCCTCTTGCCGCCTCTAGTTCTCTCTTCACAACCTCGCCCCTCTCCAATTCTTCATTCAACTTCTTCCTCTCGGCGTTTAATGAGTTTATAGTTATGTTCAACATGTCGATCTCTACTTGCTTGATTTTGAGTTGTTTTTGCAACTCAAAGATATCGGACTCTTGCTCCTTCAACCCGTAGTATTCGAGCAATTCTCCTTCGAGTTTCACCTCTCTCTCTTCTAATACTTTTACCAAATTGCGAAGGCGTTCTAATTCGGACGCGTTATTTGCCATCTCAATGTCATATTGGGAATTGGGTTTTATATCGAATTTGTCGTTTGGTAAAGGGAGGTCGATTTCGCCTGAAAAGAGGCTTTCGATTTCTTCATCTATTAAATCGGTATTGAAGTCGTTTTCATTGGACGCGCTTATTAAATTGCTTATTGTTTTAACTTCTTCCTCTTCTTCCTCCTCTTCAACCTGGATTTAATAAAAAGTAAGAACTACATCTACGAAAATTCTCACTAATGAAAAAAATTCTGGACTTAAAAAAGAAGACTTATAAATCAACATACATGTTCCTTATCATCAAAATCACAATCCCGCTCTGTTTGCTCTTCTTCTGGCTTCGGTTTTGCATCGCCATTTTCTAAAAATCACAACAAGCCAAGTTAGAGAATCACAAATTAAAACATCAATCTCAATTACAATAAGAAATTGCTAATATTAAGCAAGAGAAAATTATCAGGTGCAAATTTACCTGAGGGTTTTACAGGAGGCGGCCTTGAGCAATTAACTTGGCGTATTGTATAGGCAGCAACCGAGGCCGCTACAACACAGCCTAACCTAACAATCATGAATCCAATGTTTCTTTCTCCCTTCACTCATCACTTCTCAAGTTTTACAAATTTCTATGTAAAATCTAACAATACTAATAAATTGACAATAAAAGAGAGGATAGAGTAGAAAGAGCAAGTGTTATATCATTGGTATCTTATCAAGTCAGAAGACTCAGAAAGATATCTGACATGGAAGAAGATAAAGAAGAAACAGGTCGAAGTCTCTCTACTTTCTCTCTCTCTTTTTCGCTCTCACTCTGTCTCTAGTTGGAGCAGGGGAACACCACCGGATTTTGTGGCTAGCCTTTTCGACTGTGTGGATATATTGTAGGAGATTTTTCAAAGCCTCTAATTTATTGCGAAATTGAAAATAAATCCCTCTATTTAATTAATTTCCTTCTTAGTTATAGTAAAGATGGTTAGTAACTAACTTATCATAGCAAAATTTAGTTGAAAAAAATATAATATATTCAACTTGAGTAATATTTGTGTTTAGTTGAGTTAACATAGTTTGGGAAAATGTGAAATTTCTTGAATAGTGGAGGGGATGATATTCAATTTCGCCATAATATAGGGGCTCTTGTGACTTTGTCTACATTATGGTGTTACGAATTATCTTGTGTGATAGACTGTGTTTTCACATCCCATCATATTTAAGCGTCCAAGAAACAAACATAAATGATGACAAAGTTTTTATACGCCAATGTGAGTAGCTAAGAATGAAAAGAGATATTGCTTCCTTCCCTCCATTTGCCAAGAAAAAGGAGAGAACTTTTTTCTTATCATACATCTTAAAACCTTGCATGATAATCACAATTTACAATGACATATTCAATTTTTATATGTAAATATCAATTTGAGTATGTAATTTATTAGTACATAAATTTCAGTATGTGAAAATATATGTATATATTTATGGGAAAATATACAGTGGTAATATAAAAATATTATATGAATTAAATACTTATACATTACACGACATTATATTCATTTATTCTAGACTTGCATAAGTTCCAGGACTGTTCTAGCCAAAAATATGAATTAAACTATCTGAAATTATTTTATAGTGATTTTGTCTACCAATATTTTTTTCTTGATGAGTCATGTTGTAAAATTTAAATAGTTTTATTTTCTGTAATCCGTAATTCCATTTTGAAAACAACTGGAGATGAGATGGCTAAGGCTGTTCACATAATTTGGTGGTTGTTGTGGGCTGGGGTTTTAGGGGAAAAAAGGGCTCGAGATGTCTTTTAATTGTCAGCCATTAGCTTATTGGATAAGAAAGACAGGGACCAAACAGAGTCCAAATCTCTCGTCATTATGGTGTAAATGTAGTAAATCAGTTTGCCATACATGATATGATGTTCCTTAATTGTTAACAAGAAAAAACATTTAGAAGGCCAAGGGACATGTTTTGCCTAATTTTCTCATAAAAATAATTTTTTTTGTATTTGATAATTATTCGGATTCGGATGCTATCTAAATTTGTTTCTGGATCTGTCTACTAATTAAATTTTTTTTTGTCTGGATTACCCTTAAAAATGGTTCCAGATCCGAATTCGGTTATAAAGGAATCCGAGATTTTTAATCGGATCTTGGTCTATTACCGTTTATGGATACAGCACCAATTCGGTTTGGACTTTGGATATTTATCCAACCCATTGACACTCCTACTTATCAGGCTTAATTCTAATGACACGTGAAGTAATATAAAACCATTAATTAATTAAAAGAAATTGTATATTATTCACACCGTAAATACCTAATTTACACAAACATATTAATTTGTACACAAATTGTAAGTTTCTTAAGCCCCAAATTTATCTATAAACAAAATGAAATTCCCAAATCCCACACTACAGTATTTTTGTTGAAGCACAAAATACAGTAAACACTATAATTAGATAGACAAATTTCGTGAGCCGATTATTTCACAAAATACATTTCACAATATATGCTACTATAAACAACCACAGTTTTTCGCTTAGTAAAATTGAAAACTGAAATTATTACTTATGTTGCAGTTTCTTTGTCTTAGCAAATTCAGATGCAGCAACATCATTTACCACCGAGACTCGGTTCGCATTCCACCAATTGCCTTTCTTCTTGTTCTGCTTTTCTCTCAACATTATGAGCTCTTTTTGCATTTCACGTATTTGATTTTCATCCTCCGTAATTTTCATCTTGAGCTTATTTATTTCATCTTCTTGCCAGAGGAGTTTGTCTATTTTTTCCTCATCTACTTTCATCTTCTTTTTGAGTTCATTGATATCTGATTGCTGCAAAAGTAGCGCATTTAAAATTTTAGTGACAAACTAAATTTACATGTTTTTGTGAAAAATAACTAATGTGAATTTGTATTCAACAAATTTTGTTACATAGATACATGTATAAGTTCTCCTTAAAAATGTTAAACTGAATCTCATAATATCATGCCGTTTTGATGCATAAATGTTAATATTTCTCTTAAAAACACCTTGTTAATAAAAAAAGAAAAAAAGTTTTACTAACTTTGCCAAAAAAAAAAAAATAATACAAATTTACCTGAGAACCGAGTTTCGCCATTTTCTCCTGGAGTTCTTTCAGGCAAGCATTCAACTTCTCCATTTCCAAATCCTTTTCCTCTTTCCCTTTGTCCATTGGTTTATCATCATGTTTCTCTTCATCAGAATCAGTTATACCATATGGAGGTAACGAAATTGGAAGGGGAACTGTAGTGCTAGATTCCACCTAAAAAAGGGGGAAAAGGAAGAATAAATAAATATATTAGCCTCCTTTTTATTTTTTTGATGAATTTGTTTTATCTTTTATTGAAGTATGGTTCTTTAGAAATAAATAAATTGAGCGATGCACCTATTGAAAACAAATTAGACAAGGTTATGAGTAGATTATATTTTATAAGCTTAACCGAAAACTAAATACAAAATAGAAGTACACAAAGAATAGCAGCTTGTTATAAAAGCAAAAACATAAAAAAAAACAATAATAATTTACAATCAATGATGATAAGTAAACATTGGCCTTACATGTTCATAAAAAAAAAACATTGGCCTTACACGTTTATCTTTATTAATTTCTGATAACTCATCATTCTCCTTGATCTCTCTTTCTTCAAAATCCACCATGATCCCCATGTTTGCAGATTGAACTAAAAATTCATAATTTTTTTATTGGATCTATTGTACAAGACAAATTTAGGCTAGTAGATATGTTAATACAAAAAAATATTCAACTTTTTTCCTTTGATAGAACCAAAAAAATTACTTGAAATATCCATGTTGGATCATAAAAAAGTTTCCATATGAAAAGGAAAAGGTTGTAAAGTAGAGTCTATTTTGCACCAAATCCTAAATTATTTACAAAAGATCAAAGGCAAAAGAAATAACTTGTACAAGCTGAATCAAATAATGATAATTAGAATTGGAGTAAGAAAATTAAATTTGAAATTCACCTGATTGTTTTTTCCCACGTTTATCCAGAAGTCGTTTAAATCCATAGGCACTAGCAGCAACCACGGCGGCGGCTGTGAAACTGGCCATCACAACTACATGTTTGTCTCCTAATTCTCTGTCCATTTTCAACCCTTTTAATTTATCTCTCAATTAATGATACCTTTAAAGAACTTGTTTTGAGATTAGTCTAAAAATGTTGTGTAAGTACAAGAAGAAAACCAATGAGCTTTATGGGAGTATAAAATACATACTTGGGGGAAAATCAACAGAATTTCTTTTTCTAAATATTATTTTAGTTATGTAGGGATATTTGATAAATGTCCTCTTTTAATGAGAATTTTACAAAAATCTTTGTTATTACCAGTTGCATAAGTACCCTACAATATTGTAAATGTATATTGCAATCTTTAATCAAATACCTCCTTTTCTCATTTATTTTTCCTACATTTAAAAGTTTTGGAAACATCTTTGATCTTTCAAACATGCTTCCTTTTTCTTACCACCTCTTTTAAAATCTCATTATACTCACAAACATTAATTTGTTAATATAATTATGAATATTTTGACAGTGAAGAATGTTATGACATGAAAGATTCAATATTCTAGAAGCCCTTTTTGTAATTTAGTGATATAATGGGGGCTTTAGCATATGATGAAATAACTAGCCTTAATTTGATATCAATTATAAAAAAGAGTTTGAAAAACCAATGATACTTTAAAAATATTTATCACATGGTCACCTATCGTGTGTGGTTGATTTTGAAAATCATTTACAAAGATCACCAGCTCAGTATATGCTTATAATTTATAAATGTATTTAAAAAAAGGTTGAAACAAATGGCATTTGAAGTTTGAACACATTTTTTTTTAATTAAAAACAGCAGTTGGAAAATATTTATGAATTCATTTTGGCCTATATATTATTTCTTTTATATAAATAACCAGCTTAATATCTATCTCCAACTTAAATCTCACCAGCATATCATGTAGTAAATTAATAATGATGAAATAAAATTAAAATTGTACAACAGTACAAGCGCTCGAAGTTATCATGCATGCCACCACCACTAGGATAGCCTAGCGGTAAGGTACTCGCTCCATCTTTCTATAGGTGAGGGATTCGAATCTCTCGTCTTGCAGGATTGATTTAAAATTATAGATGATATATGAGTTACCTTAAAGAGAACGAAGCAGATGATCGTCTGTAGTTCTTCCTCATTTTTTTTTTGAAGTTATCATGCATGTCATAACTTGAAAGTAAAGATTATTTTTCCTCAAAACAAGACTAGAACTTTTTTTTCATCATACATTCTAAAGTGTATTTGGTTGATTTTGGTGAGAGATATGTTGAAGATGACTACCAAACACAATTTTAATGGTAAATTGAAATTTTCTTCCACGCAACAACCGAAGAAAAAGAAAAAAATATCATCACTGTCCCATTTTGTTGGATTAACTTAGATTAAATAAATATATACCATCGACTTGGAATGCGCTTATGCATTCACATTGCCATTTTTCTATCTTCAAACAGAAAAAAAAAATGTATAAATGATCCGAAACTGCTGGATCCAGAAAGATAAGTTCGTAAATCGTAATATCATCCATTTCAAAAGCCATTAATTCTGATATAATCCATTTCATATGGAATTAGTCATGCCAATTTTTAGGTCACGACTGTTTCTGATTATTCATATTTCTGGTCAATTGGTTCTCTGAGTGAGCGTGAGCGGGTTTAGTCGATTCGAACCAGTTGGACTATGAATCTTTTTTAAGACATTTTTGGTACCCATACAGAAGATTAATATTGATTAAAATTTGGGAATTACATATCTCTTACTAATCTTAGAAGCTTAACCTAAACCCTAATTGAATGTAGAAAATGAATTAAAAATGAATGTAGAAGATTTGGGAATTACATTTATATTCTCCCACAATTGTAGCTCAGCGACAGCCGTAGTTGTGGTCACATGCGGGCTCTCCTTTAATAATAAGATCATGTTGCAGTCAAACATCAAAAATAATGGGGGTGCCATCCAAGTCGTTTCATCTGGTTTTCCTATTCTCACCCAAAAACTGCGTGATGAAGGGTCTCAGTGGCTCCCAAAATGTCATTTTCCTTTTATTTTATTTGGGCCGGATTTGAGTCCATTTTGTGTTTGGGTTTTATTTTATTTAGTTTGGGCTGAGTCTGTTTATCCGACCCAACGTGGTGAGAAATAAAAAATATTGTGATGTGGTGTTTTATGATTTTAACACCATTCAGCATTAACCAAAGAAGTTGCATGATCCATGATTAATATCATGATGCAATTATATACATGTATTTTTTTTATATAGAAAATGCATCTGATTGGGATCCACATCGCTTAATATTTTGACTTCTCTATGTAGATCATGACAGCACATCTTTTTAATTCATTTGTTTAATCTAAACCCATGGTATCTAGATGTCACCCTCTAACCTCTTTGCATTAACTTCTGTCTTTGTCATAAAATCAGAAATTAAAATTGAGTGGTTTAAATTGGAGTCAAAATAATTGAATCCGTAATATATTTTGACCAAACTGCTTCCATGTCAATCCGTATGCAATAGCAGCCATTAGAAAATGAATTAAAGATCAAATGAAAGAGTCAAGATATGGATGAGAAATAGTAAAACTTGTCTAAAGGAATGGTAAAAGCAAAACATCTCTCAACAGTCAACACGAACAATGTGCACATGTATCCATTATTATTAAATTGACATTACATTATTATAGAAACATGAAATTAAAAAAGAAGCATAATACAATTATTATAGCTATTATTATTTTTTATTAAATATTAGAAAGTTTCATTTTTATTTTAATTGATATAAATGAAACTTGAACTTACAACCATTTATATGTTAACTACAATTTAATATTAACTATCAATCAATTATAATTATAATCATTATTTTCCTACCATATTACCCTAGGCACTACGTTTGTAAGTTATAAATAAACAAGTCAACCCTCCTATTCCCATTTCCAAAACCCAAGTCAAACACACAGAAATCTCAAATAAGCCATCCAAAACCTCGAATCACAACCCAAGAACAAACATCCAAAACAATACCAAAAAAGAAAAACAAGAACAAATATATTATACAGAGAGAGAGATATAGATTGTAGAGAGAGCCAATGACAGCCCGGGCCCAGAGCCGCTTTATATGGGCCCTTGTGGACCCCACTTCATCGGCCGCTCCCGTCGCTGGCTCCGCCGCCGCTCGCACCGCGTCCGCAGCGCTCTGAGCCACGATACCGCCACCACCACCCATTCCAAGTCCACTTCCAACAATTCCAATTCTGTTTCCCAGTCCAGCAGTTCCAATTCTGGAAAAGCCAAGTTAATAAAAAAGAGAGACGGGCAGCTAAAAAAAGACAAAGGGAAGGATAAGGAGGTTGTCGCGGAGAGAGAGATTCAGGAGGTTGAAGAAGAGATAGAGGAGGAGGAGGAGGAAGAAGGGGGAGAGTTTGTTGAGTTTGAGGAATTCGGCATTTCTGGTCTGAGGTTGATTCGAGTTCCTCTGAGGAATAATACAATGGCGTCCTTCGATCCTTACAAAAAGGTTTGCATCATCCATTCGTTTTTTGTTCTTTCTTTCAGAATGTCATTTCTTGTTTCGTAATAGTTTTGATCTTGATCGTTTGTTTTGGTTGGGATCTGTTTTTTTGTTTTCTTGTTGGCTCATTTGGGCCCAGTTTCCTTCGTTGGTTTATTTTGGTTCCGCTGTTATTTCGGTTCGGCTAGTTTGAGATAATAAAAATAAGATGAATTGAGCTCTTTTTTTGTGATTTACTTCTTGAAATCAAACGGAGAAGAACGATTTTGTTTTTGAGGATGTCGAATTGTAGAAAGTTGAGGGTGCCCTTGAGGAGAAGAGCTGGTGTATCTGATCGATTCAAAAAGGTTTCATATTTAAAAAACTGTAGATTTTGTATTTCAACTTTTCTTTTGTTTTTTCTTGAGGTTTGAAACACATTTTGTGATGACCTCTTATATATTTTTTCAACGAAGTTCTCAATTTTGCATCTTCACATTTGTATCTTCTTTATTGACTCTGTTTTTCTTAGAATGGTTAATCCAAATTCCTTTTTAATAATCAATCAAATCATTCCCAAAATGAAGTATCATATGTGACGTTAGATTCAGATCTAAATTAAATCTCCACCGTTCTTAATTCAAATTAACGTATACGATTAATAATCTATGTTTATCCTGTCCAGAAGAAAAAATCAATGTTTATCCATAATTCAATAGGAAAGTATACAAAATCCCCAATATTTCCTCCACTCTTCCCCTCTCTGATCTCGGTAAACAGAATATGTTATTGCAGTAAGTCAACTGTGTTGTTGTGATAATCTACTTTGAATATTTGAGTATTCTGCTTACCACCACAATACATTCCATTTACCACGGCACCACAGTTTCCTTACCTTGTCAGTGGTAAAGTGAAAAAGTGGGGGTACATAAGGAACCTAAATCTAAATTCTAAACCATATCCAACATTTCTTTCCATCCCTAATATGTCCCCACAGTCAACACACAAATCAAAACACACAATGTGGTTATATAAACATGATTCACCCAACATTTATTTCCATCCCTAATTTAACAAAAATAAATTATATAACCCTCAATAATAATTTTTTTTGTAAACACCTGAGTCGGCAAGTAAGTAAATTTTTCTATTATGACAGTAAGCAGGTGTTAACATTTTTGCTTACCACCACAACCTATTTTCCTTACTATCACATCACACTTCACTTACAACCTTTCTTCCTTCTTTACAGTCCACCCCCGAGGCGGAGTTCTTCACGGAGTACGGCGAAGCCAACCGGTACCAGATCCACGAAGTGATCGGCAAGGGCAGCTACGGCGTGGTCGCCGCCGCAACCGACGCTCATACAGGCGAGCGCGTGGCCATCAAGAAAATCAACGACGTCTTCGAGCACGTCTCCGACGCCACCCGCATTTTAAGAGAGATTAAACTCTTGAGGCTGCTGAAGCACCCGGATGTCGTGGAGATCAAGCACATCATGCTGCCCCCGTCCAGGAGGGAGTTTAGAGATATTTACGTGGTGTTTGAGTTGATGGAGAGCGATCTGCACCAGGTCATCAAGGCCAATGATGATCTTACCCCTGAGCATCACCAGTTTTTCCTCTACCAGCTCTTGCGCGGCCTCAAGTACATCCATGCCGGTTTGTTCGTTTTCTTAATTATTTTTTCTTGAAATGTTATGTGCGTTGGTGTTGTTATTAACACATGAGACGTGAATTTTAAGTAGTTTGTTACATTTTTACGATTTGTGTTTGTTTTTTTGTTATTGTTGTTGTTTTGTAGCGAATGTGTTTCATCGGGATCTGAAGCCGAAGAACATTCTGGCTAACGCGGACTGTAAACTGAAGATCTGCGACTTTGGGCTGGCCCGCGTCTCGTTTAACGACACCCCTTCCGCCATATTTTGGACGGATTATGTCGCGACGAGGTGGTACCGTGCTCCCGAACTCTGCGGTTCATTCTTCTCCAAGGTACAAAAAATAAATCATTTCTTTATTTCATGAATTAATCAATCTCTTCTTTTAACGAACTAACTAATGAATCTCTTGTTTGATACTGAATTTGGGCAGTACACGCCGGCGATAGATCTATGGAGCATAGGGTGCATATTCGCGGAGATGCTGAACGGGAAGCCTTTGTTCCCGGGCAAGAACGTGGTCCACCAGCTGGACCTGATGACGGATCTCCTGGGCACCCCGTCCACGGAGTCCATCTCCAGGATCAGGAACGAGAAGGCCCGGAGGTACCTCGCCAACATGCGCAAGAAGCCCCCCGTCCCCTTCACCCACAAGTTCCCCCACGCCGACCCTCTCGCCCTCACACTGCTCCAGAAGATCCTCGCTTTCGACCCCAAGGACCGGCCCACCGCCGAAGAGGTACCAAATTATCATATAATTAATTATGAATAAGAATTCATTCATTTTTTTAATAATGTATATCATGTGACTGAACAGGCATTAACGGATCCGTATTTCTACGGACTGTCCAACGTGGAGAGAGAGCCGTCGACACAGCCCATCTCGAAGCTCGAGTTTGACTTTGAGCGCAGAAAGTTGACCAAAGATGACGTCAGAGAACTCATCTACCGAGAGGTCAACTTCTCATATTACGTTTAGAATTTGGAAATTTTGACGGGTGTGTTTGTTAAAAAAAAATTTGTTGTTTGTAGATATTGGAGTATCATCCTAATATGCTGCAGGAGTATTTACGTGGCGGGGAACAAATGAGCTTCATGTACCCAAGGTTTTACAGTTTTACAATTATATTTATGTTCATTAGTCTTTTTGTATTATAATTCGTGAAATGAAATTATGAAAAGTATATGAAATAAAACAGTTTTTTTTTCTGAGATTTGAAATGTTCTATTTTCAGTGGTGTGGATCGTTTTAAGAGACAGTTTGCGCATCTTGAGGAACACTATACTAAAGGAGGTGACAAAACCACCCCTGTTCTTCGTCAGCACGTCTCCTTGCCCAGGTAAGTTCAAATATTCAAAAATCAAACCTTCAAATACTCTTTTCTGTTTGTATTGAGAGCTCCGAAATGAATTTTGTTAATGTATTTATTTATTATTCTTTTTAGGGAGAGAGTGCCGGCGGCAAAGGAGGAAGGAGGCGAAAACGGAGAGAATGGAAAGGAGAGTATATTAATGCAGCCTGGTGAGAACGGGGATCACATGTCCAGCGCGAGGAGCCTCATCAAAAGTGACAGCATTAGTGCGTCAACTTGCGTGGTTGTCAAGCCCAAGAAAGATAATGTAAGTCTCTTTTATCCTTTACAAAAATATATAATACAAATTGGGATATAATAGAGTTATTGTTGTTTAAATAGCATGTGCTTATTATAATGACGTGATTTTATTATTTTATTTTGTTTTAGGATGAATCGAATTCGGAGATTAGTGAGGCAGCAATTGATGGTATCACTCAGCAAGTTGCGGAGCTCCATGCTACAAAATGTTAACAAGTTTCAAAATCGGAAAGAGAATTATAATCTTTTGAGGTTTCATTGTTTTTCTTTTCTTTTCTTTTTGTGATTTAAAATTTCTTTATTCTTCTATCCAAAAACCACAACTCTTTCTCAATTTCTTTTTAATCTTTTTGATAATTTGTTTGGTTGATTTTTATTTCTTTTTGCTTGTTCAAAAGTGACTGCGCAAATGTTTAGAAAAGGAAAGAGTATGTAATATGTTGAATAATAAGTTTAATAAATTTTGATTGTGCTTCGATTATTTTATTGCTCGGATTGCATATTTAATTTTTACTTGATTGGAGTTTTCATTTTTCTTATCATTTATATAATCTTTGATGAATCCACACTTTTTAGTTGCTATCTATTTCTTGCTCATTTTGAGGAAAGAATTAGTGTATATCTTGCATACCAATAATGCTCCATACTCCATGCTCATGTGATACGTTGGATAGTGGCGTGGATATCCAAGGTGAAAATGATTCTAAAGGCGCATATACAAAAAGGTGTTGAAATTTGATTGTAAAATTAAATTGTAAATTTAAGGGACCTGATAGAGAGCACACCGGTGTCACGCCGGCCTTAATCATGCCGGCTCTCAGTAATCATCTTCTTTCGTCGTGCAGTACTCCCGTCACATCCATAACAGTATACATATCATTACTCAAACAATATTGTAATCTAATAATATCAGTATATTGTAATCTAATAATATCCTGTTAATTAGTACATTTTTGCAAATCATCATTTTACTTTGGGTCTCAATATTCTATCATATCGTATTAATTATATCAGTTTTCAAACTAAAATGGGTAAAAAATTGAAAAATTAATACAGGGGACAAAATGCGACGTCAGAAGAGGCAAACTAACTTCAATAATTTGATATTGCAATTGTAAAGTTGGTTTGTAGTAGGCAGAGTGGTTCATCTAAGAGACCTAATAATCAAAATTAGAAGAGTCTAAATAAAAGGACCCAAGAACAGGTAGTCTGTAGCGTGTCAAATTGTCAATATGTTGTGGATCTTACACTCATAGATTATAAAAAAAAAAAAAATCAATTTTGTATATATAAAAAAAAAAGAGGTTTTGCCTCTGAGAAATAAATAGAAAAGTGAAATTAACGACAAACTTTAATAACTTAATAACTTTCGTAAGTTATAAGACTCAAATTTTAGATTTAAGCATATATTACTGTTGACGTGATTCATATTCAAATCATATATCGTTACGAATTTATTGAATTAATTGATGAGCAACTTATAATTGTACACCTCCGGAGCTCGTTCCTGGAGATGTCCTTGATTTATGTTCATGGGAAATTGAAAGTAACACCAATCTTACATGAAAATTGAAGTAAAGATGAAGATTTAGTGGAGACCATTAATTTTGCACAAAATTTTATGTTGGGTCAAAAAAAGAAAACAAAATAAATAACTTGCCAATTAGTTATAAGTTTATAACTTGGAAGAATTAATCGACAACAACCAACAACTACCTCCGAAATCATTCACTGTATTTCAGTACCTCATCTTCATTTTTTTTGAAATGGAGATCATCTAGCGTTGCCGAATGATAACCTAAGTGATTCGTACTAGTTTATTACATATTAGTTTAATATATAAATAATTTTATAAAGTATAAACTTGTTCTGATGGCATTTTTTCATGGAATGTTTTTTATGGCATGTTTTTTTTTGTTTAAATTTTTTTGATGTATTAGTAAACTTAGCAAAGATAAATGAACTTCAACATTTTGTTGAACTGGAGAGGAGTTGAATTAATCGTTATATTTCTTCTTTTTCTTTTTCTTTTTCTTTTTGTTCTTTTTTAGAGACGACGCATCAATGGGACCCAAACCAAGTCTAAACTGCTTGGTATAAAACCCGTTATGCAGTTCACCCATACATGCACAAAAACATCAAAAACCGTTTAAAATAAATAAAAAGAGAGTGACAGAGAAAAGGGAGAGAGCTAACAATGGTGAACTTTGTTGCAATACAAAAACCCTTGATACACTTTCTAATAAAAAAAGCCGGTCTCCGACTAATCTCAGTTGAAATCGAGCCTGGTACAGTAATGAGTTTTTGGGTACCAAAAGACAAGGCAAACAAGATAAATAATGAAATAGTACATGAAGGAAAACCTTTCAATACCCAAAACTATGAAGAAACTCTTGAAGTGACTGAAAATGAGGCGGAGGAGGAGGAGGAGGAGGAGGAGAGACCAGCCGTTGTTTTAGTGCATGGCTTTGCGGCTGAGGGAATAGTGACGTGGCAGTTCCAGATTGGTGTGTTGGTAAAAATGTATGACGTGTATGTACCTGATTTGTTGTTTTTTGGAGGGTCTGAGACTACTGCGTCTGACAGGTCACCACGTTTTCAGGTGGATATTGTTTTTTCATATTTTGTCTTTTTGGTTTTGGTTTTGATGTGGTTGCACGAACTAGCAACTGTTGAGAAATCTGATTTGTTATTAGAGCCGGGAGCAAAAATGCCTGGGAATCACATTGTTATATATGTTTTCACTTTTCATGTTGTTGCATTCAGTTTGGGGATGCATATGCATGAACTAACAAGTAGGGACGAAGCTTAATAGGGACTGAAAGGAGTCACAGTCCTTTTAAGATTTTGACGGAGTAGTATATATCAGTAGTGTTTTAGTGAAATTTGTTTTAAAATATATGTATTTTTATGCATTTGGTCCTCCTAAAAATTTTGTATATTATTAATCAGTAGGGAAAAAAAAAAAAAAAGCCCTCCAGTAAATTCAGTCAAACTCCGTGCCCGCTAACAAGTAAGAACTCCTTTTGGCTTTTGAGATTCTTTCCGACCAACTTGAAATTTATCATTTTGCTAATTTTCTAGGCCCGTATCATAATCTTAGTTTTATTTCTAACCACTATTATCATATTTCATTATTTTAGGGCTGTGTATTAGGTGTACCCTAGTGCACCGACATCTTTGTCCATGTAGGCAATTTTTTTGTTAAAACTATAAACTATTCTATTTTGTACTGTTTTAAAAGATACACCGTATTACATAAAGGTATATAAGTATTATAAATGAAAACAATATAACCCAATCCATTTTTTTATGACCATCAGAAATTGCGACACTAATAGACTTTGATGGCCCTCAGATATTGCATACACTAATTGACTTTGAAATTGTACTTTGATGGCCCTCAGAAATTGCGAATACTGATTTACTAAGAATTCATCAAATTGAAATTGGATCTTCTTTTTTTTATATGAAACTAATCCCCTATTTAATTCCAGGCCGAGTGTTTGATCACAGCACTGGGTCGTTTAGGCGTGAAGAATTGCACCGTGGTAGGGTTCAGTTATGGAGGCATGGTCGCATTTAAAATGGCTGAACTGAAACCAAAATTAGTTAGAAACTTGGTTATTTCTGGTTCTGTGTTAGCAATGACCGACTCGATCACTGATGCGGCATTAGAGAGACTTGGTATGAGATCTTCAGCCGAGCTGCTTTTGCCTGAGACGGTGGAGGGTCTCAAGGCACTTCAATCTTTTGCGATGTATAAGAAGATTTGGTTCCCAGAATTCCTCATGAGAGACTTCCTTGAGGTATGATGCATATGTATTTGTTTATAATTTGATATTGTTCTTTTTTTTTCGTTTTAGTTGATAAAAGCTGTATTTTAGTTGAACCTAATGTTTTCCTTGGTTTAGTTGGCCTGCCAACTTTTGTTTCTTTAATAAAGAGAATTTTAGTTACAGAGCATTATTTGCTAATATAACCTCAATTAATGAAATTTTTTTGATATGCATTTAATGAATTAAATAGTCGAACTACTGAGAAACTTTTTCACGAAACTTAAGTAATATATGGTCGTTTTGTGGACAGGTCATGTTTGACCACAGAAAGGAGAGAGCTGAGCTGCTTGAAGGATTGGTCATCAGTAACAAAGATGCCACTGTACCGGCCTTACCTCAGGTACGCAAACCTATCTAGTTGGGTTTATGTAGCGTAGCGAGTGAAGAACTAGTCACAATCTCCAAATCTGTTACACTAATAATCTGTTCTGACATTAATTAAAAACTTTGGTGCAGAGAATACTGCTGTTGTGGGGAGAGAATGACAACATATTTAATGTGCAGCTTGCCAAGGACATGAAAGAGTGAGTTTTGATCATGTTTACTATTTCAGTTTTAGAATTTTCTTCTCATTTCTGTAAATTTATATTTTGAAAAAAAAAACGAAAGCAGCAACCCATTAACCTTTCTTATTCATTAAAATTTAAAAGTGTAACTAACATATTTGTAAATGAAAAAACAAATAAAATGTAATTATTATCTTAATTTATTTTTCCAATATAGGCAACTTGGTGAAAAGACCTCAATTCAAACAATAGACAAGGCGGGTCACCTTGTCCATCTCGAAAGCCCTTGTAGATATAATCAACATCTCAAGGAATTTCTCGCAGCGGTCACTTCTGAACATGCACAAGAGTGATTTTAACAAGAAAATTTACTTGAACTAAAATTTATTGTTATATTTGTATTTCTTTTTGAATTTGTGATCTCCATTTTATATGTCGTGGAGAGGAAGATATATTATTATTTTATACATTATTTCCGAAGAAGCATTTGATGTAATATGTTATTTCATTACTACAAAATTCATTTTAAATTAATAAGCTCACAAGTATATCATTCTTTCGTGGTTGTCTTTATTTTTAATGGCATTTAAAAGAACATTTCAAGAACAACCGTGTCTGTCTTGTTTAAGAAAAAAAACCCAAATTGATCCAAGAACTAAGCCTGTCATAAAAAATGAAGCTATAAAAAACTAAAGAAGCAGAAGTTTTGATTGATACAGATGATCAACAAATAATTATACATAATTATCAACTGTTAGACTGACAACATTTTCCTCAATTCATTCAAATTAGCCTATACTTTTCTTCCCAACCAAATAGTCCCTCAAATTGAACTTTTTATATCCATATGGATTCACACTTTACTGAGCAAATATTAGCTTAAATCCATGAATTGTTGACTGATACAGATAAACAACAAATGATAAAGGTACTGCATGAAGATAAAAAATGAAAACAGAGCACTTAATTTATCAATTTTCCTTATGATCATAACCAAACATTCTTTTAATTAAACAATGGTAAGCTCAAAAAGTAGCATGACCCTACTTAATTGAACTATATAACATAATAACTAACTCAAACAATTTTTCCAATAAAATTCAAAGCTGGAACATAGTAAAAAAATAAACACTTAAAAGTCAAAACTTGCCTTAGATCAGACAAATTAAGCAAATTTATGTAGAGCTATTATATGTTGCCCAAGCTTCTTCTTTTTTTCTGTTTTCGTGATGGATTATATCTAAGCCCTTTAATTCAAAGGGGTATTTTGGATAATTACTAAATAATTACACAAAATTTTTATTAATTATTAATCACACCTTATTTTCTTTTTCTCAATACATGTATTCTCCCCTCTCACCCTCTCCATTCTATTCTATCAATTTCGTCCATCTTTTTTTTCACATATGCAGCTAGGTTTCCTCCTCTCGACATAAAAAAAACATTAAACTGACATACAAAATAGTGTATTAATATTAATACTAAAATAAAATATGCTTAAAAAATTTATAAGTACTCAAAGAAGTATATATTGTGATTTGTAAACATATATCGATACTAATAATATATTATCACTAAAAATACTATGTTAGTAACCGCACCAATATCATACTTACACATAAATAATATATTATCACTAAAAATAGTATATTGGTATTAGACGATGATTAGTGATAAAAATGATATATTCACATTGAAAGACAATATATTGACTCATAAAATGGTACATTAACACTAAAATTAGCACAATAAATATATATTAGAAGATATCTATATCAGCATTACAAAAATAGTATATTGCAACTAAAGAAGTATATACTGCGATTTGTAAACATATATCGATACTAATAATATGATTTACCACCCTAAACTTTTTAGCGAACATTTAAAAAGTAATATTCAAGTATAAGTTCTACAAAAATATAAAATTCACTCAACATCTAAAATTATGTTAAACCTCATAATACTTGAAATAATTGAAAAATTAAATTATTCTAAATGATATATTAGAACTAAAATACTATATTGACACAAATATCATACTTATACAAAAGTGATTATTGACACTAAAAATGGTATTATTTGTATCGAAAAACGTACATTAACAATAAAGATGATGATTCAAACTAAAATTAGTTAATTGACTTACAAAATGGCACATTAACACTAAATTAGCACAAAAATGTATATTAGCACTTATAGTATATTACAACTAAAAAAACATAAGTTCTAAAAAGTGTATCCGCGCACAATAATAATTGAACTAAATTATAAAAATTTCTACATTGACATTAAAATAATATACTGACATCAATTTTATACTTGTACAAAAATGACATATTAGTATTAAAAATAACATATTGACATCAAATATGGTATAACTAATGGTGAAAAGGATATAGTTACACTAAAAAATACTATATTAGTATAACAAATGTATTGACATCAAATACAATATATTATTGGTCAAAATGTAAAATGATGTATTGATGGCGAAAACAAGCAAAATATTATATTAAAACTGAGTTAACCACAAATATATATATTAGAAAGTTGAAATCTATATCAACATTATAACAATAGTTACCTCAAAAAAAAAAACATTATAACAATAGTATATTAAAACTCAACAAAATATACTATGATTTGAAAATATATATCAATATATGGTTTGCCACCAAACCTCTTCATTGAACATGCAAAATATATATTGCCTTGGGCAGCGCGTGAATTGTACTGGAGAGAGACCAGGCTTAGATTATAAAAGGAAAGGATTAATCATTATGAAAATTACTTCTTTGCCCTTTCAATTGATTTTGGTAACGATTAAAATGGTAATAGTGTATCGCTGTGGTCCTCCTCAAAATTCATCTGAACCATTCGATTAAGAAAAATGGTTTTAATATCAGCCATTCACTTTTGAGTCGGGCAAGATATAAACATTAATTTATGTATACCATGAAGCTTTGCAATTGCACTGCAAGCTTCAATTGCATGAATTGCTTGTGAAATAGAGCAATTGATATGTCATGTTCTTGTGGCACTTTTCATATTTTATAAAGACAAATTGTGATCTTTTTCTGCTTTTCCAATTGTTATAGTTGACAATATAATCTAGGAAAATTTACAAGTAACACCTAACTTTATATTTTATAACAATTTTTAAACTATATTTTGTAAGGAATAATATTAATATGCCATGCAAGGAATAATAAGCGTCACCAAAGAAACAACATTTCTTTGCTTCCAAAGCCAGGCTCTTCATCATATCAAGCATTGGCATGAGATATCTGCCTCCATATCGATTGTCCACCTAAAATAAATAAAAAATCAATCAAATTAAAGACATTCACTGAATTTGTTATTACATAAAATAAGTACAATAAACAACATACCATAAGAACGGTGCATGAGTCATAAGAATACTTGTCAACGGTGATTCTGTAAATTAAAACAAAATTAATTTCAACTTCTCAGATATTTGTAATAATTCAAAAAGTAAAAAAAAGTGTTAGATCTTGCATTAGATTTATAAACGAATTAAATTAAAGAAAAAATTTAGCATGTAAGGATTAAATTAAAGAAAAAAGTGTTAGATCTTGCACTAGATTTCAACTTTAATATTATACCTGCACATCTCTCGTAGCATATTCGTGTCGCATCTTGTAGCCCAGATCAACTGTCGTAAGCGGACCAGACTATCATGAGAGAACATGCATTCAGTCAGTCACATAAATAAAAGATTTTATTATTACTGATCTTCGGTAAATTTAACCAATGGAAAATTTTAACTAATAAAATTATCTTCCAATGTTGGCTATTAATGATCCTGGTTAAATTTAGGAAATTGCACTATTAGCTGTAGATTGACACTATGATTATACCTTTCTGATTTGGGTTATTTTCAATAAAAGCTAGTGAAATTACTTCTAAGAAAAAATTACATTTATACAAAATAAAAATGTTGCATACCTATATGTTATATATTTGGTGTTTAAGCTTTTATTCGGTCGAGTTAAATGTGTCCTCATGACTCGCTGTACAGACAATATTGAACATCTTGATTTACTCCAATACCTGAGCAATTACTTTTTTAAACTAAACATATGAGATTTAAACACAAATACGCATCTATTCAAAGGAAAACAAAAGCTTTAAGAGGTGAATTTTTCTACTAATATTTTCTCCGTGAGTGTGCTGTATCAAGTTATGCTAAACTTACTCCTCACATAATTCGTGTTAGACAAAATGAATGAGTAATGCATTTTTGCTCATAACCAATTCATTCTTGGTTCCTATGAAACTAGGCTTTTCTACCTTCTCCTTCCAAAACACCAACGGTTCTAACCCTTTCTTCGACACTTCATGCAATTAGCTTCGTACCATGGAATATTTCAAGTAGAAAAATCATGTTAAATTTGTCATATACAACAGTACATCGATCTCCAAAAAACAGTACATCGGCCCATTCCAATATGGTCCAATATAACCCATTAGTTTACCTCAACAGCCCAAATTCACCTTTGTTTTGTTCCATAGCATATAATTTTTTTTCACATTGAGTTGTTAATGGAGAGAGAGGGTGGATATTGATTATTTTGGAACCCACATGTCTGCCACGAAAGGAGCAAAAGCATTACACGTGTGTAGCAAGATAAACCTAAAGTCTTCCAAATAGGATCCATCGATTTGTTTCAGAAAATAAACGGACAGATGGGGCTCCAAAATGTCCATTGGTCCCCAGCAGCTCGTGCACGATATCTGATTTATCATCTCAGCTTTTCATTGCTCTCATTATGGCATTTTTGTTTTCTTCTCTCTTTTCGCACCGTATGTCTCCGAGCTATCATCAGCTCTCTCTTTGGTCAATTTTTCTAATAAGTATGTATTAAGAATATATTATGATATATTAAAAAAAGATCAAATTGACTCGGAAGGGTATATCAATATAGAAATATTTACAAACAAAACGTTTTCATAAAGAAAATATATACTCACATTCTCCCAAAAAAAAGTATTTTTTATTTTTAGTTAGTTCTGTTGTTAATTTTGGAAACATTCCATTTGCAATCTTTTTTTTCCTAAATGCACATAATAGTCTTCTTTCAAACAAAAATTTCAGTATATCATTCGGATTTAGGTCAAAATCACGTATTTTCAAAAACTATATATACAAAAAATACATTCATATACAAAACATATATTCTCATTTTCATATTAAAAAAGATATGCTCACATTCTCCAAAAAATACAATATTCTATTGATTGCTATGTAAAATTTATTGAGGGGTACGATTAGTCTATTGGTTATGGTATCAATTTCATCTCCAGATATTCGTAGGTGAAGAATTCAAATTCTACATATAACATGATTGATTTTAAAATTTATATAAAATTATATGAGTAAATCTAAATGAGAATAAATATTAAACCACGGTTGATTGATCATTTGTAGTTCTTCAAAAAAAAAAAAAAAATTTACTGAGAGGTTAAAAATTGAAAAACCTGGTGGAAAGAAGAAACGAGGGGAGAATAAATGACTAGTGATGTGATAGATTTGATAGGTACCTCATATTATGTAACAGCGACAATTCGACCTCTTAATTGTCTCCATCTCGTCTTGCACTTGTCAGAACCACGCCCAACAGTCATTTTGCTTCCCCCTCCCCATTTTAACTGATCATATGTTTATTTTTCGTATATAAATTTCCCCCCTTGCCATTTGAGTAGACCATATAAAATGTACATCACAACTTCTATTACAATATCTCAAAAACTATTATTTTGACAGGAATATATATCCTAGAGGCAAAGACCGAATGAATGATCAAAAGATCATGTGTACTATATTTTGAATAGTGCATGTAAATGCATATATCCAACTGTTCAACTACTGCTACAATATTTGTTATCCCAACAAGAATACAGTTCCACAGTGACCAAGTAAAAAATTGAAGCATGTTTTTTTCCTCTCATATATATCTACTTATTTAATATACATTTTTGGGGAATATATATTGTGGAGAGGGGGAATGAATGAAAGATTAAAAGAGGAGGGGACAAGGCGGCAAAGAGGGAGACCTGCCGGGGATTCTCCCGCATGACCTTAATGCGTAGCTCCCACACGTGTCACCCATCCAAGGCCTTCTCTCTTCGTCTTCTTCACAATCACAACTCACGCACCCCCCTCTCTCTCTCTATTTGACATGACTACACCTCGGTCAAACCCTCTTTCTCTCTCTCTTGCTATTTCTTTCTTGGGACCATACCTCCTTAAAAGCCCTTTATTTCTCTTTGTAATTTGCTGGGACATTTTTCCTCATTAGCCCACAAAAATGTGTGTACTTGAGGGCTTAGCTTATTTGTAATTATAAGACATCTATAATTGTATGTTTTAGTTGCGTTGAAAAGGCCATTTAGATTTTGTATCTATATTTTATTTGTAATTTTTTTACTGAGTGTAGTTAACTACTTAAATATATTATGTAATGAATTGCCAATCAAATTTGACATAAGATCATAAATTTTTTTTATTAATAATATCAAGAATACTTTTTTTATATTTATGGGTGGCCTATATGAAAACTTCATTTACATAACATCTTAATATGAATTATATATATTAGAATTAGAATTAGAATGTTTCAATTCAACAAATAATTTAGAGTTTCTTCTTTTTCATAGAAACATGTTATTAGAGTTTTCTTAATATAAAGTTAAAGCTGTAATACATTATTTAATAAAAAAAAGAATATAAAATTTAAGACTCGAGCTTATCTATATACTATAAAAAAGTTTGCACTGTGTAAAAAATGCAAAAAGTGTAATATCCAGGTTATTTGTGTAAATTTCCAAATTTACTTCACATCAAAGAAACTTCATTAATGATTTACAATGCGACCAGTAGTTAACCCAGTTGGTCCCCTATATAAATCGACTCCCACTCATAAACCATAATCTCATTCATCTTTCATCTCTCTCTGTATCTTTTTCCTCTTTCACTTGATCCTTTGGAAAAATGGGGGACCATGGTCTTGAGCTCACCATTGCTGTACCGGGCTTTAGCTCCTCTTCTGGATCCGGTATGTCTGTCTTCTTTTTCTGTTTCTCCTTTTTTAAGGACCTTTCTGATAATTTTCATTTCCTCCTCATCTCTTTAGCCAGACTTTTGTGTGTTTCTCACAGTCAGAAAATGACCCACCAAATCTTCAATCACGTAACATCAGTTCTACGTGTAAAAATGTTAAAATAAAAGACTTTATACCATTTAAATTGCCTCTTGAAGCACGAAATAACTTTTCGTTAGGAGGAAACAGTGAAATAAGGTTAAAAGTAGCTTTCTCTGGCTTTCTCTCCTTCTTTGTTGCGTCTATTAATTTACTGAAAGAAACTTCAAGCATAGTTTAACGATTTAGAGAAAGTGACACCACCCCTTCTTCTGTTTACCCTTCTTTTCCTTTCTTTTTTATGAGGACTGATTTGTGAAATAGAAATTTTATAAGGGGCCGGATGTACAACAGTATCATTGAATTGGTTGCAAACTTGCAATAAAGTGGTAATGGAGAAAGTGACAACTGTTTCACTTGTTTTCATTTCTTATTTTAACATGAGTTGATATGTAAATATATAAATTTAGAGGGGCAAGATGTAACGACTGCGGAAATCATATCCACTTTGATGGACTTGGTTAAGCTGGTTTGAAGGGGACGCATCCTTTTCTTGTTATTGTTTCATTTTCCCTTATTTTTAGCACTGATCGATTTATGAAATGAATATTGTAGAGGGGGCATGGTGCAACAACAATGGAAACAGTAACTGCAACATGAGAGAGCTGGACATAAACCAGCCATGGTGTGGGGAAGAAGAGATCGAGTTTCCAATGGGCAGTCTAGAAGAGGAATTAGAAGAAGAAAGAGAGTTAGCGCACCGTCCGAAAAAACTAAGGCTTTCCAAAGAGCAATCTCGATTGCTCGAAGAAAGTTTTCGCCAAAATCATACCCTAAACCCTGTAAGTTAATTTTTACACTTGAAAAAAATTGTTCACATTTTGCTAGGGTTTCTTTTTTGATTCTTTAAGACATAAAATATTACTGTTTAGGATATGCTATGGGCTAGTTGCACACATCCATATATTTGTAAGATAGGCCACCCTAAGTAGATGTCAGGATGCATGCACAAATGTATCAGGAATTAATAACAACTTTCATGAGGACCTATATATACAAAATACACAAAATAACTGTAGGAGAGTTACTGGTTCATTAAAGATAACCAAATTCGATTTCTCAAAAAAAAAAAAAAAAGATAACCAAATTCAAAATGTCAATTATTCAGCTTCTGTTTCTAGTAATTTCAAATTTCATGTGGCTTTTAGACTTTTGGTTGCTGAGAACAGTTACCAAATGGACAAAAGTAGTCGTTACAACTTCATTTAAAGATGCAAAAGAATCCGAAGATAAATAAATTGACTTCAATTTGAAATGAAACCGCAGAAACAAAAGGAGGCTTTGGCCATGAAACTGAAGCTGAGGCCGAGACAAGTGGAGGTTTGGTTCCAGAACCGTCGTGCAAGGTGTGTTTGAACCCTTTTCTCTCTTTCAAAACCAAATAACATTGTAATTAGTTAGTATAACTTACTATATTAATAATTTTAATTATCTTCCATTATGGGGATAAGTAAGGCTCTAGTAATTAATTAGGGTAACTTACTATATTAAATTATCTTATATTATGGGGAAAAATAAGTCTGGTTAGAACTTAGGTTTATCAGTAGAATATTTTCTGTTCATATCCAGTTGAGCCACGAACACAATTATTAGTTACGAAAGTAAGTTAAACTTGAGTAATCAGTGAAATAAAATAGTTATGATAATTCCACAAAACACGGAGTCAAAAAAAACCAAGTGGCATCATTAGTTTTAATCTTTAAAACTACCCTACTCATAAAATTAAGGCACTAATTAGTGTTACGTGGTCTGTTTATGCTAACTTAATTTGGTACCACCTTTGCACGTGCTATTGATTTAGCATATCTACACTTACAATTATAGAAGGGCTAGTAGAATAATAAATAAACCATTGTTTACTTACCTTATGAAACACATCATTGATCTATACAATATAGAATAGTGATTTCAGTATCATGTAAACAACTTGGTTATGATAAAGATAAATTATTAGGTTACATGGTCCACTAAGGATTCAGCCAATAATAACATGCCACATCATTGAATGGGCTGAGGTGGCATGTTCTCATTGTCCAGTCAGTTAAGGAGATGTATGGTATAATATTTTTCTGTTGATATGAATAGAGTATCAACTACTTTTGGTCTTATATTAAATGAAGGTAGGTAACTTAGTGTTTAGTGCACAAATATGGTCAAAGAATGATTTTTTGGAATGTGTAGAAGCTTGTTATTGCCACCTATAATTGGGGGCATGAGGATCTCCTTCATTGGACTTCATTTATTATCTATCAACTTGTGTTAGTATGATTGCCTTCAAATTTTAAATCAGAGCTTATTTGATTAGGTGTCCCTCTGTAGAGATACATTATTTATTTATTTTTGCACCCAAAGTAACATGAACCCTAGACCTCAAAGGTAGGTACAATTTCTAATCTCCATCAATGCAAAGAAGAGGCATTAAGTGCTGAATTTATGTCACTGAGTAGCTACTTCCTCCATACATGGACCTTGATTTTGGGCCTTTTATTTGAAAAAAAGACTTAAATCTCATTTATGATTCTTCTTTATGCCATAGAATAATAACTGAATTCATTGCATTTATACATAATGAATATAGAAAAACAAATCTTATATTTATGCATAATAGATTTGAACTTCAACTAAATAACAATTATATTTTATTTTGCAAGTCCCCATTATATTGGTTCTTTTTGTCGAGTACTCATCAACTTAACTATTGTCTTGACATTTTGAACAGAACAAAGCTGAAGCAGACAGAAATGGAGTGTGAGTATTTGAAACGTTGTTTCGGGTCTCTTACCGAGGAGAACCGGCGTCTCCATCGCGAGGTGGAGGAATTACGGGCCCTTCGTGTGGCCCCACCGACGGTTCTCTCTCCTCACACTCGCCAACCTCTCCCTGCCTCCTCCCTCTCAATGTGCCCTAGATGTGAACGTGTCACCACTGCTGCTCCTAGTGGTCGTACTGTCTCCAGGCCTCAGCCTCAGTCTTTTGTAGCTTTCAACCCTCGCAGGCCGTCTGCTGCTTTTTAGGGGTAATGGGACAATTTTCCATCTAAGAATTTAACAGTCAAAATTTGGAAAAAGAAAATAGTGAGGACTTCCAACTCTGCTTCCCTGAATTTGGAAATTAGTGTCGTCTCACTATAGTTTTTCGATATTTTGATTTTTAAGTTATTAACTCAAAATAAGTCCAAGAGATGACTGACTGGGTTTTAGTGATTGTTCTTAGATTGGAGAATCCTTGTAAATTTGAAAGAAAAAGGATGTTTAATTAACTAGAATGTTAAAATGTTTAGAGAGTGGATGGTTGGATATCTCTCTATATATTTAGAAAATTTCAGGTGATTTGAATGTTTATTAAGAAGTTTATTGGGCTTTTGTTTGTAATGGGCCCTTAACTTGGTTTGAATGTACATTTTAGACCTAAATGAGCCATTCTACTAGGCTTTCTGAAGTTTCGTTTCAAAATCTACCTCAAAAAATTTATATTTGCATTGGTTTTTGTTAGGTTAGGGTCTAAACATGGAGTTGCCTATATAACTACGTAGACCCTCGTTTAATTTCACGATTGAAATTCTTACATTTTATTTATTACAATTTGATCATTTGCTTACTCATGATACTTTTTCTATAGTATTTACATGATATAACATCTTATAGATTTAAACGTACAACAGAACATACTTTATATGATATGTACTTTTCATTTTTAATATTTTGTATTGCTATATATATGATATTGAAATTCTTATATTTGCATGGTATTTCATCAAGTTATACGTAAGTTTTTGTAATTGCGAAGTTATACTTTTTTTGTTATAAAGTGAATATCAGAAAATATTTTACTCGCAATTTTGATATAACCGGCATCTGATGCTTAATATATTTAAGTGTGAAATGCTCGAAGTTTTATAGATTGACGTCTTCAAGAACCTTACTAAGATTTCAAAACGTAAACAAAAAAAAGGGTAAAAGAAAATCAAGAAAAGGAAAGATATCAAGCAAAATTTGATCAATGTATAGTTCGGTTAGAAAGTGTGATTTTATTCTGGTCCGATACCTATTTGTGACTAGCATTACCTTCCATCCAGTGCCGGCCCAGGTTCTGAAGGATCCTAGTCTTATTTTCAAAAAAAAAAATTCAAATCTTACAAAATTTGAAATGAAAATTTTAGAAAATCTATAAATTTCAAACAATATTAATAATACTAACTAAATAATTAATAACAAAGGGAAATCTCGATAGCAACCCAGTAGCGTCGGTATATTATTTTTCTCGCGTTTCTATATATGCTATATTTTGTTTTCAGTTTTGAAAATATATACTGTATTACTAAATGAATTTTTATATATTGTTTGTTTTTCAGTTTATATGTTTTTTGTCAATTTGTATGTACCGTCGTGCTGAAACAACGGGAATATATCCTCGTGATATATCAGGTCCCTAAAAAATAATAAAACTCTAAACAAAACTTTCTAACAATACTAATAATTCTAATAACTTTAGTTTTCCAATAATTCCTAATAATCAACTCAAATCAATAATCATAAATTATTTTATAATCAATGTAACAACAAAAATAATTAAAGTCCAATTCAAAAAAAAAAGAAATTAAATCCATAACTTTAACAAATATGCACACATATAGGAAATAAAATGCCCCTAAAAAATTATGGACCCCAGACCTTAGTCTCATTGGACTAAGGCTAGGGCCGGGGCTGGTTCTGTTATAACCCGTATTTTTTTTATAAATAATTTATCTTGGGTATTTTTATAAATTTAAATATTTAAAAATTTCAAGTCATATTTTCAAAATTCAGTATATTATGAAAATGATATTTTATATATTTTTGATAAACTGAAACTTCATAATTTCTAAATTATTTATTATTACTATTATTATAATTATAATTATAATTATAATAATAATAATAATAATAATAATAATAATAATAATAATAATTATTATTATTATTATTATTATTATTATTATTATTATTATTATTATTATTATATTTTAAAGAAATTTTGCATATTCATTGAATCAGTTGGTTACTAGCATCTTGATTCATTATTAATGATCCTTGGTTCAAGAGTGATTAAATATATGTATGGATGGCTTCATATTTATTTCTAATTCATTCCATCTTTACATTATAAGGAACTTTTGACTTGTCAAATACATGAATTATTAATCTGGTACATTCTTCCTTTGATTTTATGAGATACAAGATTTAATAATCATAATTCTTTCAATCAAGAAATTATTCTTCTATTTATATTGTGTTCTTCATATCATAATAAGATTAGAAATGAAATTCTTTCTATAAACAATTAACTATTTCTCAACAATCATGTTAGATTGAAGTTGAAACCTCATTTAGCCAAATCAAGAGTCTTTCGAGGTAAGGATTCTTGCTCGTATTCGTTTTCTCCTTAATTATTTTAATATTATAATTATTAGTAATATTAATATAAAAGTCTTTCTTTAACATAACTAGAGCTTATATGGCACAAAGAAAATATTTCAACAGGTCATGAAACAAAATATTTGAGAATAGTATATTTTTTGAAGAAAATATTTTTGTATGTGGGATATAGTGAGATGTGTGAAAAGTGACAGTAAGGCGAATACTTGGTAGGTAAAAACCAAGACCGCTGATTTGCGTAAATGAAAGGCCGTACTTAGTAGATGGAAGCTAGGGCCGCCAATCACCCAATAACGAGCTCGGAAAGATATGTATTTGTGGCGTACTCGATACCATGGAGCATTATCTAGTTTTTATACGTGTGAAATCACAAGTGAGAAAGAAATAGATGTCCAAAGACAAAATTTTATTTTCTTATGGTTATATTCACTAAAATGAATATTTTTATATATGAATTTATATAAAAATACCTTACTGAGTATTTTTGTACTCATCCTTTTGTTTTTATAAAAATTTTCAGGTTCAATTAATTGGGAGAGTTAGGTTGAGCGTCGCCGTCACAATATTGAGATAACATAAATATAAAAAAAATGTAATAAACTAAGACATTTAGATACTTGATTTGTAATTATTCTAAGATTATTCCGCTGTAATACAATTTTTAGTGTCGTATATCTTTCGAAGGATATACGACCGTTGCATCTCGGGTCTAAAATAAATGGGTCCGGAATGTAACAGGTTCCATTTTTTATGCGGTGCACCAATGCAAATAATGATTTGTAATGGTGGGCACAATGGCCCCAACCCAATTTTGACACTGCACCTAAAGGTTATAGAAAGGAAACCGAGAGCATGTGCTAATTAGCATGTTTTTCATTACATCTCACGATGAAACTGAGTGAGAATTGCTTAGAAGTTCGGTGTAGATAAGTGACTACGATCTTAAAGAATATCACCAAGAACTTTGAAGAGTAGACTGGGCATATATAGTTTGGTCCCTATTTCATAATATCATACGAAACACATGATGGATTGTGTCAAATATACCACCACTAAAATGCAGATAATAATGGAACATCATTTACTTTTCTCATTCCACAGGGAGAACTTGTTCATTATGTTGGTTTCCCTTCAAATTAGCTAGTAACCTTATAATTAAAATGAAATGCAAAATAACCTTTAAGTATTTGAGTTTGTAAGAGTAGAGTTTCAAACTCCATGAGTTCAAATTGAAGTTTTTGCTTTTTGTTTGATATTTTGAATGCTAAAGGTTTGAATGATAGTTTTTTTGTCAACAAAACTGATTTATTTTTATTTTTATGTTTTAGTGTTCAAAATAAAAAGTAAAAATATGTTTTCAGCATGTAGCATTCGAAAATGCTTTTTTTACGAATTTAAGCATATACTGCAATCTTATATACTGTAGATCTCTCACATCTGATGATCACCTCAAACTACAAGAATTATATGCATGATGCTGATAGCTTTGAGTCTTCACAAAGCAAAAGAAAAGAAATGAAAAGAAAGAAGAATCATTTTTCTTTGTTTAAAAAATATTATTTCTACTGTAAAAAAAGACAAATTCTGAAAATTTATTGTTCAAAAAATCAGTCGGTCTTTCAGGATTGGGATATGAAATTGGCTGAATCAGATTGGAATCATTTGAATTGGATAAAAATCAGTTCACGATGTAATACAAAATTCAATTTACATGATTGTAAGAATTAAGTACTAATCGGATCGAGCCTTTTCAATTCTAATCTAAATCAGCTGAATGGGTCAATTCTGCAAACCATAAAAGGAAAGCTAAAATTATATATGTACTTTATCCTTTAACTTCAAACTCCAGCCGCAATACATGTTAATGGTAGACCTGTTAAATTGTTTTCTTATGTTAAGAGTACATGTTAATGCTAGAATACCTAATCATCCAAATGACCTATGATCAAATTACCTGAACCCCTAAAAATCCGACCTGACCTGATCCATTTATTTCACACCTCTACTCCTGCAGTTGCAGCCATTTTGATTGCACGGGCATAAATGGTCACAACATAAACAATAAATGCAAGTTTAAAGTTATTTTAATTTGCATTTGCATTTGCATTTGCATAGAAATACATCATACATAACAGGCCGGACCCACTAGCCCACATGGGATGGTAATGGGCAACACACATCAAAAGGGCCTACCATTGAAATACATGCATCTCATTCAATGGAAATATTTATTAGAGTTCAAATCAGTCTACTGGGCTTTGATCTTCATTTGAATTATCTTCCCTCTCCCTAAACTAAAGATGGTCAACAAACTATAATACGATGGTCAGTGAAATATATTAGGTTAACAAGCAAAACATAACATACCAAACTTGTCCCATTTTATGCATTAAATTCATAATTACCATCTCATGTAACAATAATCGTTCCTTTTATTGGCAGTAAATGCATTTGATCTTTGGCAATTTCCCAATTGGATTTTAGACAGAATCAAAATTTCCTTAGGATAATTAATGAAAGCGTGCACGCACGCATAAAAAAGTTGGCTAGGTTTGGGCTCACTAGTCCCATGTCTAGTCTAAGGCTTACCCAAGCAAGCCTCACGCGTATATGTCGATCAGATGGCTGAGATTTAGTCTCCTTGTTGATGCTAGAAAGCAACCAGTGACCAACTTGCATGTGGTACAGTGGCTGCACAACTTCAACTCTTCTCTTTGCCATCATCTTTTCCATCCCTTAAATTTTCAAGTCTAGTTTTTCATATCCAAAACAATATTCAGAGTAACTCACTCGCCCTATTTCCTTCAGTAACTTTGTTCGTTTGAAGTTTAAAGAATTCAAAATGTTTCATGATAGCATGTGTTTGAATTCTCATTTTTCTGAACGGGTTAGTCAGAAAAATTAAGTTGTAAACATCAGTTTGAAACTCTAAACAGGGTTGTACTTGTATTTTATGATGTATGAATACGGGGAGCAATGAATGCCCTTGGTGCTTGGTGGTGGACTAGGTGGGTTTTCACTTTTCTGTGAGCCAACATGGGACTGTTTATCTACAGCTGTTGTGGGCCTCATTTTTCATTCTAATGTACCTTTGTGATTGTTCAAACATCAATTTTATGTGTCTTCACATGTTGGGACTCCAAAGTGACTGGAATAAAAGTATCAACTGAAATTTGAAATAATCGATTTCAGACTTGAAATTAACAGTAACAAAATATGAGCTGAACTGCTTCAAAATTCGAAAGGCATCTAACTTTTTTCAATTTTAAAAAATAGTCGGTATAATCTAATTTACAACTTACTTTTCTTATTAGTCATTTGAACTTTTATTCACGCTTTGAAGAAATATTTCAAATCTATTTTCATGGTTAACACGTTAAAAATACTAAATCTATTGAATAAATCATATTTTCATCATCAACTCCCAACGGGATTAATTTGGGAAATAAGCTGAAAATTAAGTTGTTTTGAATATGTTAGAAATTATAAGGGTTAGATATAAAGGCATACATTATTCCCCCAACAATTTATGACTAGTTTTTATACTCCTAATTATCAAAAGAAAATATGCATATTAGAATAAAAAACTTAATATTACATGTATATTGATGAAGTGTTCTATAAATCAATACATCATTTATTAGGTTAGAACATTATTAGGGTTAAAAATAATGAAAATATCTACTAAACTCAAAAAGAAGATGAATATTAGTAGGTCAAAAAATCCTTTTTTTATCTTCTCTAGATCAATCAAAACAGCATTAAATTCTCTTTTTCTTCCGGCCCATGTGTGATTGTCTCTCTTAAGAATCAATTAGGCTGCCTTCAAAATAACTCTTCAGCTCCATCGTCAATACTGGAGACCTTCTAGAAACTTTCAAACTCAATTGTTCAAACTTGAACTTCAATTCAAAAAAGTCATATATTCTCAGTCATAATCATAGTCCAAGAAGGATGTAATAGACCAAGGTGAATGGTAGAGCTATCAACATCCCAAATATAACCCTATAATAAACAAAAGTTATTAAAAACTAAATAGGAAAATAAAACATTAATTAAGACTAATTTCAATCATATAAAGTAATGGAAGTAAGACTCACGCAGTGCTAAGTATGGCTGGATGCACATTATACTCCTTGGCAAATACAAACGGTACAATACCTTGTGGAAGCGCCGCCTAATTAAAAACAAGGAAATTAATTAGACATAATTTTATCGTAATCCAAATGAACTAAGCATATTAATCTTCAGACAAAAACTGGTATAATATAATATCACTGGGCCCCTTCAGAATGAACAAATCTTTCTTTACTCTCCCTTTCGGCTCTTGTCAAATGTTCGGGCCAAAAATAATTTGTCTTTTGCCAATCAACGACTGAAACGTATGTACAATCTTGTCGGCTCAATGTTTGGATTTCTTTTTCTCAAGTTTCAGGTGTAATACCTTGTGTAGTGATTAGTGAGTAATGCATCTTATATCATTTTGAATTACAAGAAATATAATATAAGTGAAATGTTGATTGATTTAAAATATATAACAAACTAGAACTTTTATGCAAAAATGATTTCATAAAATCACACTCTTTATTCTTTATATTTAGTTTATAAAACGATTTAGTCTTTATATTCAGATTACAAAACTATATAATTATACTTAATATTTATGACATAACAAAATATTATATATATATATATATATATATATATATATATATATACACACACATATATATATATATATAATCATACAGTTTATATTTATTGTTTAACAAAATTATACCTGAACGACTGCAATATGAAGTAGTGTGCCACGTAGTCCCATCACAATGGAGGCAACAGCCATGACAGCAGGACCAACAAAAAATCGCACAGCCATAGCAAATGTCGCCGTTGAATTACCACACGCGATTATCTTAGGTTGAAGCGCCATAAACAATCCTATATAGAGAATTTATGGATTGTGAAATTAGATTTGAAGGGGGACCAAGATGTATAAATTATGTGTGGTGGGTAACTTGGAGATCTTGTTATCTTAAATTGTAGTGACATGAAAATATTTAAAATTTTAGAATTATAAGCCTCGCAAGTAATAGGTTTTCAGACACGAAGTCTCCCATTTTCACTAATATATGGTAAAAAAATATGGCGTGATAAGCAAAATAAATTGTGATGATAAACAGAAATAATCTAAATAGTTTACCCACCATAGTAAATTTTCCACAACACCACCTTGCTACATTTTACTCATGTGTCAATGAGAAAAAGAAGAAAAGTAGGGAGATATAAGGGTCTTAGTATAACTTTTCGAAAATAATAACTAGTCATTTCACACAGCATAAAAGGTCACAAAAAATTTATTTACTGTTTGTTTTTGTTAGTAGTTTTATCTTGTTATCCTCCTCTTTTTCATGGATAAAGGTGGTGGCGTTCCACATTTTGGTGAGGAATAAATAAAGCCGGTAATGTGGAATAATGGCACAATATCATTATCCATTTAGAATTACCCACGTGGCATTTTAGAGAGAGAAAGAAATATTAAGTATTATTTTATTGTATTTTTTGCATTTTCAGGATTCCTTTTAGGAATTCACAAATGTAATTCAAATATTTTTTTAATGGTATGTCTGCAGACTACGACTTCAAAAAGAAAGAGAAGTGGGACAGACTCACCGAGACTAAACATGGCCATGCCAAGACCAGCATCAGATAGTATGGAGATTGATTTCTCAATTATCTTCGGCATCATTATATGCCACCTATCATTACATAATACAAATCAATCAATTATTAATAAATAATAATATATCTCTAACTAGAAAACATGAGCAATCAATCCAATTAACTAACCGGAAAGCAATGAGGGACCAAACCAGCCCGATCAAACTCGAGTACGTGTTGGGGTTCCTGATAAGCTTGCGCCAGACCATGATGAGGATGAGCCGCGTCATGACACTCGCCGGCGGCATCTGCTGCGTCCGATCCTGATCCGACGGCTCTCGTCCCCCCTTCGGATGCAGCTCCGCGGTCGAACTTGACCCGAGCTTAGACAGTTCGGCAGGACCATTTTCCCTCTCCGCCTCCACCACCTCTTCCAATCTCTTCCCCCCTCCGAAACTAAACTCTCCCTCCTCTAAAAGTCGCAGACAAAGTTGGAATGAATGGTTGTGATTACGAGGACTGATGTGGAATTACCAGAAAGTTGGAGATGGATAAGAGATTCTACCTTTGCCTGAACCGTTAGGGGCGGCGAGATGGTCGGCCGGAACGACCATGCGAATCTCCTTCGCGCCGTCGCCGGTGAATTCTCTGCCACCGCCGAAAACCGGCAATCCTCCGACGTCCGACACCGGCGAATTGTTCGAGCTCCATACAAACATATGCAACTCCTTGGTATCATGATTCGCTGGCGGCTTCATGGGGACAGCAGGCGGCCGCGTGTCAGGCTGTACTTGCACCACGTGTTCCTCGAAGTTAGATTGTCTCGGAGTTGGCCCGTGTGAGAGAGGCGGCGCTCCGCCCACCATGGCGAAGAAATCCGAGTGGTTGAAGTTTGACCCACGCGGCGTCGGATTACGCGAAGAATTCAGAGAGTAAATCTCTGCTCCTGTGAGGTTTGAAGGACGTGGAGTCATGAGAGACAAGGACCTTCTAGAAGCTGAGGATCGACGGAGGGTGACGTGGATCTTCCCGTCAGCCGCCACCTCAGCGTCGGTTTGCAGAACCTCTCTGCCTCCGTCCAAACTCATCACATCAGGGTCAATTCGGAAAGAAACTATGGAGCCAGCCGTATCAGGAAATTGATCCGAAATTAACAACTTAGCCGCACGGTATTCAAACAGGAAGAGTAACAGAGTGTACCAAATGATGCATTGAAGAACCACGATTTGCACCATTAATGAACCGCTGTAAGGTCCATACATGGCGATTAGCAGAGGAATCCCCATTACCAAGGTGTTCGGCAAGGTCGACAGAGAGAAAACCGTTATAGACCAATCTAGCGACGTGGAGTAGCGACGTGGCGCGATGCGGGACCAGAGAACGAGACCAACCAAGACGAGTAGCTTCTGCAGAGTATCAGCTGCGACGAAGCGGAGATTCATGGCGTAAGGGTCGTTGGTGGAGATGAAGTGGAAGGAGAGGAGAGGAACGGCAAAAATGGCGACGAAACGGTTGATGCCGGAGCATTGGTCCGGCGAGAAGATGCCCCACCAGCGTACGGAGCCGTACGCCAGAATCATTGCTACGTAGAGAGGAACCACGGCGGAGAGAACGGTGTATAAATCGTGCCAAGAAATCATGGTTTTTGAAGTCTCTGTTTTTACGTTGGTGTTTGAGATTGGGTTGGTTGGAGTGGAGCAGGGAAGAAGGGAAGGGGAGGTTGTAAGTTGAGTTGCCCATGAGGTTTGTTTGTTGGTATTTATATAGCAACAGTAGAGTGAGTGAGGACTGATGAGTTGGCTTTATTTATTCTTTTTTTATTTTTGTTAAATTATTAATTTATCTTGAAATAAAATCATTGAGAGTGAATGTAGAAATATGAGCGTTTTTTATATTCAAAAAGTTCATTTTTTTTAAATATCCTTTCTATTTTGTAATTACTCTTGTTATTTATAATATAGATATATATTTTTTGTAAAATGATATATATATAAATATATATATATATATATATATATATATATATATATAAGGAAATTTTGAGGAAATTATGAGGTTAGTCCCTCCCATGAAAGCACAATTCAATATAACATTTTAATGTCAGTGTGGGGGGCATGATTGCTTGTTCTGAATGAGTAGACCCCTTGATCTCTCATCAATTATATTAGAATAAAATCATGAATATTGTCATGCAGTGAAAATATACGTATTTGGGTTAGAAACAGGGTAGTATCCTATATTCCTATGTTGCGCACATATATGTACTAGGACAAGATTGGAGCATATGTCCCTTTCTATTGTAATTTGTAATACACTGAACGGAATTGAGAGGAAAGTATACTAGAAAGTAGAAACCAAATTTGTCATCCGGCAAAGAGTATTTCTATTTTAAATTGCATTTATTTAGAGAAAATTTGACACAAAAAAATAAAAATTAAAGTTAGTCCTAACTCAACAAATGCGGCACTTAAAATAATATTACCAAATTAAATGCCACTATTAAAAGTTTTCTACTAGTATAAAATTACTTAGCATCCGAGAAATAAGGGCCAATGTTTCCATACAAATAACAAGCCTAACCTAACAAACCACAAAGAATCTACCCCCAACCCTATAATTACATTCCATTGCCATTTTTAAACAAACACTCACCCGCCCTTAGAATTTCTTTTCTAAAATAACATATCATTTTCTTTATCATTTATTTAATGACGGTTTAGTTTAAATAAATGAGAAATCTCTAATACTCTGGGCCGGATTACTGGGACATGAAACATGTCACTATAAACCAAATATGATTGATTAATTATTCTGCTCTAAGAAAATAGTACATTCCTCGTGATTTGTATAAATGGTCTGTAAATTAATCGAATGTATGACTCAATAGTAGTTATTGTTGCACAAGTATGATATTTTGAAGTTTTGCATCAATCATTTGAGAAGAAATTCTCACTCTCTAACGTCAGAAGCTGGTTGGAATATATAATAAAATTGCCATACATCTTTAATATTATCTCATCAATTAGTAAGATATGTCTATCAATTCATGTCCATGAACTGATGTAGTGACTAGTGTACTACCAAATGATTTCTCCTTTATTATTTTGGCAACTTCCTTTTGAACTCTTCCCAAACTCCCATTTCAGATTTGATTTCAAACCGATTTTCTCTAAATTAAATGAATCTTTGCACATACTCAACACCAACCAATTATTAATGAGGTCACTTGAGATGGACCAATTTTCAGATGCTCTTAATTTCCCATCAAATGAACATTGTGTAATCGATTAGTAATTCAAAATATCAAATTATGCATAGTTGCAAAATTGCAAATCAATGAGGTTCTCAATCATCATTGAATTCTTGCATCATTGCATCATGAGTGGAAATATTAACTTACAAAAGCTTTGATGATACAATATCTTCACATGTTTTTCTCTAAATATGGTTAATTACAAACTGTATTTAAGGGAGAAATGTAATTTTTTAATATATGCTGGCATGTGTGTATTACTTCAAAAAATGCTTGATTACTCGGGTTTTTTGTTTGTACATATGGTTTAAACCGTGGTAAAATGCATATTCTCACGGGTTTGAAAGCGTGGTAGAACCGTGACATCTCTGTCCATGATAAGCATTTATATTCACGGTTTCAAAACTGAGTGTGAGTCTACCACGAATCTTTTATACACGATCTAAACCATGTTTACGCGCTTGTATATTAACACGGTTGGAACTGTGGTTAGATATAATTCAATAGAATACTTCTTAACATGGTTGGAACCGTGGTTAATGTATATTGTAGATTTTATATTTTTAATATTAATAATCGGATTCATACTCACTGTAAGTATTTTAATCATCAAAAATGAC
Organism: Juncus effusus; assembly: GCA_027726005.1. Classification (NCBI taxonomy): domain Eukaryota; kingdom Viridiplantae; phylum Streptophyta; class Magnoliopsida; order Poales; family Juncaceae; genus Juncus; species Juncus effusus. Next base: position 10,030,681 of record CM050890.1, on the reverse strand, counting down.
ATGACTATATTTGAATCAAATAAACAATATTAACTATAAAATATTCCGTACAATCAAAATATATATAATTCCTTCAAAATATCGAAAATCCACATAAATTATTCTTGTAGAAAAGCTGACTCATCGCTGACAACATCATCATGCTTTCCGGGTAATGCACCCAACAAATCTATTAAAATTTAATTAAACCCATGTTATTTTCTATTAAATTCATCAAACAAGATTAATTTAAATATAATAGATATATTTTTGTCACGATACGACGGAAATTACTTTTGTACCCTTTGATAGGTTCACCGTCTTTATTTCTTTCTTTCAGAAGTCCCAAAAATATTTTAAGAGGTCGCTCATTGACGTAGAAACCTAAAAGATAATACATAAAAGAAATTGAATTGCTTTTAGAAAAACATTTTTATTCACTGCAAAACTTGAAGTAAATGAACTCCTCTATAAAACAAAGGAATACCAGTTCTTATATTTCATAGGGGTGTATGTATAATTTTTACATGTAGTAAGTAAATATTGATTTATCAATAAGCAAAAATTTGTTGCTGATACATATCAATGAGGGGAGGCAGGATCTTTATTACGGTTTTACATTGTTGTTTTAATAGTAAATACCTCTATCTAACGAAATGCTTAATTAATTGTCTGACAGAAAATATGTTCATAATTTGTAACAAGTACTAGCTACCAAACATGCCACACGTGGATGGGTGTGTCGTCTTTTAATTGTAACCTGGTAATTTTGGGACCATTTAAGTTAAAAATCAAGCTTTTTTTTACATTGGAATATGTTAGGTTTTTTTCTTTTTTTCTTTTTTTAACAGAATAACTCAATTTAGGGTTTTTGTACATGCTTAATTATACATGGTTTCATAATAACTCAAAAGTGAATTGGGTAAATATTCACTTCATTATCCAAACATAGAAATTAACCTGATCCTTTGATTTCGGGATTTTTCTTTCAAAAAAACGCCCTAATTTTCCTTAACATCAAGAAAAAACCTTCCCTTTGTAGATTCTCTCAGAAACCCAGGATTGAATTTCATTTACCTCTACTAGCAAATAGCTTTAACATTTCATCCATATTTTTATATTTTTGGACGTGTTTTTACAAGACAGGAAGTCCACGACGAACCATGGACAAAGCTATTGTGAGGGTTATGAGGTCGGTGTAAGGGCAGCAGACGATTTTGATTAGTGAAGGAAAGTAATCCTTTCCACTCGAAAATCACTGTGAAAGAGAATTTCTAGTTCTAATGTTGAAGATATTTTTTTGAAATAATAAGGATGCCATAGGTTAAGGGACAATCTGGAACTCCAATTGAATGCTGAGAGGAATGAATTGATGAAGGATAATTTGAATGAAAAAACAGTATAAATATTGAAAGTAACTTTAATAAAGAGGTAAAAAAAATCATTCAACTCTACTGTGAGTCTGTGATAATTAAAGAGTGAAAAGAATTTTAAGATATTCATTAAAGTTAAGGGGTTTTTAAGATAAAATTTCTCTTAAAAAAGTTTCCTGCAACTTTTCTCCATGCATCTTGGGTCCCATTCAATCCGTTTGCTGATCACTTTTATTTCTGTCAAATCTATTCAGAATTGAAAGATTCATACAAGAACTTGCCACCCGCTTGTTTAGTTTAATGAAGGAATTTCACTATATGCAACGACGTGATTAGTTTGAAAATTTTATATTAAGAGAAGATGATAGATATGGGTCAATGTTACTAAGTTTTAGGAATTTTTTTAACTTAATTTTTGGCAGTTTCTGTATTTCTAGCATCAAACCAACCCTACTAGATTTAGGTGCATGTGGTCAAGTATATAATGCAACAAAAAACACGATAGGTCAAGCATGAAAAGAAAGGAAGATGTTCCTTCAAAAAAACAGAAAGGAAGATGACAAGATGAGCAATCCGAATTACCTTAAAATAGGAAGAAAAATGCTTGTATTTCTTTCCAAAGATTAATTTTATAAAATGGCATGCTAAATTCTATGTATGCTCGCAAATCGGAGGTTTGAGATTACTTTTTCTATTCAAAGGAAGATCTCATTTTCCTTCTCTCTCTTTTTTTTTAAACAAAGTCGAAAGAGAAGTTTTGCTCATTGTTTGCATAAAAATAAATATTAATTTGTATAAACTTAATAACTTATATAGTTATATACAAAATTGTGTACGTTCTTCTTACATAAATGCATGCAGTTTTACAAAAATATACTTGGAAAAGGTGGCGGCGCGTGCTGTATCATGTGCCAATAATGGATCTTATACTAGTACAAAATATATTTCAGTTCGTACCGACGCAAGGAAGTTTCATTAGAAATATAAAGAATAAATAACTAATAACTGGAAAGAAAAAAAAAGAGTAGGGTCGTTATCATTGTTCTCGGCAATAAAAAGAGAGGCAATGCAATGAATGGATGTGTTACTGTAACTTGCCAACCTAGCTTTGACATAACAAGACTATATTCTATGGAGACATATGTAATTATACTGTTTATATAGACGAAGGATCAGGATATGTATATAGTCCATCTGAATTCTGTACCAGATGTCCGATCATGTCTCTTTGTGCAATATTTTCCTTTCTTCTGCATGAACAACCTGTACTGTTTCCAAATTATGTAACAAAATATTCATACAAATTAATCTAGATCTGAATTGAACTCTATATCATTTATATATTAAGCACTAAAAAATATGTCATTTATACACCTTTAAGAATAATGTCATTTATACACCTTTAAGAATAATGTAGTTGGAAAATTCTAAAGATATGTATATGGTGTTTTATTCTTGAATAGCCTTCAAATAATGATATTTGGGTTTTGAGAAAGTTCTCAAATTAAGAAATTTTGCAATACCAAAAGAATCTGGTTAACATGTATTAGCATTCAAATATTTGAGAAACAATTACCTATGGGTTTTATAGAAAAAATAAATGAGAAAAATTGAAACAGTGACAAGATTTTCTTCTGTTAAACCAGTTTTTTTATTTTTCCAACAATGCTATTTCAGGCCTTTGTAGCCCATTCAAATTTCTACTTTTCGGCCCAAATAATTTTGGGTTCTTTCTGGCCATAATAAACTCGGGCTCATTCAGCAAAAAATTAACTTTAATACCCCTCCATAAAATCAAATTACCTTTTGACCCTTCCTTCCCCTCTCTC